>CM057823.1:73597923-74270423 GCA_030068075.1 Paguma larvata
TTAATACGGTATTCTGCATGAAAAGTTTCCAAGACCAAACAATTTGAGAAATGTTCTAACAGGTTTCTTCATGGCAGGACTATTCAAATACATTAATGTAATAATATGCATCATGAATCTCCAAGAATTTAGCTTTTCCTAAATATAACCTGAAACTCTGATACACACATACAGTGTGAGTGTATATGAGAAACAGAGAGAGAGATATTGATTGATTTGATTTTTTTTCAAATGCTCCAGAAATAAAGAAAAATAGTTTATAAAAACAATCTTCTAAAATAGAGTCCATAAATTGCTTAAAAGCATTACAAGCAGCCATTTCATTATAAAAATGAAATTGAGATTTCCTCATAATCAGCAGTTCTACATTATCGTTAGGTTTGGTAAACAGTCAGTAAACAGTTATTTAGAAAGATGAACTCCCTTAAAGGGGAAAACTGTATCTAAATGGAGAATGGGGGCTGTTGCTAACCTAGGCTCCTTAGTGACATGGAAGGCTGCAAGGAGAGAGAACACACTTTTAGGAAACTGCTGTGATGAACAACTACAAACCAATAGCACACCGGCTGCAAAACACAGTTGGGGTTTCTAGAAGGCAGAAAACAAAAAAGTAAGTATTTTAAACCTTTACTGCAAGATACCAATAAAACAAAGAATACTGGCATATGGTCCCTCACTACACACACGCGCGCGCACACACGCACACAAACTGCTTCTTATAAATAACTGAAATTTTCATCAGACATTTTCAGTTACCTTATCAACATATCAAGCACTGCCTTATCTTATTTGTTTCTTTCACACAATAGTCCCTACCATAGGAATGTCTCAAAATATTTTGAACACAAAAGTGAAATTCATAAGAGAATGCTTTGAAAATGTATGACCTCATTTTGTGAACTTCAACACTGTATATCACAGACGCTCACTAAATTCTGCTTGCCAATGGAATTCCTTTAATTGTGGAATAAACACAATTTGGGGCCATATCAGTCTCTGCTAACAGCATCCAAAGCCCCTTTCCTGTCTGAATTCCTCACATCTCCTCACCTTGTTACAACCCTTGTTTACAAGAGATGACTCATGAACTGAAACTAATGTAATCTACTGTCAGTTAGACATTTTATTTCTACACACTGTAATTAGCTGACACTTAATGATTGTTATTAGCACTATCAGTTATCAAGCCCACGACACCTTCTTCACATTCTCTTATCAGAGAGAAGTATATACATTTTAGGTTTAATGACACAGAATAACTTTTTTTTTTCCATCCTCTGATTCAGCTTTCCCAAAATTTTAAAAACGTTGCCTTGGGTTCTCATAGACAAATGTATTACATCCTACTATATCATCCCCTCAAAAATAAAGAGTAAAATTCTTTCTGCTGCATTAATAAATGTTTTTAAATACAGACCTGCTCTCTGTGATGGAATAGCTGAAATGCATTTGATCCTCGTCACTCACAGACTCAGTATTTGCAAATTTTCCTACTTCCTAAAATTTATCGTTAGCCCCCAAATCAATACGCATGCTGTTTTTGGGGTCATTTGCTGACATGCACACAGTGGTGAAAATTCTGAGTTGCCCAACACACAAGTTCCCAGCGGGGGCTGAACAAACTGGTGCTTTGCCATCTCGTTTCTGTTCATACACTTTTTGTCATCTGTTTAGTCCCAGGAGTTTGCACTTTTGTGCTTTTTATTGGTTTTCTGCTTAAAATGGTCCCCAAGCACAGTGCTCAAGTGCCATCTAGCATTCCTAAGCTCTAGAAGGTTGCAATGTGTCCTACAGAGAAAATACGGGTGCTAGATACACTTCACTCAGACACGAGTTACAGTGCTCTGATGGTGGGTTCAATGTACATGAATCAATAATACACATATTAAACAAGGTGTCTTTAAACAAAGATATACATAAAACAAGATTATATATTAAATGGTTGATGAAAATTGTGACCACAGGCTCACAGGAACCTGGCCTTGTATTTCCCCTAGGAGCGACAGACTAGTATTTGATCATTGTTTGCAGCAACTTTAGAAATGTAAAGCAAGTATCAATTCTACCATCCTTGGCACTGAAAGCTCTCCCATCTTGCTATTGTTCTTTAAAACGAAGCCTCTACTTCCCCAGCACTGCTCCCTACATAATGTTCAGCACACAACCTAGCACTCAAATGCCAGGAGCGGTCAACCAATCATATAGGAACAATGCTCCTACTCACAAAACCAATCTGAATGCAGAGGGCATGGAGGGAGCTACCACAGTCCTTAACACTGGATCATGGGCAGAGGTGTGTGAAGAGAAGGTGGAAGCAGCAGCTGGTCTCCTGTGTGCCTTCTTCTATCTAGGTGGAAAGCTAGACAAGCTTTTTCTATGCCTCACAAGACCTTGAGAGAGGGCCAGGATACCACAGCTTACTCCCACACGCAGGGCTGGCTCTAGGGGCATGCGACCTGTGCAGGTACACAAAACCTAGGCTTGCTCTAATATTCTGATGTTGAAATCTCAAATTATTTTTATTTGGGAGAGAGAGACAGACAGCAAGGGAGAGGGGCGGTGGGGGGGGGGCAGAAGGAAAGGGAAAGAAGGGGAGAGGCAGAGGGAATATCTCAAGCAGGGCTAGATCCCACAACCTTGGGATCATGACGCAGGCTGAAATCAAGAGTAGGATGCTAAACTGAGCCACCCAGGCACCCCAAAGTCTTAAAATTCTTAAATTTTGAATAAGGAGCCTTGAATTATCACTTTGCACTGGGCCCCAAAAATTAAGTAGCTGGTCCTGCCCGCTGGAGTCCCAACACCACTACTCAGTGGGTTAGTTCCGAGAAAGGGAGGCTCACCTCTGTCCAGGAGGAAGGGGCATACATGTTACCTAGAGAAGGAACAGAGAGGTCTGTGAAGGTACAACAGGGTGACCAGGGTGTAGGAATGTCTCCCCAGCATTCCTACAGCATTTCTCTAATAAAAAGTTTTCTGATGAGAAACAGTGACTCTGGGACCCAGTGCCTCTGGTAACCTAGGATAGCCATAGGCTCAGATAAGGGACCCAGGTACATTAAAAGGGGACCTCGGCTATTTTCTCACAGGATACTTCTGACGAGCTTACACATATCTTGTAAAATGTGCTCCAGTCACAATATAGTTGTCACTTTTTCTGGAGTCATATCAGCCTAACAGCAAAATAAGGATATTTGCTACAAAAACTAGGTTTAAGTTTTACTAAGGTAAAAATAATAGTTGATTTTTCTTCACACAATATTTTTTAAAACTTCCACACAAGTGAGCTGTGACATGTAATTCCAAAAAAATAAATAAATAAAAAGAAAAACCCACATTATTTCTCCCTCGGGCCCAACATTACAGTGAAGTGCTTATTTTTTAAAATGAATTTAATTTACTCCTAAATGAAAATGTATCAGAACTTTTTCTACCTCAAACATCAAAACAAGCTGCCATGCTCCCTTAAACAAATGATCGAGTTACTGTATAAACCATACTTCCGGTCCTTAGTATTTCTGATATTTCTTGATATTTCTGTCTGAACTCATTCCACACCCTTCAGAGTAAACTTTAAACCTTTAGTGGCCCCTTAGGAAACCAAGACTTTGAAAGAGTTTCTGCAGTAGGACTTCACGCCAACTCTGTGGTTTGGAAATCCTATAAAGGGCACTGGAGTAGCTCTTCGAATTCTGTGTTGTTCTTAGCTGTCTCCAATTTTCCCAGTAGTCCAAGTTAGGGATCTTGCACTCAGTCTGGATTCTCTGCTTCACATCTTCTGCCCTTGTCTCCCTTCTGCCATGCTACTCTGGACCAAAGAGAGACTGTTGAGAGGGGCTATACGACCCTCCTTCTGCCTTGGCATCAGTCTAGAGACCGACTGACTCCAAAGCACAGTCTTATTACACAGCTGCTTCATCAAAAGCTGACATTCTCCCCCCACCCAAACCTCTGTGCGAACTTATATCTACTCCTCACTCCAAGGTTTTCCAAATCAATTTCCTACTCTGTCCTGACATTCACCCCATTGCCCTTGGGAAGGCCATTTGTTTTCACTCCTGCTTTGCCTGCTGTGTGTGGTTGGTGGAACAGTCTCTCTAAATTTCTCCTCAGCTAAACACCATTTTACTTTCTATTTCTTCATGAACTCTTCCCAATTCCTCTGGTTCCCACTTCTGCCCTTTAGCTGAAGAGCAATATCTATTAGCCTTTTCTCATTGTCTAATTATGGCATGTGTTTTCAATTTCTTCGCCAGAGTATAAGCACCTCAAGAGTTGGGGCTTTACCTCACCTGCATTCTGGGTGAGCTGGCAGTTAGAGGCTCTCAGAGAATACGTGTTAAGCACTTATAAGCACCACAGATTTGCTCTAGTATCCCAGATTGATTAAGTATAGACTAATAGAGTAGATGTTGACTTAATAAGGACATTTTTATATATTTTTAACATATATAAAATTTGCAGATGATCTATCTATATTTTATATATCTCATTTCCCTATATCAATGTCTAAACTACCTTAAAGATAGTTTGAGGAAGCCATTAACCAGGAACCATTATACAACATAAATGACACGGAATTTTATGTGTCGCCAAATTAGCCTAAATATATCAGCATGAAAACTGCAAACACAACTGCACGAAAAGCCAAATCATTAATGGAGATTAGGCACTGCTTCAAAACAATTTCTATTTCCATGAGTAAAGTAAAAAACTTTTTTTAAATATTTATTTTGAAAGAGTGTGCACAAGAGAGAGCAGGGGAGGGGCAGAGAGAGAGAAAGAAGGAGAGAGAGAACCCCACGCAGGCTCCATGCTGTTAGCACAGAGCCCAACATGGGGCTCAAACTCATGAACTATGAGATCATGACCTGAGCTGAAATCGAAAGTCGGATGCTCAACTGACAGAGCCACCAAGGTGCCCCTGAAGAAAATTTTGATTTTAGGAAGAAACATTTTTGATTTTTTTTCCTGCTAAGGGTTTTTTTTTTTTTTTTTTTTTCACTAAAAAGTAAAATAGATGGGACTTAACCACAGAGGTTTTAGAACTTCAGAAAAAAGATGACCTCTTCCACTTAATATTTTGGACAAGAAGGGATTTTTTGAGTATAAAATCATCAACTTCAGTCCAATACTCTAATCGTTGCTTTTATTATTTTCTTTTCGCTTGTTTCAAGTTTGGTTTTTTTGAATTCCAGTTAACATATAGGGTAATAATAGTTTCAGGAGTAGAATTTAGTGATTCATCACTTATATAAAAACACCCAGTGCTCATCACAAGCGCCTTCTTAGTACCCATCACCCATCTAGCCCATCTCCCACCCACCTCCCTTCATCAGCCTTCAGTTTGTTCTCTATCATTAAGAGTCTCATTGGTTTGTTTCCCTCTCTTCTCTTTTTACCCCCCTCTTCTCATATGTTCATCTGTTTTGTTTCATAAATTCCACATGTGAGTGAATCATATAGTATTTGTCTTTCTCTGACTGATTTATTTATTTGGCTTAGCATAATCTCCTTTAGCTCCATCCACATGGTTGTGAATGGCAAGATTTCATTCTTTCTGATAGCTGAGTAATATTCCCTTGTGTGTATACGTATATACCTCACCTTCATCCATTCATCAGTCAGTGAACGTTTGGGCTCTCTCCATAATTTGCTACTGTTGATAATACTGCTATAAACATCAGGGTGCATGCACCCCTCCCAAACTGTGTTTTTGTATTCTTTAGGTAAATACCTCATAGTGATTGCTGGTTCATAGGATAGGTCTATTTTTAAGTTTCTGAGGAACCCGCATACTGTTTTCCAGAGTAGTGAAACACTATGGATTTTTAAAATAAAGTAGGGATGGTTCTTCAATAAATTACTTTGAACAATATGATTCTGATAACACATCTTATTAGCCAAAGCATGTGAGCATTTATGTTTTTTAAAGCTATTAAAATTTTAATGTATTCCGATAGATCACATCATAATTGACTCATGAAGACTGGACAATTTGTTTTCTACCCCACTGTAATCATCTTAAGTATTCTTCTCTCTCTCTCTTTTTTTTAACCAAGAAGCACCTTTGTATTCAATCTTCCTAGTTATTAAAGTGACTATATTTTTAAGTCATTCACAAACAAATGTGTTACTGGAGACAGAATACTACAGAACCTTCCATACTGCAACAGATTTTCTCAAATATAAATTTACCTTGTGGTCAGAGATCACCTGACCATATCAGGTGTATGCTGTGAAAGGAGGGGAAAAACCAGTCATAATTCCAGTAAAAACAAAGAAATGCAGTATTGCCTACATTCCAGCATGTCTTCCAAATAACAATACTGATATCCATTCTGCCACTAACATCTGAAATAATCTGACAGCATAAAAAACAAAGGAAAATTAATGAATGCAGTAAAATACCACTTTTTCTCAGTCACTATGAAGATTTTCTATAATCTCCAATCAAATAATACTTTCTGTCCATGGACTTAGGAAACTCCGCTACACTATTTTTCTCATTTCCTGCTAAAACCAAATCTTTACCCTCTGAAACTACTTAAATTTCTTTAGGAATGTCTGCTTCTAATCTGGAATAGTTTAGGAATGACCTCCCATGGGCATCAAACATACTACAACAATAAACTAATATTATCTTAGGCAACTTCCCACATTCTAGGACAGGGAAGCCTTTAGGATTCATCATCTTTCTGGACCCATTTCCCACTCTCCAAGTAAACTTTCTAAAATGCATATCTGATTCTCTTCCAATTGTTCAATGTCGATCCACAGCCCAATTTTTGAAGTTCCCATCCTTTGGAAATACAGTGTATGCTGTGCATAATCTTACCCTGGCCTTAATTTCAAAAACCTATACTCAAGCATACCTACCTACGTCTCTTACACTGGCCACTCCAAAACCACTTGCATTTCCCTCTCAGAATCGCCACATCATCCCTCCTTATATCCATTAAATTAAGCTATCGCTTCTTAATCTCAGCACTATTGATGTTTTGGACCAGTATGTTCTTTACCGTGGAGGGAAGTCCTGTGCACTGTAAGATATTTAGCAGCATCCCTAGCCTCTACCCATCAGATACCAGTAACACATTCTATCTTACCCCACTTCAACTACAGCATCCAAAAATGTCTCCAGAAATTTCCAAATATCCCCTCAGTGGCAAAATTATTTCTAGTCAAGAACCACTGAACCAGTCACTGGATCTCTAGATGCCTCATTACTCACAAGCCCCTTAAGAACAAAGTTCTCTCATGGCACCTGGGTGGCTTGGTTGGTTAATCGTTTAGCTTCAGTTCAGGTCATGATCTCATGGCTCATGAGTTCATGCCCTGCACTGGGCTCTGTGCTGACAGCTCAGAGCCTGGAGCCTGCTTTGTGTTCTGTCTCCATCTCTCTCTGCCCTCCCCCATCCACGCTCTGTTTTTTTTTTTCTCTCTCTCAAATATAAATAAACATTAAAAACAAACAAAGTTCTCTCTCCCTGGGGTGCCTGACTGGCTCAGTCAAATCAGATAATTCTGATCTTGGGGTTGTAAGTTCAAGCCCCATTTTGGGTGTAGAGATTACTTAAGAATAAAATCTTTAAAAAAAAAAAAAAGAATTAAATTCTCCACTCATAGGCTTCAAGGTTATACAACTCAACATGGCAACTCTGTTCAAAACAAATCACATGTTTTCCTAAAAATATAAGTCAAGAAAAGGAAGGCTAATGCCCTATGATGGTGCTCCTATGTTGGATAATAACCAATTAACTCATAGTTTCTAGGGGTTTAATGGCAAATATATTAACAAAGGCAGAGTTGCATGGAATCCAGGAGTCACATGAAATGAACAGAAATCACATGGAAGAAGGCACAGCATTACAAGACACCAGAGAGGGGCACCTGGGTGGCTCAGTTGGTTGAGCGTCTGACTTTGGCTCACGTCATGATCTCACAATTCGTGAGTTTGAGCCCCATGTTGGGCTCTGTGCTGACAGCTTGGAGCCTGAAGCCTACTTCAGATTCTATGTGTCCCTCTCTCTCTGCCCCTCCCCCATTCATGCTCTATCTCTGTCTCTCAAAAATGAATAAAAACTTTTTAAAAAATAAAAAAAAGAAGAAGAAGAAGAAGACACCTGAGAACAGTAGACCTGGAGTAATCACTGGGATACAGAATTGCTATGATATTTTTGCCACAAAGTCTAATCATGACCCTGACAGAGTTCCCTATAATCCTTACTCTCCCATGTATCCTTAAATATGTCAAAACGACATAGGCTCTATCTTGCAAACAGTTCCGTTGACCAAATCTAGGAAGTCTTGTGTTACTAATTAAATGATAATAAGGAACATAACCCATAGATGAAAATAAATAACCTCTTCATGTGAAAGTGAATAGAAGTTTTGAGAAAAATCTAGGAAGATTTTTGGAGTGAAGTCTAAAGATTAAAGTAAATGATCATGCTACATAAAAGATTCTGGAAAATCATTAAAAATAATTATAAAGTGACAAATCTGATCTTCCTTTGGATATTGATAACCAATTCTGAGAGTAAACAGAAAAATGTCTGAAGCAAAGGCAGACATAAATGCACTATCATATCCAAGATATCTAACATCAAAGGACAAGAGTTCTTTGGGTATGTAATATAGCATTCCTTGCAGAGACACCACCATACACCTACCACAGAGTGATCACAAGAATTAAATACAACATGTGTAAATAGCCTGCCACAATATTTGGCACTAAGGGTTAGTGCCATCATTTAAAAAATCTTTAATGACATTCCTCATTGCATAAGTGTGAAATCTGTGTCATTCAATATTAGAGTGGATTGTGTATCAAAGGAAATGAATATATTTAAATCAAATTTCAATTTTCATTTTCTGACTCCAATGCACATGATCAGCTCCTCAGGGCACAATCACACGGACTAAAACCCTCTTAAATCCTAGCGGCTGAAGAAGCGATTAAGACGTTGACTGGTGCCACCTGGGCAGGAATGATGTGGCAGTGAAAATCAATTTTAAAACTTCTAGAAAAGTTTTAAACTTTGTAATCTTTTATCTTTTATCTACATGTAAGAATCTTGGCTACTCTATTAGGTGAAAATGTTACAATCTGGATTCAGTTGCCTAATGAGACTTCCACGAGTATCCATTTGCACAACTTTTGCTTTCCATTTCACAACGGTATGTGTCAACCATATTTTACCACTAAAAATATATACCATAAGTGATACTACAGACTAGGTGTTTAATAAACTTAATCCTTCAGAAACACAACCATGTAACCTAATGTCAGTTTCAATAAGTACCCATACACAGATATTTAAATACCTTCCATAACTCATATTTTAAATGGCATTTTAATGACTTAGCATGTGGGCAAACAAAGAACGATATTTTCAAATATAATAAAATGTCTTCATGCTCACATTTAGAGAAGCTTGCCATAAACCATTACAAAACAAAGAAAATTTTAAATAAAACTTGTATCATTTCAGGCCTCGGGAAGAGCCTGAAATGCACAAGGAAAAGGAGAATGCTCCTTCTGGGTAAGTGCTGCTTCACTGCAACAGTCCTTGGGCTCTGAAAATTAAACCTCTGTGGAGGCGAGCCTCTAATGACTATGCAGCTTTCCAACACTTTGCACTGTGAGTCTGGCAGCTGCATCACACTACAATTAAAATATTCTAAAAATACAACAAGAGAATATTCATGAAAGCTAGCCTTACTGTTCGAAGTATGGTGCTCTTCCTTACTTAAAAATATATTGTAAGAGGTTAATTTTTAAGTCCAGAAAATTGCACAGGATTACTAAAAAAGCAAATACAGACTCTAGCCCCCAATTTTTCTCCATGAAGCAGCTTTTAATTTAGATTCAATTAGTTCCTCTTCTATGAGGCATCACCCTAAGAATATGGGTCAAGCCTAACTTTTGTTCTCTAGAAAAATCAATGGCTATAAGGCTGAAAATAAAAACTCCCCTAAAGGGCAGAGAGTAAAACGGGCCAAAGCAGAGGTTTGTAAACTGCTCTGTGGTCTGCAAACAAGCTGATCACAAAGAAAATTTTGATGAGGCTTTATCTGGAAGAGAAGAACTCAAGATTCCAGCTGGTTCTCAAAAGCTATCACAAGCCCCCAAAGATTTCTCATCTATAAAATTAGCATGCTGGACTAAATAATTTCCTAATTAAGCTACCCATTCTAAAACACTACACTGACTTTGCACCTGTCTTTGTTTTTACCAAAAGGCATGTTGAATGACTTTCACAGAATCGAATCAACTTGTAAATCTTTGTAGAAATAGTGATTAGCAGACATTCATGGTAGATTACAAAAACAACAAATCCAAAAGTTATCTATGACCACCAAAAGTCAATTAACTTTACAAAGCATCTATGTCAAGTAATTTCCTTTGAGTTAATTCTGAATCAAAATTATCACAAAGCAAAAAGTTATGTGAATTCACTAAATACCAGATACATACCCATGGATTTTTGGCATCTAGGCAAAGGTTATAAAGCAAAGAATGAATGAAGTGATAGTCTTTTAGTTCAAGATTAAGACAACATAGTACCAAAATCAGGGTTATTAGATTAAAAAGAAAAATCTTCCCCTACCGAACTTCACATTTTCAGGACTAGTTGGTCAGTACTTGTCTCTGGTATAAAAATTTATATACAAGTCAACTGGCTTTTCTTGTTAAACCACTTTCTAGAACACAAAGTAGCCAAGGTGAAGGTGGTAAGTGGGCTTCAATTTATATAATAGGAATTTCAGTCTAACCAGGGACTATAATAGAATTTCAAAGAACGTGAGTTTTCCATGCAACAAATTAAATATGTGCATTCAGCTTGGCTGTCATGTCTGGTCTTTTTATAAGTATCATCTCCCAGCTACAGAAATACCAGGGCACATGCTGGTGGCATTGCCAAGTAGGACAAGTGTTTGTCTACAGTTTTGATAGTATCGCTGTCTCTCAAACCCCAAAATACTTGAGCCTCTTCCAGTAACCTACCTCAAGGAATCTATACCAAGCAAAGGAAATGATCCACAACATGTTAAATCTATAAACAGCAAAGTAACCGGAGGATAAAAGAATGAGAAACTGGAAATGACCCAAATGCCCAACAATAGGTTAAATAAATTATGGTAGGCTTAGCCAACTGAATATTTAGTCATTTATGTATGAAATATGAAGATTATATAACATAGAAGAGTATGATTAATAAGTGAAAAAAGCAGGATACATGGTTACACATAAAAACCATGTTATGTAAAAAGTATGTGTACATATTTAAACTGCATTAACAAAACTGGTATTAGTTCTCTTTAGGAGGCAGAGTGAGGCTGGGCAAGAAGGTCAGATGTCAAAAGAAACTTTCACTCTTTGCACTTCTTTGAATTGTTTGTAAAGGAGTTCAAAGGAATCACCCCAAAATGTTCAACTTCGGCATGCAGATTATTTCCAGCTGAAAACAATCAAGGCCCAAAAGACTCAAGAAGAAACTTTGACCTTCCCTCCAACATCTGCCTAAAAAAAATTAGATCTAGGACCTGCACCAGGAAGGGAGCTCTCCCCCTACATAACTACAGTATAATATGAACTAGGTATCGGGGCGCCTGGGTGGCTCAGTCTGTTAAGCGGCTGACTTCAGCTCAGGTCATGATCTCGTAGTCTGTGAGTTCGAGCCCCACATTGGGCTCTGTGCTGCCGGCTCAGAGCCTGACGCCTGCTTCAGGTTCTGTGTCTCCTTCTCTCTCTGCCCTTCCCTTGCTCACGCTCTGTCTCTATGTCTCTCAAAAATAAAATAAAATAAAAATATGAACTAGGTATGGTAGACAGGAAGGAATCTAGCAAGGCCTGGTTGATCAAAGTCCTCTCTATATGCCACCTGCTTCTGGGTGGCCCAGGAAACACTTGTTTACCAAGCATGGACTCTTTCCATTCTTCCTGTGAATTGCCTTCCTTCCCTTTGAAGCTTGTGACTCCTATTCTCTTCTCCTTAGGTCAGAATGCCATTATATATCTCAGGTTGCCTATCTTTGGAATGTCACATTTTTTTCTTCTTTTTTCTCCCATTTTTTTTAAACTGAGGTAGAAGTTACATTAGTAAAGTATACAAATATTAAGCAAATAACCTGATAAATATTTCCATTTGTGTATCCCTCTGTAACTACCACTCAGATCAAGCTATAGAGCATCTCTAACACCCCAGCAGACTCACTTCCCTTCCCACTAGCAATAACATCCTGAAAAATAACTACTATTCTCACCTCGATCACAATGGATCCATGTGGTTTTTACGGAAGGGAATTTTTTTTTATTGAAGTATCATTAACATACAGTGAAAAAATTTTTAAATTATTTTTTACTGTTTGTTTATTTTTGAGAGACAGAGCATGAGAAGGGGAGGGGCAGAGAGAGACACACACACACACAGAATCGGAAGCAGGCTCCAGGCTCTGAGTGGTCAGCACAGAGCCCGACATGGGGCTTGAATTCATGACCCAAAGCCAGACACTTAACACATAAAGTGTTTGTTTCAGGTGTACAACATTAATGATTCAACAGTTCCACACATTACTTAGAACTCATCAAGATAAGTGTATTCTTGATTCCCTTTACCTATGCATCCTTGCCCCCAACTACTTCCCCTCCCCTCCGGCCACCATCAGGTTTGTTTTCTATATTTAACAGTCTGTTTCTTATAATTCTTTTGTTTTGTTTCCTAAGTTCCACATAAGAGTGAAGTCATATTGTGTTTGTCCTTCTCTGACTTATTTCACTTAGCTTTCTACCCTCTAGGTCCATCCTGGAATCTTATGTCTAAGTGGATTGCCTATATATACAAAATTAAACATGATTTTCTCCTGTCAATTTGTCTCATGTCAATTTGATTCTCAGACCAGCCAGAAGAACATTAAAGGGTAGAGAAAAATTTTTTTCCTCCCTGACATTTGAATTTTCTAATAGAAACGTGTGGACTTCACTTGGGTAATTTTCTCTTAAGAAAAAAAAATGCATATAAAAATATGGAAAGGATACTCAGTATGAAAAATAATGTTAAAAAGGAAGACTGTGCATTTACTTTTCTTATTTTTTCTATATTTTCAGCAATGTCATATTCTCTACTTTAAAAAAAATTAAATCTATGAAATAACTCTAGAAGTCATCTTTTTTTCAAACATATAATTACTCCTTAACTTTTTTTTCATTTTTCGGATCCTACTCAAAAAATAATTTTGTCATATAATCTATAATTACACAGATTGCATTGCAGATAAGCCCCAGATAAAAGTGCATCATTCTAAAACCTTAAAAAAAAAAGAATCTGAAATAACCTGATTAGCTTATTAGTTCTTTGTCTTATCCCTCATCTTTATCACTAAAGCCTTTCACAGAGCTTGACCACAGATGCTTACAGTACAGCTGTCAAGTGTGTATGTATGCATTGAGGGGGAGGGGCTGGAACACACTTCCTGGATGTGAATTTCAGTTCCACCACCAGCCGTGTGATTTTGAATGGTTACTTTGTTTTAATTTCTCCGATGTAAAATGGGAATTATAATACCAAAATCTCAACATTGTTGTGAGGACTAGTGGAAGACTAATATAAAGCACTAATACCTGATGTAGTAAGCTACTAGCCTTAATCTATTAGCTAATTAAGTTGTGAACTATTATTCTAAACATTTCTAAAATATGAAACAAAACGTATTTTTCATAATCAATTATTATAACCACTGCAAAATACATTTATAACAAAAACACAATGAATTTAACACAATTTTATGATCCATACATTACTCCAGCTTAGACATCAAAGGATAAATAAGGAAACAAAAGAATTTGCAATGATGACATTTTTATCTCAGCTATACTTTACACTGCAGAATTCATTGCAAGCTGAAGTTGTTTTCCTTAAACGTCTCTTCTTCTAATTTGCAACTGCAGTAACTACTAACAGGATTTTAGTGTTTTCCTCCAGCTTTCCATTAAAATGGAGAAAATATTATTTAAGGTCAGGGGATCCCTTATACAAGGGATACCAAAATGGCAAAACACAAACTTTAACAAAAAAATAAGAGGGATATCTAAGTGCTTCCTTCTTTCTTCCCACTGTTTATACCACTCTTTGAAAAGAGGGGTTCATTGAATCAGAAACTAAGATTAACTCCCCCCTCCTAAAAATCTGCGTAGATTCAGGGATCAAAGAACAAATAAATGTTTTCTCTCTTTCTATGCCTAGACTTCCTACAGTTCTGAAAAATCCCACTAGTTACTCTTACTCTACTGATTCCCAATTGGGATAAATTAAATAAGGGCTACTCACACTGTAGACGTAAAATGTACCTAACAAGCCAAAACACAGTCATCTAGATTTCTATTATCTACGAAAAGAAATGCATGCAGTGGGAGCAAGGGGAGAATTAAAACCAAACTCTGCCCTCATCTATTTCAAGGAAAAATTACACCAGGATTAAATGAGGCACAGAAAATATTTAAAAACAGATATCAACCATTTGATTTTTATGTAGCAATTTTTGAGAAAAAAATGCTGTAAATAAGAATGGTCAGTTTATTACAAAGAAGTAAATCTTCACTAGAAGCTGTCATGCCAGAAAGGGTACAAAAATAAGTTATTATTCATATTATTGCATCCATGAAATACACTTTTTAAAAAGTGATGGTAGAGACCTTCATAAACCCTAAGATGACTGATTTAAGAGGAAGGTACTCCAAGGGGTTGTCATGATCCCCAGAGAGGAGCCGCTGCATGTGGGTATCCTCAGACTGGCAGTGGTCCCAAAGTCTGGAAGTATTTTACCCCCAAACATCAACTGCTAGCAATTTCTGAGTCTGTTTTGCCTCTGCCCATGACAAGAACCAACTTGTTCCAAAATTCTACTAAATATGTTTCTTTTATGTTAAAACTCTGCTGTTTCTGGGAAAGCTAAAAGCTAGAATTTTTTACACATGTGGACAAAAGCTATATTTGGACCTTTCATTCTTTTAAAAGAATAAAGACAGTTTTGAAGAACTCCCCCCTGCTGCAGTTTATTATAAGAAAGTAACTCTTTTGAAAAATGTTAAAAGTAAACCTTATTCTCCTATTTGATTCTTTTAACTTAAAAGTTCAAGGTTTTATTAAAGCATTTAATCTAAATTAACTGCAAGTTAAAAAAAAACTACTTAAGAGGAAAACAGTCATGAATTCTATTTATAGGTCATTTTTTCCTAGTCACTTTGTCTATAAGAAAATACATTGTGCATTTTTTAAAAAAATAGATCATAACATCACTTTTAAGTATTAAATACTTAAAATTCCACAAGACTAAATCATTATTTCTTAAGACTTCTCTTTAAAAACATGTAAAACCCTTTGGGACATGGTTATTTAATCCCCTATGAAGCTGTATTACCCAACCGCATGTTAGCATCATACAACAAATATACGGAAATCCAGGACAACAAAGACTATAAATCGTATCCTGCTGACACACCTGCCTCAACTAGATAAGAAGTGGACAGACAGGCTGTGAGAACATCTCCAAGTTCTGAAATAAAGTTTAGCATGTGGCCTAAATGGTAATAAAGTTAACATACCAAACAAATATTTCTTTTTGAATCAGTTCACTTACTTGACACCACGATTTCTGAACCTTAGCACTATTGACCTTTTGGGCCTCCAAGAATTATGGTGTGTGTGTTCTGTGCACTGTAAGGTGGTCAGCAGCGTTCCTGGCCTCCACCTACTTACTATGTGCCAGGGAAATCCTCATCCCCAGGCATGGCATCAAAAAAGGATTCCACTGAATGAGCGACAGATGGTAACCACTTATTGTGGTGAGTACTGTGTAATGTATCGAATTGTCAAATCACTATGCTACACACCTGAAACTAATACAACATTGTATGTCAACTGTACTTCAATTAAAAAAAAAAAACAAAAACACTCCAGACACTGCTAAATGTCCCCCAGAGGTGAAATTGTACCCAGTTGAGAACCACTACTCTACACTAAAGAAAGCCCAAGAGTTAATATGGATAAAAACCTAACATATGGCTTTATTTGAAGTGATTTTATAAAGAGATAATGCATGAGTTAGGTATACTAATCAAGTCTATCTTGTAAATGAAATCAATACTACTAGGAAGATGTGATCATCCATTGTGACGGAAGAGAAGATCCAAGGGACACTGTTTTAACAGTAATGCTACTGGCAAATGACACTTTAATCAGGATAGCCTTCAAGCCCCTAAAAGATAACCAGGGCTCCTTAAGACTCCTGCATAGGGGTCAGGATGAGTTCAGTGACTGTTCATGATGAACTGCCTATAAATTGTTAATCTCTATCCCTGTGCTAAATGGCAGATTAACGTAAGATGAAAACAACACATTGTGAGCAGGAAGTAACCAGTTAAGGCAGATAGCCTAAAATTTTGTGTGGGGACAACTTATTAACAGATCTTAGTTCCTTTCTCATTCCCTTCTCTTCATCTAAGCAAAGCTGTCCTTTTCTTGAAAATGTTTGGAGAACAGATTGTTTTTCATATCCACAGAGAAATCATTTTATAAGTATGCCTGGGTTTCAGCTCAGGTCATGATCTTGCTGTTCATGAGATCAAGCCCCATGTCAGACTCTGTGATGACAGCACAGAGCCTGCTTAGGATTCTTTTCCTCTCCTTCTGCCCTTCCCCCGTCTCTCCTCTCTTTCAAAATAAATAAATTTGTAAAAAAGAAATCGTTTTATAAATAAAATCAAACTGAACACTGACCAAAGATTTGCAATAATCTTAAGACAAATTTCCTATGTTATTTCAAAGCAAGAAATAAATATTCTCATTATAACACATATCAACTAAAAATCAGACTTCAAGTTTTAAATAGCAAGTGAACTTATAGCACAGGTGTTGAATAACTATGCCAAGAAAACTATGGCTTTTAAGGATACCTGGCACTCTGAAAATACAACATCCAAAAATTATGTCTATCAAAAGTAAAATCTGTAATTTTTCCAAAGCAGTATTTTATTTGAAAGTTTAAAGATATCTTTTTTCTTTGCACATGGGAAGTAATGTTGTAAGTTCTATAAAACATAAATAGTGACAAAAGTGATTCGTGTAACATTTTATAGTCACATGCTAAAATTTCAAGGATTAACTCATAATGTTTTCATTTTTACAACTGATTGAAATCGGCCTTTGTTTTCCTTCTCAGTGCTTAAGTTTTTGCTTCTAAGCAGATATAAGAAAGTCTGCTTAGAAATCAGAACAGCATATACTGGATTTCTGATGGCAACTATCATCATATTTCCTTTTGAATTAATTTAAAAAAAAATTTTCCTCTACTTTTCTTTCTTACACAAAATTGAAAACATACTAGAGTTTTTTTTCCTTGCTTTTCCAATTCCACATTTTCCTAGGTCTTTATAAATATTCCTCCAAATATAATTTTCAAAGGTCATTACATATGAATTCTATGGTATTATTATTTAGCTCTTTTCTACATTATGGATTTTAAATTGTTTTGAATCCTTTGCTTTTATTGCTGAAATGAAAATTCTTATGCATAATTATGTTTGTATCTCAGGTTATTTTGGATAAATTCCTGGAAGTTAATTTATTAATTCAAATAGTAAGAACATTGTAAAGTTATACAAAACAAATTACTTTCCATAAAGATTATAAAATTTATACTTCCAACCTTCTTTGAAAATGTCAATTCACTGCATATTCAAAAAAAGGAAACATTTTTTTTAAACTTGTCCATTTTAAGTATCAAAAATACTATCTCATTGCTTTAATTCATTTTTCTTTAATGAGACTGAACTCTTTTATACCCAGTATTTATAATTCTATCTTTTCAAAGTTGTCATCTTTTCTCTACCTTGCCATTGCAGTGTTGTTTTTTTCATATTCAACTACTATAATTCAATACAAAGGATCTAAATCTTGCTAATGACATCTAAAAATTTTTATCTTATACATTGCCCTGCCTTGTGATTTTCCCACAATTTTTATGCTTAGGAACCCCTTTCCCATTTCAACCTATTGACATATTTTCTTTTAGTTCTTTTGTTTCATTTGACGTCTGTATTTTTAAAACACCTGGAATTTATCTTTGGTATGGAATCAGGATGATGATTTAATATCTGGTAGCATAAGAGCCCATTAATCATTATTTCCAAATTTTTCTGCCTCTTTTTCCAGATTAGCTTTTGAATTCACTTAGTTATTCTTCCCCTACCAGAAAAAAAAATCTCATTTAGGTTCTTACTGAAACTGCAATTAAACTATAAATAAAGGGAGAATATATAGAAGAATGTTGAATATTGGTGCTGTCACGTGATTACCTCATACCTATCACAGAAATACTTCCAATATCTCATTTGTTTACCACTACATAGAGTTTTTGTTTCAGATGGTATTTTTTAGAAGTGTATTTGAGACTTCGCTGTCCATTTTTATTACTAATTTTTAAACAAATGTCTATTTTTGAGAGAGAACATCCGTGCATGTATGTGAGGGAGGGGCAGAGAGAGAGAGGGGTCAGAGGGTCTAAAGCCAGCTCCCCACAGACAGCAGAGAACCTGACACAGGACTCAAACTCAGGAACCGCAAGATCATGACTTGAGCTGAAATTGGATGCTCAACCAACTGAGCCACCCAGGTGCCCCTATTACTAAACCTTTAACTAAATATCAATTTTGTATTTTGTCAAACACTTTTGCAATCATTCTGAGATTACATGCCCCCTTATGCTTTATCCTCTGGATCCCATGTATAAACAGGTTCCTTAATATCAATCCATTCTTTAATTCCTGTCATTAACTCCAGCTCTTAGCACTGTAGGATTTTCTAGTATGCAGGTAATTTGTGGTTGCTTATGCTTAGTTACACATTTTTACATACTGATATTTCTAGTCTGGTGCCTCTCTGAAGGTAATTTTTTAGATAATTATTAAAATTTCAATGATTACTCATTTCAATTAGATGTTCAAGTTCTGTATTTCACTTCCATTTTCCCTGAAAAATGTTCATTTGGAGATTTCCAAATCTGAGTCTCAATTTTTAAACTCTCATCTGCATTTACTGTTTATATGACATTCAGGTTTGGCACATTTATGATTTTCATTTTTCTTTTTGTTAGGGGTCCTAAATGTTTGTCTGTATATTTCCTGTCTTCCTGTGCCAACAAAGAATTAGTTATTTAACTTACCACATCTTTCTTTTAATTCATTTTCACTCACTTGTAGAATAAATCTTGTGTTGTGCTATGCTATTAACTTAATTTGTAAACTGCTATTTCCGTTCATACTCTGAATCTATCTTGGGCAGGCTGCTATGAAGTGTCATGTCTTCCAATCACCAATTTAATCTACTGGAATTTTTAGAACCTAGTTTTTAAATTTTTTTAATATTTCAAGAAATAATCAGCTAATTAGATCTGGTGTTAGGAAATTAGAAAACTACCTTCTTGCACTTTTCTAGAAGGCACTGCTCCAGTGTTTCATTTTCAGCACTATATGGGCTAAACACTTCAGAATAAATTAAGTGCGTTATAGGGAAGAAACAAAATGGAATGAAGAAAGAAACTGAATGCTGGAACCTATAATGTTCAATGTAATGTAAACACAAACAACTTTATTGAAATTAGGAAAAAATATACTTCAGAAGCCACATGTTTCTTTTTAGGAATGATAATCTGATTGTGGCAAAACTCAGTATTCATGCATTCTTCAGATTTGCCCAATTTTTCTTATTTAAGTTTATTTATTTATTTTGAGAAAGAGAGAGAGAGAGAGAGGACGTATATAAGCAAAAGAGGGGCAGAGAGAGAGAGAGGGAAAAAGAAAATCCCAAGCACGCTCTGTGCTGTCAGATCTTGATCTCACAAACCATGAGATCATGGCTTGAACTGAAGAGTTGGACGCTTAACCGAGACGCCTATGCCCAATTTTTCTTCTTTAGCCCATTAAGTTTCCTGGTATATTGTTACCATAATTTGGCTTTCATTTTCCTGTGTAATTTGTGTATATTTTTCAGAAATGCTGATTAATTACCTCCATGGTGCTTTATGAAACTCACATAGACATTCCTATCAAAGTACTTTTTGAAATGCATTTTCAACCTTATACGTAGGTGGGGCGGAAAGGTGCTTTTCTAAAAATGTTAAAGATCTTTAATTTGGACTCCTACAATTTACCAAACCCATAATGACTCTACTTATGTAGAGTCAGACTCTTATGTCTACTTAAAGTCAATAGGTGTCCTTATCCTTAGAAAACGTTCCACTTCATGTAGGAAGCCTCTTCAACTTCTACTTTTCCCACAGAAGTTTACATTTCCCTAACCCCCCAAAAATGATTAATCTAATTAAAAATGGGCAGAAGACATGAACAGATATTTTTCCAAAGAAGATGTACAAATGGCCAATGGACACATGAAAAGATGCTCAACATCACTCATCATCAGGAAAATACAAATCAGTATCACAATGAGATACCACCTCATACCTGTCAGAATGGCTAAAATTAACAGCACAAGAAACAACAGGTATTGGTGAAAATGCAGAGAAAGGGGAACTTTCCTGCACTGTTGGTGGGAATGCGAACTGGTGTAGCCACTCTGGAAAACAGTATGGAGGTTCCTCAAAAAGTTAAAAATAGAACTACCCTATGAGTCAGCAACTGCACTACTAGGTATTTACCCAAAGAATATGAAAAAAATACTTATTTAAAGGGATACATGCACCCTGATGTTTAGAGCAGCATTATCAACAACAGCCAAATATGGAAACAGCTCATGTCTATCAATAAATGAATGAACAGGGGCGCTTGGGTGGCTCTGTCGGTTAAGCCTCTGACTTTAGCACAGGTCATGATCTCACTGTTCGTGGGTTCAAGCCCCGCGTCAGGCTTTGTGGTGACAGCTCAGAGCCTGAAGCCTACTTCAGATTCTGTGTTTCTCTCTCTCTGCTCGTCTCCTGCTCATGCTCTCTCTCGCTCTTGCTCTCAAAAATAAACATAAAAAATTTTAAATAAATGAATGAATAAAGAAGATATGCTACGTGCTATATATATATGTATATATATACACACAAATGTTATTCCACCATAAAAAAGAATGAAATCTTGCCATTTGCAATAACATGGTTACAGCTAGAGAGTATTATGCTAAGTGAAATAAGCCAGAGAAAGACAAATACCATATGATTCCACATATGAGTGAAATCAGAGCCTTCCAGCAGACTCTGAACTTCTTAGCGTCAAATATGTAACTACCATGACACAGGGAGACTTTAAAAGTAAGACACAGAGCTGGGGGGCTAGTGAACACCTTACCTGCTTTCCGTCCAGGGTGCAGAGCCTCTTGACCACTCCTGAATCTAGTTTAATGGCTTCGGTGATATCTGTCAAGACCTGTTCAAAGGAATGAGCAGTCTTCTTATTTAGAAGGATCCTCACAGCTTTTCTAGGCTTCACTCCACTTCGAATCACGGTCACCAATTTTGGTTTGATGAAATCTTTACTTTCCTTCACTTCACTTTTCACTGAGGAGGGAGCAGCCAAGGCTCGGGATGTCCCACCCTTGATGTTCACAGACCAGTTCGGATTAATATTTTTGGTGTAATCAACTTTACGAAATGGTTCATTTGATGCACACACGTAACTCTCACCTAAAAAAGCAAAAATTAGTTTTATTAGCATAATTATCTTCACCACAGAAGGACTGTATTTTAAGAACAAATGCTGGAGGCCCATTAAGTGAACTCTTAAACCTAACAGTTTCACTGAAAAGAGATTCACATCCTTTTCCTTTGGCATTCTGTCCACCCTTCCTTTCTAATTAAACATCTAGATTGGTTTTGAGAGAGAGAATAACACACATTATGAACTGAAAAACACAGGACAAATGAAACAAGAGAGATTTGGGCCTTATTCTGATCAAATATGTCACCCTGAATAACTCCTCTGCACTTTGGTTCTCAAGATCATTGTCTATAAATTCCGGTTGTTGGATCAGACGAATTCTAGAGTACTCCCTACTTCTATAATCTGTTAACCATTTAATTTTTTTAATCTCATTCTGGAAGAAATAATACATTCACACAAAGAAATAAAACCATTTTTCTCCTTCCAATTACAGATTTCAGACCTAATTGAAGAATGATTACTCCATTTTCACATGGCTGTCTAAAATATATTTAGTCATAGGATCATGTACTCAATTAATGAAGTACTGCAAAAATGAAGGAAGAGTTATGACAGCTCAAAGAAGTATACGTCAGGCATTTTTTTCTTAATTAAAGAATGTGAATTTAGAATAATTAGTTCAAATAGACAGCCTTTTCTATATTCTACTTAAATGGGAAAGGATATTAAGCATTTTAAAATGCTATGTTCATTATTCATGCAGCCTTCTGCCTAATTCTTATTAAGTAAAATATAAAAACTATATTATTTGTTGATTACCTTACCAAGTCAATGTTCATTAATTTTAAGCTCCAAAATTACAGATGGAAAAATACTTGTATGATTATATGTAGAAAAGCATAATTCACAATTATATGTTTAAAATCATAACTTTTCTTTCAGGAAACTCAGAAGTCACCTATTTCTTTTATTCTCACCTTTTTGGCATACAAGGTAAGAGGATTACACTCTAAATTTCCTCTAAGATACCTTCCAACTCAAAAAGAATCCAGTATTTTTTCACATATTCAGTGTACCAGTCTCGCTCTTAATAATTATATGATACCAGTCTTAATGTTCATGCTTAAAACAAAAATAATCAAAATAGTGAAAGGGAATTCCTAAGGAAAATCTATTAATATAAATATTTAACTATTATTAGGATGTTCTTAAAATTCTGATTAATGGAGAACTTAAAGACTCCCAAAGGCACATGAACAATTCAGTAACAGATCAGGCATAGAAGAAGGGTCTAAAAAGAAGAGTAACGTCTTCTATTTAACAGTATAATTAGGCCACTGTCCAACTAGGGAACCAGCCACAGGCTTTAATGCTGCTTCCACACCAGTAATCTGAAAGCTACCCCAACCATCCCTGTTCAGTTAGAGTTCTCATCTTCGTAGGTTTATCTAAATCACTTTTCACAGTGTAATCATCTGGCAAAATGGTATATAATTTCAAGTACACATATAAATTTAATAAAATAGAACTATATATCACATGCATGTATTTATGACCAAAAATAAACACCTTTGATTTTGCTTTAATTTTATAGAGAACACAAATCTCACATTGAAAAGCTCTGTTTTCACCTACAATACAAATTTAAATGTATGTTCTAATTCAAAATATTAAGATGAAGAAAAGCAAAGGAAATTTCAGCACAAGACTGATTTTTTTGTTTTGTTTTGTTTTGTTTTAAGGGCAGGGAGAAGTCAGCTGGGGAAAAGTCTTTCCCAGTATAAAGGGAAAAAACAATGGCAAAGAGAAACAAAATGAGTTTAGTATGTCAGATTGCCTTGATCAACCTAGTCCCTGCACAGGTGACATATCAACCAGGCAAGCTGCCTTTTAAATTCATCTGTATTTTGCCTCCTTATACAGGTTCAGGACGCCAGAATGAAAACAGGTAGAGGAAGTCCTGTCTTTTAATTTGTGTATGTGTCGTCACATATACATTTTAATTACCTCTTCTTCCTTTTTCACTTCATAATGTTTCTATTAAAAACTTGTAGGGGCACCTGAGTGGCTCATTCAGTTAAGTGTCCGACTTCAGCTCAGGTCATGATTTCATGGTTCATGAGTTCGAGCCCCACATCAGATTCTGCACTGACGGTGCAAAGCCTGCTCTGGATGCTCTGTCTCCCTCTCTCTGACCCTCTTGCTCTCTCTCAAAAATAAATAAACAAACAAAAAAAAAAAAACCAAACTTGTAGATCAGGGGTGCCTAGGTGGCTTAGTCTGTTAAGCATCTGACTCTTGATCTCAGTTCAGGTCTTGATCTTGGGGTTGTGAGTTCAGGCCCTGCACTGGGTTCCATGCTGGGCACGGAGCCCATTTAAAACACAAACAAACAAAACCTTGTAGACCAGTTCTATAATATATAAAGTCTTGAACCAGCCTGCTAGACAGAGCCTCACCCCTTCCTTGTATGCATGGCAGACAAATAACAGTCCATGGAGTATTCTTGGGTTACATCTAGACTCTTCCTCACAATATGCAAGGAGTACCTACTGTGCGCCAGCTCACAAGCTAAATGCTGAAATAGTAAGATGCCCACTTTGGCATCCTTGACATACCACATTTCGGCACCAAGGTTTAAGACATGGTTTTGAAGTCACACCTGTGTTTCTGTATACTAGGTACATAAAGCCCTATAGTACAGATGTCATACTTTGGTAACAACAGCCACCAAGATACCTAGGCTAGCTTCCCTGTGTCCCCACCCTAATCCTGATCAATCTCCTGATTGTAATTTTGTCATTTCCATAGATTTGCCTATCAGTAGAGAATATGATGACAAAAGAAATTAAGATTTTGGTTCCTTGGCCAGTTACAGCTCTTGCTGTTAACCCAACAATAAATTATTATTCTCTTAGGTACTAGGCACCTACAAGATTGCTTAGAAGCAATTCGTCTCCCCTCAACCAGATTCATGCTTCCGTAGGGGTTCTGGTTTAAGATTTGTCACCTTCCTGCCAACCTGTCACTTCCCCCTACATCCTCATCCTGGAGAGGAACATCACTTCCTGCTAAAACCACTTAGCTAGAAACCTAGACATCATTCTTCACTCTTCTGGTTTCGCTACACACTACATTCTGACATCAAGTTCTGTCCTCTCTATTTTCTTAGTATTTCTCAAAATATCCACTCTCTGTGCCCTTACCACCACATACTTCCTACTTGAATCAGTCAAGAATTTTGGGTTTTCTGCTGATTCCCTGATAACATAACAAATGGCAGTGAATTTTATGCGGATGCACCTGAAAAAGTATATCCTAAAGTAATGAGTTTTGGTATACTGATAAAATACTATATTCTGAAAGGATTTTTTAAACTTTTGCCAATACATATTAAAATCACACTTACCCAAATAAGGAAAAGATAAGCATTACATAACAGTTAAACTAAGATATAAATGTGTATATAAATATGTATCATAAACGGATATATAAAAAATAAAGAAGTCCCTGAAGTCCAAAATAGATCTTGACATTATTACAAGCTGGTCTGATGCTCACAGGCAGACCTATATTCTTCCCTGGTATATAAGCTTACAGAATATATCAGTCACTCAGCCTATGGTAAAGTGACACAAAAACAAGGTCACTTTGCAACCCACAAAATACCAGATATCCTCCTCTCAGTGAGTGAATGTTGCCTGTTTACCAATTAAAGCTTTTTCCTCAATCTACTCTGTGCTCCTTGTAAGATTTAACGAGATACTCATAGAATTGTCCCTCCTTCTAACAGCACCCAATACAGAGCAAGTCCCTGCTTCCCCAGATCCTTCTGAAATTATCCAACCAAAGCTAAAATTCTATGATAGGTTTAACACCTTCTTACTGAGATGTCCCATGGTATCCTACAATGTCCATTCTCCTTACTGCAGTGAGTAATAAACTCAACTTGTTCGACTACAGGTATGCTCTTGGTGGTCCTCTGGTGGTTCTCTCAGAGAACTGACACACACACACACACATACACATTCTCAATTTCTTTCTCTTCCTCCTTCCAATAATAGTTCTTTGACCATTAAGAGTTTTGGGGAAACCATTTTGGAAACTATAATCACATGAATAGTACATACAAGAAAATTTGTTTTATGTATAGAAAGAAGATGGATAGAAGCATAAGGTGGTTTATAAAACTTAACTGTTTTCATGCACAAAGAGAAAGTCTTTGAATATCCTTTAAGACTCACAGTGGCATGGCTATGGCTTCTTACCATGGACATTTGTTTAAAGTCACTACTTTGTAGTTAGCAGGTTGATAAATTGTCTACAGTTGTGTAATACAACCTGGGTATTAACAATTAACTTCCGTCCTTACTCAACCCAAGATATATCCTTTAAGAGGCAAGAGGATGGGGGCACCTGGGTGTCAGATGGTTAAGTGTTTGACTCTTCATTTCAGCTTAATTTATGATTCCAGGATTGTGAGATCAAACCCCACATAGGGTTCCACACTGAGCGTGGAGCCTGCTTGGAATTCTTTTGCTCCCCTTTCTCCTCCTCTGCCTCTCTCCCCTCTTGCTCTCTCTCTAAACATAAATCTTAAATTAAAAAAAAAAGATGCAAGAGGACATTACAATCCAGGAACCCCCCCCCCAATTTCTTGTCTCTGAAAACTTTCATTGCCACAAATCTATTTCAGACTGTGACAATATTTCCCACCTTATCTCCCTTTTCAGTAACAGGACAGCCACCTCCTATCTGATGTTGAGTCCCTCCACCAGGATTTGGATCTTTCTATCTCCTCATGCTGCAGTTTCACGAACATTTTTCTTATTTTCTCCATTTAACTAGGCAGCCCTCTCTCCAGAATTAGATACAAATACCTCCCACCTTAAACACACACAAATCCTCCCTCTCTTCATTCCTCGTCCCACTCTACCTAATGTGCTTTTGGCTTCCATTCACTCCTGGTTAAAAAGCACTCCTCAAATGTTTTTCCCCACTTCCTTACCCGCTGTTTGCTCTTAAACCACTGTGGCATCACTTTTGCTCCCTGTATTCCCCTGGCTGGAACACCTTGATCCCCAAACAGTCTTTGCCAAATGCCAAGTACATCTTCTAAATTTACTTGGTATCTTCTGAGGGCACTGGACACTAGTCATGGTTCTCTCCTGAAAATCCTTTTTTCCTTAGCTTCCATGATCTGATTTCTTTTCGTTTATACCTCTTACTTCTTTGGTTATTCCTTCTTAGTCTAATTTTGAGGATCCTCTCTCCCACACATCTACTTCATCCTCCTTAGACTCTCTGTAGGTAGTTGCATTCACCCCCATAGCTTCAAACGCCACCTATATCCTGAGGACATCTCTAGCCTACTCCTTCTAGATAATCTATGGATATTTCACATGCTACTATCTAAAACTAACTTCACTCCCCATTACGGCCACTCTGACCTCAAGCTCTCTTCTTGAATTCCCCAACATACTGAATGAAATCAGCATCTACATGGTCACCTATCCAAAAACTAAGACTCCTGCCTCTCTTTTCCCTTTCCCACAGTCAACAGAATTGGCAAAACTGTTGACCTTGGTCTAAGCATCTCTAGAATCTATCTTCTTTGACTCTACCATCTCTCATTTCTCTTTGGATTAGAAAAGTTAAGTTCCCTGTGGGGCCTCGCTCCATCTTCCACATAGCTGTCACAGCAAATTTTTTAAAATGTAGATCTGATGCCTTCCGCTTGCTTCATTGCCTTTAGAATAAAGACCAAACTCCTCAGCACATCACACACTTCCACCCTCATCTCCCACCACTTTCCCACAGGTTCCTAAGTTAGTGTCATACCAGTATATTTGCAACTTCCTTCCAAACCCATCATACCCTCCTATTTTCTTTGCTTCTTATATGTCTGAAATAACCTTCCTCTTTCTCCCATCTTACCTCTTTTTAACTGACCACTCAAGATGAGTCCCTCTTGGCAAAGAGGTAAAGCAATAGGAACTTTCATATATTGCTGGAAAGATTTTAAATTGGTTCAATCACCTAAGAAAAACATCATCTAGTACTAAGTGTACAACATGCACATGATATGACCCAGAAATCCACCCCAGGAAAATATACTGGAAAAACTCATGCACATGGGTACCGGCATGTGTATGTGGCAGAGCCACAGATGAAAAATCAACCCACATGTCCAACAGGAGGATATGCAGATTGTGGTAGGACCATGTCTGCCAATACACAGTAATGAAGATGAACAAGTGCCATATTAACAACCTGGATGAATTTTACAAACAATGGTGAGAAAAAGATGACAAAAGAATACTCATAGTAGGATTCAATTTCTCTAGAGTCCATAACAGACAAAACTAACCTGTATCAATTAGGGATGGCCTCATTGGTGGTAGAAATATAGATAAAAGCAAGGGTCAGGCTGCTGTTACCTTGGGAAGAATTTTAACTTGGAAGGGACAAAGAGAGAGCTTCTCAGATTCTGGCAATATTCTGTTTCTTGACATGACTGGTAGTCACAAAGGTGCTGATTTCATAACAACTCACTGTGCTGTATATGTATATGAATTTGCATAATTTCAAAATAAAATTTTAAAAGTTACATTCTTGTTGTATCCTGAGTTCAGAATGCATCAATTTCTCATAATCATCTATTCTTTCTCTATTCCATTGGTTCTTAGTGGAGAATTTTTTAAATCAGGTGACTTTGCTGTATAAGTACAGATGCTCTTTCCTCACCACTGTTCAACTGAATCACTAGAATCACTGGAAGGTGGGACCAGAACATGTAGGTAAGGGTTTTTAATTTCACAAGTGACTGCGGAAACAACCTCTCATTCCACAGCCTAGACTGGAAGCTCTTTAAAAAAAAACTATCTTTTTCATACTATCCACATCTAGCACAGTATCTGGTATGTAACAGGAACTCAAAACATGTTTGTCAAAGTAATGACGAAAATGCAAACTTACACATCTCATGGTTTGGATTTGCATTAGTTCTAGGTAAAATATTTGCACGGTGTAGCTGTTTACACAGAATGACCCTGGGAGGCTCAGGGTCAGGTTCCTGAAAGATGTTGTGCACGACTTAGATCATGCCAGTCCCCTGAAAGGCAACCTAAGGCATATAAAAAAAAAACAAGCAGGAGATGAAGGCTGCCTAGTACCTACCAACGTTCATAATTTACTTCAGACCATCAAAGCATCAAGAGTCCAGGGCACGCACTTACTTACTTTTAAAAATTAAAGTATAATTAACATACAACGTTATACTATTTCAAGTATACAAGGCACTTTTTAGTCTATGAATGTGTCTTTGAATCAATGGAATATGCATGTGTGTGTATATATTATGTGTGTGTGTACATGAATATTTTTAATAGCTAAATTACAATAATCTCTCAACATTTAAATGTCAATTTACTGTTAGAAATTACAAATAGTTACATCAAATTTACGAGGCTGGAAATTCAACAACAGTATGTTTAGCCTACTTTTATATCACTTCCTATAAAGTCTCCCTTCCGCTTCTGTTAAAATATTTACATTAACTGCCTAACACTACTAATTCGTTTGTAATTATAAACTATTTTGACATTCGTGGCAGAAAATCAATTCTACAAAATTTGGACATTGAGAGTATACATACCGGAATGGAAGCAAGCACTGATCTTTATGATACAAGTCTAAAGTGCAATGGCTCTACAAGCGTAGAGAAAAGCCCAGCTCCGCCCCCCACTACACAGAGTTAAATATGGTAACATAAAAATAGAAAGACAAGAGGAAAAGAAAGCTTGGCTGACTGACACTGTAGGTCTAATATCAGCAATAATCTTAGGAATCTTATTTCTTTCCTAACTTTTAAAACTGAGGGAAAAAATTGCTCCAAAGGCATATAACCAGGGAAGATAAATCTGGCTATACTGCATCTACAAAATGGTTTGATGTCCGTCCTCAAGTACAGCATTTGTGAGACTGTTCTGGGTGCATTAAAATGTGTGTATCTCCATCTAAAGCACATCAGACCTGAGTTCCCACGCCCATCTAGTTAAGAAAAATACAAAGTAAGGAAAAGTAAGACTAATTTATTATTCTGTTGTGGCAAACAACTTAGGTTTT
This sequence comes from Paguma larvata, assembly GCA_030068075.1. Classification (NCBI taxonomy): domain Eukaryota; kingdom Metazoa; phylum Chordata; class Mammalia; order Carnivora; family Viverridae; genus Paguma; species Paguma larvata. The sequence goes on from CM057823.1 coordinate 73,627,712, forward strand.
TTTACCCTAACTGTATAGTACCCAGAACTAATGGGGACCAGCAGAGTTACACAAAGCACATTGCTCTGGCCTAGAAGCCGCTCCCCCTCTGCACTCCTTTGCTGTGTCATGGACCATTGCTGTTGCATTCTCAAAACGAATATAATCACATTTCCTGCAGGGCAGGTTTGAGGACACAAAATGAGATCTTTTATCCCTAAGACTAATGCTCTTTCAAAACATCTGAAGGCAACTGGTTGAACCAACCCATGTCCTCAAGTCACATCCGGTGGTACAGTCTGTGATACATTCCATTGAGAAAGGGGTACAAAAGCTACTTTGAAGATCTGTATATCTATGAAGAAGTATGCCCAGAAATCCGTATTTCAGCACCGAAATATCGGAGTTTAACTGAAGACCAAAAAAATTAGGTAGAAGTAGAAAAAAAAAAAAGCCTACTCACTAACCAAAAAGCTGTAACACTTTTATCTAGTCTCCTGGTAGGATGGAACCTACAGATCACATCCATTCTTTTTGCTCCTTAACACCTGGGACAAGCATGTTCCGCAATCTACAAGAGTTCACTATGACAATTTTAATTGTGTTTAATGATAAAATTTTAAATGCTTTTATCATCCTATACTGGAACATGCAAACAACTGCTTCTAAATAAGGTATAGTCAGACCACTCTGTCCACAGTTTTAACCCCTTTGACACCAAGGGGTAGAACTATGCTGGGAGTTCATGAGGAAAAAGAGAAGTGGACTTAATCTATGTAAAAGATGTGTTTGCAGCAAGTTAAGGGCAGAGGACATAATTGTACTCTGCAGGAATGGAGGCTTGCTCACAGTGCAAAACTGACTTATTACATGGCATTCTGAAATACAGCACACTGAACTCAGCATTCAGTACGGTGGTCACATTTGGGAACAATTTAGTTGAGCAAATAGTATCTGTAGCTTTACAATTTCTATTTTATATTTTTATTGATTATGTAGTTTTGTTGGTATTTATATTATCAAATTGTTTAGGTTGTATTGGTGTATAAGACCTATAGTATAAATACACAGACCTTTCTATGTATTTAAGTTTCAATGTAATTAAAGTAATTAAGGCAATACTGGACTTCTACATGTTAGCTGTTACACTGTCACATTGTTTTTCATTTTTAAGTGGCCTAAATATTGCAAACGTCTGAGAAACACTACAATTTTTTTTCTCTTTTTCAGCTTATTTTGAGAGAGAGCAAGAGAGCAGGGGGAGGGGGCAGAGAAAGAGGGGAAGAGAAAGAATCCCAAGCAGGCTCCATGCTATCGCCCCATCATGGGGCTCAATCCCATGAACCATGAGGTCATAACCTGACCCAAAATCAAGAGTCAGATGCTTAACCCACTGAGCACCCAGGTGCCCTGAAAAATACTACAATCTTAAGGATTCTAAGAAAGAGAGAAAACGTCCAACCAAAATGTCCCCAGCTAATATTTCTAAAGTAACTGGTGCATAATGGATCAAGGGTCGGTCTTCAACTGGCTCATCATCTGAACAGAGATAAAACTTTCCTTGACAGAGTTTCCCCAACTCCTAGAGACATTTGCTTAACATCTTCCTCCTTCATCCCTTAAATCTCACTGTGAGTTTCAGAGGAAGGCTTGGCCCTAGTTTTAAGCAAGTGATTGATAATGAGGATGGCTCAAAAAGATACAATGCAAGTGACAAAAGATTCAGAAGCCAGATATTTGGCCCCCAAATATGACCAAATAGGTGATGTTTGCAGAACAGAAAGAAGGAGAAATAGTAGAGGAAAGTATGACCACTGTCTCAAGATGTCTCAAGAACCTCCATGCAAAAGTAGGATAAGTTGTATGTGGCTCCAAAGCGTGCCTCTAGAATACAGCAGGCAAGTTACAAGGGCATAAAATTTGGTTTAAGATGTTGAGGACCACTCCCGTTTATCAAAGAGCCACTGAATGCTAGGACTCTGCTGCGTGTTTTATATGCATCATAGGGTTCATGTGCAGCCTTCCGGCTATTGACCTTGATCACTCAACTAATACAAGACAAGTTCACATCAGGCTATTTCTCAAGTTATTTCCCTCACAAAGGCTTGATGACATGAATATAAATAGTAAAAGTCCATACCTACTTTTTTCTTTCCTTGATTCTCTGCCAATCAGGCAAAATACCTGTTATGCAAAAAAAATAAAATAAATTAAAAAAAAAAACAATATAACGGACAAAGGTATTGGGAAGAGAGTACCAATCATTACCTTTAAGAAATAATTATATTGTTATTATTCAAAACTTAATCTTTTTTTTCTATTTTAGAGAGAGAGACACCCCAGCAGAAAGGAGCAGACAGAGAGAGAATCTTAAGCAGGCTCCATGCTGAGCCCAGAGCCTGACATGGGGCTCACTCTCACAACTGCGAGATCATGACCTGGGCCCAAATCAACAGTCAGACGCTTAACTGACTAAACCACCCAGGTGTGCAAAACTTAAGTAATCTCAAGTTTGTAAAATATATACAATGAAGGAATAGATAAATCAGTGAAGATAAGTTAAAACTTTTATTGAGAGTATAATTTAATCAACACATAAACAGCAGATAACATAGCAGGTCATAATTGTGGATTATTTTAGTCACTTTGAGATGCTTGCAAAGCATAGCGTAATAAAAATTACTTAAGTTGATCTCATAAGCCAATTTTTTTCCTATTATTTCAGTCTATAAAGTAGAGCGTCTGACAAATTACGGTATGCTTAGTCTACTGATTTATTCTACCTCTACCTACTTTATTCCCACCTACTAAAAGTTTCTGAAGCACAAAAGTTAAAAAAAATCATCAAATATCATATACCCGAAGGTATTTGTTGCATGGGATGAAAAAAATGAATAAAACAACTGTGGTCCCAGTCCTCAACAGGTTTGTAATTCTCACTTTCTGACAATTTTTTTTTTTTAAAGAAAATTTCTCTATTTCATCATTATTTTTTTTTAAGGTTTATTTATTTTTGAGACAGAGACAGAGCATGAGTGGGGGAGGGGCAGAGAGAGAGAGGGACACACAGAATCTGAAGCAGGCTCCAGGCTCCGAGCTGTCAGCACAGAGCCCGATGTGGGGCCCGAACCCACGGACTGCAAGATCATGACCTGAGCCGAAGTCGGACGCTCAACCAACTGAGCCACCCAGGCGCCCCCAATGTTTTATGGAGAAGAGCCTCCTGCAGGTTATTAAGGGTTCTAAGAACTCCATCTAAACCTGAGCAACATTTTTGTTTTGTTTTTTTTAAGGTTTTATTTTTAAGTAATCTCTACACCCAACATGGGACTCAAACTCACAACCTCAAGACAACGCTCTACCAACTGAGCCAGCCAGATGCCCCTAAACCTGGCCAACTTTTAAAAAGGGACATAGAACCAGAGAGAGCCAAGATCATTTCTCGTTCCCACTCCCTGAAGGATTTCCCAAGATCACTGAACTTTAAAGTGGAAAGGGCCTTAGCAATTACCTAACATGTCTTTCATTTTACTGAAGTCAAGCAAGGCAACTATGCAGCACTACGCACGGGTCTTACTTTGTGGGTGTGTAGGATAATGCATTTATTCAGGACCCACACATGAAACATCCTAAGTTGTCTTTACACCTACAGTGACTAATGAACTACTGTAATCTTCATTTTCTAAACATAAGTGATTAACAGGTTTGGCTCTAACAGTGATGGAGCTCTAGACTGCTCATCTACTGCAACCTGTGTAAAGCTGGAGGTTGGAAGAGACCCCATTTCCTCACAGATAGTAGAAAACAGCAGTTCAGAATACAGTTCAAAAGCCAAGGACCCAGGCCTCGAGCTCCAGCTCCACCTCTTACTAATGGTGTGAGAGGGCAATTTCTTTATCCTCTGAGCCTCAGCTTCTCCATCTGTAAAATGGAAAGACAATGCAGCCGTATTTCACAAGGTATCACAAAACTTAAATGAGATGAAACACATAAAGGACTTCACACAATAACTGCAAATAAAACATCTCACATGTCCATCAACTGATAAATGGATAAAGATACATATCTATATATAGGAAGAGATATACACAAAGATATATACACACACAATGGAATATTACTCAGTCATAAAAAAGAATGAAATCTGGGGTGCCTGCGTGGCTGAGTCAGTTGAGTGTCTGACTTTGACTCAGGTCCTGATCTCACAGTTCGTGAGTTCGAGTCCTGTGTCAGGCTCTGTGCTGACAGCTCAGAGCCTGAAGCCTGCTTCGGCTTCTGTGTCTCCCTCTCTCTCTGCCCCTCCCCCAGTCACATGCTCACTCACTCTCTCTCTCTGAAAAATAAAAAAATTTTTTTTTAAGTACAAAAAAAAAAAGAATGAAGTCTTGCCATTTGCAATGACGTGGATGAAGCTAGAAGAGTGTTATGGTAAATGAAATAAGTCAGTCAAAGAAAGACAAACACCATATGATTTCACTTACATGTGGAATTTAAGAAACCAAACAGATGAACATAGTGGGGAGAGGGTGGGAAGGGAGGGAAGCAGCAAACCAGAAAACAGACTCTTAACTATAGAGAAAAACCTGAGCTTTGCTAGAGGGGAGGTGGGCAGTGGGATAGGTTAAATGGGTGATGGGTATTAAGGAGGGGCACTTGTGATGAGCACTGGGTTTTACATGTAAGTGATAAAATCACTAAATTCTATCCCTGAATCAAATACTACGCTGTACATTAACTACCTGGAATTTTTAAAATTTATTTATTTTGTGAGATGAGAGAGAGAGAGAGAGAGAGAGAGAATGTGAGTGGGGGAGGGACAGCGAAAGAGGGAGGGAGAATCCCAAGCAGGCTAAGCACAGAGCCCGATAGGAGGCTCGAACCCACAAACTGTGAGATCATGACTTGAGCTGAAGTCAGACACTTACTTAACCGAATGAGCTACCCAGGTCCCCCAACTAATTGGAATTTAAATAAAAACTTGAAAAAGAAATAAATAAAAATCTCGCATGTTTATGGTGAGATGGTGCTAATGTAAGAATCCTGAATCCTCAGAGTAGTGGTTTACTTTATCAACAGAAGAAATAAACAGAAGGGGTGGGAGCATAGGCAGGTGGAAATAAGGGGGAAGAGACCTAACCAGGCAGTAGAGACCCACAGCAACTCCCCTGGCTTCCCAGCAGTGAAGACAGCAGTGTGACAACCACTGCTCAAGGCAATCTAGTTTGCCTTATTTTACATCACGGGATCATAAATTATCTATTTCTATAGCTTAAAACCTTATGAAATATTCATATTTTCTTTTAACTACCAAAGTATCACTGTGTCACACTTGAGTTCGTAAGCACTCTCCCGAATATTCCATTTCTTCCCCCTCAACCTTAATAATTCTTTATTCTCAAGTGAAAACTTCTCTTCCCATTACCTCTAGAAAGAGTTTATTAGGTGGCTGTATTATAGCACATCCAAATGTCCCTGTTTTAGGAAATGAGAGGAAAAAAATAATCAGATTTGTAGAAGCAGGTATTATGGAAAAGGCACTTTCTCCACAATGATGGATGAGCACACAATCCAATTTTTCAAAGTATGTATTTTTTTTCACAAATATAGAGGAACAATTCGATTCAAACTTAATCCATACAAAACTTCCCTGGACAACCAAGGGACTTAGACGTACAATTGCTTTCTGGTATACTTATTCAATGAATTTACTGTGTGTCCAAAAGATTTGACCTCACCATGCTCCCAGTCTAGTGCAGCAAGACAGACCTGACGTACCACTAATTACAAGGATCGATATTATAATAGTGCTAAGGGAAAATGCTGTGAGTAAGCAAAAGGAAGAGTTCTAAGCTTGACCTTAGACCTTAACTCCTACATCTGTTCCTCAGGAAAGAGGTTTTCATCGTCCTGCCCCTACCTCATTACTACTTCATTTACAGCACATGAGCTGGAACCAACTCTGTGTGTGTGTGTGTGTGTGTGTGCACGTGTGTGTGTGTGTGTGTGTGTTCATTTGCTCTCCACCTCTAGAATGTGAGCATCTTGAGGAAAGAAACTGTACCCTGGAACAGCACCTGAAACAACAAATATACTCTCAATTAACAACTATCTGAGACCAATATCCTTAAGGTCTGGAAAGAGACTTCACAGAGAAGCAATATTTGAAGTGGGTCTTGAAGAACCTAGGAGTCTGCCAGAGAAGGCTTCTACACCTAAAGTTCAATGTTAAACTGCCACATCTGATCATCATAGATGCCTCAGCGTACTACTTTTGACTTCTATGTGCAAATATCTTATGGAGTTTACGTTTCTTTCCTCACCTTAACAAGTTTCCAAGAACTTGATTTCTAATAAAAGAAATCTATCTTTCAGGGGGGAAAAAAACCTTACCCTATAATCTGGGTTCTTATTGAGACTCATTTTTACTTAAAAGCTCTCTAACTGTATTCTGGTTTAACACCTTCAAAGAGGTTGACCTAATCAAATAGATTCAATAAACTAGGCTTACTAGGAGAACCTCAGAAACGTCAAGTGCTTGATCACTTTAGAACCTTATTTTTCTTAAATTCAAATGAATGTAAGCTAATTTCAAGGTCATTTAATGGAAGAATGGAAGTATCATGTATTAAAATAATCAAAATTCTCTCACAAAAAAAATCAATATTTGTTGTTGACTGAGGAGTAAAAGATTAAGATAACATAAAACATTTTACTTTGGAATGAGAGAAGCAGAGACAGATGGCTATTAATATTTTTGACTCCTGGCAAATACTTCATCAGACTCTTATACCCACTACTTGCTTGGTAGGAGGACATTTACAGCCTTAATAATTTCCTGGAAGATGGGTTCTGGGTAGGGAAAGGCAGCCCAGGCCATCATACACTCAGCAATAACTCAGAAACGAGAAGGGAATATACTGTCAGTCTAGAAAGGATCTTCTTTAGATAATCTGCCAGCCTCCAAGCTTTCATTCGATAGGAAAGGACCCTAATTCCCAGAGAACAGAGGTGATATTTCCTTAAATCCAGTGGCTAAAACCCAAGGATCCTGACTCAATCAGGCTTTGTTTCTACTATCCATCAATCTACTATCCATCTCTCTTTAGGACATCAAAACTTTACAAATATAGCCAATATGTTCAGAAGGGGAGAGCAGTCATGAAGCAAAAACTAAGACTACAGGAGTGCCTGTCTGGCTCAGTCAGAGGAACATACGACTCTTGACCTACGGGTCATGAGTTCAAGACCCTTAAACACCTAAGATTAGGAATTCTGACTCTTAGCTGCAGACATGGGAACTTAAGAACAATCATCTGAACATCCTCAGTTGTCTATTAGAGATGCTACAAGCTTGGCTGGATCATGGCTTCAGACATCTGAAACATATTTTCCCAGTACTGACTATTACAACTCACAGTTCTCCTCTGAGAGAAGGTGGCCAACCAGTTTCAAAGACTAAACGTAATACAGGGATGCACGGCACCAACTCAGTGAAATTAATTCAGCAAGGGGAAGTAAACCAAAAGGCTGAAGATGCCTGCTGGTTTAGCATAGTACAGAGGGCCAGCCAACACCTGAACACTGTTTTCAGTCTCCAGAGACATTCAAGGTCAATGGCATAAGAAAAAATCTGGGCCATGCAAATTTCTTTTGTCATGTGAGTTCAACAGGATTGGGGCTCTAAATGAATGTTCATGCCCAGCTGTCTTGAATCATCACTTTCTATTCTTCACTAAAAGCGTTTTAGAAAAACATTTTAGAAGAGCATTATCTGCTAAACTACAAGTTTTGTGGGATGGAAGAGGCAGAGGAGAGAACAGAACATAATGTTGTGAAAAGTACTATCAGAGAATCTTTATTAAAAATGAACCAGGGGCAGGGTGCCAGTTGGTTGAGCATCTGACTCTTGATTTTGGCTCAGGTCATGATCTCATGATTGGTGGGATTAAGCCCTGCGTGGGGCTCTGCGCTGACAGCATGGAACCTGCCTGGGATTCCCACTCTCTGACCTTCCTCACTCCCACTCTCTCTTTCTCAAAATAAATAATTAAACATTTAAAATAGAAAAAGAACCAGGGGCACCTGTGTGAGTCAGTCGGTTGAGTGTCTAACTCATGATTTCAGCTCAGGTGATGATCCCAGGGTCATGGGATCAAGCCCCAAGTAGGGCTCTGCACTGAGCATATAGCCTGCTGAGGATTCTCTCTCCCTCTCTCTCTCTCTCTCTCTGCCGATCTTCCCTAACTATACTCAAAAAAGGGGGAGGGAGGGGCAACTCGGTGGCTCACTCAGTTAAATGTCCAACTCTTGATTTTAGCTCAGGTCTTGATCTTGGGGCCACGAGTTCAAGCCCCATTTTGGGCTCCTCACTGGGCTCTGCACTGGGCCTGAAGCCTACTTAAAAAAAAAAAAAAAAAGAGGGGTGTCTGGGTGGCTCAGTTGGCATAGGACTCTCAATCTTAGAATCATAAGTTCGAGCCCCATGTTGGGTGTAGAGATTACTAAAATAATAATACAATTTAAAAATAAAACAATTTTTTTAAATGGTCTAAAATGACTTAGTCAATTTTGACCATATGGACAACAATCATAGTCTGTACTCATTTTTACTGATGCAAATAGTAAACTTTGCAGGTAGTTGGTTAGTTCTTCCTCATGATAAATCTGAACATCTGAGCACACAATTTTAACTAAACGTTAAACTATTTAAATTCTCAAAGAACTGATATTAAACACTGATTTTTTTTTCTTGCAAACGGACTTACAACAGGGTATTCCGCTCATTCTGTTGGAAATTCAAGACCCAGACAAAGATCCATTGTCAGAGAGAATGTCACTATGACAAAAGAAGGGCACACATTTTCTTCTTTTGCAGTAATTTTTTTCTTTTATTAAATACTGCTTGAAACAAGCAGGCAATTGGCTAGACCAGGGAAACATTTCTGTTGTGCAAATTATTTGTGTTATATCATTATTTATCAGACGGTAGTAAAATTTAGACTCTACATATACTTACGGTTCCCCATCATCCAAACATCAGCGAATACATAATTGGAAGTAAACTTGTCAACTTTCAACTTACAGTTGAAACTACAAGTTTCAGCAGACCATCAACGCTGGGCAATGTCAAACTCAGGGTACATACAGTATGTGCTCTCATTAACTCATGTGCATAATGGTCATCTTGACCACCCCCCATCTTTGGAGTACACTAATTTCATGTAGCAAATATGCTGTTAAAATTACTTGAGAGTATTAAAATTTTTGTCCCTTCTCACACACTATGCACAGTATCCGAAGGGAATGTGAGAGATGGGTGCTTAAGCAGTAGGCCTTGCCTTGATTTTTCCACAGGCCTGCTAATCTGGCTTGGGTCAGCCAGAAAATGTTACTCAGTTTTGAAATATCTAGGCAAATGCCGCTTCTAAGTATTTCCCATGATAAAGCAATAAAGCCCTTTTAAAAATGTATCATTTTATTTAAACTCCTCTGGCCAGCATCACCTCCTCAGGAGGACTTTAAAACCAAAACACACAACAGACCAAGTGAATGTGTGAAGTCAAGAATACACATATACATAGGCTGAAGAGACAACTTAATTTTGGCAGGGTCCTCATCTACCCAAGACAGGGAAAACCTCTGGTAACAATGACTCAGTAGAGAAACTCAACCACTTTCAGCACTCCTCAGTAAGGCTACATCAATTTATTAGAGGTGAATTGGAGATGAAAGGGCATTAGATACAGGCACTATGTAACAAGGCATTTTGCTCAAGCTTCCTCATGTGTAAGAAGAGCAAACTGCCTTCAAACCATAACACAAGAACACGATGAGATAAGAAAAATAGTTGGCTCGAAGTTCAGTCTCCTTTCCGTGCCAAGCCAATATTGCTATCGCTACGTGGGATGTACCATTTGCATTAAGAGAGATGTATGAGAGGGTCTCTGGATGGCTCAGTGGGTTAAGCATTCGACTCCTGATTTAGGCTCAGATCATGATCTCACAGGTGGTGGGATCAAGCCCCGGCTGACAGTGCAGAGCCTTCTTGGGATTCTCTCTCTCTCTCACTCTCTGCCCCTCTCCCCCAAGAATAAATAAATTTTTTGTGTGTTTTTTTTTAAGATGCATGAGAGCAGACTGTATGCAAACATGCAGTCTGCATACACTTGGGTTCTGTCTCATTTTTATAGGTGCTGTTTAGATCTGGAAGGAAGTTCTTAACTACTAGGGACGCCTTTTCACCTTGAAAGGAAAGAATAAATACAGTGCTGCAAGAATTCAAGGATGACACAACATACAGCCAAGCAGTCCCTTTGAGTGAAGCATGGTTAACCTAGGATTACTAATTCATAATAGGCCCCAACTGCTGATTCCAACAGACTCTATCATCTAAACTAGCTACTTTCAGTCGGGGAGGAGGCAGGAGAGACTGACCTCATTACCAACCAAATGTGGAAAACCCTTTAGCACAGTGGTTCTCAATCTTGGCTATACATTGCAACCACCTGGGGAGCTTTTAAAGCTCCAAGTGCTCAGATCACACCCCAAACACTGGAATATCTGGGGGTAGGGTGTATCCATCCATAATTTTTTAAAGTCCCTAGTGATCCAAGATGCAGCCAAGGTTGAGAGCCCCTGTCTGGGATCACGCCTCCTAACCTTAAATTACACGCTGCAAGCCAAACTAGGAAAACCAAACCGAGAGCGTCTCACAACCACAACTTCTGAGTAGAGCAGGTACAACGGGGTCCGAAACGCTGGAACATCACAGGTGCCTGCACCGAGGTCCACACAGAGGGCCGAACAGAAAGCTTATCAGCAAGAGGATTACCCAGATCCTCAGCTGAGAGCCACCTTTTCAAACGATTTGCACTAAAAACAAACAAAAACTCCAAGTTCACGAATCTTAAGAGATGGCACGAAAGCCCGCTAGGATTTTTTTTTTTCTTTTTTAAAGACAAATCTCTGAGGAAGGACAGTGTATGTGGGAGCGCGCCCCACACACAAAATCTATAGAAAAGCAGACAGAAACGTACAATTCCCATGGCCGCCTAGAAAACACCCCGCATAAACTCCCCTCTGCGCAGCGCAAGCGGGCGCGCGCCGGCCCATGGCCACTGCACCTGCTGTCGCTCTGGGCCGCACCTGCCGCGCCGGGCCCTCTCCTCCTACCTTCCAGCAGCTCGTCCAGGCTGGTAACCTTCCGACTGCCGTCGATGGTATAGATGGTGCGGACGCCCTGGGGCAGGTTCACGTTGTCCGACAGGGAGCGGGTGAGCTCGATGAGCAGGGCATCGAAGGACCGGAAGCGGTCGCTGGAGATGGCAAACACCAGGCCCTTGAAGTAGCGGTCCCCATTCCGGTAGAAGCGCGCCTTCTTGGCCTTCTTCTCCGAGCTCAGAGCCTGCAGGGTCCGCGTGCGGTAGAAGCTGCAGTGGGCACTGTGCGCCGGGCTGGGGATGAGCCCGTTCCCCTTGGGGCCCGAACTGCTGCTGCCTCCGGAGGAGCTGGGCGCCCCCCTCCGCGACCCCGGTCGCGGCCTTTTGTCCCGTTCCTCAAAGTGCTCCAGCTCAATACTCCTGGTGCTGGCCATCGCGGCTGCTCTGAGGGCTCCCCACAAAAAACGTCCCAGTCACAACCACGGGGTAGCCCAACGTCAATGCGAGAATCAAGTACAGGGACGTCTGACCGTGAGGGGCCTCACAGCGCCGGGACACCTGGCTCTGGCATCCCGCCCTCTCCTCACAGGTGGGGGCCTCTGAGCAGCCGAGACGCCAACTGGCCCGCGCCCCCACTAAAAGTGGCCGCAGCGTCAAGCTGCCCAGCTCATTGTCCAGCGCGGCTCGGTCGATCCCTCCCGCCTGCCGGGGAGCCCCACGCCCCCCCCAACCCCGGTTGCCTTCTCTACCCAGCCACGCCTCACAACTCCAGCCTGGGAGCCGGCCGGGAGCCGCAAAGTTGGGCCGCCCCAGGCTCGCCCCGGGCCCGCGGGCGCACACAAAGCTCGGGCGCTCGCCGCGGCTCGCGTCCGCCGGCGGCTCCCGGGAGGCTGAGGGGAAGGAAGGAAGAGGAGGGGGAGGAGCTGGGAGCGTGGGAGAGGCGCCGCGGGCCCGCAGGGGCGTCGCGCCCGGCCCCGGCCCGCCCACGCGCCCAGCCAGAGGCCCGGGATGCGGCGCCGCCGCCTCGCTCCCCCGCAGGCCCTGCCCTGGGGCGGCGCGCGCGGACTCTGGCTAAGAAGGCAGTGCGGGGCCCCTTCCTCCCACAGAGCCCGGCCCTAGCGGGAAATAATGCAGCCCGCCTTCCTCTCTGCCAGCCGGCCCAGCCCACCCGCGAGCATCCGCACCCCGACTCCGCGGGGTTGGGGGGGCTGGTTCCTGCCACTAAAGGGCTACCACAACCCGGAGGGAGGGGGTGCGCGAGGAGAAGGGGGCCGCACGGGTCGGCGCGGAGGCTCTGCGGCGCGAGAGGAGCGGTTCCTCCCGGGTCCTAGGCAGCCCCGCCCGCCTGACAGCTACAAACCCGCGCAGCGCGCTAATGGGCGCAGCCGCGGCGCGCGCTCCTCCGCCTGGGAAACGTAAACGCGCAGGCCAAAAAAACTACAAAGGAAGGAGATTCAAGGGCAGAGATCACATCCCTAACTAATCTTCAAAGGAGGAACCGAGGCCAAACTAGGGCAGGAATTCGAAACCCGACATTGACTTTGGTCACAAAATATACTTTTTAAAGGGAATTTAAAGCTTTATTTTAAAATCCTTTAATAAAACAGTTTCCATTGCAGATATGCTAAGATGGGATGTTGAGTAACTTTGAATGAATGAACCATAAGAAGTTACTGGGTTTCGAGGGATTTGTGTCAAGAAATATTTAGTAAGAGTATGCCATGTGCCAGGCATTGTTTCCATCACCGCGGATGCATTAGTAAGGGAAACAAACACCTCCCCTCCCCCACTTGCACTCAAGTGGTATTAAATGTTATCAATTTAAGCTTCTTGTTAAGCAATCTGTCTAACATTTGTAAGCACCCATCACATTGGAAATCTTAGTTTACTAGTGTTTGGTCAACAGTAAAGACATATTTCCTAAAGGCTTTCCTAAAGGCTTGTTCCTAAAGAAACATTAGTTACTTCCATTTTGCCATTGGGGAAAGATAAAGCTAAAAGATGTTTGGTCCTAATCCAGCAGGTTACCCAACCTACCCTGAAACCTCATTTGTTCAGCACCTGGTTCTCTGGCCTTAGCCAACAAATCCAAATCGACCTGTAAGATAGGAAAGCATGGACAGTGTTCTTGGAATGAACTGAGTCCTGGAAGAACATGAATATGAGAAGGCAGAAATATCTGCAGTAGTTCTTGAGCAGGTGTGAAGATGCCTTGGCATGGCAAGGCCCCAGAAGAATCCTGTTCAGTGCACCATTGTAGCCCCAGGGCAGTCTCAGGGACACACCCGGACATAGCTGACTTCTAGAATCAGGCCTGACGCAGGCCAGGAAGTCAGCTGATCTGAGGTTTCAGTGTAGTTTTCAAGGGGAAAAATTCTAAAATAGAATTTAAATTAAATCTAATCCAGACCAATTAAATCAAAATTTCTGGGGATGGGCTTCTCCAACAGTAGTTTTTGAAAGGGCTGTTAATGTGTATAGCCAGGGTTTCTAGCTACAGGCCGTAAACATTAAAAATCAAACACATAAGTGTTCTCAAACATTGATGTACTTATGTGTAGTGGGGGAATCTCATAGAGTGTAGATTCTGATTCAGTAGGTCTGGGATAGAATTTGAAATTCTACATTTCTGGGGCGCCTGGGTGGTTCAGTCGGTTGAGCGTCCGACTTCGGCTCAGGTCATGATCTCGCGGTCTGTGAGTTCAAGCCCTGCATCGGGCTCTGTGCTGACAGCTCAGAGCCTGGAGCCTGCTTCGGATTCTGTGTCTCCCTCTCTCTCTCTGTACCTCCCTCGCTCATGTTCTGTCTCTCCCTGTCTCAAAATAAATAAACATTAAAAATTAAAAAAAAAAAAAAGAAATTCTACATTTCTAACAAGCTCCCAGGAAATGCCAATGCTGCTGGTTTCCGTACACTTTGAAAAAAAAGGAACTAAATGGCAAATTCCTTGAGATAAGGCCTCATTAAGTAATTGCAGAACCTATCAACTTTGTAAATGACTTAAAATGGGTGTGTTCATTTATTTTGCTATTACTATTTCTTGGGGGGAAACACACACATACACACACACACTTTCTAATCTATTGCTGTAGTAACAAATTATCCCAAAGGTTTCGATTTACAGCAATAAATATTTATTGTCTCAGCAGTTTCTGCATTCGGAAATCTAGGGAAAGTTTCCCTTGAGTTCTCATTTGATTGCAGTCAAGACGTTGATTGGGGTTGCAGTTCTCTGAAGGTTTGACTGGTCCCTGAAGACCCACTTCCAACATGGCTCACTTGCATGGTTGGTAGGAACCATGAACACCTCTCTGTAGGGTTGCTTGAGTGTTGTAACATCTCAGCTGGCTTCCTCTAGAACAAGCATATATCAGAGAACAAGGTGAAAACCATTATGTCATTCCCACAGTGTCTGTGTATGTGGGACACAAGGGTATGACTACCAGGAGTCAGGGATCTTTGGGGTCATCTTGCAGGCTGGTAGTGCATGCTTCAATCACTCCAGCTTTAGGACACTGACATACGCACATTTTCTCACTCAAAGATCCCTGATAAAAGATTTGGCCTACTTTAATAGGATGTCATATGCCAGTATTTTAATGTTATTTCCTAACATTATATCCCTAAATTAAACAAAGATTACTGTGTTTTTTTTTAATTTTTTAAAAAATGTTTATTTATTTTTGAGAAAGAAAGAGACAGAGTATGAGTGGGGGAGGGGCAGAGAGAAAGAGGGAAACACAGAATCTGAAGCAGGCTCCAGGCTCCAAGCTGTCAGCACAGAGCCCAGTGTGAGGCTTGAACTGACAAGCCATGAGATCATGACCTGAGCTGAAGTCAGACACTTAACAGACTGAGCCACCCAGGTCCCCCAAAGATTACTGTTTCTCAACAAGAGTGAGGGCAAAAGAGAAAGCATTTCCACAGCTGTTAGTCAAGATTATTTTGCTCATCCTCTTTGCATTAATTTGTTTAAAGAATTTTATTCCTAACCCTCATATAAGAATTAAGATATAATCACTTTTCATAAGATATTTACTTAATATACACAGAATTTATCAAAACCCAGTTTGCCAAAATTTGAATTTTTATTGTGATGGCAAAAAATTAGTTTCAGCATTACAATCTTAATGCAAACAAAATTTGGGGGTCCTAGGTAGGCAACTATTAATTAATTTGGGTTACTTCATAGTAGAAGTAAAGCAAATTCTCTCCTTTTAAGCCATTGCAGAATTTGAAGAGGAGGATGTTTCAATTGATATTTACTTTGTTGAGATAACTCCTTTTTTTTCTAACCAAGAAACACTATCTGGTTTGCTAATCATTCATCATTACAGAGATGGGTCTAATTCTCCTTGTTGGTTGCAATTTCTACCAATTCTGTCTGCCAGGTCCTGACTGAAAAGGGCTTCATTAGGAGGGACTGGTCCTGTCTTTTCACCATGTGGAAGCCAGCCTTGACCTTAGCTCTCTATTGGTAGTAGATTCTATATACCCTTTCCTCTCACCTCTTAATCTAACATTTGTCTGAATAAAAACGTTTGTGCAGAGTACTTTAAAAAAAGACTTCATTTCTATTCTGCAGAGAATCTAAGAATTTTAATCCAAAAGCCCTTCTATGTTTTTCACATGATTACAAATGACCCCTTTCTGCTCTTAATATATAATAATTTTAAATCACAAAGTATCTGGATGTGAACACTTTCTTGATGATATCCAGAAGGGGTCTTTTAAAAACCATTTGGGGCAGAAAAACTCAAATAGGCATGAAGGGAGAATAATTGTTTTTTGTTCTCTACACTTGTCCTTAGATCACGCAGATTACCAACACAATTTTAGAATTTTGGAGTTGCCTTTTAGCCAAGTGGTAACTCCTTCCCCCAACCACCTCATCTCTCCACTTCCACCTTGACTAACAAATATGATGCAAAATTTTCTTTAGCATTATTTGTTTAAGTGAGTTTCCATTACATACTTCTTTATGGAGTTTTACATAAGGAAACTTGCCTTAAACATCTGCTGATTTCGCTCCGTGCTACGTTACTTTTCAGATGCGTTGGCTAGTCTTCACTTCTGGCCAGAAACTTCAGCGCTTAGAGGCAGTTTTCCAGCTCCATTACTTATTACCTAAAGATGCTTACAAGCCTTTTAGACTGCACTGTGCTAAGACTTTCTGCTGTCTCATGTTTTCATTCCTGTTCACTCTGCACCAAACATTGCTCTCAGAGGCAAAAATGATGAAATGACTATTTTCAGTGGAAGGGCCGGGTGACTATGGACTTGAATTTTTGAAACTGAGCATTATTTTTAATTTCATAATCTTTAATGACTATACATTCTGGTGTTCATGTCAAGTTTTAACGGCAAAGGACAAAAAGCAAAATGGTTCAGGGAGAGACTTTCTCTCCTTACTCCATAACCTGAGCTTAGACTGGAAAAAAGATTCATACAAACTGTTCTCTTATTTGTTGTTTCACCTTAAGAGCTTTGCTGCCCTTTCAGCCATGATTCTTATAGCTTTTTACAAACGTATTAATGGCTTCTTTGAAAATGTAGGATTCACAAGGGAATGATTAAACTACTTTTTCAGATTCAGAAAGTTTAACTTAGCTTATTGGTTAGGTCTTTCAAAAATTCCAAGTTTCAGACACCAGGGTAGCTCAGTGGGTTGGTTGAGATGACCTGACTCATCTCAGGTCATGATCTCCCAGCTGTGGTACTAAGCCTTGAGTCCTCCCTGAGCATAGAGCCTGCTTGGGATTCTCTCTCTCTCCCGCCTGCCCCTCTCCCCTCCTTGTGCTCTCTCTCTTTCAAATAAAATAATTTTTTTTAAGTGTTTATTTATTTTTAAGAGAGAGATCGAGTGCAGGTGGGGGAGGGGCAGAGAGAGAGAGGGAGACACAGAATCTGAAGCTATCAGCTTTGAGTCTGACTCGGAGCTCAAACTCACAAACCGAGAGATCATGACCTGAGCTGAAGTCAGAGGCTTAAGCGACTGAGCCACTCAGGTGCCCTTCAAAATAACTTTTTAAAAAATTCTAAGTTTAATATTTTAATAAAAATATCATGAAGAAAATTCAAATATGCATGCTTTAAATGTATATAGAACACAAATTATTTTTTTTGTATGAGAAACTGCGGTTAATATTTTTTTCTATTGGTACATTTCACTTCCACAAAGTGTCTGGGACAAAGATTATCACTTTTTATGTAAATTCCATCTACGTATTCAAAATTATACTCAGTTACTTTGTCATTTACAGTTCAGCTACAATAATTGTTCAAATGAAATAAAAACGTTAAAATTTATATCAGCTCTCTTTTTATAGATTTGAACTTTTTTCTTTCAAAGCTTTTTAAAAAGCAAATCTAGGCAGGTAGTAATGTCCCTACTTTCCAGACAAGGGAACCGAGGCACAGACAGTGATTTTCGCAATTATTTTAGTAATATCAAAAGTGAAAGGCCATGGAAAAGTACCACAGTACTCTCATTTTGTTTCCGTCGAATCAAATTTCTAAACCCGGTGTAAAATTTACTCTTTGAATCTAAGCTTTTTGCCTCATTTAAAATTCAAAAAGAATTATCTTAAAATCGATCATGATTTTAGTGGTTTCCTCTTCTCAGTAGCACATTCCATGTTTATATTAATACTGAATGTGACAAATTGTGTTCATGCACGTGAGATTAAAATAATGATGTTCATGAGTACTTAAGGGGTAATAAAGCTTTTGTGATGATTAATCAGTAGTTATGACCTAGTTAAAGAAACAGATTATAGATGAGGAAATAAGAAATATTAAGCAGCAGAGATAGAAATTGACTCCAGGCTATGCTGACTCTAGAAAATGTTCATCTCAAGCTTTCAAAATTCATTAATCATAAAGAAGTCTGTCCCTTTAGGAAGTTACAATTAAAAATTAATGATTTTTATACCTACAGAAGGTTTACAGTGCAAATTAGCTGGTTATTTTAGGACAAGTGTTCTGTATCCCATATACATATTTGAAATATTCAAGTGTAAAAAATATGTTTATCATATATATGTTAACAACACTACTATTCACATTTGGTAAGTCCCCTTTAGTAAATCTGTACTCACTTGGCTACATATTTAGGGTCAAGGGCTTTTCCTTGATATTTCCCCGAGTCCTATCTGAGATAACTGGTATAGACCATGATTTATTGTTTATACAAAAGATCAAATATATGTGTGTGCAGTAAAATTACTCTTTTTATTTATTTATTTACTTTAATGTTTATTTATTTTTGAAAGAAAGAGAGAGAAAGACTGAGTTTGAGTGGGGGAAGGGCAGAGAGAGAGGGAGACACAGAATTCAAAGCAGGTTCCAGGCCCTTGGCTATAAGCACAGAGCCCGATGAGGGGCTTGAACCTAGAAACCACAAGATCATGACCTGAGACGAAGTCAGATGCTTAACCAACTGAGCCACCCAGGTACCCCATAGTTTATACATTTATTTAGAGAGAGACTGACAGAGAGACTGTGAGCAGGGAGGGGCAGAGAAAGGGAGAGAGAGAATCCCAAGCAGGCTCTGTGCTGTCAGCACAGAGCTGGGTGTGGTGCCCCAAGATTACACATCTTAATGTAACCCATATGTTCATTTTTAATAGTTTGCTAACCTTATAAAATTACATTTATTTCAGTGCTGAAATTAATTACAATTAGATACTCTTTATTATTATTACTACAATAATAATTTTTTCCCTATAAATCCTCCCACTAGTGATAAGCCCTGAATTTCTGAGGTCTTACCTGGTTCATAAGCTTAGTCCCATGTCTTCATGAAGAGACATCTGTGAAATGACTCAGTCCTCCAGGGGCTTCTGTCCTAGCTGCCATCGCTGTGTCTGCTCTCAGCACTATTTCCTACCTTCTGATGACCCACTCATGGGCTACAACTCTG
The DNA here is from genome assembly GCA_030068075.1 of Paguma larvata. Lineage (NCBI taxonomy): Eukaryota > Metazoa > Chordata > Mammalia > Carnivora > Viverridae > Paguma > Paguma larvata. Next base: position 73,646,774 of record CM057823.1, read on the forward strand.
GGCCTAGGAACAGATTCTAAAAGCATAGAGAAGAACAAGTAAAGAAAGAAAAATGTGTTCTCTTGAAACGAAGTCTTGGTGCTAACTTGGAAGAAAGATCTGTTTCAAGGTGACATATTCTTTTCACTAAGACATAGAATGATTGACTAAATCTGGGTATATAGTTACAAATATGTAGAAAATGGAGTTTGCCAAAGTAATTACAAATAATTTTCCTTTAAATTCTTATTTATTAAGAAGGACGATCTTAATCTCTTCAGCTTTCTCAGATTTCTTTAATAGACCTGGCAAGACCTGAATATGTAAATGATAGGCATTGTAACATGATGGAAATTTTGGAAACACCACTATAAATTGCCCAATTGTTTCTCTTGGAATGGTTCTGAAGCTACCTACCACGTATCATGTAGTGTACCAGCTTGTCACATGATTTGGTCAGAAATTCTTAAAGTAACTTAGAAAGTGAAGGGAAAGGCAGAGAAGTGCAGTATGCTGGTCCCGAGGTGCCTCTACACACACCTGCGTTCTTTCTTCACTTGTATCGAGGTACAACTGACATAACATTGCAGTGTACAATTGCTTTATTTATTTATTATGTTATTATTATTTTACTTGAGAGAGAGAGAGTGAGAGCAGGGGAGAGTGGCAGAGGGAGAGAGACAGAAAGAGAGAAAAAGAGAGAGAGAGGAATCACAAGCAGGCCCCATGCTAGGAGCTTCCCGCTACCCTGGAATCATGACCTGAGTCAGACACTCAACCAACAGAGCCAACCAGATACCCCAACAATCACTTTATATTTTAATTCATCTTAATTCAAACAATGTGTCAGCTTTAGATTTTAGGCCTGTTGTTTGGGTGGATAACGTTAATCACATTTTTTTTAAATTACTAGTTTGGGGCAAAAGTTTTACCCCAATGTAGGTTTTGTAAGAGGTGGTATAAACTTGTTTGCTGGGGACACCTTGCTGGCTCAGTGCATGAAGCAAGCAACTCTTGATCTCAGGGTTGTGGTTTCAAGCCCCACACTGAGTATAGAGATTACTTGGAAATGAAATCTTTAAAAAGAAAAAAAAGACAAAAAATATATAAATAAACTTGTTTGCTACAGTTAATTTAAAGGCCTCCACCAAGAAACTGCAAAGTCCCTATGTGCCAATGTCAAGATTTTCAGGCAGAAACAATAAATTTATCCACATTTAATATCAGAAAAATCTTTTATAAAAATTAGAGAAAATCTTAAAGAGTTACTAATAAGGTTGCTGCTAATATATATTTTTTTAAACACCACTTTGGGGGCACTGGGTGGCTCAGTTGGTTTAGCTTCCGACTCTTGATTTTGGCTCAGGTCGTGATCTCATAGTTTGTGAAATCGAGCCCCACATCCAGCTTAGCACTTTCAGTGTAGTGCCTGCTTGAGATTCTCTCTGTCTCTTTCTCTCTCTCTCTCTCTCTGCCCCTCCCCCTGCTGGTGCTCTCTCTCTCTCTCTCTCTCTCTCTCTCTGCCCTTCCCCCTGCTGGTGCTTTCTCTGTCTCTCTCTCTCTCTCAAAATAAATAAATGAACATTAAAAAAAATCCATCTTTTAAAAAATAAAAAGAAAATAAAAGTAAAACACTGCTTTATTTGGAGCAAATGAGTGATTAAAAAAAAAACAAACCTAAATTAGATCACAGACTAAATGGTATCAACCAGCTCTGAAATTATTTTTTTATATTTTAGTTATATTCTCTCTGGTAGATACAAAGCAACCTTAAGTTTCTGTCTCTAAAAAAAATATATTTTTAACAACCTCAAACTGACAGAAAAGGTACAAATTCAATACAAAGCATTTTTTTTCTGAATCATTTGAAAATAAGTTGCTAGTATAATGTCTTATCATCCTTAAATAGTCATCATATATTTTTACGAACAAAAACATTTTCCTACACGGCACAACTCAAGTATCAAAGTTAGGATATGAATAGTGATAAACCGCTACCATTCACATTTTGCCAGATCTCCTGATGATATCCTTTTAAGTAAAAGGATCCAGTTCAGAATCATGCCATGTGCTTTGCTCTCGTGTCTCTTTAGTCTCCTTTGGCCATGGACATTTCCACAGTCTTCCCTAGACTTTCATGACCTTCATACTTTGAAGATTACAGACTAGTTATTTTGTGCAGTCCCCCAGTTTGGGGTTTGGCTGAGTTTTCCTCAGGACTAGATTTAAACTATGCATCTTGGGCAGGCAGACAAGTGGTGCTATGCTCTTCTTATTGTATCCTATTAAATGGGGCTCGGCTTGAATTTGTCTCATCACCCATGATGCTCCCTTTGATCGCCTGATTGAAGCAGTACCCGCCAGTCTTCACTGGAAATTTACTTTTTTTTTTCCTTTGCAATAAATAAATATTTTGTGGGAAGGCACTTTGAAATTCACGTAAATATCTTACTCTTCCTTGAACTTTCAATTTATTTATTTATTTTATCAACTTGGACTCACAGTGTCCTATTCAATTACTGTTATTATTTTTTTTAAGTTTATCTATTTGTTTTGAGAGAGAGAGAGAGAGAGTGTACAAGTGAGGGAGGGGCAGAGAGAGGGGGAAAGAGAGAGAATCCCAAGCTCTGTGCCATTAGTGCAGATGCCTGATGCAAGGCTTGAACTCACGAACCATGAGATCATGACCTGTACCTAGAGTCAGATGCTTACCCAACTTCACCAGCCAGGGACCCGAGTTACTATCGTCATTTACTTGGATGATCGAATGATCCCCACTTTGGCCAATGCATTCAAGCTGACTTCTATGTCCTTTTGCTGTCCCCATCATTTTTGAGGACTTTCTTTCTTTCAGTTATATATTCTGGACTCATGTGGTACTTTCTCTGCTCTAGCCCTGGAATCAGTCATTTTTCTTCCTTTCAATGGAGAATGACATTTAGGGGACGAGATATGAGTAATAGGGGTTTTCATTGCTATGGGTTTTAGCTGCTCCTGGGCCTCTCAGTGGACAGATCTAGGGAAGATATAATGTGTATGTATATATACGTACATGTACCTTGGTGACCATCAGTTCACACCACACACAGATGTCCTTCTCACCCCACTCACACCTTAGTGCCCTTTGTTGGGCCACCTCCTGCATGTGTGTTCTCCTCCTCCCACTTGGACCCAAATAGCCTTCCTATACAGATGCTCCTCACCCTGCTTAGGCTCTGATACTCCTCACAGGCCAGTCCTCCTATGTGTTACCCTTCTTACTCCACTCAAGCTCCAACATACAGCACCTGGCTACCAGTGCTGACTCCTTACCTGAATGTCTTCATCACCCTTCTTAGGGTCTGACACCCTGCTTTGGTCCACCACGGCTATGCCTTTGGCCTCACCTAATGGCCTTAGTTCTGATTTCTTTGGGAAAGTAAAAATGAAGAGCTCAATTTTTTTTTTCTTGAAGTTTGTTTTACTCTATATGTGTCCTCTAGAATATAGCCAACAGACCTCTAATGAGCCAGTATCCTTAGTCACCCAGCATCTCCTACCCTTGCTTTTGGTGGCATGTCCTGATTTTTTTCTCTGGTGAAATACCCTCTTCCACTCTCAGTACATGTGTTTTAGGCAAGATTGACTTTACCACTTTGCTTCGGAGATGAGATGGGCATGTGACTGAGTCCTGGCCAGTTGACAACATTCTCTTGGCCCTCGGGGTTAGCAGTCCATTTTGCTTAAACCAGCCAACCAAAAAAACAACCAAAACAAACAAGCAAAAATCATGTATTCATCCACTTCTTTTTCTCTCTCATATTCCACCTACAATTAATGAGTAATTGTCTTCTTCCAGAACAGACACCAGGTATAACCATTTCTCATGCCCCCCCCCCGCATGTACAGAAGTACCCTACGCGAAACCATTTTCATCTCTCACCTGATATACCCCCTCCAGTCTGTTCCACCATAAAGTAATCTTCACACAGTAGCCAAAATGAATCTTTTAAAATTTTAGGAAGATTATATCACTTCTCTGCTCAACAAGCATCACCAACTTCCCCTTACACTCAGAACAATATTTAATATTCTCACAGTATTGCTAATCAAGGCTTGCATCGGGACCTACTCCACCTGAGGAACTGATAGAACTGTGGATGCCTGTGCCCACCCCAAGGGATTCTGATTTCATTGACCTGGGGCGGAGCCTGGATATCGGTTTCTTCTAAAAGCTCCCCAGTGATTCTAACATGCAGCCAGAGGTGAGAATCACTGCTGACATGATGGCACTGGCTACCTGTCAGATCTCATATGTATCACTGTTACCAACACTGACTCCACTGTTACCTCACTCACTCATTCCAAGCAGGATCCCACCTCAGGATCTTGCATTGCTGGATGCAATGACTTCTGACGCTAGCTGCCTAGAGTTAAATCAAACTTCATAGGTTAAGGGCACAGTCTTCCATCAGACCGTCCTCTCTTCAAGCTCAGAAGTTCCCAGGATATCTACACTGCTGACCCATGGCTACAAATTCAGTGGTCACACTACCCCTTCAGGTTCGATAATTCACTAGAACAACTCACAGACTCAGGCAAGCAGTATACTTATGATTCCAATTTTACTATAGCAAAAAACAGCCAACCAAATTGGGTCCAGTCAAAAGAAGGCAGGGTAGAATCTGGGAAGATCTCAAATGCAAAGCTTCTATGTCCTCTCCCTACAGATTCCAAATGTATTGACTGCCCAGCACACTACATGTAGCAATACCCACTGAATGTTGCTAACCTACGATGCTTACTCAAACGAAACTGGGATTTTGTTGATTCATTGATTGAATCATTAGCCATGTGATTGAACTCAATTTCCAGACTCCCTCCCATCTGTGGTTGTCAGGCTATATATCATATGGCTGATATCCATAATCCTCTAATCATACAGTTGGTCTTTTTGGCATGGCCAGCCCCCATCCTGAGTCATCTCCTTAGCATAAACTGTTTAGGGGCCCAGTAGGAGTCACCTCGTTAGCATAAACTATCGGGCTCCACTGTAAATAACAGAAATACTCGTATTACTAAGGAAATCCTAAGGATTTAGAGGTTACCTCCTAGGAGCCCAGGGACAAAGGCTAGCCAAATTCTTTATTATACAACACTGGGTAAAGATATACCCGGCCCAATCTACCCTGGACGTTTTGGTACACGATCTAATAAAACTCTTATTTGTTCAAGCCAGATTGAGTTGCATTTTCTGTCACTATTAAGAGTCTTTAGTGACACACAAATCAATTGGTTTTCCTCACTCCTATGTCTTCCCTCTAGTTCATATCTCAAGTAATTGTCGGTTGGATCAATCTTCCTAAACAACAGTTCTGATCTTGTCATTCCATTGCTGAAAATCTTCCTTCAATAAGTTACTTGAGGTGCCTTTTCTTTATCTACTCATCTGAAATATGTAGTCTGACAGTCAAGGTCTACATCATCTGGTTCTAATTTTCTAGATCTTCCACAATTGATCTTTAGGGTACACTTTATATTTTTTTCGAGTAACATCTTTTTTTCCAGTTTTTATTTAAACTCCAGTTAGCTAACATATAGTGTAATATTAGTTTAAGATGTATAATGTAGTGATTCACACTTTCATACAACACCCAGCCCTCATCACAAGTGCACTCCTTAATCCCCATCATCTCTTTAACACATCCCTGCCCACCACCCCTCTGGTGACCATTGGTTTGTTCTCTGTGGTAAAAGGGTCTGTTTCTTGGTAGATGGATACTTTAAAATGGACTGACTCTTTGCCTTTCTGGAATGCTTTTTTTTGCCTTTTCACATTCTGTGCCTTTGTTAGATCATCCTGTTTGTTTGGAATATACAGCCTCTTCTTTCTACTTGTCAAATTATACTTGCCTTCCATGAATTCTTCTCTAATAATCCCAGCTGGAAGCAATTTCTCACTATAAATCTTCAGTAGTAAGCTCTCTATGCTTCTCTAATGACACCCATCACATCTTCCTTGTTACTAATATTTGCCCTTTACTGATACAGGCACACTTAATATTATATTAATTAAACCAACATTTAATGAGTTCTAACAATGATCTAAGAATATAAATATGAATAATTAGTTTATGTCCCAAAGCAACTAATTATCTAGTAAAACAGTAATCTTCTAGTAAAAGAAGAAAATATATCTTTTGTCAATTGACTTTATTAGCCAGCGATTATTTCTCCAAATGTTTTATCTCCCATATCCTGTCTATTCTCTCCTTCTGGAATTCCTGTTAGATGGAAGTTAGACCTGTAAGTTTATTCTCCAAGTCTTTTCGTATTTTCTATATTTTTATTTCTGTCCTATATTCAGGAAAATTCATTCAAATCTATTTTCAAGTTTAGTAATTCCTTCTTCAGTTGGTTCTAATCTGCGGTTTAACCCATTTGTTTAATAGTAAATCTAAATGACTATTCATTTCTAAACGTTCTAATATGTTCTTTAAATTTTTTTTTCACAGTGAATTGCCGTTTCTTAATTTTTTTTCAGTGTCTTTTCGATTTTCAAAACGTAAAACATGTATTTATATTATGGTCGCTTTTAGATCATGTTTCTATTGAGAATAATTGAATTTTGAAATGAAAATATTGATTATATCTGATTTTTTTTAATTAAAAAATTGTTTTTAATATTTGAGAGAGACCAAACATGAGCAGGGAAGGGGCAGAGAGAGCGGGAGACACAGAATCTGAAGCAGGCTCCAGGCTCTGAGATGTCAGCACAGAGCCTGAGGCAGGCCAGAACCTATGAACCATGAGATCATGACCTGAGCTGAAGTTGGACGCTTAACCACCTGAGCTATCCAGACACCCCTATCACTCTAGCTTTTAATTCCCTCTGTCTGGCACTTAAGTATTCCCTTTCTCTCAGCTAAAAATAAACTTTTTGGGGTTATTTTTCCTTTTTTTTTCGAGAGAGAGAGAGATAGAGAAAAGGCTGGGGAGGGGCTGAGAGGGAGAGAGAGAGAATCCCAAGCAGACTCCACACTGCCAGCATGGAGACCAATGCAGGGCTCTGACTAAGGACCATGAGTTCCTGACTGGAGCTGAAATCTAGAGTCGGACACTTAACCGACTGTTAAGTTTCTTTCCAGTTTTTTGTTATTTTTCTATCCAGTGTTCCTAAGGGCTTATCGCTAGAAGGCTTCCATGTTATCAAGTTCACCAAATTGCTAGAATGACAACAAAAATAGGCATGTATCCAGATACATACTATCTGCCCCTCCAGAAGGTAGCCTGATACATGCCATATTAGAGAAGTAAGGGAAATCCTATGGAAATTCTTAAAAGGTAGTAATGAATTGTGATTGCAGGGTTTGAGAAGGTCTTGATTGAAGAACTATCTTAGTTCATTCAGGTTGCTGTAACAAAATTCCACAGACTGAGTGGCTTATGGATAACAGACATTTATTGCTGGCAGTTTTGGAGGCTGGAAGTCTGAGATCAGGGGGCCAGCATGGTCAAACGAGACCTTTAAATTTATTCTCAAAGCTGCTGCTCTCTTGGGCTAAATAAAGAACCATTGCCTAGAAGTTCCCTTTTGAGATTCCAGTTTTCAAAAGCTTTCTCTGTATGAAAGCTTCAGTTTCTAAAAATAAACAAAATAGGAAGACTTCTTGAAGGAAACATTTAGCAACAACAACCACAAAAGTTTGAGAAGGAAACTCATTGTCCAATAAAAGGAAGGAGCAAAATCTAGCTTTCTTCTATTTTTTAAAAATGTATTTTACTTGCTGAGTTTTTCAAAAGTTACTTAGGTAGAAACAAAAGGGGAACGAAAGAGTCAAGAGTATTTCACTTTGTATTTTAAATAAAAAAGCAGCTAACCAACAGTGAGTCATCTGAGAATATATTTTTTTAATAGAGTAAAAGCAAAAAACCATTAGGACACCTGGCTAGTTCAGTAGGTAGAGCTCCCGGGTCTTGATCTTGGGGTTGTGAATTTGAGCCTCATATTCAGTGTAGAGATTACTTAGAAATATAAAATCTTAAAAAAAAAAAGAAAAGGAAAAAGCCATTGTAGTTCATTTTTATGATGTCCACAATGCATTCATTCATTGATTCATTCTTTTATTTATTAAATATTTGTTGAGCATCTGTGTCAGACATCATGGTAGGCACTAACCTGGAGATGTGATTTAACTAGTAGCTAGTTAGTAATGATTAGTTGACACGGTGAATTCAGTCTTTCCTTCTATGTGGTTTGCATTGTGGATTGGCTAATTGGATTTTTATTTGATCATTCTTGTAGTACATCTTTTTCTACTGTAGAGTTTGGAATGCTGAAAATTTCATTTTTCATGATAGGTTCCTCCAGTATGGTGCACCTGCATGAGATCTGAGAGGCAAAAGTTAAGTGAAAGCCATTTTCCTGACTTTCACTGACTTTATCCCATTGGCAAACTAGACTATAAAATGTGAAATTTTTGGTAGTAATGTTTCCAAGTCCATTATCTAGCATTCTGTGTATTGAGAAGAGTTGCTGGGGAGAGGGAACCATGTTTAGTTTGTTTATTCCCACTTCCTAATTTCTCCACTACAGCTATGACCATATATTTTTGAACTCCATCATTAAAACGATAGCCTCAAAGGAATAGCATCCCAGTGAGTCAATTCTAAGGAGTGGTTCTAGGATTCATTTCTAGAGACAAAGATCGGCCAAGCATTTTTATTAGCACCTAATTCCATGTGTTAAATCACTTTCTGTTTAAAATATGAAGAGCTGTTTCTGTTTCTTGCACTGAATCATGCCCAACGCACCCTCGGGTGTTATTTAGGGATAATATTAGAATTCTTAGAGATGCAGCATTTGGAGTTATGTACATTATAACTGATACCTGTATATTTAGTGTCTCTTCTTAGCAACTATATCAATGAAAATTATATATATATATATATATATATATATGTTAGACAGTCACTATGAGCAATATGCTGTCAAAGTTAAAAGCACAGGCCTCAAGTCAGATAACCTGAGGTTTTCCAAGAGAATATGAGCTTCTTGAAAGCTGGGACTTTGGTTCACCATGGATTCCTCAGGTTCTAGAACAGCACTTGGCACACCCATTTGTATTCACATGTGGGGCATGAATAGTCAGGTCTACAGTTCTTTTGCCAGCCTAGCTCAAGAAAAACACAATGTTCTCATTCTTTGGTGAGAGCAGTGATTACATATCTGCTGATGACCACCTGATTGCCAGTGGCCCACCACCAACATTATTCCAAAGATTTTTTTTTTTTTATTTATTACAAAGTACTTTTCCCAGCATGATGTAGAATAAAGATTTGGTGTATGACAGGTAAATGGGTCTCCTATTAGCCATGTGACCTCAGCAAGTTGTCACCCTTCTCGAAGTTTTGGTCCCTTATGTGCCAAAGGTGGAAAATAATGGTCACTAGGTAGTTGTGAGGATTAAATTTATGTATGCAAAACATAGGTTCTACCCTGACTTTTCCACCTTACAAACGAACCCAGTAATTTGTACTCTTCTCCACTCCACCTCTTCTCTGGGAATCTTTAATCACTCCCTGAACCTCATGGCACTGCTTTGTGCAGTATGTCATTCGTGTGAAATTTCTGTGCATTATTCATTGAGCACTGAGTATTGCAAAATATTGTAGTAGAGGCTATGGACTACACAAAAATGAACAATACATAATTATTCATAATACAATAATAAATATGATAGTATTTAGTTGCATTTTAAGAAATTTTTTGTAAGTCAAAAATGGTCAAATTGTTTCAATATCACATAGCTGAACTTATCTGCCCCTGAAGTGCTCAGAATCCACTGATACACACATAAGTCCCTTAGGAAGAGCTACAACAGAAGTACATACAAAGTGTTATGTGGATAAAAGACACAGAAAGTACTTATGGGGAAATTATTGTCACAGACTATGAGTCTGGAGTTCTCTCTTTTCCAGCCAGAGAGCAGATACAGAATTGAATACAAGAGAGGCTAATGTCCAGGAGGAGACAGATGCCCTGAACAGGGGTTTCCTTTTTATATTTATTGAACTCACAAGATATTTCCCTCGTGGTGAACGTGAAGAAAACAAGATCTTACACACATGGTCACAATCATCAAGAAAACAATCAGACAGTAATAATTAACTTGTGTGTGTAAGCAAAAGGTCTGGGGGTGCAAGTGGAGTTTGTGATCAAGGTACATTGGTGCCAGATGGAAGGTAATTTCCTGCAGGTGATATAACAAGTTACTTGTGATTCCATTACAATATCCCACTAACTAACCTCGGACACTTTTGCCCCTGGTGGTGGCTTTCTACCCTAAGCTTTTTTTTCTAACCCATTTATGTAAGTAGAACCTGTTTCCCCAAAATTATGAGAAAAATTTGTGGAATAGGTGGCGTTCACCTAGGCCTAAAATTACCAGGAAAAGGACATGTCAGTCTCATAGGTAGAAGCCCTTAGGAGGCATATCCAGTGTTATGGCCCAGTGACCAAGTCCTCTGTTCATTGATTCAGAAGAGCCCCTGCCAAAAGTGAATTTGGTGGGTTTATTTTAGAAGGGCCAATGACATTTCATTGGAATTAAGGGGACAGAACCAATTTTCCTACAAGGAAGGGTGAGGCATGCTTGTCTGTGATGAGAATGGTGAGGCCCCTCCAAAGAATGCTTAAGTCTCATTATTCAATTACAGCTTACTCTGAATAAAAATTTAACATATTAGGGGCACCTGGTGGCTCAGTTGGTTAAGCATCCGACTTCAGCTCAGGTCATGATGTCATGGTTCATGGTGTGAGCCCTGAATGGGGCTCTGTGCTGACAGCTCAGAGCCTGGAGCCTGCTTTAGATTCTTGTCTGCCTCCTTCTCTGCCCCTCCCCTGCTCGTGCTCTGTCTGTCTGTCTCTCTCTCTCTGTCTCAAAAATAAATAAATGTTAAAAAATTAATATACTAATGAGAAGATAGGGTGAAGGAACTCACTTCAACCTTAACAATTAAGGCTTGTAAATTGCATAGCTACTTTTAAAAATTCATGGTAAACAATACATTTAAAAATTTACCATTTTAGGGGTGGTTGGGTGGCTTAGTCAGTTAAGCATCTGACTTCAGCTCAGGTCATGATCTCCTCATTCCCAAGTTTGAACATGCTTCGGGCTCTGTGCTGACAGCTCAGAGCCTACAGCCTGCTTCACATTCTGTGTCTCCCTCTCTCAAAAATAAATAAACATTTTAAAACATGACCATTTTAGTCATTTTTTAAGTGTACATTTCAGGGGCATCGAATGTATTCACATTGTTATGGAAAGATCACCACCATCCATCTCCAGAACTTTTTCCATCATTTCAAACCAAAACATTGTACCGATTAAACAATAACTCCTCTAAAATAAATAAATAAATAAATAAATAAACAAACAATAACTCCTCTTTCTCTCCTCTCCCCAGCCCTTGGCAACCATAATTCTACTTTCTGTCTTGATGAATTTGACTACCCTAGGTACCTCATATAAGTGGAATCATATAACAGTTGTCATTTCTGTCTACTTACTATATTTAGTATGGCTTTAAAGTTCATACATATTGTAGCATGTATCAGAATGTCTTTCCTCTCTAAGGCTGAATAACGTTCCATTGTATGTATATACCACACTTTGCTTACCCATCGCTCTCTCAATGGACATTTGGATTGTTTCCTCTTTTGTCAGGAGCTATGAGTAAGCCAATCTGGGCAGCATAAACTAGGTTAGCTTCAGAGAGCTCTTCACCTGCCAGCCCTGGATGGGAGGATGAGATAGAAACACCTCAACTACCAGGTGCCCCGAGAACCTGCGGGAGAGATCACCAGGTATGCCTTGTCCCAATCAGGGATACAGCCAGCCAGTGAGAGCCTAAGACTCTGGGCCCTAACCTATGTCTCCATGTGCTTGGTGGGGCAGGGAGACAGACTGACCTTGGAGACAATATTCTGCCAACCTTATCACATCCCACCCTCTACAGCAGACCACAGAATTTTTCTGTTTTTTTCTATAGGTTTTTTTTTGGGGGGGGGCAAAGCTTTATTCCCCGTGAGTCCACTTAAAAATCCCTTTTACAAATTAGGCTGCCAGGACAATGGCTTTCTTTCGAATTAGTAATAAATGGCAGTTCATTAACTCCTGCTTACCTCATTCTTTGTTGCCTGTTTTTCCTGGTGCCATCAGGCCGTGAGTCTCAGGAAGGGAAAGTCACTAGAACTGTACTCCAGGGGCCCACAAAGTGAGAAAGACAGTTGCCTTACTTGTTTATTCCTAACATCTCTCTCTCTCTCTTTTTTTTTTCTTGTAGCTAAGACATTTTATTTTTTTTAAGTTTATTTATGTATTTTGAGAGAAAGAGAACAAGCAGGGGAGGGACAGTGGGAGGGGGGCGGAGGATCTGAATCAGGCTCTGTGCTGACAGCAGAGAGCCTGATGTGGGGCTCAAATGCATGAACCCTAAGATCATGACCTCAGCTGAAGCTGGATGCTTAACCAATTAAGCCACCCAAGTGCTCCAACACCTCTTAAGTTTTTTTTAAACACCTCTTAATTTTTAACATGGTGGCTAAAGTCCTCTTACTCCTTCCCCCAGAGGAAAAGAAGGGTAAGATTTTTCACTTTGTTTTGCAAAAATGTGTTGATACGACACGTCTTCTAATTACAACTTCACTATCAGGGTATCATAATGGTTGCTTCAAAGACCAAGCAATAATAGATTTTGAGGAGTAGAACACCCATGCTCTCTTAGTACATCTGTAATTACTGCGTACATTCTAATTACAATGTGCTTCTTATCTAGATATTCTTGCTCCAGGAAAACAACAACAACAACAGCAATGACAACCAAAACAAAATAAAAAACCCAACTGTGCTTCTATTTTCAGTCAGTCTCTTTATACTCTTGGGCCCAAACCTGCCTAGTGCTACCTAGACTCTAGCATCAATAGTCTTTCCAGCAGCCACACACTGGTGACTTGAGCATGCAAATGGACAGCACAGTATAACTGCAACCTGAAATTAGATAAGATTTTTTTATGCAGGACCTCAAATGTTAGAGTCTTAACCCTGTAATTCTCAAGCAAAGAAACACCCCACCCATCTGGGCTAATTTTTACCCTCGTTGCTTAGCCAATTTCTCTGGAGTGTGAGCGGGTGGAGGGTGGAGAAAAAAGTCCCATGCAAGTCAAACTCTCCCCACAATAAGTTGTTTCTATCTAATTAGAATTGAGTAATCTCATTGGCTAAGTTTTCAAAAAATATGCAACAAAATCATTAAGTTATTTTAAAAATTGCTTCCACATTTTAATATTTGCCTCATGAAAAGTATAGAATTTATTTTAAAAAACTCTAGTCCAAACTGGCAACATCCACACTCCCTAACGTTTTTGATACCGCGAGTACTATTCAAAAGTATGGGAATGATTGATTATAAGTAGAGGTAAAATATTTATAATCATTACTTTATTTCATGTCTTGTCAAACATAAATGGTAGGAAGGATGTGGAAGAAGGAACCAGAAGAAAGAAAGTATAACCTTGGCTCTGCCATTTACTAGTCTCTCAAGCAAATCATCTAAGCATTCTGAACTGCAGTTTCTTTATTTTAAAAAATGCAGATTATCACTTTCTCGGTGATATAGTTTAGCATTCTGGAACAATTGTCTGTGTATTCTAGGGATGAGCAAACAGGTCAATATATTGAGGATAACAGGAGATGAGTTTTTCATTGTAAGAAAAGGGAATTACAAAAATGGAAAGGGAGAAACAAGAATGACCCTTGCAATGTTGGATTGGAATTGGGGGTATCAGAATGAACTCATATCTTTTATGTGAAGGAAGTAGGGGGGAATAGGGAGGAGGGAGAAGGAAGGAAGGAAATAAGGAAGGAAGGAAGGGGGGAGGGAGGAAGAAGGAAGTAAGGAAGGTAGGGAGGAAAGGAAGAGGGAGGGGAGGAGGAAAGAAAAGGAGTGGAGAGAAAGACGGAAGGAGGAATGGAGGAAAGAGAGAGGAAGGAAAGAAGCTAAGTTACGGCCAATTCAAGGGTTAGGGTAGAACCTTAATAACCCGGAATAACTTTATGTTTCAGAGTGACCAGGCACACTGAAGTCCCTGACAATCTGCAGAAATCTTGGAAGGAGATCGGACTGTGTGGGTTGGGTGTCTAGAAATAATTGTCTAGAAATGATTGTAGCTGAACCTCAAAGGACCACATTTGAATCTAGACTAAATATAAGGAGTCAAACCAAAACATTCTGATGACATTATTTTCCTTAGATTGTAGATCTCATGGAACCAAGACCTTTTGATCTTCATCTGTTTTATACTTATTATCATGAAGTATAATGTAAAGCAAAAGAAAAAAGGATTCAGTCTTATCACTTCCTTTGTTGTAGGTAATTCTAACTTGGAAGTCAGCGGAGCTAACCTGACTCTTAATTTTCACTGCATCTACTTCCTGAGCAATTTTAAGATTTAGTGATAGCTTTTTCTCCTAGAATGAGAATAAAAGTCCTCACCCATAGTCTGTGAAGCCTTGTACAGTTTGGCTCCAGCCCTGGCATGCATACCCACCCCTTTGTGCTCTGGCCATGCCACCCTGCACTGACCTGTCATTAAGTCCACCTACGGGCCAAGCTTTGTCTTGCCTCAGGGCCTTTGCTTATAATGTTCCTCTGCTTGAGATGCTCCTTTCTATCCTCTCTGTCAAATTAAATGCTGCTCTTATAATATCAGCCTAAAATTACTTCCTAAAAGATGCCCTCTCTAACCTAGTCTAGGTTCCCAGGTCTTTTCCTTTATAGTATTTAACAAAATTGACATTTAAATATTTGGTTGCATAATTATTTGTTTTGTTTCTGACTCCACACAAAATTGTATAAGCTCCATATGGTCAGAGATGGTAAAACAATGCTCTACCCAAAGTAGGGACTCAGTATATATTTGTGGAAGGAAAGAAGGAAAGGAAGAAAAGTCAAGAGATAAATAAATCATTAGTGTTTTGCCCTATATTACTTTTTTTGAAAAATGTTAAAATTTCTAAAAATGTTCATCATTTCTTCTTTTAAAATTAATTTATACTTAAATAATTATGCATGGAAATATTTAAAATTAGTATTCATCCATAATCTTAGATTACTAGTTGCTTTCTTATAATCATGAACTTAGTTTTACATGCACACAAAGTATTGTACTGTTAAATATTTAAAAATTGGCACCTTAAGTGTGGGTCTGACATGAACACTGGTTGATATTTTCATTTGCATTAATATTTAAAATAAAAGAGAGAAAATGAAAATGTATTGCAAGAACTTCCCTTAAATTTGTCAGTAAGAGAAGCAAATATTTTGCGAAGTTGGACAATAGTCTTCAAATACTGGAGAAACACTCCTTAAATATTTAATGCCACTCACGATGTAATAGCAACAGATAGGACACATTTTGAAGTTTAATCTGCATCATTAACATATTCTCTACTGCTTTCTTAAGTTTAGGCAATTAATGAAGTTGAGAAATCAACCCTGATTTGTAGCATTTGCCAATTTCCTTGGTGTAAACACTCCCGTCATGGCAAATTTAAATCAATGAGTCACCAGATAAGATGGAGTTAGAAAGACATGTGCAGTGGTGTGTCATGACATAATATTTCTACTATACAAGTATTTGTTTAATTTACTTTTTATTTATTTATTTATTTATTTTTAAATGTTTATTTTTGAGAAAGAGAGAGACAGAGTGTGAGTTGGGGAGGGGCATAGAGAGAGGGAGACACAGAATCTGAAGTAGCTTCAGGCACTGGTCTGTCAGCACAGAGCCTGACGCAGGCTTGAACCCATGAACCATGAGATCATGACCTGTGCCAGAGTTGGACGCTTAACTGACCGAGCCGCCCAGACGCCCCTGTTTAATTTGCTTTTTAATAATGACTGAGTTAACAACGAGCTTGCAAAACTCCTGAAAATGTAACAATTGTTCTCACAATTGTATATCCATCCACATGTGTACAGACACAGTGTGTACATACGCACAATTTTAGTGAGGATACAACTTGTGTTCCACAATGTTTTTTAGTTAGTTATATTTAATTCTTCCATTATTATATTTAATACCCACTCTTTGATATACCAGAAATATATTTAGACATATCTCTTTTGTTAGAAATTTAGTTAATTTTCAATTTTCAATTATTATAAAATCTATATTAAATAGATATGTAGATTTAAATTTTTTCCTCTATAGAAATATTTACCAAGAATACACTTCTGGGAATAGGATTATGGATAAAAATATTTTTTTTAATTTTATTTATTTATTTTGAGAGAGAGAGAATGAGAGGCAGAGAGAGAAGGACAGAGAGAATCCCAAACAGGCTCCACGCTGTCACCACAGAGCCCAACACAGGGCTCAATCTCTGACACTTAACCAGCTGAGCTCCCAGGCACTCCTGGGTAAAGATATTTACGACTCATGCTCTTTTAATGACTTAGATCTACATTTTGTTTAGTTTACATTCCCACATGTAGAAATGTTTTCAAGTACCCCAGTATTTATTTATAAGCCAGGAGTATTGTAGGACTGTATCCACTGAAGATGGAGGGAATAGCAAATGTAAGAGATAGGAAACAAGAAGGAGTCTGATGTATTGAAGGCGGAGAAAGTAGCCTAGTAGGGCTAAGTGTAGCTAGGGAAGGAGAGAGAAGTATGAGCTGGGGACAGAGAGGTAGGCAGGGTCTATGTCACAAAGAGCCTATGGACCATTTGATTTATTTCTTAGTAAAATTTTAAGGGTTTTCTCCTGGCTTATCTTTTTTTTTTAATTAATTTATTTATTTTGAGAGAGAGAGAGAGCACGCAGGCAGAGAGAGGGAGAGAGAGAGAATCCCGATGCAGGGCTCAAACTCACTAACCATGAGCTCATGACCTGAGCTGAAATCAAGAATCAGTGGCTCAACTGACTGAGCCACCCAGGCGCCCCCTACTGGCTTCTTTTAACAGGGGAGTGGGGGAATATGGAAGCAGGTAAATCAAGTGGTTAGATCTACAGTCCAGGTGAGAAATGAGGTTGGTTTGAACTTCACACTGTGGTGGCAACAGTGAGGCAGGAGGAAGTGGACAGAATGGGTATATATTTTAGAAGTGGAGCTAACAACAGTATATGTGCTTATGAATTGAATGTTTGGGGCTAAAAGGAGGACCAGAACCAAGGACTACTGGTATCTGAGTTTGAACAGCTCTGTGTGGATGGTTATTCATTTATGGAGTTGGGAATCAGGGTAACAGTTGTTTATTCTTTCAAATTTAGAAATCAAATTTGAAATCAAATTTTCAAATCATGTTGGACTTGCTGCATTGGAGGTGCAAAGTGTAGATGTGAAGCACACATGTATCGATATAATTATGGAACTTAGAGAAGTCAGGACGGGGGATAAATTTCAGAAGTCAGTAGAATATAGGCGATATTTAAAACTGGACTGTATGCATTCCCTGAAAGGGAGCACGTTGTCCAAGAAGAGAGAGGAAGAGGTGGCAGGGAAACCTGGAGGACGTGGTAACGGAGGCCAAGAGCAGGGACTCAAGAGGGAAAGGTTGGTAAATAGTGCCACATACTGGCTGCAAAGTCAAAAAATACCAAGATGAAAACGTTTCACTCCCTGTGGCAATTCGGAAGTTGGTGATTTTGACAAGAACAGCTTCAGGGGAGTTGGAGGGGGTAGAATACTGGGTGAGGGATGGTACGAGGAACATGAATATAAACCACCATTTTGGTTTTTTTGGTCAAGTTTTGATCTGAACATGTGGCAGGGACAATAGCTGCCTTCCTGGAATGCATTTTACCCTTTTATTTTAGAAGCAGAGCCTCACATTTAACCTAGACTTTGTTGCCAGGGATAAGGACTTCATTTGCTAGTCTCTCCTGCAGCTGGGGATGGAGGTGTGGCCATATGATGAGGCTATTGATACAATAGTTCTGAGCAGGCTTCCGAAAAGAAAGCTTCTTAAAAGGAAACTGGGAGGAGCACCATTTTGCCCTTTCCTCCTCTTTTTTCAACTGCTTGGAATGTGGGATGTGATGACTGGCACCTCAAGGGCCATTATGAACCATGTGGTAACTCAGAGCATGGCATCAAAATCCAATGCAGTGGCAAAAGTGAAGGAGAATGGTCTCTAATGACTCAACGAATTGCCTACCTTTGTACTTCTTTAATGAGAGAAAAAAAAAACCACCTACATAGTGAAATCATTATCCACCCCCCACCCCACCCCACCCCCGTCTTGTTACGGTAACCAAATCATTTCCTAATTGATGCAGAATCTAAGCAGATAAATGAGTAGGTTGGAGATAGACGTGAGGTCAATAGATGTTTTCTTTGTGTCTAAGTGGAATGATTTACTGGGTAGGAGTAAGATACTCTGATCAACATATTCGGTATAAAATGCCATTTGAATTTTCATTTCCATATTTAGATTTAGTGTATTAGTCAGGAATCTTGTTTGCAAGCAGTAGAAACTGACTCTCGCTGATTTAAGAGGGAAAGGAAATGACTGAAGGCAATCAGTGCCTAACCAAACTGTGGCTGGCTGGAGAACCAGGCTTGGACAACAGGCATGATGAGGGAGGCAGCACATGAGACCACAGATACATTCATGCCACAGAATCAGTCTGTCAGGGACACCATTGCCATCACTGACAAGCTTCTGATGCCTCTTCTGTCCATGCCACTCCTGGGGGATTGATGCTATTGCCAAATAGATTCTCCACCACCCTCCCCTCCTTCTTTGTGTCCAAGAGCTTTATTATAAATCTGTGATGGGTTAACTGATTGGTTGACCTACCCATGTTTGCATGGGAAGCTGAGAAGCAACAATCAGGTCTTATAAGAGAGGTACCTCCCACAAAAAGTCATATGTGTATTCAGACATAAGCAATAATTGAAAATGCCAGAAAGTATCTACTATATTTAGTTTCTCAAATGCTCAGTCAGTTGAGCATTTGACTCTTGGTTTCAGCTCAGGTCATGATCTCACAGTTTGTAGGTTGAGGCTCCACATTGTGTTCTGCGCCGATGGTGTGGAACCTGTTTGGGATTCTCTCTCTCACTTTCTCTGCCCCTCCCTACTCTTCCTCTCTCTCAAAATAAATAAATAATCACTTTTAAAAGTTGATAGGTAAGTGATCCATGCCATGGTAATTCCAATGTGGATTAAAAAAATTTTTTTTAAGTTTATTTATCTACCTTGAGTGAGGGGATGGGCAGAGAGAGGAGAGAGAAAATCCCAGGCAGGTTCTACATCATCAGTGTGGAGCCAGATGAGGGGCTCTAACTCACAAACCGTGATATCACGACCTAAGCAGAGCCAAGAGTTGGACACTCAACAGACTGAGCACTCCCCAATGTGGATTTTTGAATACATTTGGGTTGTGAACAAAAATATAAAATATTTAAAACTTCAAAATTACTAATATATGTAGAAACAATGGAAGAAGATACCTTTGAGCAGTAAAATCAGCCTCTGGATCATAAGAGCTATTGTTAAGATAAACTAGGGAAATGTAAGTGTCAAATACAAATAACTTTTCTCAGTATCGCTCTATTCTTTTTTTGGTTTGAATATTAACTTTTTAATTTTATAAGACTATGGTGTATTTTTACATGTCTTTTGAGTGCAGGTAATGTTCATAGCCAGGAAGAACAATGGGCAAGTTCATCGATTATTTTTGTAAACACTTTTGATATTCACAATTCACCATTTATTGTTTACTATGTGTTTGGCATTGTATGGGGTATATACATTTTCTTACCTAGACCTCACAACAAATTTTCAAGTCATCCCTGCTCTACAGGTAAGAAAATTGAGTCTCAGAGAAGTCAAGTAACTTGGTAAAGTTCATGCCGCCAGTAAATGCCATGACTAAAATTTTAATGGAGGCAAATTTGGGTACGATTTAGCAATGAATGCTAGAGGCCGCTGAAGGAGCTCCAAAACCTTATCCAGGTCAATTCACTTCAAGGACTATCCCAATTTATACACTAAGTTGGGAGAATCTAGATGCTAGATCTCTCTACAACTTGGGTTGATGTCCATCTGATTAGCACATAGGAAGGAATACGATGATCAACAAAAATATTACTTGACAGTTTATCCTTAGTTATTGAAATATCTCCAGCTCTACATTGATAGATGTGACAGTTTCCACATACCTTAAGCTGAAAATCTCTTTGTGAAAAGTGGGTTTGGCCCAAATTATCTAGATTGCACGTTTACGCTCATCAAATTTATCCACTTGGCTTATTAGAGGGTCAAACAATTAGTAGAATAAATAACCAAGTTTCTAGTTTAATTAGAATACTGTCCAAACATACTAGGACCAGGACTGACAAGAAATGAGTCATATTCAAGTGCAAATTGAGTGGACAGGTTGACATCTTGTTTCGCCTATATAGTTCTAATTATAAATATGATATCATCTTCATGTTCAGATTTGTGTGTCTTATAGTAGAACCTGATAAGATGAATCATCATATTGGAGAGTGTTAACCCTCATGAATTAAAAAAAAAAAGTTTTCTACTAAAGGAAATAAAGACAGAAGTGCATTAATTCCCATTTCAGAATGACACAAGGGAAATGCTTGCTGTTTGATAAATTGAAAAGGAAATAGTCTTTGGAAAGATGAAAATGGAATTTGTAACCTTTTTAGAGGATTTAGTTCCTTTTTTCCCTTTCCTCTGCCTCTAATTTTCAATTGCTTCTATTCAATTGTGACAGTGAAATCTATTGAAAGTGATTTTTTTCTTGTCTGAGTGGAGAGAAGAGGTACACATTACTAAGTCTCTGAGGGTGCTGTGTCCTAAGCTAGAGAAGAGGTTCTTTACCGGGCACCTATGGGGGTTTCTGTGGGTCTGTGGAGCCCCCAAAATCATGTACAAAATGTTTTACTTAGGAATTTGAGAGTGTGTTTGTGGGAAGACGTTCCCTAGTTTTCATTGTTGGCTCAGAAAGGAGTGTGGCCCTAAAAATATTAACCAACTCTGCTCTTCAGTGGTGGTCCTGTTACCTGGGCGCCTAAGCTGATGTAGCTAAGTCAAAGGGGTGTTTGGGAGTAGGTGTGGAGTTGGCATCAGCATGGTAATTATTTGTTATTATAAATAACAAACATGCTGCTTTCAAGTGCTTTAATATAAATAATGCATTTAAAGAGAATTTTACAGTTTCCATGTCACTTTTATCTATATTTGCTCACTTAAAGATCACAATAATCCTGAGCTAAGGCTGGATAATGAACATCTTCATTTTACAGCTAACCAAATAACACTTCAGAGGGGACAAAAGCAACAACTTGTTCTGAATGACTGAAAGATTCACAGAGATGAATTCCCTTCCCATAAGAAATTGGCCTGGTGGGGTCAATCAGAGGTCCTCCGTAAAAATTTGGGAGTGTGACCAAAAATTAAGGTGTTTTCCCAGTTGGGTTCTGGGGTGTTTGTCTTCTGCCTATCATCAATAGCAAGCAGGGGGAGTGATGAGAGGGGAGAAGAGGGGAAGGGAAAGAGGGAAACTGGGGAGAGCAGAGAGGGGAGACAGAGGAGAACTCTTTGGAAGAATTGACTTCAGGCTGTCTGTTTGCCCCCAGGGTCCCTGAGACAGCCTTGCATCTGTGACAGCACTTGCAGCTGAAATTGGATAGACTAGACAAAGATATTTTTAATTTTTCTTGGAATATAGTACTTGAAAGTGAAGCAAAGAACTTATCAAACATAACTGATAGAAATAGGAATCCTATTTGGTCCAGTGTTTGCAAGAATCATAGAATAATACACAAAAGATAATTTAAAGGGAATTCCAAGGGCGCCTGGGTGGCTCTGTCAGTGGAGTGTCTGACTCTTGATTTTGGCTCCGACCATGATCTCACGGTTCGTGCATACGAGCCCCATGTTGGGCTCCATGCTGACAGCATGGACCCTGCTTGGGATTCTCTGTCTCCCTCTCTCTTTCTGCCTCTCTCTCTCTCTCAAAAATAAATAAATAAACATTTTAATAAAAAGGGTATTCCAATCTCATTTTGAGTCTCTTGAGGATCAGTTTACAACCAATAAGAACATTTTTTTAAAACCCATTTTTGGGGCTCCTGGGTGACAGTTAAACATCCATCCATGTTGGGTCAGGTCATGATCTCACGGTTTGTGAGTTCCAGCCCTGCGTCAGGCTCTGTGCTGACAGCTCAGAGCCTGGACCCTGCCTTGGATTCTGTGTCTCCCTCTCTCTCTGCCCCTCCCCTGCTCATACTCTGTGTGTGTGTCTCTCTCTCTCTCAAAAATAAATGAACATTAAAAAGTCATTTCCATCTGACTCCTGGTTTCCCATGCCTGTTTTGCAACTACTCACATGACAAATTAAAAAACACTCCCTTACAACTTCGACATGTATGGGATTTATATCTCATTGTTCTCACTTCCCCCCATCTTTCCTCTCTTCTTCTTTCTTTTCACTATCTTTATTGCTCATCACAATAAATAAAAATAATAAACCATGCCCTTCCTGGAAACTTGGGAGGGGGTAAGGAGGGAATAGGAGAAATTTTGAGAAAAACTGATAGTATTTAAATGTAAAGAAATATCACCCCTACACATGTTTACAATAATTTCCCTTTTTTTCCCCTAAACTGATATGAACTGGTTTCTATTATTTCTAAAAAAGAGTTCTAAATAATATGTTCATGGAGAGAGTGGCAGAATTGAAGGGAGAACTCTGGCCTTTTGATTTAATATCTGTTGTTCTTTTTACAAACCTCTATGCGTCTGCATAGACTTCTATTGCCAGAGAATTGAGGATTAAAGACTGGGCACCTCTAAACATTTCTATACTCGTCTGTGAGTTCCATTAGGGGAGGTTTGTCTGTCTTGTTCACTTCTGTATCTTGTATGTCCAGCACATTGCTGGTGTGTGAAAAATTGTTGATACTGTAGAAGTGACGGAGTGAGTCAAAGACTGAGTGAAGCCTCCATCTTCAGTAATTTAAAATGTAGTCTCGGAGTACCTGGCTGGCTCAGTCACAGGGGCATTCAACTCTTGATCTCGGTGTCAGGAGTATGAGCCCCACGTTAGGTGTAGAGATTACTTAAAAAAATAAAAAATAAAACATACTATAATCTTATTTAAATTTATGGAGTATCTTGACAGAAAAAAATGTAATAAATATAAATTGTATAATTCCCATTGCTATTAAATTTATGCTGTCTTACAGAATAAAATACTAAATTTCTGTTAATTTTTCATTATTGTTTCTATCCCCCCCTTTCCCTGTGGTTTATATGTCAAGGGAAACTTTTCCAATTAACTGTGATTTCTGTTGAAAGCTCTCTACTCAAAGAGGGCAATCAGTCTTATCTTCAATTTAAGGCTTTTGTGTTACATGTTAACACAAAAGGGAGTGGAAGCTAATTTTGCTAATCAGAAACAGCTCTAGTTACATAGCTCAGGCCTAAAAAATACAAGCCGGACTATAGATATGGGGAAAGATTGATGAAACAATATTTCAAGCCATGTTTTCTACATATGTTGCAATGAATCTCTATTTGTATTATGATGAATATAAATCATAATTGACTTGCTTGAAAGCCCAATGAGTGTGTTATGTCATAGCGATAATTGCATTGGACTGTGAAAAAAAACCTTCCATAGGGTTTGAAAAACCTTAACTTCCTGCTCTTATAGCCCAACATTCGTAGCAAAAGCTACTTAACCTTAGTATCTACTTTATTCTATGAAATACCTTTCTAACTTACTTCCAAAGGACCTGAACTTCTTCTCTCAGGGACTCAGGGCTCCTGCTTCTCTCCCCAGCTGCCCTTAGGTGTCATATTCAGAAGTAGGCAGATACAATACTCCAGGGGCAAGAAGGAGTTATGGTAGGCATTGTTTTCTTCTGGATATCGCACCCGGTTGAGGTGTCAGTATGGAGCCGAGAATGCTCTGGATTGGCTTCAAAATTTAGCTCTGGTACTTCCTCACTTTGTGACCTTAGGCAAGATAATTACCTCTTCTGATCCTGAATTTCCTCTCCTGTAAAATAGAAACAAGGGCCCCCATTCAGGTTTATTACTGAATGCAGTAATATGTTAAATACCTGGCACGTTGTAGACCTCCAAGAAGAGTGCTTTCTCCTTTTCCTCCCTCGTGTCTTTTCTTCACTCAGTTTTATCTCACCATGAAGGAAAGCTTGTGACTTTCACTATACCTTCTGAGATTTTCCTCTGGAAAATACTTTCCTTTGCCTCTTGGAAAGAACTGCAGAAAGTGCAGAGGCTTACCTCTTCTGTGCACCTGTGTTTCCGGAGCACTGGGACTCCAAAGCCTAATGAGCTTGTAGGGAAATCTCAGAAACCTCTACCACCTTTTTTACTCAAGCCCTTGAATATCAAGTTACAGGCAATCAACAATTTTGATACCTATTCTACTTTTCTTCTATAAGGAGTTCATAAACTACCATAAGATTGTGGGTTACAATAGATGATGATATAGTCGTCAGATAAAAAGATTATCTTTTAGGTACTTTAATAATAATTTAGACTTGCATGTTAATTTGCCCAAACCAGGATGAATTTTCAATGGATAGTGTGGGTATTAGACCAATGAAAACTTTGCATTATGCTAAAAAACTTCATCTAGATAATTTTCAATACACAGGAAAATTACTTTATTGATGACTATGCCTTATTATATCTGCTGAGATATAAGCAAAAAGTGCTAACTTTAATTTGAGTTGTAGTTAATAATTCTCTCATATTCTATGATTCTTTGTACAGGGGGAGAATTGAATCTCTGTCAAAATAAAGCCTCTTTTAGTATCTGCAATGTTTTGTTTTCCATTTTAATATTTTTTTCTATCTTGGGTAATATGGCCAAACATCTCAGTTTGCCAAGGATGATCTTGTTTGGCGACTGTTATTCTGATATCATTCTGATAACAGAATCCCTTTCTCCACCTAAAGTTGTTTGAACCATGAAATTTTATGAATACACTGAGCTTGGTTGGGCATTTGATATATTTTTCTTCTGGAATTTCAGAAGAAAAACTTGTAGTCTCAGTTTTTTCTTTAGAACAAGAGTTCTGTGGATGGAAGTCATAGTTTGGGGGAATAGGAGAGAAAAAAATGTATGCCTTTATTATATGTAGCTCCCATAGCCTTTCAGGGTGCAGGTAACAAATCAAGCACTCCTAGTACTCCTGTGACTTTGTTACCAAGAAAAACCACAGACACTTTAATATCACGTATAGTTATTGCAGGTATTGCAAAAGATCACTCCTCACTATTACTTTTACTTTTTTTTTTTTTTAAGATTTTATATTTAAGTAATCTCTACAACTAACGTGGGGCTGGAACTCACAAGCTCTAGGTGGAGTCGCGTGCTCCACTGACTAAGCGAGCCAGGCACCCCGCTCATTTTTACTTTGAAATTAGATCACGTGAGATCATAATCTTTGCTCCTACAGGTAATGGGCAATGTTGTAAGTCAGCTATTGGTTAGCTCTGTACCTTCGCCAAACGTGAAGTCACACATTCTTTCAGCAGCACCTGCCTGTTCTGGGAGATGTTTATGCTACTTTACAGAATTGCCCATCTACAATTGTTTGCTATTCAACACAAGGAATTATTTCTTAACATTTTGCAAAACTAGACAGTTGAAATAAGAATTCTTAATTCTGTGTAAGGCAGCAGGGCCTTTTGAACACCTTAATAGATACTCTTGGAAATCTACAACATTTTCTGCCTCAGCTGCTAATGTGGAACATCTTTGCCAACTGTCAGTGCTGGAGGAAATGCTTTACCCCTTGAAGATGAGATACAAAGTTCTTTGCCAATCTCTGTGAAAAGAGAAACATCTGGAAACATTTTGGAAAGTTTTACAAGTTATTTTATCTTGATGGCATCAAAGTTCAACTGCGTACCATCATACCTTTTTCTTTTTGATATAAAGTATGTTAAGATGACCATCTAGCCAAGGAGAAATTCATCAGTCTTAGGTTAAAACACACACACACACACACACACACACACACACACACACACACACACACAGGATGAGTAAGTTATTCAGTGTAAGATAGGCTGCAAAGGCACTCTGGGCACACACACACAGAGCTACGATTGTAGTTTAATTTAAAAACCCTTGGAAAATTGAGGTGGTTTTTGACAGACACTATCCTTGTCTTGTAAAGTAGCTACAAAAGCTTTTATCTATTTGTAAGAACTTACCTTTACAAGTCAGCATTTTCAACACCTGCAAGAATAATAACAGCAAATTAAAAATCAGTTGTTTATCTGAGACATGCCTAGACCTTTTTCAAAGACTTCTTCGTTTTTTCTAATGTTTATTTATTTATTTTTGAGAGACAGAGTGCGAGTGGGGGAGGGGCAGAGAGAGAGGGAGACACAGAATCTGAAGCTGACCTGTCAGCACAGATCCTGATGCAGGGCTCGAACTCATGAATTATGAAATCATGATCTGAGCTGGAGTTGTACACTCACCCGACTGAACCACCAGGCACCCCAACACTTCTCCATCTTATGTTCTTATTCAGTCTACCAACAACAACCTTTTCACTAAGTTATTTTTTTATTAAAAAATTTTTAAGAAAGTTAAAAACATGGGGCTTGAACTCATGAAATCAAGAGTCGCTGTGCCAGCCGGGCACCCCCTACTAAAATTTTAAAGATAAGTTTATTTTCAATTTTTCTATATTTTAATGTATTTTCTTATTCTTATTCTTATTTAATGCATTGCTTATTCTTATTTAATGTATTTTCGTGTCTACATTTTAATGTATTTTCTTAGCTTCTTATTAATATGCATTAGTAAAAACACATAGTATTATATTACACATTTGTTTTTCAAAACTATTTTGATAACTATATAATTGGTTTCTCTCAAATTCTGTGTATGTTATTTTTCACATTTAAAAGCATTATGCTGAAAGGAATCCATAGCTTTATCAGATTGTCAGTAGATTGCTAACAGGGTCCATGACACACACACAAAAGGTTAAGAAACCGGCTTTGGAATTACATCTCACAGTAGAAACCTCTAGGAGGCACAGTAAACAATCGTCCATTTATTTGCTGCACAGAATTATAAGGTTTGAGGTATGGAAAGGACTTTGAATAGAACACCTACTATACAGGTCACATATGCACTACGTCAGCAAATGATTAGAAATGACAAGTACCACAGAGAAATACAGGTAAAGTTCTAAGGATAGTCAGAAGAAAGAGAGACTACTATCTATTAGGGGACACATGGAATAAGTGTTATTTTTGTTGGTTTTGGAAAGGTGGGTAAGATCTGAACATTTTTATTTGGGAAAATTCGTGCTAAGGTCATCCATAGACTTACCCAAAACAAAGATTTTAACTTCTTCTTACCCGTGTACCTGTGATCAAGTCTTCCATTTATGCCTCCTTCTTATTTCTCTCATCTATCCCCTCCTATTCATCTCCTTGATCTTGCCTGGCTTATTACTAGCACTCCTACCTGAACTTCCATCCCCTCTCCTGCATCCCTTCCACACTATTGTCACTATCCTAACCACAATGACAATAACAGATCGTTTGCAGTAGTAATGTCAAAGAAGTGTTGAGTTTTAGTATTATATACATGATACGAGCCCCACATTAAAATGTTGAATGTTCATATACAATATGTATGTTAAAACTGAGGACTGGAAAACGGTGTGGAGGTTCCTCCAAAAAATGAAAATAGAGCTACCCTATGACCCAGCAATAGCACTGCTAGGAATCTACCCAAGAGACACAGGAATGCTGATGCATAGGGGCACGTGTACCCCAATGTTCATAGCAGCACTTTCGACAATAGCCAAATCATGGAAAGAGACCAAGAGCCCATCAACTGACGAATGGATAAAGAAGTTATGGTACATATATACAATGGACTACTATGTGGCAATGAGAAAAAATGAAATCTGGCCATGTGTAGCAACATGGATGGAACTGGAGGGTGTTATGTTAAGTGAAATAAGTCAGTCAGAAAAAGACAGATACCATACGTTTCCACGCATAGATGGATTTTGAGAGACTTAGCAAAAACCATGGGGGAGGGGAAGAGGGGAATGGAAAAAAGACACAGAGAGGGAGGTAGATAAAACATAAGAGACTCTCAAAGACTAAGAACAAATTGAGGGTGAGGAGGGTGGGGGGGGAGGGGGGTGACGGGCATTAAAGAGGGCACATGTTGGGATGAGCACTGGGTGTTATATGTAAACCAATTTGAAAATAAACTATTTAAAAAAAATACTGAGCATGCACTAGAGAAGTAGCCACCAATCTTGGCAATGCGTAATAATCACCTATAGAGCTATTAAAAGGTCCTGATGCATGAGCCTTGCCCCCACAATTCTGATAATTGCCAACCAGACAGAGCTCTTGAAGTGCCATCCCTGTGCCTCACTGCTTCTCTAGTTTTCAGAACTAGAAGTTTTCACGTGGCTCATGCCTCACCTTATACCCTATCCAAGGGTTGGTGCTTCCTCAAATTCCCATGATAGTTGCAAGATGTCCTACATGCAAAGTACTTCTCCTCCTTATCCATTCATTTTTTTTTTTTAACTCTCAGCTCACCTTTTCTGGGAAGAATTTTCAGTCTTCTCTAGGTAAAATTGTCCATTCTCTCTTCTTTTTGCCCCTTCTTTGATCTGTATGTTCTTGTGTCACAACAGCCATGCATAATTTACATGTGTTCCTCCCCACCTCTCGCTAACAATGACGTTGCAAAGGAAGGCATCTCCCTCATGTCATTTTTGTAAATATACTTTTAATGATTTTAAATCCTTGCATGCACAGCTACTACTACGTAGAAATATGACACTTATACTGGAGTAAAATTTAGCTTCTATCTATATTTGCTTATATAGTACCTTATTTTCCAATCTCATTTTATAGGAGTATAAGTAATAAGATCCCGTTTTTCTGACAGACATATCTGTAATTAAACATGTATGAGAATTCAACTGGGAATTTTGAAAAAAACGTGTCCTCATTATTAAAAACAACAACAACAACAACATTGGAATCATTTCAAACATAGCATTATAAAGTTTCTGTCAAAGTAGCAGTAAGCCCAGATGCCAATCTTATATTTTGCTCCGGAGTTTCATATCAACATAAATCAGAGAAGTGGCAGCTGCTGGTTTCACAAGTGGTAGAAGCCCCTGGCAGATGGGACCGGCTCAGCTTGGGACCCTTTGGAAGCTGTGGGAGCAGGACATTCTGAGCTCACATTTGCAATGCTGGGCAAGGTTTGCAAAATGTCTTCTCAGCAAGGACTGCCTATTTGCATAGTCAGGTTAGATCAGTACAAATATGAATGCTTCCAACCTGGTTTCCTTATCAAATCATCACCCTCTGACAACTCTGATCTACTCTGATTATTTATTATAATCTATACCTTTGAAAGTTTAAGCTTAAATTTAGTTATTTCCTCTTTTTATAATTTTTCAAGTCATTAATCATACTCATGAGAAAATTAAGTTCCCACTGAATTCTCTTATATACTCTAAAGGATATAGACCCCTCATATAATTAAAGTTAGGGGAAATACTTTGTTTTTTTAAGTTGATTTATTTATTTCAAGAGAGACAGAGACAGTGTGAATTGGGGGAGGGGAAGAGGGCAAGAGAAAGAGAATCCCAAGCAGTCTCCACACCGTCAGTCCAGAGCCCAACCGGGGCTGGGCTCAAACCTACAAAAAAGTGAGATCAAGACCTGGGCCACCTGGGTGCCCCAGGGGAAATACTTTTAAATGGACTTATTTCTCAAGTAAAAGTTTTCCTGAATCTTTATCTCGGCGTTATCACTTGTAGATTAGGTAATAGAGTTATAATGAAAATCACAATCATATACAAATTTCTACTTTCTCTATGCTACTTTAAAAATGTAATCAGGGGCATCTGGGTGGCTCAGTCGTTAAGTGTCCAACTTCGGCTCAGGTTGTGATCTAACGGTCTATGGGTTCAAGCCCCGCCTTCAGCTCTGTGCTGACAGCTCAGAGCCTGGAGCCTGCTTCAGATTCTGTGTCTCCCTCTCTCTCTGCCCCTCACCCACTCACACTCTGTCTCTCTGTCTCTCAAAAATAAATAAAAAGTTAAAAAAATTAAAAAAAATGTAATCCGAGACAACCTACAGCAGAATAAAATGCAGATTCTTGCTCCATCCCTAATAAGGAATTTGGACTCCATGTGATTTCTGTGAACCAGGAAGTTTGAGAACTATGGTTCTAAGTCATTTTGAAAATTGCACACTCCAGATAAAAGGACTTTTTGAAAATCCCTTTTCATAGTCTACTGAGGCCAACTCCAGCTTCTGCTGCCATTTTTACTTCTCATATTGGGTTGGCCATGTTTCTCCCTCAAGATCTAATACTGATAGTCAACGATTTTGTTCTATGTGGCCAAAGACAGAATCTAATTATTATTAACCTCTTAATTAGATGCTTTTCCTTTGTTATTTCTTTTGCATTACATCTTTAACTTCAAATCTTAGGTTCTTAAAATATGGCTATTCTCTTGCTTAGTCAGCTGCAAGTCTTCTTTTAGAAACAGCAAGAACTCTTTTAAAAAAGTCCCTATGTTTTAATGTTAGTGTTTTAATATCTGTTCAATCACCACCTAGATTTCATTAGAAGACCTTCGGATAATGATTAATGCCAGCAAGAGTTATGATAATTATTCCGTACAGAAATCCTTCACTCTCCCCACTTTTGTAATTTTAATTGACTTCTCTCTTTAATTCCAAATGTATATCCATTACATATTCATAAAAAGTTTCATTTTTATCACTATTGCCAAGTAGTTTATAACAAATGTCAAAAGGCTGTGGAGCATTTAGATGACCGCAACTTTTAAAATAATGTTTCTCTCTTCTTTTCTTAGCTAAAATATCTGGAATTACATATTTTGAAGAAAAGTCTCTTCGTAGTCATAATTTCATAAATGCTCTGAAGAGAAACCAGAGTATAGCTACCTTGCAAAAGAGCACTCAATAACAATTTAACATTTCCTGCCAAAAACCCTAGGTTGTGGTAATTTTCAAACATTGTACAAAATGACACACATTCCATATATGAGGTGTGATTAAAACATAAGACAAGTCACACATGAAAATGGCTCTCATTACTTTATAATCACACCTCATACATAATCTTAAGCAATCAGTCATGGAATATAATTTTTAAAACCCTCGCCCTACTGCCCACCTACCTCTAATCCAACTTCCCCTCTGGCCACCCCGAGGTGAGAGAAAGTAGATTGCCATCCAAAGACATCTGGTTTGGAATACAGGGGGGCAATCAAACATCCTCGGGTGGGATGTCAGCGGGGACCTGCCGCCACTAAAAACTCAGCACTTCTGTGGTCTTGAAATTATTTCTGGCTGTTTCATGTAGGGTCAGCTGTAGGCAAAATCATATAGTCAGTGAAGTCTGGGTTCTGCCCTTGTCCCGTAGCTTCCAGACCTGTGCTGCTGTTCCCTGCACCCGAAGGTCCTCCTCTGTGGCTTGTGCTTCCCAGGGAAGCAGTTCTGAATCAGCCTTTCTCATCTCAATTCCCTACTGATCGACATGTAGCCATCCTATGTCCTGTCCCATCATTTGGTTCCCTTCATTTCACAAAAATTTATGCTGAGAAGCTATTCTGTGCCAGGCACAGTGCTTGGTGCTGCAGGTACGCATTTATAAAACCATGGCTTAGCTTCGTGGAATGTGTGCTTTAGCTGGCCGGGACAAATAAATAAATTTAATTACATAAAGTTAAGATGGTTTATTTAGGTAGCTGATGTATTCTACGAGTTGACACAGTGCTCTCACGATTTGTTCATGAAATAGAAATATTCTAAGTGCTAAACTAGAGGCGTACACTGGGTACCATGGGAACATGATGGTTCAAGGAACATATCCTGAAAAGATCACAGCTGAGCTAAGTCTGAAAAGGATGAGTAAGTTATTCAGTATAAGATAGGCTGCAAAAGCACTCTGGGCAAAGGGCAGAGTATGAGCAAGGTATGGGGATTTTAAATAACAAGGTGTGTGTGAGGACATTTTAACAACTGGGTTTTATAAGACTTTAAGATATGAAGCAAGGAGGGGCGCCTGGGTAGCTCTGTTGGTTAAACATCCGACTTCAGGTCAGGTCATGATCTTGCGGTTTGTGGGTTTGAGGTTCGTGGATTTGAGGCCTGCCTCAGGCTCTGTGCTGACAGCTAGGAGCCTGGAGCTCGGGGTTCTGTGTCCCCTTTCTTTGCCCCTCCTCTACTCATGCTCTGTTTCTCTCTCCTCTCTCTCTCTCTCTCTCTCTCTCTCTCTCCCTTTCTCAAAAAATGAATAAACGTTAAAAAATTTTAAAAGACAGATATGAAGAAAGGAAAGGCAGGAGATGAGATCAGAGAGGTATATAAGGGTGAGATTAAAAAGTATCTTTTTTGCCATACTGCCACAGAATGTATTTTATTTGTAGTCAACAGCAAGACATTGCCACATTTACTCCCCCCACCCCCAATCTTTCTGTAAGTTGAGGAATAGATTGGAGGGAGACAAGAATAGAAGCAGAGTGCACCTTTAGGAGGGCCACTGCAATCAGTGAAGCTAAAGATTGGTGGTACAGATGACAGCCTGAGCTAGTGTGAAGGTGATAGCTTGCAAATTTGATGTATTTATCCTTGCTCATGAAGTAACAAGCCTTTATATGTCAAAGACCTTTTCTCTTACGTAAAATATAGATATTCCCTTGACCTTGGTTCCCAGGAAGCTCAGAGCTGAACGTTTGCTTACTGTGTATATGCAGGTTAAAATGGTAATTATCCCAACTGTCTCATTTGGTTTCAGTATCCAGATGGTCCTTGGCTTGCAATGGTTTGATGTAACAATTTTTCGACTTTATAATGGTGGGAGTCATATCAATTCAGTAGAAACTGTACTTCAAATTTTGAATTTTGAATTCTGCTCTTACCCCAGGCTAGCGATGTGCGGTGTGACACTCTTTTTTGACTCTGGGCAGCAGCCCCTGTGGCTCCCAGGCAGCCGTGTACACACAAATGATATACTTATAACCATTCTGTACCCATATAACCATTCTGTTTTTCACTTTCAGTACAATATTCAACAAATTACACGATATATTCAATACTTTATTATAAAGGAGGTTTTGTGTTAGATGACTTTGCCCAAGTGTAGACTAAAATAAGGGTTCTGAGCACCAGCTTTTCCGCTGGGCCCTGTATCATCAAAATGGTGAGTTTGGAGGCAGTGAAAGAGACATGGGTTCTGGTCAGCCTCTGTGGGTTCTGGTTTGTTTCTGGTCTCCCTTACTTCCTATCCATCTTCCCTACCTCATTTCCTGCCCTGCTTACTTCAGGATCTAGCCCCAGAATTTAAGCCAACAGCTTCACATAAACTGTTTAACCAGATCCCATAATTGCTTATGGTCCAGTCCCTATAATAAATCCCTAATGCTTATTTAACTCCTAGTTGTTTGTTCCTCTGATCAAGCCCTGATACATGAAACTTCTCTTCATACCCTGTAACTGAGAAAAAGTTGAGCAGTTAAGAAAAAATTTGCCCCAACGCTAGGGAAAAAAGAAAGGAGACTAAAACTAGAGCAATAGGAATCTGGATAACTTGAGTAAACTATGATCCTTTATCCCTAGTTCTGATTTTCCCTGCACAAGCTCCTTCCTAAATCACATTTCAAATGCTCTCTTTCCTTCTACCAGGAGGACTGTTATTAGCTACATTTATTCATCAAAGTATAGGCCATGAAAAGCAAGCTTGAATCCCCCTGCTTACAGCCTGCTCCCCTGTCCTTAAGTCCTGTTGGGGATCTGCCTTCCTCCCTGCTTGACATCAGGAGTTCCAGTACCTTTCAAGAGGGAAATGGTCTACCACCCAGTTGTTACATGGGCTTAGAGAATACAATAGGATAACTGAAGCCATGCAAACCTACCACAGTCAAAGAGCAAATCCCATACCTCCAGCAGCAAATTTTCTTTACCACAAATATGCTATAAGAATGCAATCCATTACCAAGGTGAATTATATGAGCCAGCTCTTCTTCCTCAGGACAGATAATATCCTTACTCTTTTGTGATTTCTTTCTGCCCTCGATTGTTTTAACTTAGATTTACTGGTGTAAGATTATTGGGGGTCAGGAAGAACATGTTGTGATTTCTCAGGTTCTATGTGCCCTCCATTGATAGATGTTTTGGTAGGGGAGATAATTTGTCCTGATACAGCTTATAGTTTTGCCATATTCATGCTATGAAAACAATGGCTTTCTCCTCCCAAAGCTTTGGGAGGCCCTAGGCTGCCATCATGCTTCCCTCTCTAGCTCAGTTTTATTTATTTAGTGCTTGCACAAGGTAGAAACTTAACAAATAATACCCAGAATTCAGATAGATATAATCACAAAGCTAGATGAGATTATAGAGTACATATAGACCAACATAGCCATTTTATAGATGAGAATAATGACTCAGGGAAGCTAAGTCATGGCACAAAGCTATTTGTAGAACAGTAGCAGTGAATAAGGTTGACAGTGAGTATTGGTTAGCCAGCCCCTAGTGGCCGCCTCAAACACTGTGTTCATTTTTACGAACCACTGATTATATCCTCAATGACTAGCATAGTGCCTGGCACACTGTAGGTGCTGAAAAATATTTGTTGACTGTCTGAGTGAGTAAATGAATATGTGAAATGTGCTGAGAGGTAACTTACCTAAATCCACAGGTGTAGTAGATAACTGAGTCAGGATATATATTAAGGCCTACTGTCTCAACCTCCATTCTCGGCAAAGAAATGATTGGTTGGTGCGACTCTGCAGACCTTCTGGAGTTCCCTGTGGAAGCTGAATAGTATGGGAGTTGCCAGCAGGAAGCCATGGCAGGAAATGTGAGGAACTGACCTTTATTGTGAAGATTCTTCTGTTTTTCCCTAGTGGTGACATGGGTTCCAAGTGTTTGTGGCCATATAATAGCAGGCTCTTGCCTCAAAATCTATAAGTCTAGATCTGCAGTTCTAAATGGTTTTGACATAAGGACCCCACAACTTTAAAAAATTTGGCTCCCTCACTCGTTATAAATGGACAGCTGTATCATTAAAGAAAATAATTTCTCAGTGTCATAGCTTTTGAATAAATACTGTTATGGACTCAAATTTATTCCCCTTGAACTTGGAAACATCAGTTGTTGATTTTTGTTTGCCATATACTTTCCTTTTTTTTAAGCAGGCTTCAAGCCCAGCACAGAGCCCAACATGGGGTTGAACTCATGACCCCAAGATTAAGACGTGAGCTGAGATCAAGAGTCAGCCGCCTAATTGAATGAGCCACCCAGGCTCCCCAATTTGCCATATACTTTCTAAACAAACTTTAAAGTCCTGAATCACTTCCAAATAACAGTTATAGTGTTTTCAGGATCATAGAGCAAAGGAAACCATTACCTTGGGAACTCTTCTAGTCTAAGGATTTTTTCTGTTTATAGATGTGCTTAACCTAAGGGCAGGATTTTTTATTTCTTCTTTAGCTGACTCTGATTTTCATGCTCTCTCTCTCTTACTCTTTCTCCCTCTTGCTCTTGCTCTCTCGCTCTTTCTATCTTCAGTATGCATTATTCTATTGCAATTTTTAGAAATATACACATGAAAAAGGAAAAAAAGCAATTTCTGAAAAATTATTCTGTGACTTTGGATGAATTTAAATAAAAGAAAAGTATTTCAAAATTTTTGTTAACATTTGTGCTAGCTTCTGTAATGGATAAAAAAGAAGACTTTGTCCTAGTCCTTTAAAAAATAATTTGAACCAAGCTGTAGGCATAGGCTTAGTGGACAGCTGCCTCGTTGGGTGATTTTGGAAACCCCAGAAGGGAAAACACGAAGTCAGAATCTACTTATGATGTTTCAGAAAAAGCATAAATGTCAGGATGGACCTTGTTAAATGATAATTAAAATTAAATTAAAATCATGATAGCTAATAATAATTATTAAGCTCTTTCTTAATAATTACTAAGGTCTTTCTTCTGTTAGGCTCTGTGCTAAGAAGAAACTTTTAGTATGTCCGCTTTACAGGTGAGGAAACGGAGATCTGCTACTGAGCAAAAGGCAACCTAACTGAGAAATTTCTTTTCTCAGAAAAGAATTCATCTTAGATGCAGATAGGCAGGCAGATAATTTTTTTTTTTTTGTAAGTAGGGTTCACTTCCAGTGCGGAGCCCAATGTGGGACCTGAACTCACACCCTGAGATCAAGACATGAGCTGGGATCAAGAGTTGGATGCTTAACCCGCTGAGCCACACAGATGCCCCTGGGGCAGATAAATTTGTAAACCCAATCATAACAGAGAGTGAGTCCTGGAATTCAAGAAAGGGTGGGGGAAGGGACCAGGCATGAAAAGAAACCAGAGTCTTGATACAACTGAGGCTTTGTGGTGTCAGCTAATATTAGGATATAATGATACTGAAATTAATGCACTCAAAACTAACAGAGTAGCATCTGGCATAAGACTTGACAGTACTTACTTGTGAATGTTATTTTCCTCTTCAGAATCTCATTTGGATTTAAGTTTCTGCCTACAGAAAGGGCAGAACAAATCATTCTAATTGTGATGAAAATAAACGTTAAGTTCACTTGCTTCTAAAATTAGGTCATCCTGAACACTGGGTTTAAGCAAAAGAAATGACAGAACCTACATTAAAAAATACGCTTAAAGTGTAGGCTTTTTCTCCCTCCCCAACACTGTATATTTGGATATTTTAACAGTGTGGCAGTATCTTAGGAAATTGGAGAGTATTAACTAGTAAGAACTGTCAGGAAATGAATGAATGAATAACAACAACAACAACAACAACAACAACAACGACAACAATACAAGATATATTTCATTAGCACTTAAAGTACGTTAAGCACTGTGCTAAGAGCTTTATTGGTAAGCTCAGTAGTATTTTCCATCTTCGAGGAAATTTCCAATGCCACAATCTGACTTTTTAAAAATATTTTGTATTTTCTTTGTATTTTGTATATTTTCCCCAGTTCCCTGGAGCCAACATTCATTAGGTGAGAGAAAAACCCGCCTTCTTCCTGTAGGATTCTTCTGTGGAACTCTCAGCATGACAGATTTTCCACCATGTGTGCGTAGTTTACCATCTCCTTCTCTGCCCTCCCAGTTACAGCAGGGCTTTCCAAACCAAAATTTCACAAATATGCTCATCTATTCTATTCTATTTCATTTTACATGATGCTGGTCAACATCTACTTGAGTGACTGACTAAACTGATTTTCTGCCTCACCTATGGGTCAAGTCCATTTCAAAAACACTGGATTAGAATCTAACACTTGCTTAGAGAGGGTCAACCTAAGATGGATGTGGGGCCATTTGAAAATGTTGCCCTTATTCTTCATCGTACATTGAGACTTGATCTTTTCCAATCCCATAACTGATTTTTCATGAAGATATCTGATATGATTTTTCTATTGTCCTCAAATTGTGACTCAGATCAAAAACTGAGGACAAAATGTATCCAGTATCCCATATTCTATATTCAATCATTAGGAACAGCCTTATCACCACAAGTTTTCCCAAGATGCTCCAGGACTGGCCCTTCTACCACTTGAGCTCCCACACTCTGAATCAATAGAAGAGAGGAAGTAATTTTTATGAGGAGAAGCACAATGTCCACTAAATGCCACTCCCATCCCCATGGAGAAGAGGACAATATATTTCTTCCCCTTATCTGAGACCAAGGAAAGGTTCCAGAGAACCACTCATAAGGATCTGGAGATGTGTACACAAAAGGAGGGACTAGTATCCTTTTCCACCACTGATCAATTTCTTAGAAGCAGACTTGATAACCTGTTCCTGTGGTACTGGAACTGGGGAAAAGAGAAACTGGGAGGGAGGGCATTTTGGCTGGCTCACCAGAGGATGGCCATCTGTCCTCCCATCCCAGGTTCTTAGTTGCTGAGAGGTATGGAAGACAGAACCCATAGGTCTGAAATTGGCCCTGGAAGTCACATGAGATTGGGGCCTATGGCCCTTGTTTAAGGATTGCGGCAACAGTAGCATGGGCAAAGGGGTGCGATAATCAGAGAAATTTGACTTAATGTTCCCAACTGGCAGGTGTCAGCTGGAAGGTGTGGCCAATTTTGCAAGAGGTGATCAATGCTTAGGGAGATGTGTGTGTTCCTCTGGATCTTAGGGACCTCTTTTTGGGTCTTCTGGTCAGAAATTTGGCTTCTCTTGGAGTTTTTGCCATTTGCATCCACTAAGTAGTTCCCTGATTTAGCCCGCTCTCTGGTCAAAGTGATAATAAGGGAAAATGAGAGGGGAAAAAAATAATGAAATTCACTGCTATTCACTTTGTTTTTCAAGTTTTGACTTTCCTCCTGAATCTTCCTGCTATTGTTTACTTTTCAAAGTCTTTAGGCAGGGTTTTTGTTTTGTTTTTGTATCTTTTCCAGAGTTTTAAGTTTAGTCGTGGGAGACAAGGCTATCTACAGAGACACACTCTATGTTGGACAAAATGGGAAATCTTCATGCCTCCAACCCCTCCTTTTTAATACTGTTGTTCTCACTGAAGGCTCCAAAAAACCATGGGACAGTTTCTCAGGGTCATTTGATTTAAAATCTGCACTGGAGGGGTGCCTGGGTGGCTCAGTCAGTTAAGTGTCTGACTTCGGCTCAGGTCATGATCTCAAGGTCCGTGAATCCGAGCCCCATGTCGGGCTCTGTGCTGACAGGCCAGAGCCCTGAACCTGCTTTGGATTCTGTGTTTCTCTCTCTGCCTCCTCCTCTGCTCATGCTCTGTCTCAAAAATAAATAAGCATTAAAAAATAATAATAATAAAATAAAATAAAATCTGCATTGACGAGGTCTGTCTCTTTTCTCTTTGGGTCCTGAAAGCTATCATCCTGGTGCAGGAAGAGTTCCACCCTAACATCCTGCTATTATGTTTGGGAACATCTGACAAACACCGGTGGCACAGGCAGTGATATTGTCATGAAAGGCTGGGACACTGCTGCAGGGTCTCCATATGGCTTTGCAAGTAGTAAACTTGGACAAGTAGGTCGGATATTGGATCTGGGTGGAAGCATGGGGCTAAAGGAAGAGGCATAAGGAGGGATTTCATGTTGTGGAATCAGATGTTTAGGTTCACATATTCTCACATAATCTGTGATGTGTTTTTTTCCTGAAGGATCCATTTCTTGGTCTCCAAAATGAGAACAACTCGTTAAGATTAAATGCTTACATGTGAACTGGTTATCAAAATGGTCAGCACAGAGTAAGCACTCAATAGCATTTAACGAATGTTAGCTATTTTTATTCTTGTTATTCTTGCTATTTGTAGCAGACAAATTGCTTTGTGGGTGCCTGCGAAGCACCTCTTTGGACTGCCCAGAATCATTGGGAAGAGGGAGATTGTGATGTGGGGCCGAGCTTCTGCTTTTACATAGTAACAAAACCAACAGGGAGTTGTCTTAACTTCAGACAAATGGTATAGCCTTTGGGGAGTTTGTAGTCTAATGTAGGAAATAAATGAAGTGTCCTCATGATAGCTCAGGTTCACATCTTGAGAAGTAACAAGGGGAGTGAAACTATGCGGAGGGCTTTACTATAAGGGTAAAATGAGAAATAGCTCCGAAGCAAAGGGAGCAAAATGTTAAGATTTGTGAAACTTGGGGCACCTGGGTGGCTCAGTCGGTTGAGCGTCCGACTTCAGCTCAGGTCATGATCTCACCGTTCCGAGTTAGGGCCTCGCGTCGGGCTCTGTGCTGACAGCTCAGAGCCTGGAGCCTGTTTCGGATTCTGTGTCTCCCTCTCTGTCTGTGGCCCTCCCCTGCTCATGCTCTGTCTGTCTCTCTCTCTCAAAGATAAATAAACATTAAAAAAAAAATTAGAAAAAAAAAAGATTTGTGAAACTTAGGTAACTGTTGTAAAGTTGTTTTTTATATTATACTTTAGATCTTTTTATACTTGAAATAATTAATTCAATTTAAAAGTTCCTTTCGGGGGGCGCCTGGGTGGCTCAGTCAGTTGAGCATCCGACTTCGGCTCAGGTCATGATCTCGCGGTCTGTGAGTTCGAGCCCCGCGTCGGGCTCTGTGCTGACAGCTCAGAGCCTGGAGCCTGCTTCAGATTCTGTGTCTCCCTCTCTCTCTGCCCCTCCCCCACTCATGCTCTGTCTCTCTCTGTCTCAAAAATAAATAAAAACATTAAAAAAAATTTTTTTAAGTTCCTTTCGGGGCACCTGGGTGGCTCAGTCGGTTAAGCGGTTAAGCGTCCAACTTTGGCTCAGGTCTGAATCTCACAGTTTGAGTTAAGCCCCAGGTCAGGCTCTGTGCTGACAGCTCAGAGCCTGGAGCCTGCTTCAGATTCTGTGTCTCCCTCTCTCTCTCTCTGCTCCTCCCTTGCTTGCACTCTCTCTGTCTCTCAAAAAGTGAATAAATGTTAAAAAATGTTTTTAATAAAAAAAAAGTTCCTTTCAAAATGTCCATACTACCCAAAGCAATCTACAGATTTAATGCAATCCCTACCAAAATACCAGCAGCATTTTTCACAGAACTAGAGCAAATAATCCTAAGATTTATATGGAGCTACAAAAGACCCTGAAGAGCCAAAGCAATCATGAAAAATTGAAGGCATCCCAATTCCAGGCTTCAAATTATATGACAAAGCTGTAGAAATTAAAACAGTGTGGTATTGCACAAAAATAGACACATAGATCAATAGAATAGAGAACCCAGAAATAAGCCCACAATTATATGGTCTATTAATCTTCAACAAAGGAGGCAAGAATATACAATGAAAAAAAGTCTCTTTAACAAATAGTGTTGGGAAAACTGGACAGCTACATGAAAAGAATGAAACTGGACCATTTTCTTTCTTTTTTTTTTATGATTATACATTTTTTAAAACTTTTTATTGTCAAATTGGTTTCCATACAACACCCAAGCTCATCCCGACCTGTGCCTTGCTCAGTGCCCATCACCCACTCTCCCCCCTCCCATACCCCCCTCAACCCTCAGTTTGTTCTTAGAATTTAAGAGTCTCTTATGTTTTATCTTCCTCCCTCTCTGTGTCTTTTTTCCTTCACCTCTTCCCCTCCCCCCGGTTTTCTGTTAAGTCTCTCAAAGTCCACCTATGCATGGAAACATATGGTATCTGTCTTTCTCTGACTGACTTATTTCCCTTAGCATAATACCCTCCAGTTCCATTCATGTTGCTACACATGGCCAGATTTCATTCTTTCTCATTGCCATGTAGTAGTCCATTGTATATATGTACCACATCTTCTTTATCCATTCATCAGTTGATGGACACTTAGTCTCTTTCCATGATTTGGCTATTGTCGAAAGTGCTGCTATGAACATTGGGGTACATGTGCCCCTATGCATCAGCACTCCTGTGTCTCTTGGATAGATTCTTAGCAGTGCTATTGCTGGGCCAAAGGGTTCTATTTTCATTTTTTGAGGAACCTCCACATATTTCTCCACAACAGCTGCACCAGAAACTGGACCATTTTCTTACACCATACAAAAATAAACTCAAAATGCATTAGGACCTAAATCTAAAACCTGAAACCATAAAAATCCTAGAAGAGACGAGAGGCAGTAACTTATCTGATATTGAGAGTAACGACATCTTTCTAAATATGTCTCCTGAGGCAAGGGAAACAAAAACAAAAATAATACCGGGACTTTATCAAAATAAAATCTTCTGCCCAGCACAGGAAATAATCAACAAAACTAAAAGATGAGCTACTGAATGGGAGAAGATATTTGCAAATGACATACCTGATAAAGGGTTAGTATCTAAAATATGTAAAGAAGATATACAACACCTTAAAAACAAATAATCCAATTAAAAAATGGGCAGAAGACATGAACAGATATTTATCCAAAGAAGACAGATAGATGGCCAATAGACACATGAAATGATGCTCCGCATCACTCGTTCCCCATGCAAATCAAAGCCACAATTAGATATCACCTCATGCCTGTCAGAATGGCTAAACTCAAAAACACAAGGAACAATAGGTGTTGGTGAGGCTATGGAGAAAAAGGAATCCTCATGCACTGTTGGGGGAATGCAAACCAGTGCAGCCACTGTGAAAAACAGTATGGAGGTTTCTCAAAAAATGTGAAGGAGAACTACCATATGATCTAGTAATTCCACTACTTGTGTATTTACTCAAAGACTACAAAAACACTAATTTGAAAAGATATATGCACCTCTTTGTTTATAGCAGCATTTTTTATAATAGCCAAGTTATGTAAGAACCCAAGTGTCCATCAATAGATGAATGGATAAAGAAGATGTGGTATATACACAAAATGGAATATTACTCAGCCATAAAAAATGAAATCTTGCCACTTGCAACAACATGGATGGATCTAGAGAATATAATGCTAAGTGAAATAAGTCAGTCAGGGAAAGACAAATACTATATAATTTCACTCATATGTGGGATTTAAGAAGAAAACTAAACGAACAAAGAAAGAGACAAGTAAAAAAACAGACTCCTAACTAGAGAAAACAAGCTAGTGGTTAGCAGGGGGAGATTGGGGGGGGAGGATGGGTGAAGCAGGTGAAGGGGATTAAGGATACACTTATGATGAGCACTAATATAGAACTGTTGAATCACTATATTGTGCACCTGAAACTAATATAACACTGTATGTTAACTATACTGCAATTAATCCTTTTAAAAAAGTTTCTTTTTTCTATTTGCCTCCTGCCACCTTCCATGGACTCACAGAATAAATGCTGTATTAGCAAATGAGTTCTGTACAAAATAATATATATGTTGGGGAGGTAGAAGATCACCTAATCCTTTCACAAACCGAGGCTTGGCTGATTCATCAATGACAGCTATAGAAAGAGAAATCACAAAGATTCGGAGGAAGAATGATATCCTCTTTTTCCCCTCCCCAGGAAAATTACTTAACACTTTCAGAGGAGAAGAGAAAGAATTCTAAACACTTCTTTTCATTTTTAGGGACACTGAAAAGGTACATTTAGGGGCCTCATTTCCTGTTCAGAAGGTGTATTTATTATTTTTTTTACAGCCAGAAAGGGTCAAGGCTGACTTTAGGGGAAAGGAAGGAGAGACAAGAGCTGGAAGGGCCCTGGCTTTAAGGACTGGAGATGGAGGTGACCTTTTACTGCCAAGCCTGCCTGGCTGTCTCACAAGCCGACAGAGACCCAGGGCAGAAGCCCCTCACTCAGCAACAAGGTGGGAGATGGTACTCAAATTGTAGCAGCAGGAAAGAACTCCAACAACTTCTTGGTGATGGAGCAAATTTTCGTTGTAGGTGGGTGTTCTTTTGTCCTCTACCTATGTTGGTTCTTGTCTTCATTTGCAATCCAGGAACAATTCTGATTTTTCAACTGGGTCCTGGAATGTTTTGTGATATAGAATCAGGAGAAATGAGTTGGGCAGGGAGGAGAATTTGCTGAGCTCAGAAGTTAATTCAACCAACATAATAAAGAGATTTACAATAGGAAACAGAAGAAAGAAAAGAAAAAGAAGGGAAACCTGAATTTCAGTAGTCTGGAAGAACTTCTCTGGAGGGCATTGTTGAATGAGAAGTTTAGGAACACTGTGGCATGTGAGAAAATTGGGGAGAAGAGCGGATGTGGAAAATGAGTTTCGACCTCTCTAAATGTTCCTCAACAGCACAAATGAAGATTAGAATATTCTTTTTTTTTTTTTTAAGTTTATTTATGAGAGAGAGAGAGAGAGAGTGCATGAGCCAGGGAGGGGCAGAGAGAAAGGGAGAGAGAGATTCCTGAGCAGGCTCTGAGCCGTCAGTGCAGAGTCTGATGCAGGGCTCTATACCATGAACTGTGAGATCATGACCTGAACTAAAATCAAGAGTCTGATGCCTAACCGACTGAATCACTCAGGTGCCCCTAATTCTCTTTAATTTTACTCCACAACTAGACTGTGTATCCTTATATATGCAACTTCCAGCAAGCTGAGTCACGTGGGGAATTATTTGGGGCATAGCTGTGCACTTACAGTGTACATCAACTCTAAATATCCTAATCTCTGGTGTGAGACCGTCTATGGTAGACAAAATTACCCTTGTTGTGAATACTATGCTATATATGTGGGAAAATGTTGTAATTATAATTGTATTAGCTCCTATGAACTAAAAATGTAAGTCTAGTAAAACTGTTGAAACACTGAAGTTAGAAGATTGTAAAAAGTGCAGGAGCGGAAGGACCATTTTGGAAAGGCTCTTGGAATAGAGTTGAAGGAACTGTTGACATTACGAATTAGGAAGAACGGATGCCATATGGCGCAGCAAGTTGGCAATGAAGCGCGAGTACCCTGGAGAGAAAGCGGGAGAGCATGTCCCTGAGAATTACGGAGGTTAATAGAATGCTCTGTCTGGCTTTCTGCCCCAACAACTGTTCACCTTCACACCTAGGGGCATGTAGTTCCTCCTGAGGCTTGGCGTGGACCAGTAAATCGCCATCGGAAAAACGAAAGAATTCTGAACTGATACTTCATCATTTATAATAATGATTATAACTAATATATATTGAGAAAATATATCTATACTGTATCTAGAAATGCAGGTACACTTATTTATCTACATATCATTATGCTACACACTTTCGATACAGCATCTAATTCCTATAATGTCTCACTTAGTCAGATATTACTGTCCTAATTTTATATAAGAAGAGGCCAAAGTTTGGGAAGTTAAGTAAGAAATCACATAAGCTGATGTTCAGTATAGGAAATAGAAATGACTTTGGTGGTTTCAAGTAGAAAGGATCTGATTTTCTATAGTTTTATTTTAAGACTCCTTTTTTCAGGTATTTACTCTGCTTCATGTTTTCTGAGGTCTGTGGCTGGTATTAATTTTAGAAAATTATCAG
Organism: Paguma larvata; assembly: GCA_030068075.1. Lineage (NCBI taxonomy): Eukaryota > Metazoa > Chordata > Mammalia > Carnivora > Viverridae > Paguma > Paguma larvata. Next base: position 73,691,717 of record CM057823.1, read on the forward strand.
CTATTAAAAAATGAAAAAATGAAAATTCTCAGCCATTATTACTTCAAATATTTCTTCTGTTCTCCTTTCTTTCTTTTCTTTCTGGGATTCCCATTATGCATATTATCTTTTGTGATTGCCTCCCAGTTCCTGGAGATTCTGCTTTGTCTTTTTCATTGTTTTCTCTTTTTGGATTCAGTTTTAGAAGTTTCTATTTGACGTTTCTTAGAAACCTGCCGATTCTTTCCTCAGCTGTGTCCAATGTATTGATGAGCCCATTAAGGTACTCTTAATTTCAGTAATGGTGGGCTTTTTAATTCATTTATTTATTTTGAGAGAGAGAGAGAGGCAGAAAGAGAGGGAGAGAAAGAATCCCAAGCAGGCTCCGCACTGTCCTCCTGTAGCACGATGTGTGGCTGAGGGGTCATGACCTGAGCCGAACTAAGTGTCAGATGCTTAACTGCCTGAGCCACCCCAGGACTCTCCCTGCCCCAGTTATGGTGGTTTCGATTCCTAATATTTCTTTTAGATTCTTAGAATTTCCATCTTTTTGCTTATATTAACCATCTATTCTTGTATGTTATCTACTTTTTCCATTAGAATCTTAGGGTATTAATCATAGTTATTTTAGATTCCTGGTCTGATAATTCCAAAATCCCCGCTATTTCTGAGTCTGGTTCTAACTGTTTTGGCTCCTTTTACTGCATTTTTTGCCTTTTAACATACCTTATGAAAAATTGTTTTTGAAAGATAGACATGATGTATCAAGTAAAAAGAACTGAGGTGAATAGAGTTTTTCAAAAAACTTCAGCTTTATTGAGGTATAATTGACAAATAAAATTGTAGGATATTTAAAGTGTACATAGTGATGATTTGATATATGTATGCATAAATAGGCTTTGGGTGTGAGTTTTATGCTAATTTGGCTAGGAGTTAAATGAGATTTACCGTTGGCTGTAGCTGTAGCATCAGAGGCTGAAATTTCCTCTAGTCTTTGTTTTTTGTCCTGTTTGTCTTTATGTTTTCTCAGAGACCTCTTAAATAGGATCTGAGGCTTGCAGTTCCGTCAGTTGCAATCCCGTTTTTATACAGAAGCTCTATTGATGTTGGTGAGGTTTGGGGGTGGGGGGAGGAAGCATTCTATTGTCCTGTGATTAGGTTTGTCTTTTAATGAGCCTTTGTTCCTGGGCTGTGAACTTCATTCATGCTTCTCAGTTCCCCGTCCTCTGCCTTAAGGGAGACAGGAAGGGGAGAGGGGCTGGAGATGGATATTTGCCTTCCCTCAGATCAGTTTCAGTTAGGTTTTGTAAGACAGTTTCCCTTGAGGGCAAGCCTTATCAAGGGTAACAAAGGTCTCCATGCATATTTCAAAATGGTTACTTTTCTTTTCCTCTTGTGGGAAGCATGATAGGATTTTTCTCTAATCATCACAGTGAGAAACATTGTAGGGATCCTGGAGATAAAACTTACGAATGTGTGGGAGCACCTACACCCAGACTGGGCCCCCTTAGAGTTCTTAACCCTCAATTTAGTCTACACTGAGCCTCCAGCAATTCCTCCATTACATTTTGAAGTGTTCCTACCAATACTGGCTCCAGGTGTGAGCTTCTGTTCCTACCTAGTAAACTGTGGTTTTCTGTATCCACCTGTTCTCTAGCTTTTGGATCTAAGAAGAGATGTTGATTTTCAGTTTGTTTAGCATTTCTCCTTGTTGTGAAGACACAGTGACAATTTCCAAGTTCTTTCCATGCCAAACTGGAAATCACAAGTCTCCCAGAAAGAGAGATACAGCAGAAATTAATACAGCAATTAGATGTTTATGGGATCTAGGGAAGATGAAAGAATGCAAGTTGGGGGCTGGCATTGACCTTTTAGTTTCTCAAGTTCTCACCACAGTAATTGAAGTTTAATGGTCAGGAAGATGCTACTGCCGCCACCCTAACTGCCTCCAGCCCCAAGCTAAGCCGACACTGCAGTGTGGGATCTGTTTGTCAGTCTGACCTGCCCGCCCACCACAGTAGCATGGACACATCAGGACAATTGGTCACTAGTCCAAATCTAGTTACTGTACTCTTTTTCATTTATCATGTTTGTTCTTTGTCCCAATTTACCAAGTCTCCACCTTGCTCCCATCTTGTTTCATGGTGTCTGATTCCCTCTCTGTCTTGCAGTCCTGGCCCATATTTTTGCTCGTCTTGCACAGATGAGCCTTCCCCTGACCATTTCTCAGTCCTTTGAGAAGGTCCCCCCAACCTGTAGCCTGCTTTCCAGGATCTCTACCTATTTCTTTCCTTGAAGATTTGTCTATAAATTCATGATATCTTAAGTGAAAGCAATATATTATCAAAAAGAATTTGATATGTGTATGCATATTTATTTGTATGTGTGTGTGTGTGTGTGTGTGTGTACATGGGGGTATGAAGACTAGAATTATACACATCGAAATATTAACAGTGAATACTTCTGTGTGGTTAAATTAATTTTATTTTATTTTTGATATGGAAAATATTTTTCTAAATATCCATACTGAATATGCATTACTTATGTGCAAAGGACTGTCTTGGAAGCATATTGAAGATTTTAATGTTGGGGAGCCTGGTGGCTCAGATGGTTAAGCATTCGACTTCAGCTCAGGTCATGATCACATGGTTTATGGGTTCAAGCCCCACATCAGGCTCTGTGCTGACAACTCAGAGCCTGAAGTCTGCTTTGGATTCTGTGTCTAGTCTCTCTCTCTGCTCCTCCCCTGCTCACGTTCTGTCTCTCTTTCTCAAAAATAAATAAACGTCGAAAACAAAAATTAAAAAAAGAGATTTTTAATGTTGATCAGCTTATTTTCTGTGGCTGATAGGCTTACACTTTTTCTGTAAGTAAACCAAATAGAGGACTAAGGACAGGACTAAACTGTGCCCTTGGGACTCTCTGTGTGAAAATTTTGCAGCATAGTAAGGTCCATCCCTACTCCCCATTCACTTAAGATATGTAAAAGAGAACTGTAGGAAAAACCTTGCTAGATCATTGGAGGCGTAGCTCTTATAGTACCATCAGTCATTCTTCAAAGATTTCAGTTTCACAAATGAAATCATCAAACTGGTAAGGATATCTGTCTTACTTCGTAAAACTGCACTATCTTGTGCATTCCAGTTTTGAGAATTTCTTTTTTTTTATTTTTTAATGTTTATTTTTGAGAGAGAGAGAGAAAGAGAGAGAATGAGAGGGGGAGGGGCAGAGAGAGAGGGAGACACAGAATCCAAAGCAGGCTCCAGGCTCTGAGCTGTCAACACAGAGCCCGATGCGGGGTTCGAACTCATGAACTCAGGAGATCATGACCTGAGCCAAAGTGGGATGCTTAACCAACTGAGCCACTCAGGTGGCCCCCAGTTTTGAGAATTTCTTAAATGACAGGAAGTTGTCAGCAGATTTCTCAAGAATGAGAAGCTTAGAACAGTTTCTCAGAAGAACCATAGGGACCCAGGAAGATGGCTTTTCGTACACTGTTCCCTCACTTCACTTGAAAGTCAGAAAAAAATATGATGGCCACCACTTGCTGAGCATTTACTGTGTTCCAGGAACTGTTCTAAGCATCTTGCAGGGATGGTAGTGCTATTGTTATTAGCCCCATTTTTATAGATGAAGAAACAAGTACAGAAAAGTTCAGTATTGTATACAACATAAGATCCTCAACATATGGGTGTGGGTTTCCCATCCAGTTTCACAAGCCTAGGGTCCTATATCAATTATCCTGGTACCAAAGTCACATAAGCGAAGACTGTGTTTGAATAAGCCTCTTAAGTAAAACCCATACTTGAGGCCACTCTCAACAGATTCTGACTTTTTCCTCCCTGAGGTGGAGGCTTTTGCAAAATGTAACATTCATAATAATCAACAGCGGCTCCTCAACAATACCACCAAAGCTAACAAATTGTTCAACAAGGACCCATTGGAGTCAGATACCAGAAATCTCTGCTGTATCAGGAATATTATGTTTTTTTTTTTTTAAATCAGATTGTAGATTCTAGAATCCCAAGAATTATTTCTACTCTTGTTTGCAGTATTAAACAGGGGTAGGTATCAGCAGAAGGTGAACTCTTGGGAAGTTTTTATTTCGATAAAGTGATGAAAGGAAATATGTTTCTCGGCAACCATAGAAATGACTTCTGTGCCCTACTCAAGAAAAACCCAGCATGCCCTACTCATGTAAAACCCAGCATGGTCTCTCTCAAAAAAGGAAAGCTTCCAAATTTTTAGGATGATTTGGTTTCTAACATTTTTTTCCCCTTCCCTTCTAAAAGATGCTGTCTTATCACACACTCTACAAAGATTCTATGGTGTTGGACTTCTGGTAGAAGGGCATCATCCATAATATCGAGTTATTAGTGTTTAAAAAATTTTTTTATGTTTATTTTATTTTTGAGAGAGAGAGAGACAGACAGGGTGCAAGCAGAGAAGGGGCAGAGATAGAGGGAGACAGAGAATCTGAAGCAGGCCCCAGGCTCTGAGATGTCAGCGCTTAACCGACTGAGCCACCCAGGAAGCCCATTATTAGTGGTTTTTGAATCAAGGATGGTACACTGGTACGTTATATGATGAGCATAACCCTGTTTCTTATTACTGCTGCTCTCCCAGCAGAGTTAGAGTGGTGCTAAGTCATGACATGTGTGAGGGCATTGAATTCCCGGTTGCTTACTAATCAAAACTTGTTTCATCCATAGAACATAAGGCCAAAAAAGAAATTATTGCGTTATCAGCAGGGTCAAGAAGTTGTACAACCACTGCTATAGTCGTGCCTTTTAGTTTGTATTGATCAAATGCCTCTATGGTGATCCTTCCATACTCTTAATTAGGTCACCGTGTAAGGACTTCTGGAGTTTTTTGTTGAGTTGATATGTCCTTGGGTTTGTCTGGGCTGGGGAGATTTACTTTAAACATTAACTCTCTGGTTCTCTCATCATAGGGGAAGTTACACTGGGCTTTTCTATCCTGGCTGGAATTCTGATGTTTTATAACTACTCTGACTCATCTTTTCCAGATGACTAAATAGATGATTGTGAGTTTTTCACACTGTCTCTTGTCTTGGGCATAAGGGGCATGCCAAAGGACTTTAAGGAATTTAAACAACCATAAGCATGAGTTATCTGTTCCTGAAAGATGCCTTGTGTGGGAAAATTACATTGTTTTTCAGAATCTATGAAGATGCAGTAATAGTTGACTAAGTGAATTCTAAAAGGGGACTTTCATATTACTTTAGCCATATGATAAGATGCATATCAAAGAAATTATTTCTATGAGAGCATTGGTTCAAACTAATGTCTGGTAGCCTGGCATAGAATCAGACTGTGAAATGAATGGTAAGCCAATGCAATTCACTTATTCAATACTTATCAAACAACCGTTATGTGTCAGGCTACTTGACATAGGTCATCGATGCATTTGGTTTAGGTGGTAGAAGACCAGGCTTTTGATTACTGCAGGGGAAAGACTTTATTGGGCTTTGGTTATATATGATAAAAAAAGACAAAAAGTACTGCTAGTTTCACTTCAAATCTATAGAATAAAACCACAGCTCTGAGCCATGTATGTCAGATACTTTCATTTCTCATAATTCTGTATATTTTATTCTGTTCAATCATTTTCAAGCAAATAGTCCACAGATTCATTTTTTTTTAATCTGTTTATTTTGAGAGAGTGAAACAGCATACGAGAGGGGGAGGAGCAGAGAAAGGGAGAGAGAGAAAATCCCAATAGGCTCTGCACTGACAGAGCAGAGCCCAGTGTGCAGCTTGAACTCGTGAACTGTGAGATAATGACCTGAACCGAAGTCAAGAGCTAGACAGTTAACCAACTGAGCCACCCAGGTGCCCCTGTCCACAGATTCTTAAGGTTGGTTTGAATTAAACTCATTAGGTCTTTTTTGTTTAGCATGACTTCACAGGTTTTTCCCAGAATTCAGAAGGATTGTCCTGGATTTGAATTCTGCCTCTGTCACCTAACTCGAGCTGACCACTTAACCCCCTGAACCTCAGTTTCCTCATTCACAAAATGACTAAATTAATACTGCCACAAGTAATGCCTATAAGTTGGTGAGAATTAGTTAAAATAAAAGGCAAACTTTAAACTGCGTTTTAAAGGAAGATTAGCCTCTCTAGGCAAAGAAGAAAGGATATTGAAGTAGAGGAAATGTCATGTTTTTATATACATAGACTGTGTAATAGTTGTTACAATTATAAGGCGTTATCTGTTTATCTAATTTGGTGCACATCCAAGGGCTGGGTATAGTGGCATTTAAACATTCTAGAGGTGGCTACTGCAAGAGCTTCAACTAGTTTCATCTCTGATCATCACTAAAGGGGATTAAATAATCATAATAAATGTTAGCAATGTGACTTTCATTGGTGAAATTAGTGGCTAGTTTATTAGCATAATGATATCAGAAATGGGCTTTCAGTTGTCAGATTAGTGGTATTCAAGATATGTGATGGGGCACCTGTGTGGCTCAGTTGGTTGAACATCCAACTCTTGATTTCGGCTCAGATCATGGTCCCAGGGGCCTGGCGTTGAGCTTCGTGTCAGGCTCCATGCTGAGCTTACTCTCTCTTCCTCTGCCCTTCTCCCCAACTCTCTCTTTCCACCCCACGAAATAAAATTTTAAAAAATTAAAAAATAAAAAAGAATTGTGGATTGGTGAAAATATTTGGGAGACATTCCCATCTTGCACGAATGGGGATAGAAATTTAGCAAGGTCTCTTTTACTTTTACAGTCCCTCACTTGGCTGACTCTGTTGATGGAACATGAGACTCTTGATCTTGGGGTTGCAGGTTCAAGCCCCACAATGGGTGTAGAGATTACTTAAGACTAAAGTCTTTTAAAAAAGAAAAAAAGAAGAAAAAAGAAAAGGAATGACACTCCAGATTTGATTCCCCATCATTTCTGGGTCTAGTGACTTATTCTTTGCTTCTTGTTTTTCAAAATCTGAGTGTGTAGTTAGCAGAATCCTGCCACCAGAATAGTGCCTCATTTGCCTCAGGGGACTACTGAGGTGAGGCAATGTGGACAAATTGCTCAAACTTCACTGAAGTTCGAGTTAAATACATTGTTTCATTGTTTTATGCCAGTTTGCTAATAAATGTCTGTGAGGAAGAATTTGGTCTGAGACTTACTTTTGTTATATAACTAGGTAGCTAGTGAGAGTGGCTGGCTCACTTCCTTCACATGTTCTCTGGGACTTTACCTATCTACCGAAAGCACCTAAGAGTTGAGCCTGACCAAACTGGCTTAGGTCAGTTTGGACCTGCTTTAAGGGCATAGAGGCATGAGAATAAGAAAGGAGTTTAGAAAGTAAGTTTTGGGGCCACCTGGTGGAAGAGCCTTTCATATCAGTCTAATAAGTGTGTTTACAAAGAAGACATCAGAGATTTTTAAGAAGGCAAGTTCTGTACAGACTTGTATTTAGAGAGTCATCTCTGGTTGCCATGTAGAGGGAGACCAGTTAGACTAGGGGTTTCAAACTATACTCATGGGCCAAACTCTGCCGGCCACCTGTTTTGGCACAGCTGAGAGCTAAGAATGACTTTTACATTTTTAATGGGGGGTGGTAGTATTTCATGATATTATATTAAATTCAAATTCTAGTGTCTATAAATAAAGTCCTGCTGGATCACAGTCATGTTCACTCGTCTACATATTGTCCATTGGTGCTTTTGCAATATAATAGTGGAGTTGAACATTTGTCACAGGAACTATATTGCTCGCAAAGACTGAAATATTTGCTCTCTGGTCCTTTACAGAAAATGTTTGCTGTTATACAATGATTGCCAGAGTCCTTGTGAGATATAATAGGTATGGAGGTGAAGGAGTAGGGAGATGGGCTTCCTGCATTGAATTGTAAGGACTCAGACACAGATTAAATTTTGGTGTTGAGAGAAAGGCTTCCCTTCTCCTTCGTCTTGTGGTGCTAATAAATGAGGAAGAGTATTCAGGCAAAGAAATAATGTGGTGAGACAGAATGGTAGATAATAAGTTGGGTTAAGCTAATTGATCTGAGGTACCTGTGGAAAATCTAGGTAGAGGAATCTCATATGTATGTGCTGAGGGAAGTTGGGGCTAGAAATATAGATTTGGGATTTATTTTAATTTAAGACCCCGTTTGGAAAAGCAGAACTGAAGACTGAGCTGGGGAAAAGAGAAAGAATGTAAAAAGGGATAAAGACTGCAGCAATCCCTCTGACGATCTTGAACATTTTAAGTTTCTGCTTAAACTGCTGCAGAGAGCTCAAGCTAGCTGAATACTGAAATGGGCTTATTACATTCACCAGTTGGCTTGTTACTGGCAGTATTAAGCAGTTTTACTAGAGTTAAAGGTTGCCTACTTAGTATTTCCACCTGGAAGTCTCTTGTGTATCTCAACATCAACGTGTTCTAATTGGAACTGATCATTTTCCCGATTCTGACGCCCCACCACTGAATCAGTATTTCCTCTTTCAGTGATGACAACATCATCTATCCAGCTGTCTAACCAAAAACCTGGGGTCAGTCCGGACATGCCCTATTTTTCACCCCAGATAGGCAATTAATCAACAAGTCATGTTGATTCTATCTCCTTAATATTTCTTTGGTATGTCTAGGACTCATATTTCCTCTGTCATTGCTATAAGGCAGTGATAGAGTCTCTCTGCTAGACTCCCACAACAGCATCCTTCTTGTTCTTTCCCATCTGACCTGTCTTCTCCAGTGTATGCTCCACTTACAGCCAGAGTGATCTTTTTAGGATCAAGTTTGATCAGGGATGCCTGGGTTGCTTAGTTGGTTAAGCGTCCAACTCTTGATTTTTGCTCAGGTCATGTTTTCACAGTATGGTTTGGAGCCTGATCAAGTCACATCCCTGTTTAAAGCTCTTTTCCCACTGCCCTGATTTTCAAGTTCAAATTCTCAATATGCTCCATAAGACCCTCATGACTTATCCATTGAGTGTCCCAGCAACACTGAAATATCTATTACAAATATCACATTGGTCCTCTTCCAGTTTCTTGAAAACATTTCTTACTACCCCAGGGTCTTCCCATCCATTAATCCCCTAACCTGGAACCCCACTCTGCCTAATGTAGCTAATTACTCTGATTTCTTGTTTGATCAGGTTATGCTACTAATCTAGAGAAATCCCCAATTCCACATTCTAGGCTGGTCTCCTTACCATGCAGTCTCTGGTCTCCTTAACCATGCAAGTTCTGGAGTTTCTCTATGGAGACATGTAGGTATTGTTTGGTGTTTGTTTTGTCTTCTTGAAATCAGGAGCTAGCTTTACTGCTGTGACCCCCATGCCAGTGATAGACAGTGCCTTTTCATTCAGTGATTCCTTGTAGAATGAACACATATGGTAGGAACGCAGAGATGGTGGGTTCCGTAAGTTTTGGGTTCACTAAGTTTTCCATAAACCTGGATCTCCAAGGAAAGGAGAATAACTTAGTAATGGCAAAAACAGATTCAAAATAGAAAGATTCAAAGTAAAGTGTTTTCTAAATAGGTTGCAAAGATTTGAATAGGCAGCTGACCTTCGAACAACACAGGTTTGAACTGCACGGGTCCACTTATAAGTAGAATTTATTTTTTAAAAATACAGTATAGTACTGTAAATGTCTTTTCATTTCCACTTTTCTGGATGACATTTTCTTTTCTTTAGCTTACCTTATTGTAGAAGTACAGTATATAATACACACAACATACAAAATACATGTTGATTGACTGTTAATATTATCAATGAGATTTCCAGTCAATAATAGGCTATTAAGCTTTTGAGGAGTCGAAAGCTATATGGATTTTTAACTTTGAGGTGATTGGTGCCCACACCCCCTGCATTGTTTAAGAGTCAACTGTATTTTCAGAATACAGCAAACTAATTCAATAGGAGAAGTGAAGTTCTAAAATGAATGCTGAGCGAGGGGTGAAGCAGGGAGGAGATGAATCCTAGAGCTGAGGTGGAAGGTTGGGCTACACAAAGGAGAGAACTGTCTTCTGATACTGCAGGGAAGTCCTAAGTGTTGAAGTGTGGATACTTAATTTTTTTTAAGTTTATTTATTTACATTGAAAGAGAGAGTGAGAGAGTGAGAGAGAGAGAGAGCAAGCACTGGGGAGGGGCAGAGAGAGGGAGAGAAAGAGAATCCCAAGCAGGGTCTCACTGAAGTCAGAGCCCTACATGGGGCTCGAACCCATGAATCATGAGATCATGACCTGAGCTGAAATCAAGAGTCTGAGGCTTAACCAACTGAACTACTCAGGCACCCTGATAATTGCAGATATTTTAGAAGAAATGTATCAGTTTTGCCTGAGAAGTAGAAAGTTACTATGGGTTGAGATGTATCTCCACCAAAAGGTTTATTGAAGTCTGAACTCTCGACATCTGTTAATGTGACCTAATTTGGAAATAGGGTGTTTGTAGATGTAATCAGATTAAGATGGGGTCGTTAAAGTGGATCCTAATCTAAAATGACTAGTGTCCTTATAAGAAAAGGAAAAATATCACGTGACTACAGAGGCAGAGACTGGAGTGAGGCAGCAGTAAGCCATGGGATGCCAAGAATTGGTTGCTACCGCAAGAAACTAGGAAAAAGCAAGGAAAAATTCTATCCAGAGTCCCAGAGGGAGGAGGAGGGCCCTGTTGGCACCTTGATCTTGGATGTTTGGCCTCCAGAACTGTGAGAAAATAAATTTCTGTCCTTTTAGGCCACCCAGTTTATGGTCCTTCATTACAGCTCTAGGAATATGGTGCAGATTTATGATCATTGTTTTTGAGTGGTGGAGGATAGTGTTGGCTTCAGGACAGTGATGAAAGTGTAGGGAGTCACTGTGAGGAAAGATTAAGGGAGCTGATTAAAATCAAGCAAAAACCTGGCTGAATATTTCCTGAACCCTCAAAGCCATGATAGGGTGATTAAATAATTGAAAATTAAAAAAAACAAACATGTGGAACAATGGAAAATGCTTAGGTGGATACAATGTTTTAAGCCTTACATTTAGCTACAGTCTTCCTGTCAGTCAAGTCAAAAAAGATACAAGTTGGATACATCTTTTTTATCTTTTTTATTTATTTATTTATTTATGTAATTACAGGAAGAGGGTGCAAGTGAGCAAGAGGCAGAGAGAAAAGAGAGAATCCAATGAGCAGCAGAAAGAGAGAGAGAGAGGAGAGAGAGAGAGAAAAGCAGGGCTCACGTTCACCTGATGTGGGACTCAAACTCATGAACCGTGAGATCATGACCTGGGCCAATGTCAGATGCTTCACTGACTGAGTCACCCAGGCACCCATCTTTTTTTTTTTTTTTTTATCTTTTAAAAAGAAGTGTAATGATTCTCAATAAGAATGATTACTTTTTTGGTAGTGGTTTCTTATTTGAGAGACTGTGAACAACATAATAGCAACAAATTTCATACGAGACGTAGATTCAGTTCATATTTAAGCATCTGCTCTGTGTTAGATCTCTATGTTACCTCATTTACTTTAATTATTACTAAATCTAGATATTTTGTCCTCTTATTAATATGAGAAAATTGAACTTTAGAGATATGACCCAGTTTGTATAGGGGCACCACTGAGCATCAAATGAAGGCCCCCTAATCCCTAATTTCTAACACCTTCTAATTCTTCTTTCCACCATATCAGATTACTAGAAAGGTTGTTTTTTTTTAACATTTATTTATTTTTGAGAGACATAGAGACAGAGAGTGAGCAGGGGAAGGGCAGAGAGAGAGGGAGACACAGAATCTGAAGCAGGCTCCAGGCTCTGAGCTGTCAGCACAGAGCCCGACACGGGGCTCGAACTCACAGACTGTGAGATCATGACCTGAGCCGAAGTCGGCCGCCTAACCAACTGAGCCACCCAGGCGCCCCTAGAAATGTTTTTTAGGTAGGCACTCCTTAAACTGACCTTTAATAACTGCCAAGTGCATAACAAAATGTAAATTCAGTGAAGATAGTTCCTCAAGGGTCTAAGTCTATGCAGTCCAAGTAAATAGCTTTCTGGAGGTCTATTTTGATAAAGAAGACAGTTTAGAATACCTAAAGAGATGAATGTATAAACTATCTTGCTCAAACATCGCTTCTCTCTGCTGCCTTTTGACAGAAGCTGCAGAGTAGTCTGTTCAAGTTAAATTCTGGCAAAAATCCAAAGTACAAATATCAGACATTATTACTTAAAAGAAGATGCACGTGATTTGGATATCAGAATGCGCAAGGCAAGCTTAACATTCTATTGAAAGTTGAAAAAAGGCTGACTCATTTTCTTGCCTGGAGAGAGGGTCATCTCACCTCTATGAACTAATTAAAAATTCATTGAATGAATAAGTTAATTTAAAAATTCTATATTAGCAAAATTAGCTCAGAAATCATATAATGGATGCTCCGTTGTGGCTATTTAGAGAAGCATAAACTTTCCTAGCCTTGCTGCTATTGAGCATTCTAATTTCATTGCCTGATCTGAAGGTCAAGGGCATGAACTTGATGAAAAAAACCCTCCTTTGGGGAATCATTAGAGGAAGTGTGCCCCAGTTCATCACCAGTGATCACAGAGGAGGGGGGTACAAATGGTGCACAAAGCATACTTGCCCTTCAGTGACCCTCAAAGCACCCTGTGGCTCCATGTGTCTTTGACCAAGTTTACAGCCTTCCACTGCCCTTTGTGGTTATTGTGAAGCACCCAGGGGAGAAAGATGATCTCAGGTAGCCAGGACCCAAACTGTGCAAAATTCTTGAGATCACAATCACCAGTGCTGATTATTTACATGCAGTACCAAGTGTGTGATCTTTATCAGTGGGATCAGGAACCACACTGACATAGACCATCCGGTGCTGCTTTGGTACTACATCTCCTGGGCATTAAGATGGGAAGTGATAGGAGCTCCACAGAGGACATGGGTTGTATAACCACATATTTTCATCCCCACATCTGAAAAGCAGTATTGGATAAGATCAACATTTGATTAAATCAGAATATGTAATGAACTATTAAAATAAAAAAGCACCACATGCAGTCTTCTTGAAGGCTCTAAAATCTCAGCTGGAATATAAATATCTCCTCAGTACTCACAATGTTTTAATAGCCAAAATCATGCTATCAGCTACTTGTTCACTGTAACTCTTTTCCAATAGCAATAAGTTATACTTGAGTTTTAGAAGAGAGAGCTTTGACAGTTACTTTACAAGTTCATATAACTTTTTTTTTTTCTTGTTGTTCTAAACAGTTTCTCTCTTTTGTTGGTGCTAGAGATAGGGCAGAACATAAATTAATGGTGAAGAGATAGAAGAGTCTGGGATATTCCGGTGGCATGTTATCCTAAAATGCCAAATTTTAGGATAACTCATGCATGAAATTCTTGAGATGGAATAAAGAGTAGGCATGTAAAGAAAAAAAAGTGAGAGAGACAAATGAGCATGACAAGTTTCTATCCGAATCGAAGAAAAGGATATATTCACTTGGGGATGGAGATTACACAAATGAAACAACAGAATGAGAATGCAAATGCTGTTTACTTGATACAGATCACTGCAAATAACCATCAAGAGATGGAATTGTTCAAGCAAGAGTTGTTATTGGAATTACTAGAAACTTTCATAAAGGAAATTGAATCACAATTTAGTGAAAACTAATTAGGTTTCCTGTTAACAACATGAAAAATCAGTGAAAGAGAAGCAGTTCTATGGCAATTTAAGGTAAATCTGTTACATTTTTCACAATGAGAAGGATAATCATTAAAGAAAAATATCAAAGGTAGATAGATTTTTCAGCATAATCCATTGTGAAAAAAAATTTAATTCAGAGTACATAGCCTTTTGACCTCAATTCCCCTGACTGGGTTAAAAAAAACATGAGCAGGCTAGACTGTCCAGCTGATGACTTGGGGAAGGAATGCTGTTATTTTTAACTAGGCAAATACTTACAAAGTCATCTGTTTTGAACAAAGAAGACTGATAGTCCTGTTCTGCATTTCCCTGCGTCTGGAATCTGAACTCGGCTGACTCCAAATTAGGAAGAAACACCCTTGACTTCAACCCAACTTTAAAATCAATGAACAGTCTCTATCAGCTAAAACATTTAAGTGTTTACTTACAATATTAAGGCACTGACACATTTTCTAGAACAAATGAAGGAATAAGAAACCAAAGAGTTGTCTGATGAAAGGGGTTCATACACTGAGTAAGTATTTTCGGTAAATCATTAACTGATGTCACAAATGACAGCCCCAGAAGCCTTGAACTGAGCAAACAACTAGTTCTGCAGAAAGAACCACCCTGCACGAAGGGTTGACATTTAAAAGATGTCTATATTGTGGCTCATTTCTGATTGTTTATGTTTTACTGTCAGAGATCTATAGCTTGAGGTAGCGGGGCTTAGAAAAGAGAAAAAATACATTCAACTATTTTTTTTTTTTTTTGCAGGCAGTTCATACTTAAAGTCTAAATTCATTCAAAAACAGGCTATAATTCTTAGCTTAACATTGTTAAGAAATCCTATTTATTTTACCCTGCTACATTTAGGTACGTTGAGGCCAGGTTACATTTGGCTATAGACTGAATTGTGTCACCCCAAAATTCATTTGTTGAAGCCTTAATCCCCAATGTGACTTTTTTTGGAAGATAGGGTCTTCTGGGTTTGACCATGGTTAAATAAGGGCCTAAAAGTAGGGCTCTAATTCTATAGGACTGTGACTTTGAAGAGCTTGTAGTGAGAAGGCTGCCATCTGTAGGTCAGGAAAAGAGGTTTCACCAGAAACTAATTCAGCCTGCACCTTTAATCTTGGACCTCCCAGCATCTTGAACTGTGAGAAATAAAGAAATATCTATTACTTAAGCTGCCCAGCCTCTGGTGTTTTGTTATGGCAGCCCAAGCTGATTAAGACAGTAAGGCTCAGTCTACTTCTGATTGTCCCTTTTCCTAGAGCATGGCCCTTCCAGGGCTTTGATTCAGAGCTTGCCAAGTTTTTGTTTCCTCAGCACCAAGAGAGATCATGGAAAAGTCAGCTCTGCTTATAAGAGTTTTTAGATTTAGATTTTTAAGTTCTTTCCTTATGCAATTTCAGAATTAATGAAGTCTTAGATGGTAAACTGTGTGTTTGAGGCTCCTGAAGTCTCCAATTTTTGTCATTCAAACCCTGGAGCAACTTCCAACAGTTTGCCATTTTCTCTCCCCACAATACAGATTCCACTGGGCCAAATCCCAAATCTCAGTGTCTAGCCCCATCCAGAATTGAGTAAATGCCCCCAAGAGAAAAAAGACACTTGGATCCTCAGCTTACTTCTGAGAGCCCTTCCTCTCTCTAGAACTTTAGTCCTTGAATTCCTCTTACTTCTGAAGCTCTTGGATGCTTTAAAAAATGAGTTTTTCATTTTATCTGAATTTTCTGATTATTCTTGGTAAGAGTATTGGCCCAGCCCAAACAATTCCATTCTATTCCATCCGTGCAGTTCCTTTTCAATTTCATCTCATTAAGGGTTCAAAAAAATCATGGAGTACAGCTGCTTCATATTCATCAGGCATGCACCAGAGATAGAGGAAGGAGAATCTGGTAGAAAAAGTAGGGAATCTGAAGTCAGAAAAACTGAAGTCCTCATTCTGAGTCTCCTACTCATCCCTGGGACTGCCGATAACCATCAGCTAGTGATCAGAGGTATCCGCTCAAGAAGCAGGTGGCCTGGGCTGTATACTGGTTCCACAGCTAGCTATGTGAAAATTGCAACATTTACTTGAACTCTCTCTCCCCCTTTTCCACATAATAGAATAGGAACACTATAGTACATACCTATCATCTAGGATTTGTGTGAAGATTAAATGAAATTTAATGTACAGTACTTGTATCAATAAAGACTGGCTCTGGTTACTATTATTACTAATTTGGAAATGTTACATATTCTCACTAAGTTGATTTCCTCATGACCAATAACAAAAAATGAATATAATACCTGTCTCATAGGGTAGGTATAAGGATTAAATGAAAATGAACATTAGCATATGTGACAATATAGTACTTTTTAGTACTCTGGTCATGGAGGCTACTCGAAAGTTTATTTTCTGTCTGACAAACTTTCTCCGAGGCAAGATGAGATGGTTTACCTTTCAGATTCAGTTGGTTTATTTTATATGGATTCAGATTTTTGAAGCACAGATCATATCTAATTCGTCTTTGTATCCCTAGCACGAGGCCCAGAGCCCGTCATGCCAAAATGCATATTTGTCTAAAGAATGAATCGGTGAGTACTAACCTACAATTCTACAGTTCATTATTCACTCCAGCTCCCTGCACTTCTCCTGGTTCAAAGTAGGAGCCAAATAAATATTTGTTGAGCAAATGAATTATTCAGTCATATAAAGCTTAATAGTTTATTCAGGGATAATATCAATCTTTTCCTCAACTTCATTTTAAGACACAATTTTCAACTGGACAATGATCTTGGTTCTGATAAAGGGGGACCGGGGGTTATAGAGGAAGTAGGGCTAAGAATATTTCCTCATCAAATACAAGATCTTGACTTCTATTTATCAAGACTTCTTGACTTCTATTTTGGTCACCAAATACATTTTCATATTATCCCTGCTTATAGCATGGGATACATGCAGCAGGAATGTAAATTAAGATGATGGGGTTGTGTATAGCTGGATTCAGAGTGGAAGCCAGATGGCTTTAATCTAAAGGATTAAAACCTAAAACAATAACTAAAAACCTTCTTTTTAAAGTGTACATACTGCGCATACTCTTAACCATAATATGAGAGTTTCACATTCAGAGGACAGATACAAGTATGCTTCGCCCAACTAGGAAAATAAGCTCTAAAGCATTATCAGTTGTCACTTTGTTAAAATAATAAAATACCATTTAGTGAATTTTTATAATGTGCTTGGTATTGCACTGTAGGTTCTCTCAACATTATCTCAGTTAATCCTCAAAGAAGCAACAGTACTTTCATGAGATAAGTTTTTTGGTGTCCCCTTACATAGATGACGGCACTGAAATAATAAGTGTTATAAGAATTTGCACAGGGAGACACAGGAAATAAGTGAGGGGCAGGTATTTAACTCTGGTCTGGTCATCTCCTGGTTTCCTAACTGTTAGGCTGTGCCGCAGTGGCTCCCTTCCTGAGAATCAATGTCTTCTTACCACCCTGGAATGATATTCATAGACAATGTAATTTCCCTACACACATAATGAAAATAAAGTTCTCTGGCTTTCATATACAGGGGAAATACAAGGAAAGTAATCTTTAATGAAATACTGTGTATTTTAATGTGTAAATAGTGTGACTTGACTATACTAGAGAAATTATGACGTGGTCAGATGCTTACACCCATCTGTAGAATCATTATGAATGTGTCACGTCTAAAGAGCAGAATGGTACTAGTGTGTCAAATCGGCAACTCAAACACCAGCTGTGGCACTGCCATTAGCGAAAGGATTTTCCCAAAATGATTAAGAATTTTTGGTAAAGTTTCAAACCAAACATAGTGCAGTCTTCCTTCTATTTACAGTCATGTTACATTCCTGGAAAATTCAGTTTACATGAAAACCATGCAAAAGATTTTGTGTTTACATGTAAAACATGAGATAATTATAAGCAGGCTGTTTATATACATGAATGACCAGTGGGATGTTGGAAAGTAATGAGGGATAAAGAGTAAATTTTCCTTGTGCAGGATGGTTCTACTCCTGGCGGGAAGCCTAGGATTCCTGGCCCTCATTCATTAATTCCAGAAGCACCCTCCAAATCATTGCGAAATCCACAAAAAAACCTCCACAATTTTCTAAATGGCCCACTATGGTGGTCCTGGCCCAGGTAAGAACTACCGCTCTATTGAATGCTCAAAATAAACCAGCACTGCAAAACCAAGGGAAATTACATAATGCCAGATGAGCTAATGGAATATGGGACAGAACTTTAATCATGTAATTAATTATTGAGTGGGTTTTAAGAGTAGAAATAGAAATAGGGTCTAGAAAGAATTACATTTTAAGAATGAAGAATAAGCACTTTCAGGAAGGACTCAAGGAAGAGCTCTTGCCCTGCCCCCACAGGGTCAGGCTCTCTTTTAATATTCTATCATAGCATCCTGTGCGTCAGCTTTATAATACAATTGTCATTAAGTATGTAGTTGCCTATGGCTTATTTAATATGTGTATCTCCCATTAGAAGGTAAGCTTCAATATCTTTATTGTTTTTGGAGTATAACTAATATATATATATATATACATATATATATATATATATTTGTATTAAGTACATTTTATAAACTTTGTGTCATTAAATATTTGTAAAACAAATATTTTGTGACATTTGTTTGAAGGTTTTGGAGAAGGATACTGAAAAGTTTTATTGATATGGACTTGATGCTGGTAAATATATTTCAAGGGTACACACTGATTTGTATATACTATGATTCCTATTCTAGTGAGCTGTTCTAGGGCTGCTAATTAAACACTGCCGCTATTTAGCAGTGGTTTTGCAAGCATAACTCTAGTGCCACCTTCTGCCAGGAGAGAAATATGCTCAGATCACTTGCATTCTGAGAATCTGGATTTGATGCTCAGCAATTTATATTGTAGAATTAGATGTTTTAAGAATGTTAAAAAAATTGAAGCCTATAAGCTCCCATTTAAAAATACAAATTTTGGACAATCTATAAATAATGCTGACTCGAGTGAACAAACTCCTATTTTAGTGGTTGAGATAGAAAGTTTTCTTAGAGAAAAGAGAAAATTTAGGACTTTTGTCTTACTGATTCAGTGTCAGTGGCCATAGCTTTAAAAATTATTATAAAATATCCCAATTATTATAAAAGCATATACACAGGCACTGGCTTCAAGAAAGGAACTTTATGAATAGAATTCTCACTGAAGTTCTCTAGATATTATGGAAAAAACATTTTGAACTGACAATATTTGATCACAGTGCTGCAAATTAATGAAGTCTTTCATGTATCTTAAAAATAAAATCCATGTTTTTTTATATTCATGGGTAACCAGGCAACTTGAAATGGCCATTTTCTCTGGTAAAATAATATTTTCTCTTCGTATGGCACTTTTGGTAATCGGTATGCTATTGTGCATTGCATGAATAAACAATAATATCTCCAGACTCTAACGGGGTTAGGTAATAGATGTGACACTGTTATGGAGCAGGTGTCTCTGTGCTGCACAAATGGGAAAATTTCTTTTCAATTTTCGCTCCAACCCAGAAGGAAGAGCCTATTCCAATGGAAGGAGGATCAGGGCTCCCGGGTGGCTCAGTTAGTTGAGTGTCTGACTCTTGGTTTCAGCTCAGGTCATGATCTTGCAGTTTGTGGGTTTGGGCTGTATTGGGCTTCATGCTGATAGCAGGAAGTCTGATTGAGTTTCTGTCTCTCTCCTTCTCTCTCTGCCCCTTCCTTCCCTGCTTGTGCTGTCTCTCTCTCTCTCAAAATAAATAAATAAACTTAAAAAAAAACCAACCTTTTTCTTATACAGAAGCATAGAGCAAAGGTAAACAATTTTTTTCTTTAAAATATCATTTAGGGGTTGTCTGAGTGGATTAGCTGGTTAAGCATTAGACTCTTGGTTTCAGCTCAGGTTATGATCTTACAGTTCATGAGGTCAAGCCCCACACCAGGTTCTGTGCTGACAGTGCAAAGCCTGCTTCAGATTTCTCTCTCCCTCTCTCTCTGCCCATCCCAGGCTTGCTCTCTCTCTCTCTCTCAAAAAATAAATATATAAACATAATAAAAAAATTTTAAAATAAAAAATTATCAGTAAATATTTTATTTTATTATTTTTTAATGTTTTTAAAATTTATTTTTGAGACAGAGAGAGCAAGGAAGGGAGGGGCAGAGAGAGAGGGAGACACAGAATCCGAAGCAGGCTCCAGGCTCTGAGCTGTCATTGGAGCCTGACCCAGGCTTGAAACAACCAACTGTGAGGTCATGACCTGAGCTGAAGTCGGATGCTTAACCAACTGAGCCACCCAGGCACCCCAATTAGTAAATATTTTAGACTTTACAGGCCATAAGATCTCCATCACAACTATTCAGCTCTGAAGCTGTAACTTGAAAGCAGCTATACACATTGTATAAACAAATGAACATGTCTGTGTTCCAATAAAACTTTATTTACAAAAAGAAACAGTGGGCTAGATTTGGCTTGCAGTCAGTAGCTGCCAACTTCTGACACAGAGCTTTGAGAATGCAGTTTCAGACTAGACAACTCTGTTCTCTTGGGCATCTTCTGGGCAGAACCACAGGGCTTGCTCAGGAAGAGATGCAGAACTACATATCCTGGTGTGTCAGAGTGGAGGGAAGCAGGATTTTTCTGAGTCAGCAGTAACAGATTGCACTGTGGAGTAGTTAAGCAAAGACTAAGATACCACTGGATTCAAAACTGCAAAAAAACAACAGAAAAACAAATATGGAATCCAGTAGGCAAAGAATTAGCAACAAAGTGCTAACAGGACTGGTGTTAAATGAAGTTCACCAACCTCTGTATCAGTGAGGACAAGGAGGCTTCCCTGTTGTTAGTCTCTAGGGTCAGCCTCATGTTCCTAGAGACATCCTACTACCAGGCTTTGAGACTTTCATCAGAATAGGTGACTGATTTTGGTTCAGACATACTGTGTCATCATACATTCATTTAACACATACTGTGGTCAACTACATTGGCAGTGTCAGGCAGTTCTAGGCAATGAAGATATGGTAGGAAGTAAACATTTGTCCCATCTGGAGTACAGGACTAGACAATAAGCAAATAAGCAAGCAAATATACATTATAGTCATTCTCAATCTTTTTTTAACTGTGTTTTTTTTTTAAAGTTTATTTATTTATTTTGAGAGAGAGCATGAGCAGGGGAGGGACAGAGAGAGAGGGAGAGAGAAAATCCCAAGCAAGCTCTACACTGTCAGTATAGAGCCTGTCATTGGGCTCAAACTCACAAACCCTGAGACCATGACCTGAGCCAAAATCAAGAGTCGGAGGCTTCGCCGACAGAGCCACCCAGGTGCCCCACAATTCTCAATCTTTTTATCTGAATGAACCCCTGGAATAATTTTCAAGTCTCAGAGAACCTCTGCCTAAAATTTATTATATTGGCAGCTCATGGTATGTTAGCAGGTTCAGTAACTGGTAGATATGATAATCCAAGAATCATTTTCAATGATCTTTTGGTAGAGTATGTTGTTTTCTTATAGATCTGTCTATTTTGGCTAGAATACTATTATTTTTGTTTGGGTCCCCCTCCCCACCAAGCATATAAACCCCACAAAACAAATCAGTAGTTGTAGGAAGAGGAAATTCAGGTTTCTTTTTGTTTGTTGGTTGGTTGGTTTGTTTTTTTTTCTGTTTAAAAAATTACCTGTTTGATTGTGTGTGTGTGTGTGTGTTTAAAACCTTATCCGGTTAGTCTATGTATTAGTTTCCTACTGCTGCTGTCTATAACAAATTACCACACATTTAGTCACTTAAAACAATAAAAATTTATTCGCTTACTGTTCTGAAAATCAGAGGTCCAAAATGGTTTAGCAGGGCTGTTTTCTTTCTGGAGGTTCTAGGAGTGAATCCATTTCCTTGCCTTTTCGAGCTTCTAGAGGCTGGCTGCATTCCTTCACTGATTCAAAGCTAGCAGCTTAATAACTTCAACTCTCTCTATCTGACTCTCGTGCTTCCCTCTTATAAAAACCCTTGTCAACACACTGGGCCCACCTGGATAATCTAGTATAATCTCCATATTTTAAGACCTTAAGCTTGATTGACCTGTTAAATCTCTTTTGCCATATAAGGTAAAACATTAATAGATTGAGAGATTAGAACATGGACATCTTTAGGGGCCAATATTCAGTTTGCCACACCCTGAAAGTGTTGTTACAAGTTTCTACAATAGAAAACGCAAACAGAGAATGTGCAAAAGTAGCTTTTCCCTATTTGGAACAACAATAAAAAAGACTTTTTAGCCAAATTTTCTTGAAAAATGTAGGCAGTTAAGCTTACTCTACTTAACATTTATTTCCTTACTGTTCATAATATTTAAAAACTTATGTGACCTACATAATACATTTGTTAAATAACTGTCTTTTTTTTTAACGTTTATTTATTTTTGAGAGACATAGAGACAGAGTATGAGCAAGGGAAGGTCAGAGAGAGAGGGAGATACAGAATCTGAAGCAGGCTCCAGGCTCTGAGCCGTCAGCACAGAGCCTGACGCGGAGCTCAAACTCACAGACCGTGAGAACATGACCTGAGCCGAAGTCAGCCACTCAACCAACTGAGCCACCCAGGCGCCCCAAATAACTGTCTTAAGCTAAAACATAATTTAATTTCCTAAAGGCAGGCTTCATAGATTTAATTTAAATAGAAGTTGTAAATTGATTTTAATTAATGCTATTTTCAACATGAAAATTTATTTACAATGTTGGATGGTAATGTTACCAATATCATAACCCAAAGCAATGTGAATAAAAATATAGTGTAAGACAGAGTTTTACTCAAGATTTAGAAGAAACGATTTGTTATTTCTTGACAAATTCAGGCTTCGGTATAGTTATTAAATATTAGGCACATATAGAGTTATAAAATTATTATACACTTGTTGGTTTCTCGGTTTCTTTTGTAGGCCTATACATGGACAAAGCATTATTTTTGAAAGCCAAAGTAAAGAATGATATATGTACCTTTTAATATGATAATTGTGTCCCCTCTCTTCTTCTTCTTCTTCTTCTTTTTTTTTTTTTTTTTTTTTTTTTTGCTGCATAAAGAATCGGTTTTGGGTTATATGAGATAAGCTACAAATTTTATCTTCAACTGAAATAAAATAATTTCTCTTTTTGTTTCTCATGCTTATCTGTCTGTCTGTATTCCTTTCTTCATCTCTTCTTCCTTTCTTCTCTCCCTACCCCCTCTCTTTCTCTTATTCTGTCACTTGTTGCAACAAGACAGTAAAATGTCTCAAAAGATTATAATTCTTCATTGGTAACCTTATGAAAATTGTCCCTAAACCTAGGACAAGAATTCTCCTCTCCTATTTCTCATATACTTTCAAATATCACTGTGTTGGAGATCAGTCATTTTATAAAGCAAATGCTAATAAAATAGAAAACATGAGGTTACAACAAACCAATGAGAAAAGAACAAAGACTATGAAAACATCCAACACAATTCTTTTCTAATCTGCACAATCTATACAACATCTGCAACAACAGGAAATTGATGGAGGAGAAGCTGAATCATGGTGCATAAAAATTTCTTCACCAGAATAAAAATTTCCCTCAGATTTTCTGCTGTACTAGTAGAGTTTTTGTTTGTTCTTGTTTTTCCATAGGTCAACTTGGTATATGCAAGGAGTGAGTGTTTGGGGGATGTAATTTGGAAGAGAAAGGTAGACATCATTACTGTACTGTCCTCCACTCTGGGCAATTCTGTGCTAAACAATTATCAATAGCCTTTTATATTACATACCAAAAATTGACAAAGAACCTAACCAAATGAAATGGTCCTACTGCACTGTCATATGGGGCAGAAAGACTTCTTCTTCTTCTTCTTTTTTTTTTTTTAATTTTAAATGTTTATTTTTGAGAGAGAGAGAGAGAGCAAGCTAAAGGAGGGCAGAGAGAGAGGGAGATACAGAATCTGAAGCAGGCTCCAGGTTCCGAGCTGTTAGCACAGAGCCCAACACAGGGCTTGATTTCACAAGCCATGAGATCATGACTTGAGCTGAAGTTGGATGCTTAACCAACTGAGATACCAGGTGCCCCATGGGTAGAAAGACTTCTAAAGAAATTAAATTTTTTTAAAGTTTATTTCTTTACTTTGAGAGAAAAAGAGAATACATGAACAGGGGAAGGGCAGAGAGAGAAGAAGAGAGAGAGAATTGCAAGTATGCTCTGTGCTAACAGCACAGAGCCAGATGCAGGTCCCAAACTCATGAACTGTGAGATCATGACCTGAGTTGAAATCAAGAATTGGACACATAATCAGCTGAGCCACTCTGATGCCCCTGAAGAAATTTTTAACCGGGCTGCTTAGTCATTATCCATCACTATGATCTAGCATCACTGAGTGCTAAAATTACTCGGCATGCCAAATTCAAAAATTAATGTTTATATTTTTCATCATTTCTCTTATAGAATCCCTAGCAACATATCACAGATATTCTAGGATTCCGTGGAACCTCAGTTAAGAATCCCTGGTAAGTGCTGAAAAATATAGCAGGATAAAGGGGATAGAGAGTCCTGGGGAATAGTGGGAGTTGCCATTGATATCTAGATCAAAATTAAATCATGAAGAGAAACAGTGACAAGCAAAGGAAAATGAGTACATCTTGTTTTTATAAAAATGGCATTAAATTTGCAGGCAAAAGTACACTTGGTTTCACAGCTGAGGTTTGTGCTGAACTCTTAGTTATAATAAAACATTTGAATATACATGCTTATCTTACCTCTTTCCTGAAATCCCACTAAAATGGCAGTAAAGAAACAATAAGGTCAATAAGAATGGGAGAGAATATCATACCAAATGGGAATTGGCAATGAAAATATGGAAGATGGAGCTCTGTAGCTGATTTATCAGAGCTTAGGAAGCTGAAATATAATGGCATACAAAGGGAGAAATCAATAAGAAGAAAATAACTAAAATCACAGATTCCAAGAAACTGTACGTAAGCGATATCACTGAAGAAGATGAGGGTGAAAATGAAAAAAAAAAAAAGATTGGTTAAAGTCTACATAAAGAACTGTGTATTATTTAGCTATTGCTGCATAACAAACCACTAAAACATAGTGTCTTAAAACCACAAACATTAAGCTCACAGGTATTCTGGTCACCAGTGGGGCATACGGGACAGCCTTGCTCATGTATCTGTAATCATCTCCCAGGTTGGGTAAGTAATTTTGCTAATTGTGGCTGGGTTCTCCCACATCTCTGGGGCTTTGGCTGGTATAGTTAAGCTGACTCAGCCGTGGTCTGTGTGGTGTCTCATCTCCCAACAGACTTTTTCATTAGGCAGAGGCATGGCCCCAAGAAAATGCATAGAAGCATGTGAAACTCCTTGATGCCTAGGCTCTACCTAATTCATCATCATTTCTTTCACATTCCAGGGGTGAAAGCAAGTCAGAAGACCAGCTTAGATTCAAGAGTGGGGTAAATAACTTTACATCTTCATTAAAGTGGTTGCAAAATCATATGGCGAAGGATATGGATATAGAGAGGAGAGAAGTATTGTGGTTATTTTTTGTTATCTATTATAAAGAAGTCCTCAGAATATTTCTTTTGACTTCCATAATGAACTGGATACTACTGACATTTTTAAAACATTGAAAGAAAAAAAAGAACTATTGGAAATTAAATTTGTGATAGAAATTTTAAACTTTTAATTAAAAAGTTAGAAACTAAAGTTGAGAAAATTATCTTAGTGTATTTGTTTTCAATTGCTGCATAACAAATTATCACAAGTCTAGTGGCCTACACAATAAACATCTCCATATTATAGTTTAGTGTGTGTGTGTGTGTGTGTATGTGTGTGTGTGTTAAAAGTTCAGGCATGGCTTAGTAAGCCTCTCCCCTTTGGAGTCAGTCATCCAGGGCTACAACCCAGATTTCAAAGGGGCTGTGGTCTCATCAGAGGCTCAACTGGAGAAAGATCCAATTGAAGCCCTGTTAGGTTCTTGGCAGAATTCATTTTCTGAATGAATGACTCCAGGCCTCGCATTTTTTTTCCCCTGGATTTTGGCTGCCTTCAAGTCCTACAGGCCACCTAGAGATCACTTGTTGTTCCTTGCCACATGATCTTCTTCAACATGCTTGCTCATTTCATCAAGCCAGCAAGGATAATCTCTCGTTAGTTTGCCAAGGCAGTCTTACATAACGTAAGATAGTCATGGGAGTGATACCCCATCAACTTTGCCAGGTAATGGGGCCTAATCAAAGGAGTAATATACCATCAAATTAGAACAAAAAACACTAGGATAAGGACATGAAAGGATCAAATTTGGTGATCTAATATCTGATTAATAGTCTCAAAAAGAAGGAAGTGAAAAATTTGAGATGAGGAAATTTTTTAAAAAAGAAAGGAAGCTTCCCAGAATAGAAGAATATGAAATTCCAGGCTGAAATTACATACTAAATACCCAATATATTATTTGAAAGAAACTCAAAACAAAGCACATCTTTTTGAAACTGAGGGTAAATGGACAGTCTTCAAAATGCATAGAAAAAACATTGAGTCATATATAAAGGATCAGTCTTCAAAATGGTATTTAATTTCTGAACACCAATCCTTAAATCTAGGGAACAATGAAAAGTGGCTTCAACATTCTGAGTAAAAGTTATTTCCAATGTTGAATTCTAGAGTCAGATACTTATTTTTTTCCAATAAGAGTTATAATAAGGTCATTATTTTAAAAGGAAGTTTTAAAAAAAATTAAAATTAAACTCTAATATGTCCTTTTTTTTCTCCTCAGGGAACTTCCAGAAATGTGTCCTGCCAAAAGAAAGAAGTAAATTAACAAAAAATAAAAGAAAAGAAAAAAAAATAGTGAGATCTGAGAAAGAGCAACAAAAACATAAAATCCTGGAGGTAAAAGTAAGTCCTAGGATGAGAGTGAATAGATGTCCTAACATGAGAGCAGTGCAGTAGGCTGAGCCTACAAGTCCAGATTGGAGTGGGAAGACAGTGGATTCTAGGACAAATATCTCTAAGAAGAAAACCTCACATATTGCTTAATATTTTTATTGTATTAAAAATTTACAGTTCTGCTGGAGATTTTGAGAGAGGAATTATATATAAAAATAATTACATAGATAAAAGAATTACATAGAAAAATAATCTCCCCTTCCCAAACCCAAAACTCAAAACCCTGAAGTGATTATTAACTCTAGGAAAAACAAAAGGCTGTGCATAAATGGGAGTATAATCATTGCACACTATAAGGCTTATGTCTGAACAACATTCAGTACTCATGATAAAATACTGATATAGTAAAAATTTTTGCCATCTCTTTGTGGAATATGGCAGGGGATAAGTGGAGTGTATATATATATGTGTATATGTATGTTTACGTGTGTGCAGAGTTGTGTAAATATAACATAAAATCTAATATTTTAACCAGTTTTGAATGTACAATTCAGGGGCATTAAGTACATGCACATTGTGCAATTATCACTACCACCCATCTCTAGAACTTTTTCATCTTCCTTAACTGAAATTCTGTATGTGTTAAAAAACAACTCCCCACTCCTCCCTATCCTCTGCTCTGATAACCATCATTCTACTCCTCTAGAGACTTCATATAAGTGTAACCATACTTATATTTGTCCTTTTGTGTCTGGTTTATTATATTTAGCATAATTTCTTCAAGGTTCATCTATGTTATAGCATATGTCAGAATTTCCTTCCTTTTTTTTAAGTTTTTATTTATCTTGGGGGGGGGAGAAGAGAAAGAGAGCGAGCACAGGGGAGGGACAGAGAGAGAGAGGGAGAAAGAGAGAATTCTAAGGAGGCTCCATGCTGTAAGTGCAGAATCCAATGCAAGGCTGATCTCACAAATTGCAATACCATGAAATTAGGCAAAATTAAGAGCCAGATGCTTAACTGACTGAGCCACTCAGGTGCCCGGAGCATTTCCTTCCTTTTTGAAGCAGAATAATATTCCATATTACCACATTTTGTTTACGCATTCGTTCATTGTTTGGACATTTAAGACATTTGGGTTGATTCCACCTCCAGGTGGAATAATGCTGCTATGAATGTAAATGCACAAATATCTCTTTGAGTCCTTGCTTTCAATTCTTTGGATTGAAATACCCAGAAGTGGTATTGCTGGGCCATATGGTAATTCTATTTTTAATTTTTTGAGGAACTGCCATATTGTTTTCCATGGTGGCTATACCATTTTATATTCCCACCAACAGTGCATGAGAGTTTCAGTTGCTTTACATCCTTGCCAACATTTCTTATTTTGTTTAGTTTTATTTTTGTTTTTAATAGTTTAGCCATCCTAAGGGATATGATATGGTAGCTCATTGTGGTTTTGATTTGTGTTTTCCTAATGATTAGTAATGTTGAATATTTTTTCATATGCTTGTTGGCAATTTGTATTTCTCCTTTGGAGAGATGTCCATTCAAGTCCTTTGTCCATGTTTAATTGAGTTATTTTTGTTATCGTTGAGATGTAGAAGTTCTTTATATATTCTGGATAGTGACACCTCTGAGATATCACTGACAAGTATTTTCTCCCATTCCCATGGGTTGCCTTTTCAATCTGATTGTGTCCTTTAATGCACAGAAGCTTTTATTTTGATGTAGTTCATTTTATCTATTTTTCCTTTTTTTGCCTGTGCTTTTGGTGTCATATCAAAGAAATCATTGCCAAACCCAATGTCATGAAGATTTCCCCTTATTTTTCTTCTAAGGGTTTAATAGTTTCAGGTCTTACATGTATGTCTTAGACACATTTTTTAGTTCATTTTTGTATATGGTATAAGGTAAGGGCCCAACTTCATTGTTTTGTGTGAGCTATTTCACACTTTAAAGCATGGATTTGTATTACTTTAATAGATATAAAATCATAAATTTTAAAAAGAAAAAAAGAGCAATATCTTGTTTTTAATCAGCATGTAGAAATATGTCATGATTTGAAACTCTGGGTTATTTGCAATTACTTCATCCTGTATAGTCCTTAGGTTATTGTGAATGGGTGGTAGTCAAGTTTTGAGCAACGTATTTCATACTTGATAATTTTATCTAAAATAGTTTGTCATTAAAAAGTTGAGAATTCAAAATTTTTCTGTTTTAGAAATAAAGGCACTTAAGAAAAACAAAAACTAAACCAAAACTGTTCCCTATACCTCACTCTCAAAAATGTTTCTACATTTTCCTTAAGCCCTTGACATAATTTCATCACTGTGAAAATAAATGAATGAAAATGGATTCTAAAACTTGTTACATCAAAAAGGGATCAAATAGTATTTTGCTAATTAACAAAATTGAACAAGTTTGTTTTGTTTTATTTTATAAATTATTAATATTGCTTCCCCCCATATAATTATAATTCTCAAATAAGTCAGTGGAATGGGGAATTGCGAAAGAGGAGGAGGAAGAAAGTGGGAGGGAATTAAATGCTTTGGATATAGAAATCACTATTCCCTATACTTCTAAGAGAGATGAAATTCTTTTCCTTAAGTGATTTTCCAGAAATGATATCCTAAATATTATTTAAAATTTGTTTGCAAATGGAACTCTAATTTTTCTGAATGTAACTGCCTATCAAAAAGCCAATGAAATGTCTATTTTAGGCCAAAATAAAATTGGTATTATTTCCACTATGTTGGTGGCAGAACTCAGGAAATTTCAAATAAATCTTTTTTTTAATGCAAAATTTTATTGCAAAGCTTTATGCTTCAAATCTAGACAATTATACTGCAGGATTTCAACTAATGAATACCACATGTTAGACTCAATAACTTCAGCTGCAGGGTGGAGAAGACTGTATTAAAGTCGCTCAGATAATAAATAGTTATCTAGGCCCATTTCAGCTAGAGCAAGTCAACTGTATTGAATGTGAGTGAAACATTAATTCTTTAAAAGAACATATCCAATTGGCAGATACTTTGACATGTAATATACACTAGTTTGCTATTTCACCCCCATTGAATCATTTTATCCTTTGCTTGAGTCTGCACTTACATGCAGCCTGACTCCGATCTCCACAGTCTGTCTTAAGGGTATGGTTTGCATGTACTTACAAAACATACATTTTTAAGCAGACACATAAATGAGAATGGTTCTAGTTTCTCAAAAGTGTTAGTTTGTCATTATTTCTGTTTCTCTACAAATATCGCATGGCTTTCTTCTTCCCTCTGGGACTATTTCTGGGTTCTCCCTCGCTGTTCTTGGGACTTTGACAACTCTCTACCCTTTCTTTTCTAAAGTCTTGTAAAAACAGAGGAAAGAGAATATTACATGTTAGTATTGGACACAAAGGGCACCTGGGGCTTGTTTTGGCTCCAGAATTTAAAAAAAAAAATTAAGAAATGAAACAGGAGAGACAGATCTTTCTCAGATGGCTGCCTTGCTGTAGAGGTTATTCTCATGGGACAAAGTCTTGCTTTTGAAAGCCAGTCCTGGGAAGCAGCAACAGGAAATGCAGAAAGGAATAAATCTGTCAGACTCATTTTCCTTTCTCTTTTACAGTGGAGTTGTTTTTGTTTTCTTCCCTCTCATCTTGGATGGACGCCAAATCTCCCTGTGGCTGGTATGAATTCCTTAACCAGAAACAGTGAGGGGTAGGTGGGGGCAGTGGTAGAGAATGCAACACTCTCCAAGTTCTGGCTGAGACATTTAATTTTCTCTAACCATAGTGATGAGGGAAACTGCAGACTTTCATAACATAGCTACTTCCTTCTACAGCATTTCTATCATACTTTTTATCATGTTACTATAAGCTAACTTCATTTTGTTCAAACTTTAAAACATACAAAGTATGTCAAGAATTGAACAAAATGAAATGATACACATAAGTGATACATATATACAAATGAAGAACATTCTTTGAGGCCACATATACATTACTTTATATGCATCAACACTAGTCTTAAACGCAGTTCTAAAAGATACATAGACCATCTTTTTTAAAGCTCAGGAAATGGTGGTTTAAAGAGGGAATGGGACTTACTTAAGTTCATAAAGGATTTTATGGAGCCCCTCAAGATCCAAGTCCATTTCTTTTCTCTCCACTAGTGGGTTTTTTTCCCCTTTTTAAAAAGATTTTATTTTTAAGTAATCTCTATACCCAACATGAAGCTTGAACTTGTATAACCCTGAGATCAAGAGTCACACATTCTACCAACTGAGCCTGCCAGGCGCCCCCTCTCCATCAGTGGTTTTTAAATGGCCCCCATGGAGCTCTTGGGCCTGCCCTGCCTGAAGGAGATCAAATGAGGAAGGGGTTTAAGCTCAACCCATCTTGCCCCTTCCCCTCCAGAACCACACTAGGGTTTACTTGTTTTATTTGTTTATGATTCTGTGTGCCATTTGGGGGTACTTAGACTTCAAGTCCTTTCTTTCCCTGTTGCAAGACCTTTATGCTATACCCTGCTTGGCAATAATTTAGTTGTTTCAACCTGGAATAGATCTTTGCCTTTCACAGAATGAGTCTTGGATGTCTGTCTCATTTGTGAGTGACCCTGTGGTCATCTGAAGTTTTGCTGAAGCACAGATTTGAATTGTAAGTACTGAGAGGCTGCTTGGGAGCAATCAATTAGCTAGTGAGAGAGCTTACTTTATTTTATTATTATTTTTAAATGTTTATTTATTTTTGAATGAGAGAGACAGAGTGCAAGTTGGGGAGACACAGAATCCAAAGAAGGCTCCACGCTCTGAGCTGTCAGCACAGAGCCTGACATGGGGCTTGAACTCACAAACCACGAGATCATGACCTGAGCCTAAGTCTGATGCTTAACCAGCTGAGACACCCAGGCGCCCTTTAGAGAGCCTGCTTTAAAATATGGATTTTGGGGGGACCTGAGTAGCCCAGTCGGTTAACTATCCAATTCCTTTTTTTCTTTTTTTTTTTAGTTTATTTATTTATTTTGAGAGAGACAGAGACAGCATGAGCAGGGGAGGGGCAGAAAGAGAGGGAGAGAGGGAGAATCCCAAGCAGGCTCTGCACTGCTAGTACACAGTTGGATGTGGGGTCTGAACTCAGGAAACTATGAGATCATGACCTGAGCTGAAATCAAGAGTCAGATGCTTAACCAACTGAGTCATCCAGGCACCATAAGCAACCAACTCTTGATTTCAGTTCAGGTCATGATCTCATGGTTTGAAAGATGGAGCCCCCCCGCCCACCACCACCCGCATTGGGCTCTGTGCTAACAGCATGGAGCCTGCTTAGGATTCTCTCTTGCCTCTCTCTCTTCTCCTCCTCCCGCTCATGTACTCTCTCTTCCTCTCTCAAATAAATAAACATTAAAAAAATATGGATTCTGCAGTTCATCTTGCCTTTGTTATTTATGATAAGCGAGACAGATGGTATCATCTTGGTTTTAGGTCAGAGATTAGCAAACTTTTTCTGTAAAGGGCCAGATAGTAAATATTTCAGGTTCTGCAGCCTACATAGGATTGCTGTTGAATTTTCTTCCTTTTGTCTCTCTTTCCAACCTCTAAAAACATGTAAAAATTATTCTTATCTGGAAGGAAGACCTTAAAAACAGTCCAAGGGGGATGGATTTGGCCTGTACTCATGTCTCGTCTATCCCTATTTTAGGTAATCCTATCCTTACTTTAAAGATTAGCATCATATCTCAGAGAGGGGAAGTGATTAATCTAGGTTATTCAGCTAACAATGAGGCAAACCTTGGCGTGTTTGGCTCCTGGTGCATTTGTTTTCCACTCTACCTTTTGTTACAGTCTGTTTCCTAAAAGGTTTCCTTTCACATTCGTCAGAAAAGTAGAGACACTGTTGGTTTTTTTTGTTGTTGTTGTTTGTTTGTTTTTTGTTTTTCTTTTTTAATTATCATTTTCCTTGAATTTCTTAGGACAAGAAACACATCCAAGGGAATGGCCCTATTTCTCAGAATCATGATGAAAACTAATGTGAAACAGGCTAGAACCCAGGTTAGTTACCAGAGTTCTGGTTTTGAGTTGTCGAGCAAAGAAGTTGGCTCTAACAGACATCTCATACCTGGGAATAAGGTCAGTTTTTAAGTAAATTGCATTCTGTTAATGCATATTTTTATTCACTGAATTTTTTTTATGTTTATTTATTTATTTTGAGAGAGACAGAGACAGTGCGAGTTGGGGAGGGGCAGAGAGAGAGAGAGACAGGAATCCCAAGCAGGCTCTGCACTGTCATCCAGCGTGGAGCCTGATGTGGGGCTCCAGCTCACGAACCGTGAGATCCATGACCTGAGCTGAAACCAAGAGCTGGAGGCTTAACCGACTGAGCCACCCAGGCGCCCCATTATTCAGTGATTTTTAAAAACAAATACACGGTCATCTGGGTGGCTTACTCAGTTAAGTGTCTGACTTCAGCTCAGGGCATGATCTCACAATTCCTGAGTTTGAGCCCTGCATCGGGCTCTGTGCTGACAGCTCAGAGCCTGGAGCCTGTTTCAGGTTCAGTGTCTCCCTCTCTCTCTCTCTGCCCCTCTCCCACTCATCCTCTTTTTCTCTCTCAAAAATAAACAAACATTTAAAAAACAAAAAGAAACCAAAAAATACAACAACAGTAAACCAAAATTCTGGACAAGCAGGCTCAGGAAGGAGCAGGAAAGGACACCTGCAGACATGCCTTGAAACACGAGACTGGTCTAAGCTTTGAAGTTTTTGTAGGTCACTTGTTCCTTCCCCTGGAAGCCAGGGATGAGATGATAAGGAATCGAAGCTCCTTCCCAAAACTGCCTGCTTATTCTGTTCTCTGTAAGTGGGAGACAGTATTGCTTAGTGGTTTGAAACCTGCCTGGCCTGGGTCTGCTTCCTGGCTCTATGTCATTCCCCTGCAGAGTCTTTGGGCAAGTTACTTAACCTGAACATCTAGGTCTTCTCCTATGTAAACTGCGACAACAGTAGTATATGCATCATATGCTATGTGGACCACAGGAGATTAAGTACATAAAGCACTGAGCAGCAAGTGTGAAAAATGCCAGTTCCTTACTGTGTTGCTGCCTTTTTCCTCACCCATACACAAGTGGGCCTCAGGAGTCAGCACACTCTGGACAGGCTTTCCAGCTATGCTGTCTGCTTGAGCTCTGGATATGGTTTCATCCCTTTATTATCATTGTTTTCTTATTGCTTTTAGATTTTCCTACCCTCCCCTCCATGTTCTACAGTCTGAAGACCAGACCGAGCCCCTCTGTGCTCAGTCCCAGGGAGGAGAAGATAACAAGAACACATCAATCAAACAACTTAATAACATGTTAGGTGGTCTATGGTAGGCAGCACAGAATGGCCTGATGGATATAGGACATGGAAAGATTGTTCTAGAAATAGTACTGTGATGGACTGGAGCTGGGTGAAATTGTAAGACTGGCAATAAGAGGCTGTCCTAGCAACTCAGATTCTGGAGCAGGGCTTCTCAAACCAGAAGGGCTTCCCAACCTGCCAAATTATAAGAATCACCTGGGGTGCTTCTGAACGTACAGATTCCTAGACTGTAGTACAGACACACTGAATCACAGTCTAGCAGGGGAAAGCCTGGAATTGCTAGTTTTAACAAGTCTCTCTGGTGATTCTTAAGATTTTCAGTTTTGGAACTACTGTCCTAAAGCAAATGGAAATGTAATCAGACAGAGACGTGGGGATAAAAACTGCTCCCATCAGCGCTCAGGAGTAACAGCTGCCACGTCAGCATTCTTCAAGTGAAGCGTGAGCTTGGAGGCTCTGGGGTGTCTGGAAGCGACAGGATCCTGAAGCGGGTATCTTTGCTCTTCTGCTGTCTGGGTGGATATAATCTCTTTCTCTGTATATTAGTAATACTGCGGTTATCAATCCACACTCCACATCAGAATCACCTGGGGAACTTGAAAAATAATAATTCCTGGACTCTATTCTAGACCAATTAAATCAGAATGTATTCAGGTGGGTCCTCCCACCTTTTTTTTTTTTTTTTTTAAAGTTCCCCAGTGATCCATATGTATGACCGGAATAAAGGGTTACTGCACCTAACACCTTGTGCGTACCTCTTGTATTCTAGTTATAGCTCTTATTTTCAAAATAAACTTTATAAGGATATTTTACATGCAATCTGTTCTAGTTGTTTTTATACCCCTCTTATCTTTCAGGGGTACAAACAGATGATCCTGGTTCGCACTGGCTTGGGGAAGGAGTAGAACCCTGAGAACAGGTACTTGTTGTTTCTTCTCTGTATTGTGATCATTCACCGAGGCTTTAAGGGAGTGGCTTGTGAACTGCTTTGGTTTTTTATTTTTAATTTTAATGTTTATTTTATTTTTGAGAGAGAGAAAGAGACAGAGAGAGAGAGAGAGAGAGAGAGAGAGAGAGAACGAGTGGGGGAGGGGCAGAGAAAGAGGAAGACACAGAATCAGAAGCAGGCTCCAGGCTCTGAGCTGTCAGCACAGAGCCCCCGGCAGGGCTCAAACTCATGACCCTGAGATCCATGACCTGAACCAAAGTCGGACACTAAACTGACTGAGCCACCCAGGCACCCCTAGAACTGTTTTTAATGCTTATTTATTTTTGAGAGAGAGAGAGTACCAGCCAAGGAGGGGCGGCCGAAGAGGGGCAGCAAGAGAGAGAGACACAGAATCTGAAGCAGGCTCCAGGCTCCGAGCTGTCAGCACAGAGCCTGACGCGGGGCTCGAACCCACAAATCATGAGAGCATGACCTGAGCTGAAGTCAGATGCTTAATTTGACAGAGCCACCCAGGAGCCCCTAGAAAGTTGTTTTTGAAAACAGAAAGGCCCTTTCCTCAGAGTAAATGGAAGCCCACTACATAAGCCTGGTTCTTTTGGGTCCTCGTTGTGGCTGCTGAGGCATTGGAGAACCTCTGGGCCTTTTGGAGCACGTCTCGGAAACCACCTTGAACAGTTGGAAACACAGGAAGCAATCAGACCCCACCAGAATCTGGTTTTGTGAAGAGCTGCAGACTATAGGGAATGGCACCCCTTATGTATTTTGCCTAATTCAAGGGGAGAGTCTCGCAGATGATGAATTACCACCCACTGCCGTCCCCCCGGCATCCTGTTTTCCACTTTGCGGCTGCAAGAAGGCCTGAGAGGCATTTCAGGTGTGTTAAGTGATGACTAATGATGTCATAACAATTAAACGATGAGGGTTTTTATGAAATCCAAACCTTGAAAAAGCAGGCCCTAAAATGGCTATCTATGTCATTTAAAAATGATAAAACCTTTGAAATATTTAAATGGCTGGATACTATGCTCCCCCCAATATTAGTGATTATTTTTTTACTTTAATCTTACACATTTGGATGGTCTTATTGATTTTCTAGGATACTAGGTACTTTGTTCCAAAGAATGTAATTATTCTCAAAGGTTAGGTGGCACCTATAAGCATGTTCTTTGGAAGGCTGGAAATATTAACACCAAATCCACATTATCTGAAAAAACAAGAGCCTCTGGGTTAATAAAACCAATGTCAAAGAGGTTAATACAGCTTCACCCAGCAGATTCACACACAGGCCTGTCTGCTTAATGGACCAGGGCTCACTACTGTCACACCGAGAGAAAACAGAAACAAGATGTACATTTCAACTTGAATGTTTTGACCATAAAACTTATAAGTGAAGCAACTTTGTATTAATTGTCATTAACAGTGTCTGTCTCATCAAAATGGGCTACCTCTAGGAGTCAATGATTTCCTTTCAATAATTTTCTTTCACAATGATTTTGTTTTAGCTGCTGGTTGTAGTTACTTTCACATCCTTTATGTAACAACATTGGCCCTTATTTTCTGAGGTGATGAGGCAACCGACTACTTTGTTTATGCTGATTTGGGAAAAGTTAGGACATGTGTTGGTATGATTAAGTACAACATTCATTCACCATCCAATCAAAATCAAAATAGGAGATTACTGTTTTCAGATGTTGAATCAGGCAATCAACTTTCTTCACAAACACAATGCAGATTATATTCTGATTTCATGCTTAACTTTTTCCTCACTTCCTCTATCTTTAACACTTTTTTAAATGATTATTTATTTATTTTGAGACAGAGAGAGAGAGGCAGAGAGGAAGGGAGAGAGAGAGAATCCCAAGCAGATTCTGAGCTGTCAGCGCAGAGCCGGATGCGGGGTTCAAACTCACAAACTGTGAGATCATGACCTGAGCTGAAATCAAGAGGTGGACACTTCACCGACTGAGCCACGCATACATCCTGTACCTTTAACATTTTTTAAATATTTTTTTTAATGTTTATTTATTTTTGAGACAGAGACAGAGCATGAGCAGGGGAGGGGCAGAGAGAGAGGGAGACACAGAATCTGAAGCAGGCTCTAGGCTCTGAGCTGTCAGCACAGAGCCCCACACGGGGCTCGAACTCACGGACCGTGAGACCATGACCTGAGCCAAAGCTGGACATTTAACCAACTGAGCCACCCAGGCACCCCAACATTTTTAAGAATGGAAATTCAAAAGGTATTTTGTGTCACAATTAATAGTTTTTGTAATAGTCCCAACATGAAAATTTGTTTTCTTATCTCTGGCATCAGGCCTGCTTTTACTTTCCAGTCAGTAATAATATCGATAATGGTAACCACTCTGCCTCTGTGCCAAGTCTTATTTAAACACTTTACACATGGAGTTCCTATAATAGTGATAATATTTATAATATTTGAAAATGATTTATTTTCATTTATTCCTTAAATCTTATTCCCTTTTAACTTCAACCCAAATGGTAGGCTAAACAGTGAAGTTTATTGCCCCAGGGAAGGAAAAGGTGTTATAGACAGAACAAAAAGATAACAGTAAATTTCTTGACCTTTTTAGGTTGGGGGAAAAGGTCTTGAAAATAAGATTTTTGGACAGAGAGGGGCTCAGCCGGTTTAGCATCCAACTTTGGCTCAAGTCATGATTTCATGGTTCCTGGGTTTGAGACCTGGGTCAGGTTCTGTGCTGACAGCTCAGAGCCTGGAGCCTGCTTCGAGTTCTATGTCTCCCTCTCTCTCTGACCCTCCCCCACTCGTACTCGGTCTCTCTCTCTCTCTCTCTCTCTCTCAAAAACAAACACTAAAAAAATTTAAAAAGATTTTTGGACAGAGATATGAGATTTCTAAATTCCAAGGACTTTTACATATCAAGTTTCAGGTTTAGTAGAAGTAGTTCCTAAATGTAAGGTTACGAGTCGCCGATGGATAAAAGTAAGACCGTCAAGGCAAAGTGTGGTCTGAGGAAACACTTTATTGCAAGCACCCTCGGGCGAGGTACCGCGACTCGCAAGAGGGGAGTAGGGGAAATCGCCCCCGAAATTGCGGTTAGGGGTTTTTAAGGGGTTTGGGGGTGACACTGAAGTTGGCTATATATTTTTTCCTTTTTTGGAGATTCTGTCTGCTTGCCAAGGTCCTATTGGTCCGTCAGAGTTTGGGGTGGGGGTTCAGGTCCTTGTCAGGTCCCGGATTCCTGAGAGTGACTGTCCTTCATTTGTGGTTGTGGCGGGAATGTCGGCCATCTTGGGTCCCTTCTTCAGGGTTGTGGCGGGAATGTCGGCCATCTTGGGTCAGTTTCCATTGTGTGGAGCCTTCCCTCTGCCCTAGCCCAGCACTAAAGTCATACTTAGACCTAATGACTGAGCATTGAGGCTTAATGGTCCCAGAATTGAATGACGCTGGGAAGTCCAAGGTAGGGGAAAAGAGGAAGTGTGATGCCGTCGCTTTATATGTCATGGCTGGACAATGGGTAGAGACCAGGAGGAAGGGAGGTGATCAGACATCCAGAACGTGTAATAGGCTTCTCTGCTAAAGTCCCAGAATATGTGTGTGTGTGTGTTTGTGTGTGCGCGCGCGCACGCACGCGTGCACAAATACTACAGAGATTTAAGCCAAATGCTGAGGGGTTCTTGGCTTCTCTCCCATTTGGTACCCCAAGAGCAGCCATAACCTGGTAAACTTCAAAGTGTACCTGGGTTAGGCAGAGGAAGAGCCCGACTGGCTTGTGGGAGGTCCCTTATCCCCAACGTGGGAATCAGGGCATCTAGAAGTTCTAAGTTTGTCCTGGGCAGGTCAAAGAAGGCTGGTAGTTTTACCAAGAATGTAGGTGCAATGTGGATTAGGCGATCTTGAAAGCAAAGGCTGCAGAGTGGATTGTCTGGCCTCAGAATCAAAGCCCCATCTCAGAAGGGATGTTCAGCTGAGAAAAGAGCTGAGGATGGTATTACGAAGTCAGTAGTGAGGCCTCAAAGCCCGGAGAGAGAGAATAGGATGGATGTTAGCTGTGAACATCAGGGTGTGGGCCATCTGGTGCATAAAATACACCCTTACTGCCCAGGCCATCAAGGACTTGGGGAATACTGCAACAACTCCGGGAAAAATGAAGTTTTATTTACCCTATCCTAAGAGGCCAGCTCCGAGAGGAGAAGTGGTGATAGTGGGGGGTTCTGAAAGCCTGAGTTTTTATCTGAAAAGAACAATAACAAGCTGAAAGCAGACTGCTTAACTTGAAGTGACTGGGTATTATTTCTCAGCAAGTTTAAATTTTTCTTTTACCCAGAAGGGGGGTGGGAGGTTGGTAAGCTAGATTAGGAAGACAATAGGAAAATAAGGAAGCTGTATTTTCTTTGCATATCTCAGTGTAGTGTGAATAAATTGTGTGTCACTCTAGCTCTATGCTATAACAAATGGAAAGAAGTAACCTTATATATTTGTTCCAAGAACTGATAAAGATCAATATTACTCAAAGTTGATGATTTAGAAAGTCAACAGAGATTGGAACTTCTTAAGATGCAGTATTTTTGTATCTTTCATTTTATGTATTCATTTTAGGGATTGTAACAGATGTTGAGATTGGGATGTATTATCCAGCCCCTTCCTTTTGCTCCTTCTCATATCTCTCCAAGTGTTCTTCATCTTTGTCCTCTACCCAGAGAGTGGTATGTCATTAAGTATGGGAAACAGGCTTTCCACTGCAGCGACCGCATTGTGGGGCCTCAAAGGAAAAATTTCCTTTTGAACACACTTAATAAATGACTCTCTGAGGCAGGACATCAGGAAAGATCCCACATATGTAACAGCAGATGATAAATTCTGGTAATTTACATCCATAGGTCACTCTAAGGACATTTCTGATTTATGACTTTGAACTGAAAAAATCTAACTCAATTCAGAATCTTATGAAGGCAGAGAGAAGTTGAGCTCATGTCTGCCATCTGGTGTAAATAAAAGGTAAATACAGCCATACCTTCAGGGCTGAATGCAGTTACTTTGTCATCATGTAAATACTGTCTTTCAGATGCCTTTTGTTAAAATTCTTAAATCCACACAAAAACATTTCTTTGAATTATAATTTTTACAATA
The DNA here is from genome assembly GCA_030068075.1 of Paguma larvata. Taxonomy (NCBI): domain Eukaryota; kingdom Metazoa; phylum Chordata; class Mammalia; order Carnivora; family Viverridae; genus Paguma; species Paguma larvata. The sequence continues at coordinate 73,731,664 of CM057823.1, forward strand.
TAAGAATTTCCCTTGTAGGGTTTTTCTTTGTAGTTGGGATTAAAAAAATCATATTTAGTACTTGAAAATAGGAGGGGCTGGAGTTTATAAAAAGGGTGAGAATGATACCCTTATGCTGTAATTTTTTTCTTTATGATTAAATTCTCTTTTTATTGGAATATGTATGTGTAAGAGAAGTAGCAAAATTAAAGAAGCAGAAATTTTCTTGAGAGTTTATTGTATTTTATTTTGAGAGAAAGAGAGAGGCAGAGAGAGCTGATGTGAGTGGGAGAAGGGTAGAGAGAGAGGGAGAGAGAGAATCCCAAGCAGGCTTCACGAAGTAGGCTCCATGCTTTGGAATCAGGCATGGAGGCCGACTTGGGGCTTGACTCTATGAACCTTGAGATTATGACCTGAGCTGAAATCAAAAGTTGGATGCTTAACTGACTGAGCCACCCAGGTATCCCTCCTTGAGAGTTTAGAACAGGTTTTTGTTTAGAGGGCAATGGAATTCAGGGTTAGAAAGGGTGACCATCATTCTGCTTTTCCTGGGGTTTCAGTGCTACAATGGGGAAAGTCCTGGGGGAACTGGGATAGTTGTTCACCCAAGGTAAGAATCTTAAATAAGGTACCCTTAAAAACCATTTATTAAAGCATACACCAAAGAAGCTGTATGGAAGTGGTGGTTTCAAACTGGATAAGTTAAAATGGGCAGATGTTATTTGCAAATATTTTCTACTTTTTCGTTTCACTTAATCTATGTTTACTCTCAGCAGATCTGTGCTTTTGTAAGAGTTTGAGAGAGCCACTTTCTGAAGCATCGGGAAGCTGGAGACAGACTCTGTGTAGGGACATCTGGTGCTGACTCTGCATTCCTCTATTTTCTGGAAGGGTTTATATAGGATTTGATATGATTTCTTCCTGAACTGTTTAATAGACTTAATCAGTGAAGCAATCTGCGCTACTGAGCTTTGATACAAGTGATCTTTGGTACTTTGTATCTTTCAAGGAATTTATCCATCTAAGTTCTTGAATTTATTGGAGTAAGTTGTTACAAATATTCCCTTATTATTTAATGTCTGTAGAATGTTTAGTTTCTGATGTTGGTAATTTGCATTTTCTTTTTTTTTTTCTTAACCAGTTTAGCTAGAAGTTTATTAACTTCTATTGATTTTCCATGAAGAACTAAAATTTAGTTTTATTCACTTTTCTCCATTGTTTTTCTCTTTTCTAGATCTGATTTCTACTTTTATTTCCTTCCTTCTACCTACTTTGGGTTTAATATGTTCTTTTTTTTTAGTGTCCTCAGATACTTTGCTACTTTTCTTTTGTTTCTAATATAAATAATTAAACCTATAACTTTTCCTTTAAGCAGTACTTTAGCTATCTATCACAAATTTTGATATGTTTTAATTTTTATTCAGTTAAAATATTTTCTAATTCCCCTTGTGATTTCTTCTTTGTCTTTTTGGTGATTTACAAGTGTATTGCTTAATTCCCAAGTATTTGCAGATTTTTCTAAACATTGTTCTTTTTTGATTTTGAATTGAATGCAGTTTTGTTCAGAGAATGTACTCTTTATGATTTTCATTGAAATTTATTGAGACTTGTTTTGTAGTCCATCTTTGGTGTATTTTGGTGAATGATCCATATGCACTTGCAAAGAGTGTCTATTCTGTTGGTTTGGGGTTTATAAATATCAGTTAGGTCAGTTTGGTTGATAGTGTTGTTGAGGTATCCTATATCTTTGCTAATCCTTGTATGTTCCAGCAATTACTGGGAGAGATGTGTTTACAGCTCTAATTATAAATTATAAATTTGTCAATTTTTCCATTAAAAATTTTAAATGTTTATTTATTTTGAAAGAGAGAGAGAGGGAGAGACAGAGAGAGAGAGAGAACGAGTGGGTGCACACACAGAGGCAGGGCAGAGAGAGAGGTTGGGAGAGAATCCCAAGCAGGCTCTGTACTCTCAGCCTCGATCTACAAACTGTGAGATCATGACCTGGATCGAAATCAGGAGTTGGAAACTTAACTGACTGAGCCACCCAGGTGCCCCCAATTTTTCCTTTTAGATCTATCAGTATTCGCTTCGTGTAGTTTGAAACTCTCCAGTGTAAATTTGATTTTACTATCTTTTTATAGTATAATGTGTTAAGGTTTGCTTTTAAGAAATGTATTAAGAAACTATTTTTTTTCTTTCCTTTCAACTCTTTTTATCTTTGCCCATTTTTTTTTTCCTGTTTGCTGATGTTTTAAGTAAGAATAACAGCCTGCAGGGGCAGTGCCTGGGTGGCTCAGTTGGTTAAGTGTCTAACTTTGGCTCAGGTCCTGATATCATGGTTTGTGAGTTTGAGCCTCATGTCAGGGTCTGTGCTCAGAGCCTGGAGCCTGCTTCAGATTCTGTGTCTCCCTCTCTCTCTCCCCCTTTCCCACTTGCACTCTGTCTCTCAAAAATAAATAAAACATTAAAAAAAATATATCAGCCTGGGATGCCCAGGTGGCTTAGTCCGTTGAGCAACCTACTCTTGATTCTGGTTCAGGTCATGGCCCCTAGGTCATGGGATTGAGCCCCTTGTTGGGCTTTGTGCTTAGTGTGGTGCCTACTTGGGATTCTCTCTCTCTCTCTCTCTCTCTCTCTCTCTCTCTCTCTTTGCCCCTCTTCCCTGCTTTTGTGCTCTCTCTCTCTCAAAAAAAAAAGAAAAAAGAAAAAAAAAAGAATATCAGCCTTTTGCCTGTGATATTTGTTGCAAGTTTTTCACTTTGATTTACTTATGGTGGCTTTTTTGTTTTTTTTTAAGCAGAAGTTTTTGATTTCTATGCACTTGACTTTTCAATCTTCTAAAAAAAAGTACTTCTGGATGATAAGGTCATACTTGACAAGGTCTTCCCTACTTTGATATTTCAAGACTATTTATTTTTTAAGTTTATTTTATTTATTTTGAAAGAGATAGAGAGCAAATGGGGGAGGGACACAGAAAGAGGGAGACAGAGAATCCCAAGCAGGCTCCACACTGTCAGTGCAGACCCCAATGCAGGACTCAAACTCAGGAACCAAGAGATCATGACCTGAGCTGAAATCAAGAATCAGACTCTTAACAGACTGAGCCACCACCCAAAGACCCCTCAAAAATAATTTTTATATTTAAAAATTTCTTTGGTTTCAGTCTTTTACATTTAAATTTTGATCTATATATAATTTATGAGGTAAGATACAGTTCCAAAGTTATATTTTTCTTCATTGTATCCAGCCCCTACTCCCCCACCAGCTTAATTGAGATATAATTGACCTCTAACATAATGAAAGTTTAAGGTTTAAAACATGTTGATTTAATACACTTATATATTGTAAAATTATCATCATTGGGTTACTAACACTTCTGTCACATCACATAATTACTATTTCTTTTTTGTGGTAAGAACATTTAAGACCTACTTTCAGAAAATTTCAAAAATATAATACAATATTATTAACTACAGTCACCATAATGAACAAGGATACTCAGAACTTATTTTATAATTGGAAATTTGTATGTTTTGACCACCTTCACCCAATTCTGCTTCCCTGCTGCCCATCTTCTACCCCCACCCCCAATTTCTGGCAACTACAAGTCTGATCTCTGTTTCTATGAGTTTGGTTTCTTTAAATTCCACATATAAGTGAGATTGTCTAGTATTTGTCTTTCTTTGTCTGACCTATTTAGCAGAATACCTTCAAGGTCCATCCATGCTGTTGCAAATGGCTGAATTTCCTTCTTTTTTTTTTTAAATTTTTTTTAGCATTTATTTAGTTTTGAGAGACATAGAGACAGAGTATGAGTAGGGAAAGGGCAGAGAGAGAGGGAGACACAGAATCTGAAGCAGGCTCCAGGCTCTGAGCCAGCAGCACAGAGCCCGACGCGGGCTCGAACTCACAGACTGAGATCATGACTTGAGCCGAAGTTGGCCGCTTAACCGACTGAGCCACCCAGGCGCCCCTCCTTCTTTTTTTATAGCTGAATAAATTACTTACATTTTCTTTTTTCATTTATCCATCAGTGGGCACTTGGGTTGTTTTCATGTCTTGGCTATTGTAAATAATGCTGTAATAATGAACATGAAAGCGCAGGTATCTCTTCCAGATCCTGTTTCCATTTCCTTTGGAAATATATCCAGAAGTAGGATTGCTGGACCATATGGTGGTTCCATTTTTAATCTTTTGAGGAGTCTCTTGTACTGTTTTCTATAGTAGCTGAACAAATTTACAACCAACAGTATACAAGGGTTTCCTTTTCTCCACATCCTTGCCAACACTTATCTTTTGTCTTCTTGATGATATAGGTGTGAGGTGATATCTCACTGTAGTTTTGCTTTGCACTTCCCTAACGATTAGTGAATCTTTTCGTATACCTGTTGGTCGTCTGTATGTCTTCTCTGGAAAAATATATATTCAGGTCCTTGGCTCATTTAAAAATTGGATTATTATTATTATTTTTGCTATTGAGTTGTTAGTTTCAAGTATCTGTATCTATCTATCTATCTATCTATCTATCTATCTATCTATCTATCTATCTATCATCTATCTATAGAACTATTTTCTCCTATTCCAAAAGTTGTCTTCTTATTTTGTTGATTGTTGATGATTTCTTTTCTGTGCTGAATCTTTTTAGTTTGATGAGTGTTTTTAGTTCCATATGTTTAATTTTCCTTTTGTAGCTTGTGCTTTAGGTATCATATCCGAAGACAGTTTTACTTCTTCCTTTCTGATTCAGATTGCTTTCGTTTCCTTTTCTTGCCTGTTTGTTCCAGCTAAGACTTCCAGTGCTATAGGGGTGGTAAAAGTGAGCATCCTTGTTTTATTCTTTTTTTTTTTTTAACGTTTATTTATTTTTGAGACATAGAGACAAAGTATGAGCAGGGGAAGGGCACAGAGAGAGGGAGATACAGAATCTGAAGCAGGCTCCAGGCTCTGATCTGTCAGCACAGAGCCCGACGCGAGGCTCGAACTCACAGACCGTGAGATCATGACCTGAGCCGAAGTCGGCCGCTCAACCAACTGAGCCACCCAGGCGCCCCTCTTGTTTTATTCTTAATCTTAGTGGAAAAATCTTTCACCTTTCACCACTGAGTGCAATGTTAATTGTAGGCTTGTCATATATGGCCTTTATTATGTGAAGATATGTTTCTTCAGCACCTCATTTGTTCAATGTTTTTATGAAATGAGCTATTTTGTCGACTGATTTTTCTGCATGTAATGGAATGACCATATGATGTTCATCTTTCATCCTATTAACGTGGTAAATCACATTTATTGAATTGCATATGTTGAAGCATCCTTGCATCCCAGAGATAAATCCCACTTGGTTATGCTGTATGATTTGTATATTATTTATTTATTTATTTATTTATTTTAGAGAGAGAGAACATGAGCAGGGGAGAAGGTCAGAGAAAAAGAGGAAGAGAAAAAATCTCAAGCTGGGTCCATACACACTGTGGAGCTGGATGCGGTGCTTGATCCTATGACCCTGGAATCATAACCTAAGGTGAAATCAAGAGTTAGACACTCGACTGACTGAGTCACCTAGATGTCCCTTTGCTGTAGGATCTTTTTAATATATTGTTGGATTTGTTTTGCTAATGTTGAGAATTTTTACACCTATATTCAGTAAGGATATTGGTCTGTAGTTATTTTCTTGTAGTGTCCTTATCTGGCTCTCATGTTAGGGTAATGCTGCCTCGTAAAAGGAGTTTGGAAAGTTCTTCTTCTTCACTTTTTAAAAAGAGTTTGAGAAGGTTTGGCATTAATTCTTCTTTAAATGTTTGGTAGAATTTACTGGTGAAGCCATCTGGTTTTGGGTTTTTCTTTCTTGGGAGGTTTTTGAATACTAATCCAATGTCCTTACTCGTTATTGGTCTCTTCAGATTTTCTCATCCTTCATGATTAAGATCTTATCTTTCTTTTAGGTTAACCAATTTGTTGGTGTATAATTGTTTATACTAGCCTTATAACTTCTTTGTATAATCTTTGCAGTTTTGTGGTATATATTGTAATGTATCCTCTTTTGTTTCTGATTCTTAATGAATATAGCTAAAGATATGTCAATTTTGTTTATCTTTTCAAAAAAGCTAGTCCTAGTTTTGTTGATTATTTTTCTGATCTCTATTTTATTTTTTTCTGCTCTCATCTTGTTATTTAATTTCTTTTGCTAACTTTGGGTTCAGCTTATTCTTTTTCTAATTCCTTAAGGTGCATAGTTAGGTTGTTTCATTGGGATTGTTCTTTTTTTCCTTTAATGTGGGCACTTATCATCACAAACTCCCCTTTTAGAACTGCTTTTGTATCCTAGTGGTTTTGTTTCCTTAGTGAGGGAAAGTCTTTCTAGCTAGGTTGCTCCTTCTTGGTTCTGAGCAATGCCAGCTTGGGTGATGGGATGATACAGGCAAAATGAAGTTGTCTTTTCTCCTTATGTGCAGCTCTTCTCAGATTTTTTGTTCCATTGTGTTGCTGAAGTTTCTTAAGTGGACTTCAGAGCTCCCCCAGAGTTGTTTTTATTCATAGATAGCTGTCTAATTGTTGATTCTTGTCGGAGAGTGGAGATTGGTGTCTCCTATAGTGTCATTTTGGTGACATTCTCTACTGCTGTTGGCCATTTCCCCCAGTTTTTTCAGTGCCATCTTTTCCCTGCCAATTTGAAATAATACCTATATTATATAGCAGATTCTTACATGTATTTAGATCTCTTTTTCGCATTTCTTTTCTGTTCTGCTGCTATGTCTGGTTATTCAATATCTCACTTTTAATTATTATGTTATTATATGGGTACATTTTAATATCTTTATGTCTAGCCTTCCATTTTTCTTCTTTTTCAGAATTATTCTGTTTTTATGTATAATTCCCATCTGAACTTTAGAATCATCTTATTTAGTTAAAATAAATTGTTTGATATTTTAATGGAATTATGTTAAATTTATAGGCATATCTATCATCTTCATGATATCAAATCCTGCTGTCAAAGAATATGCATAATTTTCCAATTGATCAAGTCCTCTTTCAGGCCATTATAGCCTTTGAAACCTTTAGTCATGTAGATCTTACATGTTTAAAAAAGTGTATTTCTATTTTAAAATGGCTAGACTTTCTGATTGGTTGTTGGTCTTATAAATAAGCTATTGATGGGGAGCCTAGTGGCTCAGTTTGTAGAGCATGTGACTCTTGATCTCAGGGTTGTGAGTTTGACCCCACATTGGGCATATACATTACTTAAACAAACAAACAAAAATAAATGAGCTATTGATTTCTTTCTTCTTTATAAATGACTAAAAGCATTTAGTCATTTTACTAAATTTTCTTGTTGTTTATAATAGCTTTTTAGTGAATTCTTCTAGGTTCTCCAGGTATATGTTCAAACCATATACAAATAATTTCACCTATTCCTTTCCAATGTATATACTTTATGTATCTCTCTCCTCTTAAATTGCTTTGGTTAATATATGCACAATAATGTTGAATAGTAGTGTCTTATTTTTGCCTTTAATAAGTATTTCCTCATTAGGTGTGACACTAGCTTTGGAACTAGGTGCATATATTATGTCGAGGAAGTATCTATACATTCCTATTTTATTAAAAGCTTATTTTATTAAGAGCAGATGTTGAAGCATAAAAACTTTTCCAGAATCTTTAGAGAATGATATTTAGGTTAAATAATAAGAAAATGGAAAATATCAATATATTTAATTAGGGTAAATTAAAAAACCTCTGTCCTTCTAAAGAAACCATAAGGAGAATGAGAAGACAAACCACAAACTGAAAGAAAACATTTGCAGTAGAAGAACTGCCTGTAGAATATATAGAGCATTGCTCTAGATTAATATTTTCCCCATATGAACTCTACAAATCAATAAAAAAGACTTATAACCTAATAGAAAAATAGGCAAAAGACAAAAACAGATGAATCTTGAATTTTAGCTGTGTCTCTGCAGCATATTTGGAGATGACCCTTGACAATTTCCTAACACTAAATATGTATAAACTAAATATATACAATTAATTATATATATTTTATTTCCAGAATAAGTCATACTTATTCATTTATTCTGTTTGCTGATATTTTAATTAGGTAATTTTCACTGGACATTCTTGAAGTCTTCATCTGTGGCTTTATATTTTTTGTGTGTGCTATCTCTCTCAGATTTAGGAATTACTGCACTGTTGTATGAATATATGCCTTCTGTCTATATTCTAGACTAGTTTAAGTAGCACTAGAATTACTTCTCTTTAAAAATTTGGTGGACTTTCCCCTATAAAACAATCTTGGTAAGGTACTTTTATAGGTTGTGTGTGTGTGGGGAGGGGGGTGATGAGGAGGTGGTAGAGAGTAAATGTTTTCTATTTCTTCTATCTTAATTTTCTTTAGGTTTCCTATGTCTTTCAAACTCAGTTTTGTTAATTATATTTCTTAAAAGTTACCCAATTTCCATCCCTGATTCCCTCTTGTATTATGTCTTTACTATGAAAATAATTTTTCAACTTCTCCCTCTGACTTCTATTTACCTCTCCACCCCAATCCTTTTTCCACACTGCTGCCAAGGTTGTGTCTTTAAAACCTGGACTGGGTGCTCTCATTTTTCTGCCTAAACAAAACCCACAAAAACCTTTTAATGACTCCTAATTGTTCGTGATAATTAAATTCAGGGCAACCTGACTACTCTGTGCTTCACTATTCTCATCTGCCGCTCTTGCTTCCATGACACATATGGTGTGCTCCACCTGAAGAGGCCTCCTCGTTTCCTCCACCATTCTTTTGCAGGTGAAATATATTAAGGCCTAGATTCATTGTGCATTCTTGAAGTTATAGCTTGTGTTCTATTCAAATTCATATCTTCAGTGCTCATGTCTAGGACATGTAGGCTAATAGCATATAAGTGATCAGTACATATCTGCTGAATCGCATTGGCTTCATGTATTTGTTTTCATTGTGATTGAATATATGTGTGGTTATCAAAGTGATTTTTACAAGATAAGTAGAGCTGAGAGATATTGGTGAGGGGAGCTGGATACAGACATCATTTATAGATATTAGGATTTGACTCTGAGCATATCTGCTCTTTTAAAAAAAATTTATTAGTTTTATTTTATTTTGAGAGAAAAAGAATGCAAGCAGGGAAGGGGTAGAGAGAGAGAGGAAGAGAGAGAATCCCAAACAGGCTCCACTCTCCATGTGGAGCCTGACTTGGAGCTCAACCTCATGTACCTTGAGATCATGACCTAAGCTGAAATCAAGAGTCAGATGCTAACGGACTGAGCCACCCAGGCTCCCCTGAGCATGTCTTCTCTTTGATGAAGGGTGACAAGATTCCTCTCCTACTTAAGTACCAATACAGACATACATGCAAACACACATATACAAACATGCACAGTTCAGGAGGCTGGGATAGTAACTCTGTCAATTAACCACTCTAGGTCCACTTGAATATCTGCCTGAAGTTGGTAATCCCAGAAAAAGGTCAAATCTCAGAGTTTTTTAAAAGAGCATTTAACAGCCTTTCCCTTGTGGTTTTCCTAATCCAGAGATTTAGCGTATTCCCTAGTTTGTCCATCTGCACTGAAGGAGCGTTTGAATTTAGGCTGATAGGACTTGGGCTAAAATTTCTTTTGATAGTTTTTCTCTAAGGATGCAAATATATGTTCTAAGTATAAGATAGAGACTCAAAACTAAATGCCACATAGGAAACCAAATACTTCACTCTATTTCTCAACAATATCAAGCTCTGCCAGACTTGCCAGGGAGCTACTGGGGTAAGTGGGGCTGGTTTTCTATTTTAGTCAGACTCTCTATGCCTGGGCAGTGGGGCCAACTTAGTGCTGTTTTTATAACATTTGTTCATCTGAAGAATAAAAAAAGAAACTTCATTTGAAATAATGTTCAAATCAGATCACTTTACACTTAATGCTTCATGTTCTAGAGACGAAGGAAAAAAATCTATGGGCTTCATAGATTTTCAGTTTTTATTTCCATCAAACTAAACCACTCATCTTGAAAACAGTATTCACATGTGTTTACACTCACTCTACTTGATAATTCCTACTCAACCTAGATGAATTATGCTGCTTTTTTTTTTTTTTTTTACAACTGATTAGAATTTGAAGTCACTGCTAATGTGTAGCCTAGAAGTTGGAAAGCAGAATTTTCTGGAGCATATACATATATATTTTTATCTGCTTAAAATAGAAAAGACCCACTACTCACAATTTTATTCCCAACCGAAATTTTATTTTCACTTTTCAATTTTTATCTGTACACTTTAGGAAATTCTTCCTGTATGAGTTCCATACCAGATAGCAGAAATAGAAAATCCACAGTAACTCCCAGCTCCTTTTGGTGTTTTGTTCTCTTTTTGTTCCCTTCACAGCCATCTCAATTCTTTTATTGCAGCTGCATAAATATACTTTATAGATCTCACTTTCCCCCAAAGTCATATTAGAATCCAAATAAAATCCTACCGATATAACAGCAATAACATCTTGAAACAGAGCAATATATCAGTGGAGGAGCTAAAAATGTTTCCTTTAGACCTGGAGTCCTAAGTTTCTATCTACATCACTGTTGATAAAAGAAGGAAGGTAAAATAATACATCTGGACTTTCTTACAGTGATGTGGCTGGCATTGTGAATTTTCAATATGACACCTATAATGCAGACTTCCAGGCATTGGAGGAGAAGTCTAGCTTTGGTTATTGAGCGTTCCAGGAAAAGTTTTGGTGGATGCAAGAGGGAGAGTAAGAGAGGGGCAGGTACCAGAGGAGGGTTAGAGTTAACCCAGGGGCTGAAGAAAAAGAAAGAAAAAATGAGAGGGGAGAGAAAAAAGTGAACAAATGTCCCTGGGGTGGAACTCAGCTCCCAAGTAAACAGGATCAGCTATAAACTGGCCCTGCTTGTTTTCACACGAGACTCAATTCAGCTCTTGCCTTGGCTGTTTATTAACTTTCATCGTGAGTAAGTTACTTCACTTTTCCAAGTTTTGCTTTCCATCTCTCTCTCTTTTTTTAAGTGTATTTATTTTGAGAGAGAGCTTGCATGTGTGTGAGTGGGGGAGGGGCAGAGAGTGAGGGAAAGAGAGAATTCCAAGCAGGCTATTCACAGAAGCAGAAGGAGGGCTCAATCCCATGAACCTTGAGATCATGATCTGAGCTGAAATCAAGAGTTGGCTGCTTAACTGACTGAGCCACTAAGGTGCCCCTTTGCTTTCCATGTCTTAAAATTGGGCAAAATAAGGCCCAATTTATTTACAACTGATTAGAATTTGAAGTCACTGCTAATGTGTAGCCTAGAAGTTGGAAAGTAGTTTTCTGGGCAAAATAGAGTTTTCTGGGCTTTCCATGTCTTAAAATTGGGCAAAATAAGGCCCAATTTTAAGACATGGAAAGCAAAGGGGCACCTTGGTGGCTTTTTTCTAGGGTTATTGTGAAGGTTAGAAGAGATAAGCACAGAAAACTCATGTAAAGCTCTCAGTCTAGTAAGCCCTTGATAAATGTGATTTTCTCCCCTATCTCTGGCTTACTTTCTTATCCTCCCCAGTGCCCAGGGATTAATGGAGGAAGGTATCCAAATGCAGAATTTGATGGTTTTCATATTCACTTTCTAAATAGCCTTCATTCTAGTAGACCCCAAAAATTGCTGATGCAAACCCAAGAAATTACAGGAGTGAATGTTCAGATGTTTTCTGCTACTGTTCCCATAACATAGTAGGGTTTGGCACATGGAATCTATCATGGTTTCACAGGTTCTCGGTCTCACTTAGTGAAATGTACTTGGGTCAGCTGGCAGCTGTGATCTCCATATAGACCACTTCACGTAGATGCACGCTTGTTCTAGTCCCCATTACCACCCTTGATCTTCCTGCTTGTGCATCTTTACTTCCATTCCCAGTATAAGGCCAAGATATTTCTTTTAACTCTTGATAATGGAGTTTCCTTGATTTTTAACTTCATTTCCTTCTTCTTCATTAGGCCAAGTCTAACTCATCCTTTATTTTTTTTTTATAATAGTTTATTTTCAAATTGGTTTACATATAACACCCAGTGTTCATCCCAACATGTGCCCTTTTTAATGCCCATCACCCCCTCTCCCCCCTCCCTCATCCCCCTTACCCTCAGTTTTTTCTTAGTCTTTGAGAGTCTCTTATGTTTTATCTCCCTCCCTCTCTGTGTCTTTTTTTCCTTTCCCCTCTTCCCCTCCCCCTGGTTTTTGCTTAGTTTCACAAAGTCCACCTATTAGTGGAAACATGTGGTATCTGTCTTTTTCTGACTGACTTATTTCACTTAACATAAAACCCTCCAGTTGCATCCATGTTGCTACACATGGCCAGATTTCATTTTTTCTCATTGCCACGTAGTAGTCCATTGTATATAATAAGTACCATAACTTCTTTATCCATTCGTCAGTTGATGGGCACTTGGTCTCTTTCCATGATTTGGCTATTGTCGAAAGTGCTGCTATGAACATTGGGGTACACGTGCTCCTATGCATCAGCATTCCTGTGTCTCTTGGGTAGATTCCTAGCAGGGCTATTGCTGGGTCATAGGGTAGCTCTATTTTCATTTTTTTGGGGAACCTCCACACCGTTTTCCAGAGTGGCTGCACCAGTTTGCATTCCCACCAACAGTGTAGGAGGGTGCCTACTTCTCCACATCCTCGCCAGCATCTATAGTTTCCTGATTTGTTCATTTTAGCCACTCTGACTGGTGTGAGGTGGTATCTCAGTGTAGTTTTGATTTGTATTTCCTTGATGATGAGTGACATTGAGCATCGTTTCATGTGTCTGTTGGCCATCTGAATGTCCCCTTTGGAGAAGTGTCTATTCATATCTTCCGCCCATTTCTTCACTGGGTTGTTTGTTTTTCGGGTTTGGAGTTTGGTAAGTTCTTTATAAATTTTAGATATTAGTCCTTTATCCGATATGTCATTTGCGATGATCTTTTCCCATTCCGTTGGTTGCCTATTCGTTTTGTTGGTTGTTTCTTTTGCCGTGCAGAAGCTTTTTATCTTGATGAGGTCCCAATAGTTCATCTTTGCTTTTAATTCTCTTGCCTTTGGAGACGTGTCGAGTAAGAAATTTGTGCGTCTTAGGTCAAAGAGGCTTTTTCCTGTTTTCTCCTCTAGGATTTTGATGGTTTCCTGTCTCACATTCAGATCTTTTATCCATTTAGAATTTATTTTTGTGAGTGGTGTAAGAAAGTGGTCTAGTTTCATTCTTTTGCATGTTGCTGTCCAATTCTCCCAGCACCATTTGTTAAAGAGGCTGTCTTTTTTCCATTGGATACATTTTCCTGCTTTGTCAAAGATTAGTTGGCCATATACTTGCGGGTCCATTTCTGAGTTTTCTATTCTATTCCATTGGTCTATGCGTCTGTTTTTGTGCCAATACCATACAGTCTTGATGACCACCGCTTTGTAGTAGAGGTTAAAGTCTGGGATTGTGATGCCTCCCGCCTTGGTTTTATTCTTCAGTATTATTTTGGCTATTCGAGGTCTTTTGTGGTTCCATACAAATTTTAGGATTGTTTGCTCTAGCTTTGAGAAGAATGCTGGTGCAATTTTGATTGGGATTGCATTGAATGTGTAGATTGCTTTGGGTAGTATTGCCATTTTGACGATATTTATTCTTCCAATCCATGAGCATGGGATGTTTTTCCATTTCCTTGTGTCTTCCTCAATTTCCTTCATAAGTTTTTTATAGTTTTCAGTGTAGAGGTCTTTCACATCTTTGGTTAGGTTTATTCCTAAGTATTTTATGGTTTTTGGTGCAATTGTGAAAGGGATTAGCTTCTTTATTTCTCTTTCTGCTGCTTCATTGTTGGTGTATAGAAATGCCTCCGATTTCTGTACATTGATTTTGTATCCTGCAACTTTGCTGAAATCATGAATCAGTTCTAGTAGGCTTTTGGTGGATTCTGTCGGGTTTTCCATGTAAAGTATCATGTCATCTGCAAAAAGTGAAAGTTTGACTTCCTCCTTGCCAATCTTGATGCCTTTTATTTTGTTTTGTTGTCTGATAGCTGATGCTAAGACTTCCAGCACTATGTTAAATAGCAGTGGCGAGAGTGGACACCCCTGTCGTGTTCCTGATCTCAGGGGGAAGGCTTTCAATTTTTCCCCATTGAGGATGATATTAGCTGTGGGCTTTTCATATATGGCTTTTATGATGTTTAAGTATGTTCCTTCTATCCCGACTTTCTCGAGAGTTTTTATTAAGAAAGGATGCTGTATTTTGTCAAATGCTTTTTCTGCATCTATTGACAGGATCATATGGTGCTTATCTTTTCTTTTGTTGATGTGATGTATCACGTTGATTGATTTGCGAATATTGAACCAGCCCTGCAACCCAGGGATGAATCCTACTTGATCATGGTGGATAATTCTCTTTATATGCTGTTGGATTTGATTTGCTAGTATCTTGTTGAGAATTTTTGCATCCATATTCATCAGGGATATTGGCCTGTAATTTTCTTTCTTTGCTGGGTCTCTATCTGGTTTGGGAATCAAAGTGATGCTGGCTTCATAGAATGAGTCCGGGAGTTTTCCTTCCGTTTCAATTTTTTGGAACAGCTTGAGGAGGATAGGAATTAACTCTGTTTTAAATGTCTGGTAAAATTCCGCAGGAAAGCCATCTGGTCCAGGGCTTTTATTTGCTGGGAGGTTTTTAATAATGGATTCTATTTCTTCACTAGTTATGGGTCTGTTCAAATTTTCTATTTCTTCCCGTTTGAGTTTTGGTAGCGTGTGGCTATTTAGGAAGCTGTCCATTTCTTCCAGATTGCCAAGTTTGGTGGCATATAATTTTTCATAGTATTCTCTGATGATTGCTTGTATCTCTGAGGGATTGGTTGTAATTTCTCCCTTTTCATTCACGATTTTATTTATTTGAGTTCTCTCTCTTTTCTTTTTGAGAAGCCTGGCTAGAGGTTTGTCTATTTTGTTTATTTTTTCAAAGAACCAGCTTTTGGTTTCATTGATCTGTTCCACTACCTTTTCTGTCTCCATATGGTTAATTTGAGCTCTGATCTTTGTTATTTCTCTCTTTCTGCTGGGCTTGGGTTGTTTTAGTTGATCTGCTTCTAGTTCCTTTAGGCGTGCTGTTAGAATTTGTGTTATTGATTTTTCTTGTTTCTTGAGATGGGCCTGGATTGCAATATATTTCCCTCTCAGGACTGCCTTTGCTGCATCCCAGAGCATTTGGATTGTTGTATTTTCATTTTCATTTGTTTCCATGTATTTTTTAATTTCTTCTCTGATGGCTTGGTTGACCCAGTCATCTTTTAGTAGGTTATTTCTTAGCCGCCATGTTCTTGGATATTTTCCAGGCTTTCTCCTGTGGTTGATTTCAAGTTTCAATGCATTGTGGTATGATCTCAATTCTTTTATATTTATTCAGAGCTTCCCTGTGCCCCAGAATGTGGTCTATCTTGGAAAATGTACCGTGTGCAGATGAGAAGAACGTAAATTCCTTTGCTTCTGGATGAAGGACCCTAAAGATGTCTGTGAGGCCCATCTGTCCTAATGTGTCATTCAGGGCTATTGTTTCTGCGGAGATTTTCTGTTTTGTGGATCTATCCAATGCTGAGAGTGGAGTGTTGAGATCCCCTACTATTAGGACATTTTTATCGATGAGGTTGCTAATGTTTGTAATTAGTTGTTTTACAAATTTGGGTGCCCCCGAATTCGGTGCGTAGATATTTACAATTGTTAGCTCTTCCTGCTGGATGGTCCCTGAGACTATTATATAATGTCCTTCCTCATCTCTTATTACATCGTTCATTTTAAAGTCTAATTCGTCTGATATAAGTGTGGCTACTCCGGCTTTCTTCTGACTTCCAGTAGCATGGTAGATAGTTCTCCATCCCCTCACTTTCAATCTGAAGGTGTCTTCAGGTTTAAGATGAGTTTCTTGAAGACAGCAAATAGATGGGTCTTGTTTTTTAATCCATTCTGTTATCCTGTGTCTTTTGATTGGCGCATTTAGTCCATTTACATTCAGTGTTAATATTGAAAAATATGGGCTTACAGTCACTGTATTATCTGTAAGTTTCATGTTTGTAAGGCTGTCTCTCGTAGTTTGTGTTCTTTGCCACCTTGTTTTCATAGAATGCCCCTCAGGATCTCTTGCAGTGCTGGCTTATTTGTGATAAATTCTTTCAGTTTTTGTTTGTTGGGAAAAACCTTGATCTCTCCTTCTATTCTGAATGACAGGCTAGCTGGATACAGAATTCTTGGTTGCATGTCCTTCTTGCTCATCACATTGAAGATATCCTGCCATTCCTTTCTGGCTTGCCAAGTTTCCGTAGATAAGTCTGCTACTACCCTTATAGGTCTCCCTTTGTATGTTAGGGTTCTTTTGTCCCTAGCTGCTTTCAGGATTCTCTCCCTATCTTTGTATTTTGCCAGCTTCACTATGATGTGCCGTGCAGAAGGTCTATTCAAGTTACGTCTGAGGGGAGTTCTCTGTGCCTCTTGGATTTCCATGCCCGTTTCCTTTCTCATGTTGAGGAAGTTCTCAGCAATGATTTGTTCCAGAACCCCTTCGACTCCTTTCTCTCTCTCTTCTTCCTCTGGAACTCCTATGATACCGATATTGTTTCTTTTGACTGCATCGCTCAGCTCTCGAATTCTCCTTTCCTGTTCCTGGATCAGCTTCTCTCTCTTTTTATCTGCTTCCTCTTTTTCAATGATTTTGTCTTCTAATGCACTAACTCTTTCCTCTACCTCTTCAATCCGTGCTGTGGCTGCTTCCAGTTTCCCCTGTATTTCTTCCAATGTCTTCTTTAATTCTTCCTGACCGTTTTTAAGGTCTTTGAACTTTGCCTCGTGGGACCCCTTGCATTCATCTAAGCTTTTTTCAAGGCCAGCAATTAGTTTTATGATTAACATTCTATATTCAAGTTCTGTTATGTTGCTTATATCTGTTTTCATTAATTCTTGAGCTGTCACTGCTTCTTGTAGACTCTTTTGAGGAGAATTCTTCCGTCTCGTCATTTTGGCTGGATGTGTTATGGGTTGTTTCTTGAAGTTGCCCTGGAAAGGAAAACTGACAGACACACAGAACACAGAAATACTCAAACATACCGACAAATGGTCCAGACAAGCAGTTCACAACAGAAAAAAATAACAAGTGATTCTCTGAGGGCAATGTCCTGAAGTAACAGCTACACGTTAAGGACAGGGTATGTAGTGTGCTGGTGGCAGAGCATATATAGACAGAATAATGGCTGGTGTAGGGAGAAGAAGGAAATGGACTTTGTCCAGGTAGAGCGACTAAAGGGTTTAATCCAGACTGATAGAAATCAGAATAAGGACAGGTGCGAGGGAAAAGGAATAAAGATCGATGTCGTCTAGATGAACTTATACGGCCTGGTTATTCCAGAAAAAGGGCTAGGGAAGTAAAGAAGAGGTTGTAGGACATGTCCTCGAAGAGTGGGTTAAAAAACAAAACAAAAACAAAAAACAAAAAACAAAAAACAAAACAAAAAAACCCAAACAAAACAAACAAACAAACAAAAAAACAAAAAAAAACAAAAAACAAAAAAAACGAAAAAAATGATTAAGCCAGTCAGTACCCTGGATGACCAGCTCAGGGATGGGGATCGGTAGGAATGAGAAAGGGAGGGATAAATTTAAAAAGAAGAAATGACTGGCGTTACTCCAGGCAGCAATCTCCACTTGGATCAGTCGCTCCTGCTGATAGTTTGGGAGGGGCGTGGTTTAGTGTAGGCGGGTCCAGCCTCCACTGCTGCAGGGATGGCTTCTGGGGTGACTTCCTGGCTTGTGAGACAACAATGGCGTCTCTCCAGACCCGCGCCACCAGTCCTGGAGGCTTTATTCGCCCCTTTATTTCTGTTCTCTCTCCACCGCCCACGCCAGCCTAGTGTGGTTTACTGGAGCCACGCCTGGGGTTGCCTGGGTGCCTGCTGCCTATCCCGGCAGGGTGCGTGCCCGGAGGCGCTGGGCGAGGGTGGCGCGGTGGTGCGGCCGTCTGCCACCCCCCGATTTCGTTATAATTGTGCCGGGGTTAGAGGTGCTCCGCAGGCGGCGCTGCCTGCGTCCCCGCTGCCAGTCCCTCCCGCGCGCGTCCCAGTGGCTCAGGACGGGGTTGGTGCGGTCCCAGTAGCACGCGGGGATTGCTGCTGTTTGCCACTGAACTTCTCTTCAAAAGCCCTGCATTTAGGGGCTGGATGGTAGCAGTCTCACCAGCTCTGGCCCTCTCGTTCAGATGTTGTTCGATCGGATCGGCACTTTCCCAGCTATCTCCGAAGACGCTCACCCTCCCCTCAGCTCAACTTCCCGAGTTCGAGTTTGTTTTATCCGACCCAGATTAAACTCACAGTTCAGTTGGGCCGTGTCTGTTTTCGCCTTAGTTTCTTGTCGGCTCTAGCACCTTTTCCCCCCGATTTTTGGAGTTGAGAGAGAGAGAATGGTTTCAGTCGTCCCCCTTTAAAGGGCAAGCGAAATACTGGAGCCCCCTACTCCTCCGCCATGTTGCCTCCAAGCCTCTAACTCATCCTTTAAATCTCATATTGCCTGTCAAGTAATCAAGAAGACTCCCTGCTCCCCTTGGACCAGCCTAGGCCTGCTGTTATATACCTTCTTAATACTCTGCCCTTCTTTTTTAATTACAAATAAATTAGTATTTATCTAAATTAAATTAAGTTAATATAAATCTGGTATTAATTACAATTATAATTAAGGTAATTATTTGTGTATATAAAGTGAACTCTATGTTCTCTGCTTTATTTTTAGCACCTATATAATCCTGAGATCATGAGAGGAGATCAATAAGTACTCACTGATTGAGCGCACATGTAAATAAACTGCACAGACTCAGAAATGATGAATTAAGGGATTAACTGGGTCTTAAGTTTAAAATATGGCTCTAAGGGGCTCCTGGGTGGCTCAGTCAGTTGAGCGTCTGACTTCAGCTCAGGTCATGATCTCATGGTTCATGGGTTTGAGCCCCACATGGGGCTCTGTGCTGACAGTTCAGAGCCTGGAGCCTGCTTCAGATTCTGTGTCTCCCTCTCTCTCTGCCCTTCCTCCACTTGCTCTCTCTCTCTCTCTCAAAGATAAATAAACATTAATAATTTTTTTTACACTTGATCTTAGCCAAAAGGCCGAGAAGTGAAGAGAATTTTTTGTTTTAATAAAATCTGGCTTTAAATATGAAATTTGGCTCTAGTTAGAATTCCAAAGCTTTCTGGGCAACTCTTTCATGTGCAGCACTGTTTGTGGTATGCTTGTCCCCATGGGGGTAGTTGTACAACTAACTGCCTATATCATTTTTTAAAAAATTTTTAATGTTTATTTTTAAGAGAGAAAGAGTGTGTGTGTGTGTGTGTGTGTGTGTGTGTGTGTGTGTGTGTGTCTGTGTGTGTGTGTGTGAATGTGGGGAAAGAGCAGAGAGATAGGGAGACAGAAGATCCCAAGCAGGTTCTGTGCTGACAGCACAGAACCTAATGTGGGGCTCAAACCCACAAACCATGAGATCATGACCTGAACTGAAGTTGGATGCTTACCCAACTGAGCCACCCAGGCGGCCCTGATTACCTATTTTAATTATACATAAGAAAACAACTAAGGTGAGGGCTTCCATTACATTCCCACATTCCTAACTAACTACTTTTTTGTAGTTACTGAAAACAGTGTTAAGTTCATACAAAAAATTCTAATTTACAGTGTATAAAATAATGACGTTTATTCAACAAACTTTATTGAGTTACTCTGCTGTGGGCCAGTGTTTTTCAAATTTTAGTGTATATCAGAATCATCTGGAGGACTTGTAAAACCAGACTGCTTAAAACATCATGAGACAAAATTACACTCTTAACAACTTACAAAACTACTAGACAGGATATTATCAAGAGTACAGAACTGAAACCACCATCGAACAATAGGATCTAATTGGCATTTATAGAACACTCCACCCAACAAAAGCAGAATACACATTAATTTCAAGCACCATGGAACATTCACCAAGCTAGACCATATCCTGGGTCATACAACAAATATTAAGTAATTCAAAGAACTGAAATCATACAGAGTATGCTCTCTGACCATAATGGAATGTAGCCAGAAATCACTAACAGAAAGACAACAGGAAAATCTCT
Organism: Paguma larvata; assembly: GCA_030068075.1. NCBI lineage: Eukaryota > Metazoa > Chordata > Mammalia > Carnivora > Viverridae > Paguma > Paguma larvata. The sequence goes on from CM057823.1 coordinate 73,751,776, forward strand.
AAGTACTCAGAAGTGAAACAACACACTTTTAAATAATCCATGGGTCAAAGAGGAAATCTTGAAGGAAATTTTGAAAATACATAAAACTGAATGAAAGTGAAAGCACAGTATGTCAGAATTTTGGGATGCAACTAAAGCAGTACCAAGAGAACTCAATGCTTACATTAGAGAAGAGGAAAGATTTCAGATCAATAATCTACGTTCCTACCTCTAGGAATTAGAAAGATGAGGCAAAAATAAACCCAGAAGAAACAGAGGGATGGATAGCAGATATCAAGTAGTAGAAGTTGACGGAATTCAAAATAGGAAAATATCAGAGAAAATTAATGAAGCAAAGAGCTGGTTCTTTGGAAAAAAAGTCATTAAAAGTGATAAATCTCTAGTAAGACTGACAAAGATAAAAATAGAGAAGAAACAAATCTCCAATATCTTTAATGACAAGGAATGTAATTATGGATACTGCAGCCATTAAAAGGATAATAAAGAACAACTATGAATAAGGTTACACTCAAATTCAATAACTTTGAGGAAATGAGCCAATTCATCAAAACCCATTATCTACCAAGATGAAATAGATAACCTGAATAGATATATAATAATTAAAGAAATTCAATTTATTACTTAAAAACTATAAGAAATATAAATATCCAGGTCCAGGTGGCTTTATTGGAGAATTTTATCAAAGAAGTAACACAAATTTTACACAATATTTCCTAGAAAATAGAAAGGGAGCGAACATGTCCCAAATCACACATTTTATGGGGGCATTATTACCCTGACATCATAAACTGAACAAATGCTTCCAAAAGAAAACTACAAAGTATTAACTCCCATAAACTTAGGTGTAAAAATCCTCAACAAAAATTTAGCAAATCAAATATAACAATACATAAAAGAAATTATAATCCAAGTGGGATTTATTCTACATATATGAGGTTGGTTCAACATCTGAAAATCAATATCAATGTAATTCATCACATCAATAGGCTAAAAAAGAAAAATCCACATGATCATACCAATGTCAAGAAAAAGCATTTAGTTAAATTCAACACTTGTTCATGATAAAACTCTCAGTGGGGCACCTGGTGGCTCAGTTGGTTGGGCATCCGACTTCGGCTCAGTTCATGATCTCATGCTTTGTGAGTTTGAGCCCCGCATTGTGCTCTGTGCTGATAGCTCAGAGCCTGGAGCCTTCTTCAGATTTTGTATCTCCCTCTCTCTCTGCCCCTCCCCTGCTCATACTCTGCCCCCCCCATCTCTCTTTCTCTCAAAAAAAGAGACAAACATTAAAATAAAAACCTCTCAGTAGAGAGAACTTCGTCAAACTTGGAAAGAGCATCAACCAAAACCCTATAGCTAACATTGTACTTAATGGTGAAAGACTAAATGTTTTCCCTCCAAGATTAGGAACAAGTTAAGGACGTCTGCTCTCACTATTCTTATTAACACAGAGCCTAAAGTCCTAGTTCATGAAATAAGGCAAGAAAAGAAATAAAAAACATACATATTGGAAAGGAAGATATAAAATTGTTTTTATTTGCAGATGACATGATTGTCTTATGTAGAAATCCCAGGAATTTTAAACACACACACATACATACATACACACACACTAAAAACTGCTAGAACTAATAGCAAATTCAGCAAGGCCATGGAATAGTAGATCTGCACACAAAAAATCAATTGCTTTTCTATATACTGACAACAAACAGAAATTAAAGTTAAAAAATACAATACCATTTACAGTTGTTCTGAAGAACTTGAAATACTTAGATATAAATCTAACACAACCTGTACATTATTTGTGTGATGAGCATGATAAAATTATGATGAAAGAAATAAAAGACCTAAATACTTGGAGAGACATACTCTCTTCATGGATTAGGAAACTCAACATAGTAAAAATGACAATTCTCCCTAAACTGATTGTTAGAATTTAACAATTCCTATCAAAACCCAGACAACTTTTTTTTTGGATAGATACAAACAAGCTTAATCTAAATTTATGTCAAAAGGAAACAGCCAAAATAATTTTGAAAAAGAAGACTTGAATGGGATGAAATAATCTTCTAGATGTTAAATCTTGCAATATAGGTATAATAGTCAAGATAGCATGGTACTAGCAGAGGGATAGATACATATAAGTCAATGAAACAGAATAGAGAATCCAGAAATAGATGCACACACGCCTGTCTTTAGTTCTCCATACACTTACAGCTTTCATATCTTCCATAGGCCTTAAATCTGCTGGGCTAAGGTTCTCACAGTGTTGATTTTTCTTATAAAGAGCATTATAGGCTTTAGAGCACCATAACCTCATTGGCCGTTTTCTGTTAACATTATCAGTTACCTGGAGAATGCCCTTGGCCTTGGGCAGTGTAAGAGAATAAAGAAAATGCAAAACAAAACAAAACAAAACCCTCTCTGTGTTAATCATTAGAGCTTATTTTCCCTTTCATCAATATGACAGCCTAAAGCCAGTTGTAAGTAGAACAGAAACAACAAATTCTGTGTAAATATCATTATCATAGCACATTACTTCTGAACCTTGTTTGGTCTTTTTGAGTGGGCCTTTCAGAGTTGACTTTTAGTGGACAAAAGATTGATTCCCTGTCGCTGCAAGGGCTTGTAGAGTGAGAGCACATAATCGGGGCATGATAGATGCTAGTTGAATTGAATTGAACTCTCTAGTCTTAGAGAAATCCTGTCAATGAAAGAATATAGTTAATTCTCATAAGACAAGAAGCATCGCTTGTAAGTACTTATTGACATATTTGAGCAGAGTGGATTAAAATACCTCCTTGCCTACACAATTAATGATCTGTGTTGTTTTATCTTGTTTTCTCATGTAAGGTTACCCGGGCTGATTTTAGGCAGAATTCTGAGTTCAGAAAACCGTGCTTTCATTTTCTCTCCCTTATGATCTGATACTTGTCCCTTGGGTAGAGGTCACTGAACTTTCCTCCTCCCCTCACTTCCCTCTATAGACACCAACGTTTTAGTCTGAAGCCCCATTCTTCCTACAAAATTCTTGCTACCTCCTCAGAACTGACTAATAAGATAAATAGTAGACAAATACTCTGTTTAATAAAACCCAATCCAGGCTAATGTGTTCTTGGGAAAGGGTAGAACCCCAACCCTTCTTCCTTCCTTAGTAACCCAATTACATTTAATTATCGTTTTCTCCAGACCACACTTTTGCCTGAACTCAGAAGAGTGGTTTTCATAATGACACTTTCAAGTCAGAAAGAAAGATGAGGGTCTCTATAGGAAGGAAAAGTGAAGGAAGGAAACTAGTATTTGTTGAATGATTACTCTGTGCTAGGCACTTTCCTGCAAACTATATACACATGATTTCATTAAATCTCCACACCATATCTGTGAGACAGATTCTGTTATCTTTATTTTATATATGAGGAAACTGAGACTCAGGGGAGATTAAGGAATCTCACCAAGGTAAAAGAGAGAGCAATAGTGACACTAAATCCACACTCTCTGCATTACCTCTTAATGTGTCCTAAAGCTAAACTAATTTCCAGGAATCAGAGAGAGGCCAAATGAGTGCTCTAAGAAATATAGACAAGGCTAAGTCCCCCATCTTCAAGTAATCAGTATCTCTTGATATGACTCACATTTGTGTCTTTGCCTGTCTTTATGTGGGACTGATAAAGAGAACCTCCCTGCTCAATATAGAGCTATATGCCGTGGCATAGTGTGGCTATATACAGTGAGGATGTAAGACGCAGACCCCACTGAGCATCTGCATTCGGCAGCCTGTATGGATCTAAAAGGGACAAGAAAGGTTCTTGTGATCCTTATTTTAGAGACTTTGAAAATCAGTTATAACAAGGGCATTGCTGGGGCACCTGGGTAGCTCAGTTGGTTAAGTGTCTGACTCTTGATTTTGGCTCAGCTCATGATCTCACAGTTGTGGGATCAAGCCCCAAATCAGGCTCTATGCTCATGAATTATCTCTCTTCTTCTCTTGCTGCCCCTCTCCCATACTTTCCCTCTCTCTCTAAATAAATAAATGAAAATTAAAAAAAAAAAAGACTTTGCTAGGAAGCCACGTTAGTTGAGCAAGAGGTAGCTTTCCATCCAGAGAGAGGTGATGCAGTGTATGGAGGGGTGTATGACAGGGATCATGAACTCCTGAGAAGAGACACAGTGAGAACTTCACCGAGAACTTGGAGATAGAAAGTCACATCCTTTAGGCTCCATTTAGAACAAAAAACCAATCCCTTCTGTCCCAACTAATGCACAGGCTCTTGGAGAACAGGACTACCATTCCTCTACCACCCCCCCCCTCATACCTTACATGGGTAGTCAGTAGTAAAGGCACCTGGGCAAGGGGGCAGGGAGGAGATGAGAAGGGAGAGAGAACAAGTGGCCCCCTTCCTCCAACCCCTTCTCTACCTGGATGGAATATTGCCCAGCCTCAGAGAAGTACTCAGAACAATGGTCCCCAAGTTATTGAAAGCTATGAATAAGGCCAGTGATCCTGTTTATTCATAACCGTGTCTTTATTTTTTTCTCTGTGTTCTCCCTTCCCCATCCTCCCCAAGCATGAGGGAGGTGTGGGCCTGGAAGGCAACATTGCTAGATAACACTACTAGGAAAAATGCTAGAGATAATCATATGGAAAAATTAGAAACTATTTCTGGATTTGAATGCCAAAAATAGACAAAATAATACCAGACCTAAAGTGTCAAGGTTCTGGGGTGGATTGATATAGTTTCTAGGCATTTTTTTCAGATTTGTGTCTCCTCCTTCCTCCCTCAGTGATATGTGGCTCATTCTGCTCCCCACTCAGAGTGGCCTCCCTCCCAAAATGCTTCATGGATGACTGTCCTCTCTGATTCCTTGCCTGGATCTCTAGTACTTTCTTCTCCTGTCCCCTAGCCAAACCCCAAACCCCCAACCTCAGCTCATTGCCATCAGAGCTCTTCTGAATCTACCAGACCTGCTACTCCTGCCCCTCCTAATTTGCACATCTCATTATTATCTATACCACTGTTGTTTCAGGATTTATTTGGAAAGTGGGTGAATCTTCAAACCCTGATGGCACCCAAATTCAAGTGAAGGTTGCAAACCACACTGCCCAGTCATGTGTGGCTTCCTAAGCTCCTGTACTTACTATTCTTTCTTCACAGTCCTTTTGCCTTTCCATGAGGTCCACCACCAGAACCTATTCTGCTGATCTCCACCAAGTGAGAATCAGCCCTGGCCAATTAGCTATTACCATGAACAGATGTGTTTTCACTTGTGAAACTGCCGTCAGCTGCACAATATTTGCAATCTTTTGGGGTATGTGTCATCTAAGCAAGCATGACAGAATCAGTGTGGTAGGAAAATACAAATAAAGATTTGTATTTATTCTCTGTATTATCCAATTTCCTTGCTGACCCTTCTGTAAGCTGGTAGCCAGCCTTTTTCCAAGCAGCTAAAATTGCTTGAGGTTTCTGCTAGTTTCTGACAGTTTTGTTGTTGTTGTTGTTGAGACTAAACCCATTGAAGACATTTTGCTGAGTGTTCTGAGAGAGAGAGGAAAGGCTTTTGAGGGCCCTGTGAGGGAAGATGGGGAGATAGTAGCAGAGAGGTTCCTGGGGAATAGTTAGAATTTTGGTAGTGGCTCATTCCAGGATGCTATCTTGGGGAGGAGACAACATTTTGGAGACTTAGGTGCTTTCAGTTAGAAGCAGTAGGGCCTCAGGATATGAGGAAATCCTTTGGGTTAGGAAACTGGGCATCTCTGATAACCAGAGTGGCCAGTTACTGGAGGAAACTCAGATGCTTTCACATTATGTGGAAATGGTGATGATGATGATGAATATCTACTGTGCACTTAAGCGCAAGACATTATCCTAAGAACCCTGGATGCCTTAACTTGTCTAACTGTTCAATAACCCTATCAAGGTAGTACTGCCATTAATTATTCTCCATTAATTGAGAGGTTACGTAAGTTACCAATGTCACATACTAGTAAGTGACAGAACTAAGATACAAATCTAGGTAGTATGGTTTCAGAGCCTTTAAAAGAATGTCATATCTGACCTCTCTAAATGACCTTTGTGTGACCTTGAGTTGGAGATAGCAGTGAGTAGGAGAAAAAGAAACCCTATAATGACTAAAATTAAATTCCCACCACCTGGTGGGACAGAGATTGAGTTTTATTTAGGTTCATAGGAAGGAAATAAAGAAATGTGCCATTTCTTGTATTCCTGGTGTGTGGACCAAGATTCAAGCATTTTTCATATCTAAAATAACTTATTTCCTAAAAATTAGCATCACCACCACCCAATACAAGGGAGGAGTGAACCTGAGACCAGATGAGTAATTTAACCTTGCATATTGTATTCTCTCATCAGGTCTAGAGTGCCTGCTGATTCTCCCTAACTGTGTGGCTCTCTAAAGAGACCTTTCCCCACTGACACCTACAGGGGAAACACAGCTAGATGGTAAGTGAGCTGTGTACTCGATGAAGATGGGTGTCATGGTAACGTTCTGAAGGAGGGCCAGTGATTCTGAGTTAGGTGGGTGGGCCTTTGTAGAGACACGTACAAATGCATATGCGTTGATTAGAAAACTTCCTGGTGTTTCTTGGTATTTGAGGTATATCATTATACTAAAACAAAATAAAACAAAAAACAACTTTTGAAGAAAATTTCCTTCCTAATTATCAGCAGCTTGAGGTCATGATTTAGACAGGCTTTCTGGAGGAAAAATGAGAGGGGAGGAGAACGTAGATACTCCAGGCAGTGATTTCAAGATGGCTGCGAGCTGTGGGGTACACCATATGGAGAGGTGGTAGCTACAGGAGAGCATCAGGTTGCAGCCACACGGATTTGCTTGCAGTTCTTTGAATAGGCTGAACTTTTCTTAGCTTCAGATCTTTGTACTCACTCGCCCTTTTGTCTAGAAATCTCTTCCCTTTTCCTTCTAGCAGCCTCCTTCTCATCCTTCATGCCTCAGTTCAGTGTCACTTTAGGCAGCCTTTCCTGGCTACTCTTTCTAAAACAGGTCTCCTCTCTTCCTGTGCTATATCTCAGCATCCTGCATGATTCCTCCATTATAGTATTATAATCTTCAATATTTTATTTGTTTACTTTTTCATTGTAAGGGCAAAACGGGACTGATTCCATTTTGCTTAAGGGCAAACTGGGACTGACTCCATTGTGTTTCCTGTCTTCCACCCTGAGTCCCCAGTGCCTGCTCAAAACCTGCAACTTCCCGGTTCCAAAAGAACCACGCCCAGTGACCTATGGACCCTTCCTCAGCCAATTGGCTAGGGTCACGACCATCACCCCTCCCACTGCCCCTAGACCCCTTTAAAACTATTGTATTTTTGGAACGGGCCCTCTCTCTCTCGACCCACTGCTGCATCGGTGCGGTAGGAGATTGAGCTCGAGCTAGCTCGATTAAAGGCTCTTTGTTCTTGCATCGGACTCGGCTCCCTGGTGGTTCTTGGGGTCCCCGAATTCTGGGCATAACATATGGGGGCTCGTCCGGGATACCCCAAAACCCCCAAGGGACTCCCGACCCGAAGAGCCTGACTGACCATGGTCAATGTCTGTCTGTTGTCTGTCTCTTCTGTGTGAGCTCAACTTCTGGTAAGGCCCTATACGGTCTAAGTGGACGCACGGGTGGACCAGGGCCGGAGGATTTGGAAGACGTTCCAATTCTCCGTCTGGAGGGACGTGGAATCCCCTCATCTGGAGGGACGTGGAATCCCCTCAAAGGTCTGGGACGAGGCGGGTCGCTCCCGCCGGTCGGCGTGAGGCCGTCGTCTGGTTTTCGGTTCCGCCAAGAGCCTGAAGGGGCTGCTTGCGAGGGAAGCCGTCGGGATTGTTTCTAGGGGCCCTCTGTCTGTTTTTGTGATTTTCTGTGTTGTTTTGTGGCTGTGTGAGCTCATTTTCTGAAGGACCTGCAAAGGACCTAGGCGGTCGCGCTGGAGGGAAACCGGGAGGTTTCCACCAAGGGCCTGAAGGGGCTGCTTGTGAGGGAAGCAGTCAGGATTGTTTCTAGGGACACTCTGTTTGTCTGTTTTTGTGTTTTTTGTGTCATTTTGTGGACTTGCTGGATGAACATTGTGGGACGGACTCAAACTACTCCTTTAGATGACCCACCCTCTTGGCTTAAACCCTTTCCCCTGGAAATTAAACCCATTTTTGCTTTGCAGTGGATGGAGAGAAAAGACGAGAAAAATCCTACCCAGCCTTCAGCACCCCTCTACCCTGTCCTACAAGGGGGGGACTGAAGAAGAATTAATCTTTCCTCCTCTGTATCTGCCTTCCAGGGTGCCAGAGGAACACCAGCCTCCCCCTCCCGGGGAGGCGGACGCTGTTCCGAGAATGGGAAGCAGGAATGCTCCGGTGGGAAGCCCGCCCTTTACCAGACAAAGGGCTCAGAGAGAGCAGTCCGCCCCCGCCGCCGACTCCACTATTCTGCCTCTGGGAGCTACTGGTCCCCCAGACGCAGAGGGAAATCAGCCCCATCACTATTGGCCCTTCGCCACTAGTGACCTCTACAATTGGAAACCTCAGAACCCTAAGTTTTCAGGAAAACCGGCAGGGCTTATTGATTTATTCTCTTTACCCATCAGCCCACATGGGACGACTGTCAGCAGCTTTTGCAGGTCCTGTTCACACTGAGGAGAGGAAAAGAACCCTCAATGAGGCCCGAAAACTAGTTCCGGGTGCAGATGGGAATCCCACCACCAACCAGGCTCAGATAACTTCTTCCCCTTAACTCAGCCCGAGTGAGATTTTAACACGGCAGAAGGTAAGGAGAGGCTCCGGGTCTATCGCCAGACTCTCAATGGGAGGGGAAGCAGAAAGATCAGTGTGCATACTGCAAGGAGATAGGGCATTGGGCCCGAGAATGTCCGGAAAAGGCCGCTGGGAAGAGAAGCAGGACTGATCGAGTAAAAGTCTTAGAGCTAGGTGAACTGAGTGATTAGGGGAGTCGGGGTTCGGACCCTCTCCCCGAGCCCAGGGTAACTCTTAAAGTGGAGGGGACCCCTGTTGACTTCTTGTCGATAGCGGAGCACAACATTCAGTCCTCCGCAGGAAAGTTAGCCAGCGAGAAGTCCTGGGTACTTTCAGACAAGGGGGGGCCTCAGGTCACCAATGGCAAGGGCCACCCCATCCAGGTCCTAACCATGAAACTGGAGGGCGGACTTTAAGACCATGTAAAGCTCTTTTCTCTGCCCTGTGTGCTTCAGTCTGCCTTCAGGCTGCTTTAATCTGCCTTCAAGCCTCTAAGTCTTTGCGCCCATCCTGTCCTCCCTTCCCCCTCCTTCCGTTTCTGCCACCGCCTGGGGTGGCCTGGGGTGGGGCCTAGGTCTCTGGCTCTTCAATGCCTCAGGTAGCACTCCGCTCCCCACCCCCGCACTGTCGAAAGGAAAAAAAAAAGCCACATCTTTAAATTTTAAATTTCCTCATTGGTTCCAGGGGAAAAACCTAACAATGGTAAACTTTTAAGGGGACACAGATAAAATATTGTTAAGATATTTTACATACATACTAAGTAAGGTTGAGATGAATGGGATTTCAAAAATACACGGTTTACTCTGCTCTTGATAAGATAATGTGAAGGAAGATTTTTCTGTGGGAAAACCAAAGCTTTAGGTTTCATCTTTATCAGGTCTTTAATTGCTCAGTAAAAACATCTCAATGTTAAAGGAGCTAGGTTTTGCTAACGGCTATATGATGCTATACATTGGCTGTTAGGATCTTTTACTGCCACCTTTGGTGAAATAAATAAGAGTTTTAAGATTTGTAATGATCTGTAATCCTATTAGGATGTGCTTTATAATGACTTCCTAAGGTTTTAACAAACTCCTCAGAATTGAAATAGTAAATGAAACATATTTGGTGTTTAAACGAATTTAGGTTTGATGGATCTGTCTTAAAGTTATCAGCATTAAATATAAAACTTTATTTTACTAAGATTTACTGAAGGTCAAACAAACTTAAGTTATCTCTGTTTCAATTTGTTAGCAAAAGGAAGCCTGAAAGCGATGGTTAACTTGGTCTGCCTCATAGTTTTTGTGGGTAAATGTTAAGAGAGCTTTCAAAGTCCTTGGTAACCTAAAGTGTTAAGAGTTTGGCTTGCATGAAAACTTGAAATTGAAATCATTGGCTATCTAACGAGATAAGAAGCTGAAGCATTAATTACTAAATGTAGGTTTGTGCTTTGGACTTGTTGCAAAAAACTAAGGATATTGGGAACTGTTGAAAAACATGCTTTGTGCTTAATCGATTCATAAGTTTGCCATCTAACAAATTCTGATATAACAGAGTTCACAACTGGTTACTACTTAGTTTTCAATGAAGACTAAGGTTTCTAGCAGTTAAAATTCTGGGAAGTGTATTTAAGACTGATGGAAATAAGAAAAACAACTCTGTATATAAAAAAGTAGGAGATATGAAAGAAAGATATAAAAAATGTACTTTTTGTAAAGGTAAAAGAAAGTAATTTTGTCCTAAATGAGACTGGTTATTTGGAGAGAAATGGCTTTGGACAAAATCTAAATGCCAAAGAAAAATTGTAAAAGGTTCATAAAGAAAAAAAACCTTTAAAAAGGAATATTATGTGTGGTCAGGACAGATTAAGGTTAAAAGACATGGATTTTAAAAGTACACAGGATTGTACCTTTATCAAGTGGTAAAAATTACTCCTCCTTTGATCCAAAGGCTGAAAAAAATGTTGGCGATATCATTATTCCCCTAGATCGGGAAGGTCACCCTAGATTTGCCTTTAGCCTGCCTTCTGAGAACCTTAGGTGGCCTTTTCAGAGGTATCAATGGAAAGGTTTGCCTCAGGACATGAAAAATAGCCCCACCCTATGTCAAAAGGTTTGTGGTGAAGCTTTAAAACCAGTCTGGTTTTGCAGGCTTTTAATGAGGCTTAACGCAAGGCACCTTTAAATGGTTACATCTGCCCTCCACACCCAGAAAGATAGTTACATCCTATCCGGCGCTGCTGGCTACTTTACTAACAAAGGGGGCAAACCTAGTAATTGACTATAGCAAAGGTCAATTGGAACCCTAGAGGCCTGAGGCCTAATGATCTTTGGCAGATGAATGTTACTCATGTTCTATCTTTTGGTAAACTTTTCTATGTGCATGTGTGTGGATCTTTTCTCATGTTATTGCCTTGGCACATACAGGAGAGGCCTTTAAGGATGTGATCCAGCATCTTTGTCTATGCTTTTCCTACTTGGGAATTCCCAGGGCAATCAAAAGGGACAATGCCCTGCGTATACACGAGCTGCCTTCAAAAGATCTAATAGGATGTAGTGTTAACCTGGAGGCGAGGGTATGCTTGTGTATTTCCACAGGACGTGGACTCCTCTCTGTAGATTCCTGATAGATTGGTACAGCCCTATGTCCGGCCTCCCCAAGCCACCGCCGTCTCCTCCGGTTCCTCAAAGGATAACCCAAAGGGAGATGCAGAGACGCTCTTTGCAACATCACTCCGACCCTCCACTGCCCTCTACCTACCGGAGATGGAGGATAACTGCTCTCCAGGGCCCTGAGCAAGCTCTCTTTGCAGAACAATTCACCTTGTTGAGAGTCAAGGGACCCCCTTGACCCCTGCGACGTTTTCTCTATGTTTCAGCCTGTGTCCAGGCCTCAGATGTTCTTTTGTACTTTAGTCTTACTTCTGGGAAATTTAGGGTAGAAATTAATGAGGATCTACATTTTTATGTTTCTTATTCTGATTGTGTTTTACAAGTTATCCAGGAGATCAGTGATGCTCTCATGTGACCTAAAAGTGGGTTTGTTACTCCTTTGTGTTTTAATAGGATTGAACATTCCTGGGATAAAGTATAGATACACATACTGGGGGTCTGGATAATAATCTTTCTAACTTTGTTCATCACTTTTTTGTTTCCATGATGATCAATATTGGAGTTTCCATTCTATCTTTAAAATTTTAAGGGGCAGCATAAAATCTATTTCAACAGGAAAAGGGGAGATGTTGGAGACCAGAAGATACTGGCCCTGGTAACCTGTATCTAAGGAAAAGACTCAGGCCCATAAGGCAGTGCCCTAGACCGGGACCCTCATCGGTGGATGGGGGTGCCTGGAAGCAAATGCCAGGTTGTAATATGACAAGAACATAATGGCTGGTCTGACTCTGAAGGAGGGCCGGTTAGCCAATGACGGGTAAGACTCCTCACAGCGGGGGGCGACCTAAGACAGGCAACGGTCAGGAAAGAGTCACCAGGACACCTGGCTATAGGGTCACTGGGCCTCTATGTTGATTTAAGATTTATCCTAATATTCTGAAAAAGACGGGCCATAGAAAAATAAGAGTGGCTCCAGAGCTTCTCCCCTATTAAACCAGCATATGCTGCCATACTTGAGAATCATGGAAATAAAATCTCTGAAGAGTTTATCTGTTTAGACTGATGCCAGACCCTCAGGAATGTGATTATTGCTGTGGGTTTCAAGTCAGGACTGTGGTAAGAAATTGAGGCTAGATAACTTATTGTTAGCTTAACTATAATGATTGGAGCTAATTAACTGGCTAGCCTACCTCAGGATAAAGATAACATCGCGACCTGGGTCCATACACCCATGTTCGGCTGCTGGACCCCTCGTCATCCTACTTCTGTTACTAACCCTCGGGCCCTGTATCATCAACAGACTGGTCCAGTTTGTCAGGGATCACGTGGGGACCGTCCAATTGATGGTCCTCCATGCTCAATACAGGTCCCTAGAAATAGAAGAGGGCAAGATAGCAAAGCAGCTGGACCCATGATTGGGTCCATAAGCCACAAGACAAGGGGGGGAATGTAAGGGCAAAACGGGACTGATTCCATTTTGCTTAAGGGCAAATTGGGACTGACTCCATTGTGTTTCCTGTCTTCCACCCTGAGTCCCCAGTGCCTGCTCAAAACCTGCAACTTCCCGGTTCCAAAAGAACCACGCCCAGTGACCTATGGACCCTTCCTCAGCCAATTGGCTAGGATCACGACCATCACCCCTCCCACTGCCCCTAGACCCCTTTAAAACTATTGTGTTTTTGGAACGGGCCCTCTCTCTCTCGACCCACTGCTGCATCGGTGCGGTAGGAGATTGAGCTCGAGCTAGCTCGATTAAAGGCTCTTTGTTCTTGCATCGGACTCGGCTCCCTGGTGGTTCTTGGGGTCCCCGAATTCTGGGCATAACATATGGGGGCTCGTCCGGGATACCCCAAAACCCCCAAGGGACTCCCGACCCGAAGAGCCTGACTGACCATGGTCAATGTCTGTCTGTTGTCTGTCTCTTCTGTGTGAGCTCAACTTCTGGTAAGGCCCTATACGGTCTAAGTGGACGCACGGGTGGACCAGGGCCGGAGGATTTGGAAGACGTTCCAATTCTCCGTCTGGAGGGACGTGGAATCCCCTCATCTGGAGGGACGTGGAATCCCCTCAAAGGTCTGGGACGAGGCGGGTCGCTCCCGCCGGTCGGCGTGAGGCCGTCGTCTGGTTTTCGGTTCCGCCAAGAGCCTGAAGGGGCTGCTTGCGAGGGAAGCCGTCGGGATTGTTTCTAGGGGCCCTCTGTCTGTTTTTGTGATTTTCTGTGTTGTTTTGTGGCTGTGTGAGCTCATTTTCTGAAGGACCTGCAAAGGACCTAGGCGGTCGCGCTGGAGGGAAACCGGGAGGTTTCCACCAAGGGCCTGAAGGGGCTGCTTGTGAGGGAAGCAGTCAGGATTGTTTCTAGGGACACTCTGTTTGTCTGTTTTTGTGTTTTTTGTGTCATTTTGTGGACTTGCTGGATGAACATTGTGGGACGGACTCAAACTACTCCTTTAGATGACCCACCCTCTTGGCTTAAACCCTTTCCCCTGGAAATTAAACCCATTTTTGCTTTGCAGTGGATGGAGAGAAAAGACGAGAAAAATCCTACCCAGCCTTCAGCACCCCTCTACCCTGTCCTACAAGGGGGGGACTGAAGAAGAATTAATCTTTCCTCCTCTGTATCTGCCTTCCAGGGTGCCAGAGGAACACCAGCCTCCCCCTCCCGGGGAGGCGGACGCTGTTCCGAGAATGGGAAGCAGGAATGCTCCGGTGGGAAGCCCGCCCTTTACCAGACAAAGGGCTCAGAGAGAGCAGTCCGCCCCCGCCGCCGACTCCACTATTCTGCCTCTGGGAGCTACTGGTCCCCCAGACGCAGAGGGAAATCAGCCCCATCACTATTGGCCCTTCGCCACTAGTGACCTCTACAATTGGAAACCTCAGAACCCTAAGTTTTCAGGAAAACCGGCAGGGCTTATTGATTTATTCTCTTTACCCATCAGCCCACATGGGACGACTGTCAGCAGCTTTTGCAGGTCCTGTTCACACTGAGGAGAGGAAAAGAACCCTCAATGAGGCCCGAAAACTAGTTCCGGGTGCAGATGGGAATCCCACCACCAACCAGGCTCAGATAACTTCTTCCCCTTAACTCAGCCCGAGTGAGATTTTAACACGGCAGAAGGTAAGGAGAGGCTCCGGGTCTATCGCCAGACTCTCAATGGGAGGGGAAGCAGAAAGATCAGTGTGCATACTGCAAGGAGATAGGGCATTGGGCCCGAGAATGTCCGGAAAAGGCCGCTGGGAAGAGAAGCAGGACTGATCGAGTAAAAGTCTTAGAGCTAGGTGAACTGAGTGATTAGGGGAGTCGGGGTTCGGACCCTCTCCCCGAGCCCAGGGTAACTCTTAAAGTGGAGGGGACCCCTGTTGACTTCTTGTCGATAGCGGAGCACAACATTCAGTCCTCCGCAGGAAAGTTAGCCAGCGAGAAGTCCTGGGTACTTTCAGACAAGGGGGGGCCTCAGGTCACCAATGGCAAGGGCCACCCCATCCAGGTCCTAACCATGAAACTGGAGGGCGGACTTTAAGACCATGTAAAGCTCTTTTCTCTGCCCTGTGTGCTTCAGTCTGCCTTCAGGCTGCTTTAATCTGCCTTCAAGCCTCTAAGTCTTTGCGCCCATCCTGTCCTCCCTTCCCCCTCCTTCCGTTTCTGCCACCGCCTGGGGTGGCCTGGGGTGGGGCCTAGGTCTCTGGCTCTTCAATGCCTCAGGTAGCACTCCGCTCCCCACCCCCGCACTGTCGAAAGGAAAAAAAAAAGCCACATCTTTAAATTTTAAATTTCCTCATTGGTTCCAGGGGAAAAACCTAACAATGGTAAACTTTTAAGGGGACACAGATAAAATATTGTTAAGATATTTTACATACATACTAAGTAAGGTTGAGATGAATGGGATTTCAAAAATACACGGTTTACTCTGCTCTTGATAAGATAATGTGAAGGAAGATTTTTCTGTGGGAAAACCAAAGCTTTAGGTTTCATCTTTATCAGGTCTTTAATTGCTCAGTAAAAACATCTCAATGTTAAAGGAGCTAGGTTTTGCTAACGGCTATATGATGCTATACATTGGCTGTTAGGATCTTTTACTGCCACCTTTGGTGAAATAAATAAGAGTTTTAAGATTTGTAATGATCTGTAATCCTATTAGGATGTGCTTTATAATGACTTCCTAAGGTTTTAACAAACTCCTCAGAATTGAAATAGTAAATGAAACATATTTGGTGTTTAAACGAATTTAGGTTTGATGGATCTGTCTTAAAGTTATCAGCATTAAATATAAAACTTTATTTTACTAAGATTTACTGAAGGTCAAACAAACTTAAGTTATCTCTGTTTCAATTTGTTAGCAAAAGGAAGCCTGAAAGCGATGGTTAACTTGGTCTGCCTCATAGTTTTTGTGGGTAAATGTTAAGAGAGCTTTCAAAGTCCTTGGTAACCTAAAGTGTTAAGAGTTTGGCTTGCATGAAAACTTGAAATTGAAATCATTGGCTATCTAACGAGATAAGAAGCTGAAGCATTAATTACTAAATGTAGGTTTGTGCTTTGGACTTGTTGCAAAAAACTAAGGATATTGGGAACTGTTGAAAAACATGCTTTGTGCTTAATCGATTCATAAGTTTGCCATCTAACAAATTCTGATATAACAGAGTTCACAACTGGTTACTACTTAGTTTTCAATGAAGACTAAGGTTTCTAGCAGTTAAAATTCTGGGAAGTGTATTTAAGACTGATGGAAATAAGAAAAACAACTCTGTATATAAAAAAGTAGGAGATATGAAAGAAAGATATAAAAAATGTACTTTTTGTAAAGGTAAAAGAAAGTAATTTTGTCCTAAATGAGACTGGTTATTTGGAGAGAAATGGCTTTGGACAAAATCTAAATGCCAAAGAAAAATTGTAAAAGGTTCATAAAGAAAAAAAACCTTTAAAAAGGAATATTATGTGTGGTCAGGACAGATTAAGGTTAAAAGACATGGATTTTAAAAGTACACAGGATTGTACCTTTATCAAGTGGTAAAAATTACTCCTCCTTTGATCCAAAGGCTGAAAAAAATGTTGGCGATATCATTATTCCCCTAGATCGGGAAGGTCACCCTAGATTTGCCTTTAGCCTGCCTTCTGAGAACCTTAGGTGGCCTTTTCAGAGGTATCAATGGAAAGGTTTGCCTCAGGACATGAAAAATAGCCCCACCCTATGTCAAAAGGTTTGTGGTGAAGCTTTAAAACCAGTCTGGTTTTGCAGGCTTTTAATGAGGCTTAACGCAAGGCACCTTTAAATGGTTACATCTGCCCTCCACACCCAGAAAGATAGTTACATCCTATCCGGCGCTGCTGGCTACTTTACTAACAAAGGGGGCAAACCTAGTAATTGACTATAGCAAAGGTCAATTGGAACCCTAGAGGCCTGAGGCCTAATGATCTTTGGCAGATGAATGTTACTCATGTTCTATCTTTTGGTAAACTTTTCTATGTGCATGTGTGTGGATCTTTTCTCATGTTATTGCCTTGGCACATACAGGAGAGGCCTTTAAGGATGTGATCCAGCATCTTTGTCTATGCTTTTCCTACTTGGGAATTCCCAGGGCAATCAAAAGGGACAATGCCCTGCGTATACACGAGCTGCCTTCAAAAGATCTAATAGGATGTAGTGTTAACCTGGAGGCGAGGGTATGCTTGTGTATTTCCACAGGACGTGGACTCCTCTCTGTAGATTCCTGATAGATTGGTACAGCCCTATGTCCGGCCTCCCCAAGCCACCGCCGTCTCCTCCGGTTCCTCAAAGGATAACCCAAAGGGAGATGCAGAGACGCTCTTTGCAACATCACTCCGACCCTCCACTGCCCTCTACCTACCGGAGATGGAGGATAACTGCTCTCCAGGGCCCTGAGCAAGCTCTCTTTGCAGAACAATTCACCTTGTTGAGAGTCAAGGGACCCCCTTGACCCCTGCGACGTTTTCTCTATGTTTCAGCCTGTGTCCAGGCCTCAGATGTTCTTTTGTACTTTAGTCTTACTTCTGGGAAATTTAGGGTAGAAATTAATGAGGATCTACATTTTTATGTTTCTTATTCTGATTGTGTTTTACAAGTTATCCAGGAGATCAGTGATGCTCTCATGTGACCTAAAAGTGGGTTTGTTACTCCTTTGTGTTTTAATAGGATTGAACATTCCTGGGATAAAGTATAGATACACATACTGGGGGTCTGGATAATAATCTTTCTAACTTTGTTCATCACTTTTTTGTTTCCATGATGATCAATATTGGAGTTTCCATTCTATCTTTAAAATTTTAAGGGGCAGCATAAAATCTATTTCAACAGGAAAAGGGGAGATGTTGGAGACCAGAAGATACTGGCCCTGGTAACCTGTATCTAAGGAAAAGACTCAGGCCCATAAGGCAGTGCCCTAGACCGGGACCCTCATCGGTGGATGGGGGTGCCTGGAAGCAAATGCCAGGTTGTAATATGACAAGAACATAATGGCTGGTCTGACTCTGAAGGAGGGCCGGTTAGCCAATGACGGGTAAGACTCCTCACAGCGGGGGGCGACCTAAGACAGGCAACGGTCAGGAAAGAGTCACCAGGACACCTGGCTATAGGGTCACTGGGCCTCTATGTTGATTTAAGATTTATCCTAATATTCTGAAAAAGACGGGCCATAGAAAAATAAGAGTGGCTCCAGAGCTTCTCCCCTATTAAACCAGCATATGCTGCCATACTTGAGAATCATGGAAATAAAATCTCTGAAGAGTTTATCTGTTTAGACTGATGCCAGACCCTCAGGAATGTGATTATTGCTGTGGGTTTCAAGTCAGGACTGTGGTAAGAAATTGAGGCTAGATAACTTATTGTTAGCTTAACTATAATGATTGGAGCTAATTAACTGGCTAGCCTACCTCAGGATAAAGATAACATCGCGACCTGGGTCCATACACCCATGTTCGGCTGCTGGACCCCTCGTCATCCTACTTCTGTTACTAACCCTCGGGCCCTGTATCATCAACAGACTGGTCCAGTTTGTCAGGGATCACGTGGGGACCGTCCAATTGATGGTCCTCCATGCTCAATACAGGTCCCTAGAAATAGAAGAGGGCAAGATAGCAAAGCAGCTGGACCCATGATTGGGTCCATAAGCCACAAGACAAGGGGGGGAATGTAAGGGCAAAACGGGACTGATTCCATTTTGCTTAAGGGCAAATTGGGACTGACTCCATTGTGTTTCCTGTCTTCCACCCTGAGTCCCCAGTGCCTGCTCAAAACCTGCAACTTCCCGGTTCCAAAAGAACCACGCCCAGTGACCTATGGACCCTTCCTCAGCCAATTGGCTAGGATCACGACCATCACCCCTCCCACTGCCCCTAGACCACTTTAAAACTATTGTGTTTTTGGACCGGGCCCTCTCTCTCTCGACCCACTGCTGCGTCGGTGCGGTAGGAGATTGAGCTCGAGCTAGCTCGATTAAAGGCTCTTTGTTCTTGCATCGGACTCGGCTCCCTGGTGGTTCTTGGGGTCCCCGAATTCTGGGCATAACATTCATCAGGTTACTTTCTTTATTTGATTTGCCCTCCTCCTGCCTCCCTGACATAATGTAAGCTCCATGAGATTAGAGACCATGTTCTTTTTTTCTTTCCAGTACTCAGCATAGTGTTTTAAATTTATTCTTTACTTTTTTTTAAATTAAGTATTCTCTATGCCTAACATGGAGTATCAACTCACAACCCCAAGATCAAAAGTCACATGCTCCACCAACTGAGCCAGCTGGGCGCCCCACTCAATATATTATTTTGCACAGAGAATGCCATTAATTAATATCTTTTGGGTAATGTGTGAATGAAACTCTTAGGAGCCAGGTGTGGATAACTGCAGTTCCTTTTTCCTCCACTAAGTAGTGCTGCACTTGAAAAAGCCACTTCTGTGCTTGTATTCACTGTGCTTTAATAGGATTCTTTTCATATTATTATCTTTATTTGACTGGGTCCTAGGCTTCAGCTCGGTAGAAGATTGTTATTCTATTGGCTCTGTGTCAACCTGATTCTCCACCACAGGTTTTGCCTCTGGTTTTAGCCACTTAACTTGGTATCTCTCAAATTCTGCTGCTTTAATTCTTAGCAATGGCTCCTGTCATTGTCATGGCCTTGATTGGGTCTTCCTTCTTCTCTTCTGCTTTAAATTCTTATAGCAGATGAGTTCCAATTAAGACAAGAATAATTTAATTGAAAAAAAATAAGCTATACTCCTACAAAAGAAAAATAAGAAGCAGATCTTTGCATAATTTTATATCAGTAACTTAACCTTAAATTAAACACACTTTTAAAATACACAAATTACTTTTTCAGTTCCATATTCCATTTCGAAGCTTGAAAAGTCTCCTTTGTTATTTACTGTGGGCAACTTTTGAAAGTTTCTCTAGAAAAAAAAATCCACATTTACATCATATTCTCTAAGGACCTCAGAGTGCCCAAATTCTTTGAGTCAATTTACGTGACAAGACATGTGCCTCAAATGTTCTTATTAAGCTTCCTCTCTAGTTGGAAACACTGAAATTAAGGGAGGAATTCTTATTAGGAATCCCATGGCTTTCTCAGAAAAGACTAAAGTGTTCATCATTAAATGCCTTCATTCTAAGGAAGGGTTTTGGGATTTTGAACTTCAGCCAAAAAGGAAAAATCCTCCCGAAAGATTATAGCTTCCTCTACTTTCTGGTTGATGCCAGATCATTTCTATTTTTGTGTCTGAACTGAAATCATATTATCTGCCTGCTACCTAACTACTGAGGTCTTTCAACACCCTCTGCCTCAATCGAGAATAGAACCATATTCAGAAATTTACCCTTATCTTAGTCGGTGTCCCTTCTGTGCATCAGATGGAGTGCTTTACATTATGTTTTGGGGGAGCAGGTGGGAGGAGCAGCTGGTATGAGAAGTGAGCAGCCTGACAACAGTAAAATTGAGAAATGTGTGTGTGTGTGTGTGTAAAGAGAGTAAGTGCCACAACATGAACATTTGCCCAAGAAATTGTAAACCTTACAGTCTATTCTCCAGAGCTAACAGTATAGTAAATGTTCCAGGTAAAAAGTCATGACATCCTAGGCATCACGAATATCAGAACAGCAGAAACTTGGATTAATACTAAGGCCTAAAGTCATTTATAATGAATTTAAATGATAAATTATAATACTACATTTTTGTATTTGTTTTTTTGTTATAATTCCACTTATATCTTTAACTTATTCTGCAAATATTTATTGCATCCCTACCCTGTGTCAGATCCTGTCGCAAACTCTGGGGATGGCCAGAAACAAGATATAGAGTCTGCTTTAATGGAATTAACTGATTTTCTTTATTTTTTAAAATATAGTATTTTTTTAAGTTTATTTATTTTGAGAGATAGAAAGAGAAAGAGAAAGAGACACAGAGAGAGAGAGAGAGAGAGAGATGGAGGGAGGGGCAGAGAGAGAGAGAGAGAGAGAGAGAGAGAGAGAGAATCCCAAGCAGGCTCTGCACTATCAGTGTGGAGCCCAATGTGGGGCTTGAGTTCATGAACTGTGAGAGCATGACCTGAGCCAAAAATCAAAAGTCGTATGCTTAACCAACCCAGCCACCCAGGCACCCCTGATTTTCTTTAAATGAGAGAACATTGAGACTATTTTGGAATTGCTGTAACTATTGCTTTTATATAATGAAATGAACTCATCCCTCTATTTTTTCAGTTATTAATAAATTATTTTAACATTTGTTCTGTTGCAACAATGCATTTTATAGACCTATTTAATTTAAATCTTTCAGATCTTTATCTGGGATGTTGCCTGAAACTGAGAGTCTAAATATCCTTTCAAAAATTTATTTTAGCCCAGGATGATACTTGTAAATAGAGATTATAAACTATATTTTTAAATCTTTTTCGTTGTGTGAGAATTTTCTTTTTCTTCTATTTCATTCAAATCTAAATAAATAATTAATTTGACTAGGTAATATATGAACAGTTGAAATATTAAAAACATGCACAGAGGTGTGAATTGTAAGAGTAATTCTCCGCTACTTCTCTGCTAGCGAGAGATTCTCCTCCCTGGAAGCAAACTATGTTATGCTTTTTTTGTGTATACTTCAAAATATATTCATTACACAAACAAATATATTCATTTACATATACACATATAATCTTTGCTTTTCAAACACAAAAAGAATTATAATATGCATATTTTTCTGCTCTTTCATCCAACAATGTATCTCTTTTCATTCCCTATCAGTGTAGAGAGTTCTGTTTAATAGCTGTGTATGATTCCAGTATATAAATACACTGTATTTATTTAACCAGTTCTAAGTGATGAATATTTAGGTCCTTTCCAATCTCTCCAAGTACTGCATCAATGAATATCCTGGTTCATGCATAATTCGGCAAATATTCACATGTACAAGAAATTTCTGGAAGGCAAATTTCTGGGTCAAAGGTGTGTACATTTGTATATTTGATATATATTGTCAAACTTCCCTCAGCATAAGTTGTATTAATTTATACTTAGCAATATGTAACTACGTGTTCCTCAAAATCTTGCACAAAGAATATACTATCATAGTTTTTGTTGTTTGTCAATATAATAGGTGGAAAATGATATTTCTTAGCATCTTTAATTTGTATTTCTCTTATTATAAGACTGAGCAGCTATGTGTATGTTTAAATTATCAGTGATTTCCTTTTGTATAAAGTGTCCGTTCATAATCAGAAAGAAGAATGGATTTTGGGGGATAACTGGTAGTCTATGCCATAGGCTCCTACTTTATTTTCTGGATGGCTATCCATTTGTTCCAGCAATATTTATTGAGTAATTCATTTTTACCCATTCTTCTGAAATGTCACTTTGTTAATTTGTGTATATACTGGGTTTATTTTTGAACATTGTATTCTATTTCATTTTCTGTCCTTCTCTTCATATACCAGGGCTACACTGCTGTGTTTTCATTTCTAGTTTAATAGCATATTATCAGAGAACACTATTTTCTCCCTTTAGAATTTATTCACTTTTATTGTATGGAGTATTATAGGAACTTTGTGTTTTATTATTTTTTTAATGTGATTGTTCCATAGATATTTGACAAATGAGTTTATTATCTTCTTTCAGGGCATAGAGGGTTTTTTTAAAAAAATAATATAACAAGTACACCTATCTTATTAAGTATGCTATGTTTTTTCTAAATTCTTTCTGTTCACTTGAGCTTTCATAATTTGGGAGAGACTAATTATTTTATTTTATTTTATTTTTTTATTTGAGAGAGAGAGAGAACACGGGGGGGGGGGAGGGAGGACCAAGGGTCAGGAAGAGAGAGAATCTCATGCTCCATGCTCAGTGTGGAGACCGACATAGTGCTCTATCCCATGACCCTGGGATCATGACCTGAGCTGAAATTAAGAATCAGATGCTCAAATGACGGAGCCACCCAGGTGCCCCTGGGAGAGATGAATTAAAGGTACTACCGCTAACATATTTCTTCTTGTAGTGCCTTGTACTTGTACTTAATACAAGTTGATGATTGCTTAAGAGGTACATAGGTACTCATTACTTGAGGATATTCACTGTGATTGCATCCTTTACTATGATGCAATCCTCTTTGTATTGGTTAAATATTTTTGACCTTGAATCCAACTGGGTCTGACTATTAAGATCATGAACACTTCTTTATGTTTACATTTGCCTGGCATATTTTTGTCCATTATTTCACTCCCAACCTTTCTGAATCACTTTTAATTGTTTCTCTTATCTCTCAGCATATTGTTGAGTCCAATCAGACTTTTTCTTCCCTGTTTTTTTTTTAATACATGAGTTTCCTTATATGATGTATTTGTTAGTTCTGTTCTTTATGTTTCACTATCCTTTTCTGTAGCTTAAAATACTCCGAAATGGTCTGTCTTTGCTTTCTAAGTGTTTATTTTGATAATTTGAAAGGTTTGCATCTTGTTCAGCTGGTTACTTTTTTAATTAAAACTTTATTAAATACTCTTAATCTTCTATTTCTTTAGGAAATATCTTGACTCTGGACTATAAGCAATGACAAAATGAGTATATTTCCACTTCCTCTGACTACCTTTACCCAACCATTTAGTTTTAGTTGTTTATATCCTTTCTGTGTTTACCTTTAAGTGTACTATATACTACTTGAGTAATTCGCTGGAAAGAACCTTTTTTGGCTTTTGGCTGTCAGCATCATAATACCAAAACTTATTTTAATCTTAGTCCTATGGCTACAGTCAATGCTTAACCATTCTTTTTTTTTTAACTGTTCTTTTTTATTGTAGATTCTTATTCATTTCTCAGTTGGTTTCAGTTTGTTCTCTGATAGCATCTTTCAGAAGGGCTCAAGGAGAAATGTATTCTTTGAGTTTTCTGTTTCTTTCAATTTGAGGCCTTTTTGGCTGGAATTAAATCCTTGGGTTACATTTTCTTTCTTGAAGATTTTGCAGGTGTTTCTTTTTTTTATTATAATAGTTTATTTTCAAATTGGTTTACATGTAACACCCAGTGTTCATCCCAACACGTGCCCTTTTTAATGCCCGTCACCCCCTCTCCTCCCTCCCTCACCTCCCTCACTCTCAGATTGTTCTTAGTCTTTGAGAGTCTCTTATGTTTTATCTCCCTCCCCCTCTGTGTCTTTTTTTCCTTTCCAGTCTTCCCCTCCCCCTGGTTTTTGCTTAGTCTCACAAAGTCCACCTATTCGTGGAAACATATGGTATCTGTCTTTTTCTGACTGACTTATTTCACTTAACATAATACCCTCCAGTTCCATCCATGTTGCTACACATGGCCAGATTTCATTTTTTCTCATTGCCACGTAGTATTCCATCCTCTAGGATTTTGATGGTTTCCTGTCTCACATTCAGATCCTTCATCCATTTAGACTTTATTTTTGTGAGTGGTGTAAGGAAGTGGTCTAGTTTCATTCTTCTGCATGTTGCTGTCCAGTTCTCCCAGCACCATTTGTTAAAGATGCTGTCTTTTTTCCATTGGATACTCTTTCCTGCTTTGTCAAAGATTAGATGTCCATATGCTTGTGGGTCCATCTCTGGGTTCTCTATTCTATTCCATTGGTCTATGTGTCTGTTCTTGTGCCAATACCATGCTGTCTTGATGACTACCGCTTTGTAGTAGAGGTTAAAGTCTGGGATTGTGACGACTCCCGCTTTGGTTTTATTCTTCAGAATTACTTTGGCTATTCAGGGTCTTTTGTGGTTCCATACAAATTTTAGGATTGTTTGCTCTAGCTTTGAGAAGAATGCTGGTGCAATTTTGATTGGGATTGCATTGAATACGTAGATTGCTTTAGGTAGTATTGCCATTTTAACGATATTTATTCTTCTGATCCATAAGCATGGGATGTTTTTCCATTTCCTTGTGTCTTCCTCAATTTCCTTCATAAGTTTTTTATAGTTTTCCACGTAAAGGTCTTTTACATCTTTGGTTAGGTTTATTCCTAGGTATTTGATGGTTTTTGGTGCAATTGTGAATGGGATTCGCTTCTTCATTTCTCTTTCTATTGCTTCATTGTTGGTGTAAAGGAATGCAACCGATTTCTGTACGTTGATTTTTGTATCCTGCAACTTTCCCAAATTCATGGATCAGTTCTAGTAGGCTTTTGGTGGATTCTGTTGGATTTTCCATGTAAAGTATCATGTCGTCTTTGCAGGTATTTCTGAATCATGTATTTGTGTTGAATGTTGTCGAGGAAAAGTCCAAGTTGAATCTGAAGTTTTCCCCTTATAAATGGCTTGTTCTTTCCTGTCTTGCTGCCTAAAGCATTCTTCATTTGAAGTCCTTTTATTCTAGTTGGATATTTTGAGTGTTAAGATTTGTATGTTAATTTTTCCTAGACAGAATGTATCTTTCTTTCAGTTTTTAGATTTAAATCTTCTTTGATTAATTCTTTGTTTTTTGACTTATAACTTTTAAACTTTCTTAAATTTATTTTTGGGAGACAGAGCATGAGTGGGGGAGGGGCAGAGAGAGAGGGAGACACAGAATCTGAAGCAGGCTCCAGGCTCTGAGCTGTCAGCACAGGGCTCAATGCGGGGCTTGAACCCACAGACCTTGAGATCATGACTTGAACTGAAATTGGACTCAAGTGACTGAGCCACTCAGGTGCCCCTTTACTTATACTTTTAAAAATTTAATTCATTTCTCTTATTTAGAGACAAGCACCCAAAACTGATGGTGGATCTCCTTTGTCTTTAATATTGGTCATTTTCTCTCTATTCTTATTTTTTTTCCTTTGGCAGTTTTGTTTGTTTTCATTCCTGTCTGTGTCCCTTACTATGTTTCAAGCAATGTCTTGTGTCAAAACAAGTCTTCATTCTGTGATGGTTTATTTTCTCCTTTTACTTCTTTCTTAAGATTTACCAGGTAATTTTCATCTTTTTTTCTGGTATCTTGACAACTTTTTTAAACTCTTGTATCTTTACTTTGAATTCTTATTTTATAAAAGTCTTTATTACTTCTTTAAGCTTTTTCTGATGGCATAGAGAGTTTTGGTCATGATATTCATTGGTTCCATGGCCATATTTATCTGGTGGTTGAGCTTCATGTGTGATTTGTTTTCTATTAAAAAAAAATGTAGTACCTAAGTATAGATCCAGCGGTGATACATTTTTATTACTAAAAATGTTCAAATAAGGAAGGTTCTTCTTGGGCCAGCTATTTGTGGGAAATTTGTACTATGGAGGGGTCAGGGCTATGTTCTGGAGTTGCAGTCTTGTAAAGACGATATATCTGTGAGATTATTCACTCAAAACCACCTCCTCTGTTTGTTCTCTGTCAGGGAAGTTCTCTAACAAATTATTATAGGCTTTGAATTTCAAAGTTGCCCAATTTGTTTGGAGAATTGTGCTCCTTTACCTTGGTCTGAGATATTTTCCTACAGGCATTTTCTTCTTCCCATTCCTTTGTTTGATCTTCAGAGAATCTGACAGTTAAAAGAAGTAAAATTGCGTAGTTGCTACAGATTAGGCTCTAGAGCCAGACAGCCAGAACTTGATTCCTGACTCCTTTATTAATTAATAGTGTGACCTTGGGCAAGTCACTTAACTTTTCTGTGCCTCATTTATCTCATTGTGAAAGAAAGCATAATAGTATTGATCTCATAGGGTTTATGTGCATTAATACATGTAATGTCTCAGAAGAAGGCTAGGCATAAAGGAAGGGGTCAACTTTATTGCCATTTAAAAACTGGAACTCTAGTTTCCTTTTCTACTTTAGATCTCTCCAGGATTTTCATGTTCTGCAGTGTTTGGAAAACATTCCCATTTTTGTTGAGAAGCAACTTGGACATTCTTCTCTAACCTGTCTAGACTGGCATCCTCCAGCTGTGTTGCTAAGCAGAATCTGTGGATGATCGTGAAGTTATTCGTAAAAGAAAGCAATTCACTCTCAAATGATTTCCTTTCTTTCTTTCTTTCTTCTTTGATTTTATATATCATTAGAAGTTCAAGTCTCTTTCTCTTATGCTCATAAGCTCTCTCTCTGACATTCTCTTTACTAGAGTTTACTTTCTCATTAACACAGACACAAAATATGGTTAATAGATTTCACTTAATAGTAGAGAAACACAATTTTAGAAATCTGAGTATTTAAAACATGTATTTTGAGACACATATTCTCACACAAAACATGGATATGCATGAAAGGTTAAGAGTAGTAGTCTTGGTAGTAGGAACATGGCATTTTAATTTTAATTTTGCTTGTCTGTATTTTCTAATGTCCTACTGTACATTAGAAATACATTAGAAAGGAAGGGGTAAACTTTATTGCCATTTAAAAACTGGAACTATAGATCAATAGTTTCCTTTTCTACTTTAGACCTCTCCAGGATTTTCATGTTCTGCAGTGTTTGGAAAACATTTCCATTTTGGTTGAGAAGCAACTTGGACATTTTTCTCTACATTTACAAAAATATGGCTTTTGTAAAAAAATTTTTATAATAAAAAGAACACTGTGGATTAGCTCAAAATCATGGTAGTTGTAACATTATTGTTCTAGTCAAATAAAAAAAAATTATTTATTTTGAATTTAATCCTAAGAAAGAAAAACCTAAAAATTCTTTAGTCTGGAGGCAGAATATAACAAAATTGAATTTTTAATAAAGTCTAATTCTTTCTCTTAAGTTAGTTAAATATAGGTGGCTGAAATGAAAATGACAAGTATTTTTGTCAAAATGGACTTTTAAAGACAAGCTTCATAGTAGAGGTATGTGAGATTATGACAAGGTTTTGAATGCTGGGGTTTTAGATGGAAATCTTTTTTTTTTTTTTTTTTTTAGGGAGAGAGAGATAGAGAGAGAGAGGATGTGAGCAGGGGAGAGGGGCAGAGAGAGAAAATCTTAAGCAGGCTCCATGCTCAGTGAGGAGCCTGATATGGGGCTCAATCCTACAACTCTGGGATCATGACCTGAGCCAAAATCAAGAGTTGGACACTCAACCAACTGAGCCACCAGGCACCCCTACATGGAAATATTTCTTAAAGGCAATGATGAATCACTGGAAATTGTTAATTAAAGGAGCTTCCACAATCAAAGCACACTAAGCATAGTTTTCATCTGTAATTATTTGATTTTGAAATCCCGAAAGTGAACTATCTTTGTAACACGGTTACATATTAAGAAATGGAATGCAAGAGACTGAGTTCATAGTGAACACTTCACTTGTTTATCAGTAGGCTCTGATAAACAAAATCCCGAAGAAAGAAAAATTGAGGATTGTGATACTGCATCTGGATTCAAATTTACAACTTTTTCAAACAGAGGAAGTTGCCATTCTGATCAGGATCGACTACATTTATATGAGAGCATCATATTTCCAGGGAAAGACAATGACTTTTTAAGGGAGACTACTATTCAAATATTAACTTTGTCATTTGCTTTGGGACAAGTTACCTAATCTCTGAGTTTCAGCTTCTTCATATTTAAAATGTGGAAGTAATGTTTATCACACAGGGTTGTTGAGAGTTGAGGGACTGTTGATAAAATATTTAATATAATAAGTACTTAATGAATTAAAAATAATACCAAACCCAAAAGTCCAAAATCAAAGAAACTAAAGAATAAGTTTTATAAAGAGGGAAAGGTAACTGAAAGAAATTAATAATTAACTAATGCCCTTCTGTCTTCCATGTACCAGAGACACTTGTACTTAATAAACAATTATACAGAAATAATTTCTGTGCCTCTCTTCCCTTTTCAGACTCTGAGATTTTCTTTTTTTTTTTTTTAGCGTTTTTATTATTATTTTTTTTATTTTTGAGAGACATAGAGACAGAGCGTGAGCAAGGGAAGGACAGAGAGAGAGGGAGATACAGAATCTGAAGCAGACTCCAGGCTCTGAGCTGTCAGCACAGAGCCCGACGGGGGGCTCGAACTCACAGATTGTAAGATCATGACCTGAGCTGAAGTTGACCGCTTAACCAACTGAGCCACCCAGGCACCCCCAGACTCTGCGATTTTCAAGGGCAGTAAGAATGTATTTCTTTTTATTTACTCCTACTAGTACAGCTGCTGGCACATAGTACATGATCAATATTTGTTGCGCTGAACTGAACTCAACCACCATTATCTATTTCTCTCTGTTTGCTACGATATTGTGAGAAAATGGCTGAATAAATATCTACTAACTTTGGAGTATGTTTGTGATTTTCTGACTTAAAATAAGGAGTATCTGATGTACACAATATTCAACTGCAAGGAAGGCTCTGGGAATACCTTAAAGAGAGAGATGTCACCTGAAAGCGATGGCAGGACAGCAGTGAGTCTGTTCTAACAACAGACATGCTATGCATTAAGATGCTCTGCACTGAGAAAGCAAAAATGGTATGGGATACAAATCTTAACTGGAAAAAATCCCAGAGACAAGAATTCTGTTTCAGGCAAGTCCTCCAGGGTGAAGAACAGTAAGGATTTCCTCTCTTCTTTATTTTCAGGTGTGCTAGGTACCAAGGATACAAAGGTGAACATTTAGGGGCTCCTGGGCGGCCCAGTTAGTTGAGCATCTGACTCAGGTAATGATTCCAGTGTCCTGGGATTGAGCCTCGCATCAGATCTGTGCTGAGTGTGGATCCTGCTCGAGCACTCTCTCTCCTTCTCCCTAAAACAAACAAACAAACAAACGAACAAACAAACAACAAAAACACACTCCCAAACCATCTCAGTCTCTGCTCCATCGTTGAGTGTGACAAGGTATGGAAATTTCTTACAGTGTTCTATCTAGTTTTTGCCAAAATAACCTTTACGTTTTGCTTTCTTCAAAACAAATTTTTTTAAACCCTTTTCTTCTTGCCCTGAGTATCATTGCACACTTGGCTCAGCTGAAGTTACCTCTTTCCCATCATAGTCCTGGTTTAATATATACATTGCAAAATTCATAATTTTTACAATGGTCGTTTCAGGATGGAGGGGATTACTGGTGGATTTAATTTCTTTTCTTTGTGCTTTCCTATCATCTCCTAGTTCTATGCAATAAATGATCTTTACCCTTACAATTAAAGAAGTTATTTATTTGTTTTCAGAAAGAGAGAGAGAGAGAGAAGAGAGTGTATGTGCCAGTGGGGGATGGGCAGAGAGAGAGGAGAGGGAGAATCCCATGCAAGCTGTGTGCTCTCAGTGAGGAGCCAAATGCCGGGCTTGATCCCATGAACAGGTCATGACCTGAGCCAAAATCAAGAGTGGGATTCTCATCCGATTGAGCCACTAGGTTCCTGTAAAGAAGTTATTTTAAAAATATATCTTTTCTAACTTCCTCTGAAAAGTCTTGATTATCTTCCTTTAAGCATTTAAACTCATGTATGTTAACATCTTAACACAGAAAATCTAAGTCTGCCCCACCCCCACCTCCTGAGATATTAATGTATTAAATACCTCGCAGTTTTCTGGAGGCAGTATCTGTCCAGGGAGGATGAGACGGGGAGTTACCCAGGGCCTGGCATGATTTATGCTCAGTGAGATCACTGCTCCATCTGAGGGCTCTTCACAGTCCAGAATGTTGAGAGCTGCAGGACTTACTCCAAATCCCACAAGAATCTGTGGACTGTGACCCAGTAATCACATTTTCTGAGAGGGGCTGCTAGATATTTTTTGAGAAGCCAGTTGGTATTAATTAATATTACTATTTTCTTGTCAGTTGCTTTTGACACTTTATAAAATTATTCATTAGCTAACTAGCTCTTTCTCCAGTTCTCTTTACTGTGTTTGCATTAATTTAATTTGGAATTGTTACAACCATTGCCACATTTTCCAGAGTGGCTAAATCTTAATCAGTAAATCCAGGGACCTATAAAGTTCACGACAGCAGAATGTTAGAAATGTGTTAAACTATGCTTAATATACTTTCTGTGTGAAGCTGACACTAAGTGATTATTTCCAAACCCAGCTTTCTCTTGTCACCCAACTCTTCTTAAACCTATAAGTATCCACCTATCTTAAGATGGAATACTAGAGGTTTAAAATGGGTGGTGATAGGGTGAGATTTATTCAGAGTACGGGCAGGTTGAGATTAAAGTTATTTTCCTTAGTGATGACTGTTTTTCCCCTTCTCATGGCTACTCAGATATTTATAATGAAGAATTTTCAGACTTCAGTCTATATTACATACAGAAGGTATAGACTTACCTTCTCATGTGCATGTTCCTAGGATAGACATGAACAATCTGCAATAATTGAGACTCTGCAAGAGCCTAATACAATTGAGTGCCCTGGCAGGTATCTAGATAGTGAACAGATGAGATATGTAAATGAATGTTTTGACTTCTTCTCCTCTTACATGGAGATCATAACCAACAAAAGCAGTGTTGCAATGGGTCATTATTTTTCCAAACTGATGTTTGGACATAGTAGGCCTGTATCCTTTTAGGTAAATGAATGATGGATTAGAGGGTAGTAGGTAGTGAGAAGACCATGGGAAATTGCAGAATAGTCTCTGTGTGTGAAGATTGAGAGATTTGGTGGACTTTTAGAACTCTCTTTGTAGTGTTGAAACAATGTTTCCTTAATGTCCATTTCAATCCTGTGGTTCCATTAGGGCTACAGTAAGAAATTTAAGTACCTACACATAAGACATCCAAAAACATTAAAATTAAATTAAAATTCTGGGGATGAAATGTACAGCACCATGACTAAAGTTAACAATATTGTATCATACATTAGAGAGTTACCAAGAAGGCAGATCTTAAAAATTATCATTATGAAAAAAATCATAGCTGTGTGAAGTGATGGATGTTAACTAAATTAATTGTGGTAATAATTTGCAATATATGCATTTGTCAAGTCATGCTGTATTCCTACATAATAGTATATGTCAATATCTTTTTTTTAATGTTTTTTATTTATTTTTTGAGACAGAGACAGAGCATGAGTGGGGGAGGGGCAGAGAGAGAGGGAGACACAGAATCCGAAACAGGCTCCAGGCTCTGAGCTGTCAGCACAGAGCCCGACGCGGGGCTTGAACTCACAGACCAAGAGATCATGACCTGAGCCGAAGTCGGACGCTCAACCGACTGAGCCACCCAGGCACCCCAGTATATGTCAATATCTTAATAAAGATGAAAAAAAACCAAAAAGATATCCAAAAACATATAATTAAAATCTCACAGAAGCCTAAAAGGTAGATATATTAAGCCTGTTCTAGTGAGCAGGAAATGGAGGCACGAAAGGGTTAACAAATGCCCAAGGATAGGAGAACTGAGATTTGAATCACTGGTGTCTTGACTCCAAAGTGTTGTTTCCACTGCTCTGTCAAGAGCTTGAAGGAGGAGGGGCAATGGGAGAAATGTGTGAAGGGAGTCAGAAGGTACAAAGTTCCAATGATAAAATAAGTCCTGGGGGTGTAATATACAGCATGGGGAACAGTTAATACTGTATTGTATATTTGGAGGTTGCTAAGAGAGTAAATCTCAAAAGTTCTTATCAAAAAAATAATTTTAAGTGTGTGAGATGATGAACACTAATTAAACTTATTGTGGTAATCATTTCACGAAATATACAAATACTGAATCATTACATTATATATCTGAAATTAATATGTCAATATACCAATAAAAAGAGTTTAGGGTAGTGCGTGAGGGGAGACAGGGCCATGGAGTCAGTGAAAAGAGGCCTTTGAGGGCAGCCAGCCTTGCCCTACTTGGAAATGTTCTTCCTAGTAGGTGGGTCCATTCTTCCAAGCCACGTGTAGCTGGGGGGCTGGTTTGGGATAAGGGAAGACACTAGTCACAGAGGATCCCTGAATTGGGGCGATGTACTGAAAAGGGCACCAGTGGGAGCTGGCCGTATCACACTTTTCTCCCTGCTCATCAGCATCACTTTGTGGGGCCTCTGGCAGGTCTCTGAATTTGTAAGCCTCTGTTTCTGAGGAAGAAACTGTCAAAGGAAGGCAGTGGACTAAACAATCTTTAAAGACCTCTCCTGTAAACATTCTCTGGTGCTGAAGTATTCTCATTCTGAAGAGCAAGAGAATCATCAATCCATTATAAATTGAATTGGTTGTTAAAAGCTCTTCAATCTTATTTTGGTTTCAGAGTATGTAACACTGTATTGTTTTGGTAATATTTTCTTCCTCTCAGGGCAGATATAGTATACGAGGAAAATGAAAAGAAGCCTGTGAATAGAAGTGAGAAGAGTTGGGACAGTGAATCAGGTGGCAGAATATCTGGAAGCTTCTTGTAGACACAGATGGTGGATGTAAACTGTTCTGGCAGGGAATCTCTGCCAGACATCCCATGGAGTTTATTACTAAATGTGGGATCAGTAAACTTTTAAAAACATACTGTGCATGTAAAATCATTTAAAATAACTTCAAGTGCAAAATCCTTTTGTTTCAGCAATATCTAATCCTTTCTTTCTGCTTTATAAATAATTTAGATTAAAATCCCAGCTTTGGTGTTGAGCAATATTATTATCTTTTATAAAGTCTATCCTTTGTAAAATTGTTGAGTGACTCATTAGGAAAAGTTGAAGTTCTGATTGTGTGGTCCCAGGATATGTTCCAATTTGACTCAGTAATTTTTTTAAGACAAAAATACTGTAAAGGACAATTAAGTATAAAATTCATGTGAGACAATGGAATAAAATGAAAGGATATTATGCCACAGTGTGTGGTCAGAGTAAAACGCATTAAAGTTGAACCAGCTGCTAAACTCAGTGCTCAAGTGTAACAGTTAATCTTATGATATAGGAAAAAACTATAATTAGGAAATGGCTAGATCTTTAAAAAGTAACTCAGTGTAGTAAAACCAGGCAACCTTGTGAGTAGAATCGGGGATTTTATGGAACATTAAAAATGTTTCAATGCAAGAAATCCCAGCTGCATAAAATTTTAATTGAATATATGCTATTTTTTCCTCTCTATATAATGGCTAATATTTATGATTTATAAATGTATTCACATACATTGTATGGTTTGATTTGTATACAGTCTCTAAATGGTATGTGGGAGGTATTACTGCATTAATAGCTTTACTTTAGAGATGAAAAGTTGGGCTTTCGATAGACTAATGACTTGCCCAAGTTAATACAACCAATAAGCAGTATAGCTGGTACTCAAATCTGGTTTCTACTGGAAGAGTCTCTCACCAGCAGCATATGGAAGCTTCATGGAAGCACATGTACAGTGCTAACTTTGTCTTTAAGTGAGTTGGAGACACTGAGTTACTTTTTTTAATGTCTATGAGAAAGAGAGAGAGAGAGAGAGAGAGTCTGTCAGAGCACAAACAGGGGAGGGGCAGAGAGAGAGGGGATACAGAATCTGAAGCAGGCTCCAGGCTCTGAGCTGTCAGCACAGAGCCCAACGATGGGTGTGGGGATGGGGCTCAAATTCATAAACTGAGAGAGATCGTGACCTGAGCCAAAGTTGGACACTTAACCCGCTGAGCCACCCAGGCGCCCTGACACTGGTATAATTTTGATCGTCAGGCAGAAAATGTTATATTTGACTCCCTAAGTTCATTCCCTCCACAAGTAGTCCATGAACTGATATTTATTACATCTATTTACCAGATAAATTTAATTTGAGGTTTTTTGAATGAAATAAATTTGCCAAACATCTTGTCCAAGCTGATGTTAGTTTTTAAATTGTAAATGTATTGAACGTGAAGGATACAGGCTCATTCCTTTATTCAGCATGGGCAAAGGTGCCCCCCCGCACCAACTTTATATATAAATATATAAAGAAAAATAAACTAATGAAATATAGACTTTTGGAAGAGATTGTTAGGTCACTGAGCCCAAGCTGTTCTCTCTACAGGAATATGGTCCACAAGTCTTGGCAAATATTTGTCCAGTTCGTTATTTAAAAAAAAAAAAACCGTCTTATGTGAGAAAGCAGTTAATGTTACTGACTTCTTTCTCAAAGTGAATCCAACATTGCATCTTGATAACTTCTTTCCACCGGTTCTGGTTCCACCTGCTAGAGACCCTCATATTAGTCTAAATTCTTATTCTCA
Source organism: Paguma larvata (assembly GCA_030068075.1). NCBI lineage: Eukaryota > Metazoa > Chordata > Mammalia > Carnivora > Viverridae > Paguma > Paguma larvata. Next base: position 73,786,583 of record CM057823.1, read on the forward strand.
TGAAACTATTTTTCTGGTTTGTTTGCCCCACCCCCAGACCCCTTTGTTTATTCTTTTTTTTTTTTAAATTTTTTTAATGTTTCTATTTATTTTTGAGGGATAGAGAGACAGAACACCAGCCGGAGAGGGGCAGAGAGAAAGAGGGAGACAGAATTTGAAGCAGGCTCCAGGTTCTGAGCTGTCAGCACAGAGCCCAACATGGGGCTTGAATTCGTGAATCGCGAGATCATGACCTGGGCTGAAGTCGGATGCTCGGCCAACTGAGCCACCCAGGAGCCTCTGTTTATTTCTTATGATACGGTTTCTAGACCATTCCTCTCTCTGGCCCCTTTCCTTAGAAGTGTTTGTCAATGTGTCCATTAAATGTAGAATCCGGAGTTGAACAGAATGATCTCAATGTAATGAGATCCAGCAGTGGCACTACTCACTCTTGTTCTAGGCACAATAATTCTATTAATTCTGTTAAAAATTGCATCTGATATGTTAGTGATTTGTCAGAAGGCTGGCGTACAGCAATGTTGCAATTAACAAAAGATCATCATTTTTTTTTTGCTCCATACAACTGATTTTTTGCCAAGTCTGCCCCATTCTGAACTTCAAACAAGTTTTCATATCAATGCTTGGTACAGTATTTCATATTGATTCCTATTAAATTTTATGCTCATGTGATCTATTATTTTAATGTTTTGAAGTATTCTTGATTTATTAAATTTTCTCAAATTTATATTCTTGGCAGATTTTGTAAGCTTCTTTAAATGCCTTCATTCAAGTTGATAAAGTGTTTAAGAGTCAGAGTTAAGTGTAATATTCTATAAAATGCAACATGGGATTTCCCTCAATATTGATGAAACTCTATTAATATTCTTTAAGCACGTTGTTCAACCAAGTGCAATGCAGTCATAACGATCACACTATTCTCTAACTGTTCACGATCACTATTGGTCCTTGGTTCTTTGTATAATCCCCCATACAGCACAGGTCCCTGACAAAGTTCAGTTGAATTGATTTGAATGTATGTATCTCTTTGTGACTGTTCAGCATTTTGAGTCTTTGGCTCTCTGCAAACAAAATCTTGTGTACACTTCAGAGAATTTCTCATATCACTTCTTCAGAAAGTTTTCCTTTACTAACTCCAAGTGATATTAAATCTTTTTAAAGTCCTATATAGCTAAGTTGCTTCTATCACACATCTGAGCATTTAATTATGGGCTCCTTCACAGTTATCTAAAGGTTTATGAGTGTAGGAGTGTGTTTGCAATGTATGTTTGCACAGTGACAGCTATTTTCTTTTTTTTTTTTCTGTGCAATATTCTCTACCATTTCTGCCTCTTCTCATTACATATCACCTATAATTAGACCTAGTTTGGTCATATCTTATTGGTTCAAGTATGTTCACCTGACCCGAGCTGGACCAGAGTCCTTACCTGGAAATTTTGGAAATTGAAATAGAGGTGGGTAACTTTCTTCAGGAGAGTTAAAATGAAAAACTGGGGAGTTCTCCATGGCTGTGGCCATGAAAGCAGAAGATATGAGTAAAATCAATCAAAGACTGGGACAGAGACAGAGAGATGGAGCATCTCTACAGAGAAAAGTGGCCACTACCATCAGAACTTCTTTTTTGATTGTTTTTTATGCTTATTTATTTTTGAGAGAGAAAGAGAGAGAGAGAGAGAGACAGACAGAACATGAACAGGGGAGAGGCAGTGAGAGAGGGAGACACAGAATCCAAAGCAAGCTCCCGGCTCTGAGTTGTCAGCACAGAGCCTGATGTGGGGCTTGAACTCATGAACTGTGAGATCATGATCTGAGCCAAAGTTGGACACTTAACTGACTAGCTCCTACAACCAGAAGTTCTGATGGGATTAGAGTCCCTGGACCCAGTGTTCCCAAGACTTAGCCAGATTCCTCAGCTAGGGACCCATAAGATATATTCAGTAAATTCTCCTTTCTTAACCCAGTTCATATTGTATTACTTCAATATTCAAAATAGTAACTTTAGAGTTGTCCATTGGCAACTCAAATGGTAGAGAGAAATCCTAGAATGTGAGTTGAATGGCAGGATCTTCCTGCGGCTGAATTTGGCACTGCATATAAATTTTGCTTAGCTCACACAGTATTCACAAAAATATTAAAGTAGTAATTTTAAAAATTAGGAAAATTTTCACACACTGGATCTCTGGTTTCTCTTGAAAAGTCTGAAAATCTAGAAGCAGTGGGCTGGCATTTGACTTGGCAAGAGAGGTTGGAGCTGGAGACCAGTTGTCTCCTTCAGAATGGGAAGCACTCCCTAGTTTGTTCTTGTGCTCATCATCCCATACTTACTGGGAGATGAGGCCAAAGTCAGTTACCATTTCATAATACCAACCCACACACACACACACACAAATGAGTTTTCTTAACGGTAGCTTTAAGAATGAGACAAAAATTTGGGAAATTAAAGATTGACAAAGCCTTATGTTTAAAAAAATTTTTTCTTTGTGAAATTAAAAACTATTCCTATATTTGCTTTCCTTTTGTCACTCGCTTTACCTGCTGTATAAGGCAGGGTATAACCATCTGTACATAAGCCTACGGAGAAAGTTTCCTTAGTCAGATAGAAAAAAGACAGGGCTTACCTAGGGAAATGGTCAATGAAATTATATGTAGTAAGGAATGTCCAATGAATTGCTAGAGAAATTGGTAATTAATATATAGTCTAGATTTGTTTACGACTTTACCCTCCATTATCCTCAGCCTTTAGTAAATATATGTTATACATAATGACCTTAGGTTAAGGGTGTTTGGTGAAATAAAGGTGAAGGGAGTTTGAATCTGGAATGGTAGTATGTAAGTAGAATCTCCAGTGAGCAGAGAGCAGTGGTTAGAAGCCAGGTGGCAGTGAGGAGGACTGAAAACAGACACAGGCATGAAAAAAGCTCAGTTAGAAAACACCGATAAGATTATATATTGTGTGGGCTGGGTGATGCAACTAAGCAGTCATTTTACTTGACCATAAATGAAATCAGTTGAATTGCTAGTGTATTACTTTTTACTGACCTCTAGTTTTGGTTTAATGTTGTCTCTTGGGTTTTGCCCTCACTAACAGTTAGCAACACTTTGTATATATACATCCTGTATTCTGATTCCTGCAAGAGGTCTGGTTAGGTGAGTCAGTCTCTATTTAGGACAAAACATCTCTAGTGACCAGAGTTCTTTTGCCAGATCTTCATATAAGGTGCCTGCCGGCCTGCAGATGACAGTTACTGGGTTAGATATGGCCCAGGATGTAGGCTCTCATCCACAAGTTTCCCAAGAGTATAGTAAACTTAACTATAAATATGGCACAGCAGTATACTTCCTATCATTTTACTTGATTTTGTGTAATTTGCTATGTCTTTTTTCTACATAAATTATTTTTTGGAAGTAAATAGAAGAATACAATTAATAAAATTTAAAAATCTAGGATAAATATTTCAATGTCTTTTTGGCATTCATAAACTCAAGCATGATAATCATAATTCCAAGATTGTTGTTACTTTCACTTTGTTCACTATTTCTTCAGCTTTGGTAAGACTGGAGACCAATATCTTCACTATATACTTCACTCAAAAACTGAAAAACTGGGGTACATGGGTGGCTCAGTAGTTACGTGTCCGACTTCAGCTCAGGTCATGATCTTGTGGTTTATGGGTTCGAGCCCCAAATTGGGCTCTGTGCTGACAGGTCAGAGCCTGGAGCATGGAGTGTGCTTCCGATTCTGTGTCTCCCTCTCTCTCTGCTCCTCCCCCACTCATGCTCTGCCTCTCTCTCTCTCAAAAATAAATAAATATTAAACAAATAATTAAATAAAAAATTTTAAAAACTGAAAAACTAAGATCTCTTATGTCTAAGCATTTTCATGTTTTATTTGATATACCTAACCTTCATTTTATTTTAGCATGCAACAATGGTATTAGCAAAGACCACTTAAGTACTCCAATACTTAATTTGCATAGTATATGGAAAGAAACTTTCAGGAGCATTTTGTTTGAACAAGAACGAATCAGCATGTCAGCCATGGTATAAAAACTTACTTTTACTTTAGTTTTATATGATGCTTTTAGTCCACTTAAAATATGTTGGAACTGACCTCCTAACTTCTGTTTATTAGAGTACAGGTTAGAGAATGTTGGCTGTGAGGAAACAATCACTAAGTCATTTTTAACATTTTAGCTTTAAGTGAGTAATGAAATGTGAAGCAATTTTGCATTAACAACTCAGGCACTTGTTTGTTTTGAAGCACTAATCTGCGTATAGTGATAGTACGTTTAGTTCCACCTCATCACCTGCCTAGTGTTTATCAATAATATTGATTAGAAATGTCTGCCCACCAAGTGCAAAATCAAATATTGGAAAGTCAAGTTGATGGTAAGCTATATTTCTGAGCTTAAAATGACATTTTGAAGCTGATATATGATAGTCTCTGCCTGTTCCCCGAAATGCCAACTTAGCAACCAATGGTCCTGCTGCATCGCATCTGTATGGTGTGGTCATCTTTCTAGTAAGCATGTGGAAACCGGTCACAGATCGGCTTTCATAATTTTAGATTTGTACTTGAGGAAGAACGGGTAAAATTACTATCAAAGAGACTACTAGATTGGAGCCAGGGCAGCAGCTAGAAAAAATGTGCTGCATAAAATTATAAAACAAAGTATCCAAAAACATGATAACTGCTTTGTATTCATTAGCTAAATTCTAGATAGAAATGGCTTTCTGGGAATTTTGAAAATGCAATGCAACCATGGATTGGAAAGAGAAAGCCTTGGCAATTTTTGGTGTGGGTGATTGGGGGTGGGGTGGTGGATTTCAATGTATGCATTACTTGTTGGTTTAGATTTCTCCACAGATCTTGTCACTGTGTTAGTTTATTATATATCACTTGAGATAGCTTCAACAATTATTATCATCATATTAAATCTAGAAGGATAATTTGAGTAATAATATAAAAAGTGTTGTTTACTTTTAAATGTTTTAAAGATTTAAAGAAATGGATTAGAAACTTCTGTTGGATGGGGTGCTTGGGTGCCGGGATGGTGATTGTGATAGATGGGGTGCCTGGGTGTCTCAGCTGAGCATAGGACTTTGGCTCAGGTCATGATCTCACAGTTCATGAGTTCAAGCACCACATCGGACTCACTGATTTCAGTGCAGAGCCCGTTTCACATCCTCTGTTCCCCTCTCTCTGTGTCCCTCCCCGACTCATGCTCTGTCTCTCAAAAATGAATAAATATTTTTTAAAAAGCCGATGGTCAAAAAAAGTAGAATCTTTAGGTATTTGATAGCTTTCAGAAAATAGGCAACCATTTGCATGAAGAAAAAAATCACCAGTATTATAGGACACAAGAAAGGCCAATTAAATTCTTGGATTTAGAGTATTCATTTTGCAGAAAAGAGCCTCGAAAGATAAGAACCATGTCCACTCCCCATTCCCTAATCCATAAACTAGTTTTGATGTGTTTTTTGCCATATGGGATTGGGTCTCCTCAGTTTTCCCCTCCCCACACTCCCCAAATTGTTTATTGTACTGAAATGTAGTGATATGCATTTTCTAGGTAATGGATGTTGTTTTCTTTTTATTTGACATTGAGATATGTAAATATATTTTATATATCACATTAGAGAGTAATGAAAAACTGGTTAGAAGGGAAAGAAGTCTGAAGCTGTGACCCCTTATGGTACAAGGGATATTCTTGTTAGAAAATCCATCTGCATTCCTGGGTCAAATCTTGAAGATAATCAGATTACTAAAATATGTGAAAAAGTTTTCTAACCTCAAATTTTGTAACCCGCTTAAATGCTGGCTCTTTTAAAAAGAAATTTATTATAGCAAACATACTTACTGCTTATTTTGCTTAATTTCTCTGTTTGTGTTTGCCCATTTACTTTTCACTTTGGCCTCTTTCCCTGTAGTTATTGAATGATCATTTGAGATTTTACCTCCTATACCAAGACTTCAAGTTTTCGGCACCATATTCCAGACACAGAATCATCCCTGGGTAAATATTTGGAGTCATTAATGATGGCGATTGTGCAAAAAACTCTCAGAAAGACATTGAGTAGTTTCATATCTCAATGATTTCTGGTTGTTTTTTATGTTCTGCTACAAAAGTCAAAGACACACAGTAGAGATTAAGCTCTGTCAGTTGTGTAGTTAGGTGAGTAGACCTGGGTTCTAGTATTCGCTATGACTCTAGTCTAACTTAGGGCACAAGCTATTCCTAACCTCTTTGGGCTTGTTGCTTTATTAGTAAAACAAAAGGAATTCATTTAGTGGATCTCCGTGATCTTATTCTAAAACTGTATAGTTCTGGGGCGCCTGGGTGGCTCAGTTGATTAAGAGTCCGACTTCAGCTCGGATCTCACGGTCTGTGAGTTCAAGTCCCGCATCAGGCTCTGTGCCTACAGCCCAGAGCCTGGAGCCTGTTTCAGATTCTGTGTCTCCCTCTTTCTCTGTCCCTCCCCTCTTCAAGCTGTCTGTCTCTCAAAAATAAATAAAATGTTAAAAAAATAAAATAAAATAAAACTGTATAGTTCTATGTAAGACAAATTTGTCTCTCAAGAATCTCTGGCCTTTTTTGATATCAACCTATCTTTTCCTTTGGGGTAGATTCTTTTCGTTTGGGGCTACACAAAAGCTATAAGAGAGCAGTGTTTGGCCTATTTTGTGGGACAGTAGGTCTAGATAAGGTGCCCACATGGGAGGCCCTCAGAATTCAGGGGACAGCATGATATCACTGAGAATTTGTGGGTGGGTGTGGAGGATAAAGAAGGAGATGGAAGCCACTGAAGATAAATTTTACTTGGTTCAGTTTTGCCCAGGGCTCTGTGTGAATGATTTCTATGTGAGAGAAATGTAAGGAAGCAGAATAATGGAATCATAGAAATAATATATTGATTCTGCTTTCTTTTATCATAATCATAAGAAAAACCTTTTTAGCCACCATGAACCACATGGAGCCAGAGGCAAAAGGATAATCAGTAATACTAATCCTATCTTTATTTAAAATTTTAATATATTGTTCATCATGGATATTTTTGCATTAAATTTTATTTTTTGAAAATATTGTATTAAAATATTATTTATCTTGATTACTGTGATTTTGGCACCCATTAAGTTTTGCACCCAAGGAGAGCAACTCACTGCTAGCTACTCAATAACACTTTGTGATTCCTATCTGCTGCCTAACTAGCAATATGAGAAGGTCCGTTTTTGGTTGCACATTGAGAATCCACCGTCTGGTGGGGTTCTTGATCTCTGAGAACTTAATACATCAGTCCGTCGAAACCCCTCTACTTGGGGCACAAAATGGGCCTAAAAGATGTATAGGGTGCGGTTTTCAAAAATGCCATCTGTGGCTCTTTTGACGGCAATCATGTGCAGTTCACATCCCTAGTAACCACCAAATTGTATATTTAGTGGAGTTATTCCTGAAATTTTAAGACAAAAGATTAATGCAGAAGAAATTCTTTCTACTTGCAAAGCAAAACCACACCACTAAATGAGACAATCAATCTGCCAGAAGCAGGAAGAGCAGCCTGCAATTGCGCTGGGAAATAACATGGGGAAACTTGTTAAGGGAGGAAAAAGACTGGAAAGTGTAACTGCAGTCTGGCGAGGTGGGAGGATCTGGGTGTTTAGGGGACCAGAGGACAGCTCCCAGCATGTACATACATATATATATAGGGTAACCTAATAACAGGCCTTGGACCTGCTTCCTTCCATTCAACCAAAACAATGCTTTCCTATAGCTTTAGCACGGAAAATGGAAATATGGGCCAGTAAACCAAAGGGAGAAATATGTACTTAATTACACATTACTGTATAATAGAAAAAAAATAAATATAAAACCAAGTGTTAAAATGAGGGCTATTTTACAGTCCATTTATAAAAGTCTGCAGGACAGCATGACAAGATGAAAGGTTATGCAGGCTGGCTCCTTGAGATACAGGCTAGTGCCTTATTTCTTCCTTTTCTTTTTCTCCTTTCTGAGGCTTAAGAAAAAGTTGCTTTAAAAGAGGAAAAAAGCTGCTTTTGGGAATATAAAATGGTACAGTGTCTGTAGAAAAGAGTTGGTGGTTCCTTCAAAAGTTAAACAGAATTATCATATGACCCAGCAATTTCGCTTCTAAAACCAATAAACCCAACAGAATTGAAAACAGGTACTCAAACAGAATTATTTGATTGTAGTTGAGGGTCACTGTTTACTGTAGCATTCTTTGCAATAGCCAAACGTGGAAACAACTCAAATGTCCATCAACAGATGAAAGAATAAACAAAATGTATGAATGTAATGAAATATTATTCAACTGTAAAAAGGTATGAAATTCTAATACATAATACAACTGGGGTGAGACTTAAAACCATGACACTAAATGAGATACTTCAGACACAAAAAGACAAATATTGCATGATTCCACTTATGTAAAATATTTAGAGTAGGCAAATTCATAGACAGAAAAGTAGATTAGAGGTTACCACGGGCTGGAGTAAAGGGGAAATGGGAGACTTACTGCTTAATGGACATAGATTTTGTTTGGGGTAACGAAAAAGTTTTGGAAATAGATATGGTGATGATTGTAAAACATTATGTATTAGAATTAATGACACTAAATTATATACACTTAAAATGATTAAAATAAAATTTATGTTATATAACAGGAAAAAAAACCCAAAAAAGGTAAAACAGAAAATTGTGACTTTGTGTGAAAAATAAATATAATATTTCTGCATTAGTCAATTAAAGCCAATTCCTGCATTTGGAAGCCGTTCTTAACTGGATTAAACAACTCAACCTAGCATTAGAAAGCAGAAGACCAACTTTCCCCAGAAAACATTTTCAGGAGTAGAAGAGGTTCTACAGAAATAAAAGGTTATTCGAACCATTAAACAGGTACTTAATATGAATTAAAGCACACACGTTGCCCATTTTGGTTTCACAGCACTCTCTCCTCAATTAGGGCTAAATTATACCCTGACTGTAGCAACCACTCCGCCTCCTGTTCTTCATAGAGCTAATTAATAGCACCATCTCTGAAGAAGGGAGGGATAAGCCCTGACATCTCTCCCACAACTGCCCTAATGTTTTGGGGAAATTTTTATTCATGGTGGTAGTGGACAGGGGCTAGGGGTGGAGAAATATGGTGCTTCATAGCTCTTGCAACTTAAAAATAGCTGGTATCTTTTTGGCACAATTTTGAAACATTTGTGAGTCTGAATGTCTGAATACATTAGAATGTGGATTTAAAGCATTTATGCTATAGATTTCCTGTGATTAAGCTAAAAAAAAAAACCGTGTGGCAGGTTATACTTAAAAAAAATCTAATTTGAATTTGCTATGCATTTCTATGCAATAAGAATATTTGAGAGCTAGATAAGAAATTCTGCTTATCTTTTCATTAAATCCAGGTTCTCCATATGAACCATTTGTTGGTTTTCTCAGATTATTATAGATATTTAAAAGTACTAAAGTTTCATTAAAAATATCTATTTCTATATTCCAGAGTAGACTTTCTAGCTGGCAGTCTGTCCAGGTATCACTCCATTCTCAGATGCTATAAGCTGAGGCACAGTTCTTCATGCTTGCCTGCCTACTTAATTCAGATTTGGAAACCAAAGGAAGAAAAGTGTGCTTCCTCTGCTGCTGGGAAAATGTTATTCCCCTTGAACCATACGTTTATAATTTTCTCTTCAAATCTTTCTTGTTATTTTTAGCTTTTTGCCAAGTCTCTGTGTGTTTTTCTTCTTTTTTTTTTTTTTTTTATTTGACTGCTTAATGCTGTTTAAGCTCAGGAAGGGTAAAGGGGATTTTATTACTCAGTGAATCATTTATAAATATGCCACATGTATAGAGTCTCTACCTCAAGTGTAAGAACATGCAGAGTGTTATGTAGGTGACTGTGTAAGTACCTTTATGTGTGTGTATAGACATGCATCTCTTCACTTCCTACGTAGAAACAGGAGCCAGAAAAAATAGAACCGGGGTGTTCTGTTTGAGGTAGGTGCCACTTATAACCGAATGACCGTATGTACAGTGCTGACATCCATACTTACATGTAAACAATGACTTAATAATGCACCTTTTATAATGACATTTAAACTAGGGTATACTCGAAAATGTCATAAACACATGTATTAATCTCCAGAGTTGTCATTTGCAAAAATTTTGAGTGTTTTCTTATTTTGAATGCCTCAGAACTCTTACTTTTTTTGGTTGGGTGTAGAATTGATGAAGTGCCTCCAAATCTAACACGTTCTTCATGACCACGTTTAAGTTTGAGGAGTCTTTAGAACCGGCTTTGTGTGCACATTTGTATCAATAGCTTACTCTGCTACTAGAGTTATGTCTCAAAGACATGGTTGCTGATGCTGAAGGCCCAATACTGCAATCTAAGTGACGCTTCCCGACTACAGGCAGCTGTTGTTGAATGAATGAATGAGTGAATTAGTTAGAAGATAATTTTTAAAATGGTCTGTATATTTTCATTGGAAGGGGAGTGTGAGATGAAGTCCCCATTATGAGATCTTTGGCATGAGGAGGAGATAGAGCTGATATATAAATAGGTGGAAGCAGAATGATAGACAAGAAAAATTCTTGCATGCTAAATAATGTTCTTGATTGCCATGAGTCCTGTGGGAGGGGGTTCAGTAAACCTGTTGTCCCTGGAACCTGTGGCCTTTGTCGTGTTGTCCTCTACCATCCACCGTGGGACTATGCACATGCCCTTACGTCTTGTTAGCCACCCACCTGCTCTGACTGGTTGGTGCCTATACTTCTGTCAGTTTTATCTGCCTATCATCCATTCTTACCTCTTCTAATAGCAGTTAAGTTTTTCTTATGGGGGAATGGCTCCTCCCCTGCTAAACACAGTTTCAGTGAGACTGTCAGGCAAGGTACCCATTTTAACTCCTGACTGAGGGCTCAGCGCAAGCTCAAGATCAGGCCCTTTCTCCTTGATTTGAATTTTGTTCTGAGTGACACAGGGACAACTGAATAGGACTAGAACTCATTCCTCATCATAGCAGTTTGGATGGGGTGGTTGAGAAGGAATTGTCTGTTCATTCCTAAATTCCTAGAGCTGATGGGATTCTAGCTTTTTCTCAAAAAATCTTTCTTGCTTTCCGCTTTTTCTTCAAATCTAAGAGCAATCGCAAATTATGGTTAAACATTATTTTTCCCTTAAGCTAGCTAGAATCAGTTTCTGTTATTTGCAACTGTCAAAATCTAAGCGATAGAGACTCTTTTTCCTGAGTCCTACAGCCACTGTGGGTAGTTCTTCCTCTTCCCGGGCTCATCCTTGAGCAAGGCAGAAAAGGGAAGCAGGCTGTCAGACCTTCCTTGGTGTTGTTATTATTTTCTGTTCGGCTTAAAGATAAATTTAGTTTTCTTGTTTTCTTGACTCTTCAGGTTACAGAAGATAGATGAAATCTACACTCAGAACATTTACCTGCTCTTGTGTAGCTTTTTAAAGTTTATTTATTTTGAGAAAGAGAGAAAATGTGAGCTGGGAAGGGTCAGAGAGAGAAGGAGAGAGAGAGAGAATCCCAAGCAACTTACACTGTCAGCACAGAGCCCTTGAGATCATGACCTGAGCTGAAATCGAGAGTCTGATGCTTAACCGACTGAGCTACCCAGGCGCTCTCACTCTCGTGTATTCTTAATCTATGGTATCAGGATGTTCTTTGCCCACCCTAATCTCAGTCTCTCCATAGCAATTCGAATGTATATATGCAACAGTGACATGCCCCGGTTCCTTTAAGAGAGGAAGAGTTGGATCACACACAAAGAGGCCCCATCACACCCTGTGCACACAAATGTCCCTCTTCCATTTTCTCCTTTTTGCCACTCCTCCCCAGGAAGGGGAAGAGATAAAAGACAGACAATAGAGAATAGAGAAACATTAGCCATTTCAGCATTGAATACACACATATTACTTATTCTGAGAATGCTCACACTTCCAGCACGTGAACTCCTCAGAACTACATATGTGTTTTTGTTCAGTGTAATTTCAACAATTGTGTAATATTATAAACATCAATTGAATATCTGTGTCTTCGTGAAAGAAAGGTCCTGCTTCTATGCAAATATTAACAAAGTAGTTAAGAAAACACAAGGAAGTAACAAAGAAAATATGACTCGTGGGCAGATGGTGTCTGAAATTATATATTTTTCCTGTAAAGCGTTAGTTGTTTTAAAAGCATTAATGCTGATCTTCCTTTTGAATGTGGGTGTATAATTGAAGGTAAAACACCTTCATTGCACAATGCACAGCTTACTTTCCCAAGTACTTACAATAAATTTTTTCTCTTGAAATCTTTCCTTAAGTAATTTTTCACAGGGTGGGGGACACTATTTCTAGGAAGATTCTTATTTGAGGACTGAGAGAAATCATGAGAGTATTTTCCAAGGCAGAATAGAATACATGTTATTGAAGAATGCCTCCTTAAAAGGAAATTCTACAGCTTCTCATATAGACCCTTTCTAAGGTTTATCAACTATTCTCCGCCAGAGAGTTGTTTTTAATCTTGACCTAAATATTTCATGTTGTACATCTAAACCCTTATTTTCTTTTTCCCAAGATGAAGAACAGCCAGGAACAACATTCTGAGTGTAAGGATGAAAGCATAAATTTGAAAGGGCAGCTTAAATCCTCTGATAATATGAATTTTAAAATAATTTTTTCTCATTGGCATACTTGCTGATTTTGAAGAACCTCCTTGCCCATTTTATACCTTTACATTTCCTTTAAGTGGTGGAGACAGAAGTGGACACACGATGGAGCCATAGCGAAGAATAACTGGCCTCACCCTCAGGGCAGGGCTCCTATTTCTGTCTCCCATTATAATTGATTTTTAGATTTCAGTGACATATTGATGTTTATAAGTCAGTCTGATGCCCAAGCTGACCCCCAAATTGATTTCTACTCTCAACTGATCAGTCTCAGCATGTGAGACCATCTGCTTGGTCGCCCACACCATTGGTCACTCGCGTGGAGTTGCCTCATCAGACAGCATGGAGGCGCAGCTGTGGAGAAGCTGGTCCCTCCCTTGCTATCCTGTGTCTCTCATCAAATTAATTACTTGATGGAAAATCACCACTTTCCTTGCCAAAGCTGTTTTTCATGTGAAGGACTATGAACTCTGCTTCCTAGTTAGAGCTTCGGTTATTTTTCATATTTTATATGTAGAATACTAATTTATTTTCCTGAAATGTAGTTTTTTTGTATCCTCTCAAAATATTGGCCTTGACCACTTTCTTAATTTAATAAATATATCTCCATGTGAAAGAACTCTTCTCATTCCCTCTTAGATAGATATTAACTGCATCCTTAAGACCTCCATCATCTTTATTTTACCACTGAAGCCAAGAGACATGTGAACTTAGGATTGCTTCTAGTTTTGCTCCCAGAGGTTGATAATGGTCTTTAAGGAAGAAAAATTATCCATCTTCTTGTGTATTGTGTTATTTTATTCTATGGACTGGAGTCTAGCTCTAGACTATGCTATCCGCACTTTCTATATAAATTTTCTTCCCCCCTTTCCCTTTATTGATGAGAATTCCATACGGCACAAGATAAGAATTCTCAATAAAGTTGGGACATTGCATTTGTCGCTTCCTCTCTACCTGCCAGATCTATTATTCTGCCATGTTACAAATTAGGTGAGTCTGATGAGACCTGTTCTTTACAGATCATACATTCTGATGCCTGCAAGGTGTCTGTGAATTATTGTGTAATGATTTCTTCTAGCAATTTTCTGGCATGGTTCATAAATTTGAAATATTCAGAGGTATTTCCTTTTTTCTAATATAACTATATTTACCCTCTCCCTTACTATTTTAAAAATGGAAATAATGCAAATATACAGAAAAAAACAGACTAATATGACAAAAGTATTATTCTAGTTAACCACATAACACTTTTTAAAGTCCATTCTTCTACCGGGAAGCTAATGGGTTATTTTCATTATTTTGCTCTTGTATATAGCAGTACAAAGAATATTGCATGCAAGAATATTTGGCTACCTTGTAAGAGTTTCTTTAGGATATAAACCTAGGAGTAGAAATGCAGAGACAAAAACATATACTTACCTTCAATCCTTTTAGATATGGCCAAATTTTTCTCAAAAGGCATACCAATTTATAACTCTCTCCATTAGTAGTTTATGAGAGTTCATTGCTCCACATTCTTGCCAACACCTGGTACTTAAGATCTATTGCTAACCTGATTGATATAAAATAGTCTCACATTGTGCTTATTAATTTGCATTTTCTTACTGGTTAGGATGGATATCTTCTCATCTCTTCGTTAGTCGTTCATGTTTCTTCCTCTTTGACTTGCCTCTTTATATCCTTTGGCTGTTTTTCTATTGAGCATTTTTTCTTCTTGTTTTCCAGAGTTCTTGATATATTCTGGATACCATCCATTGGTAGTTATTTTTGTTTTAAGTATCTTCTCCTTCTCTGTAGCTTGTCTTTTCTTGTTGTCTTTTGGTGTGTGCAAACTTTATTTTTTAAAATGTAGTTGGTAGTGTAAGTATTTTCTTTCTTTGTACTTTGGCATCTTGTTTCAGAAATCATTTTTTATCCCGCAGACGTAAAGATCATTGCTCCTCCTTAAAAATGCTTTACATTTTTGTTTTTCAGTTGTTTTGATCTTTTAAACTACAAACAAACTTTGTATATGGTAGTGCAATTTATTTATTTTCTATTCGGCTAATTTGCCAAGAATCCATTGTTTTAACTTTTAGAGATTTGTAGTAAGTGTTGATCACCTATGGCTCTGTCAAGTTACCCCAGCTTGTTCTTGATTTCCAAAATTGCCTCAGCTTTTATTTTTCTGTTGGTTTTCTAAATGTTAGGATCAGTTTTTCAAGTTCAACAGAAACCTCTATTGGTATTTCTATTGGAATTACATTAATTTATATATGAAGTGAAGCAAAATGAAGTGTTTATAGTTTGATTCTTCCTATCTGTGAACATCATGTATTTCTTCTTTTATTTTTGCCATCCTTTTCTACCTTTCAATAATGTTCTGGAAATTTTCTCCATATAAATGCAACTCAATGAAAAAATTTATCCCCAGGTATTTTGCAATTTTTGTTTGTTGTTATAATTGGGGGTCTTTTAAAAATTACATTTTTAATGTAGGGATGCTATATAGATTTTATATATTGTTCTTTATTTCACCTCACAATTCTGCTGAACACTCTTCTCGTAATTTGTCTATAGATTCTTTTAGAGTTTTCTAGGCTAAAAATCCTATAATCTGTAAAGTAATGACACCGATGTTTACTCCTTTCCAAATCCTTAAATCTTTATTTTATTTTCTTTTAGTAACTGGTTAGGACTTCCAGGACATTGCTAAGGAGAATCAATGATAGAAATACCAATGTCCCATGTTTGGCCTTAAAGGGAATGCTTCAGCTTTTCCCATTAGTGTAATGGTTGGTCCGAGTTTTTGGTATGTTTCCTTTTTGGGTTAGTGAATTTTTTTTTCTAGCACTATTTTGCGGAGGTTGGTTTTGAAATATTTTTTAATTAATTATCATGGGTAGGATGAATGTTATCTAATGCTTTTCCCCCTCTAGCTATTGAGATAATCACATAACTTCTCTTTTTTAAGAAATTATTTATTCTTAAGTAGGCTCCACAGCAAGGTGAGATTCGAACTCACAACCCTGAGAGCAAGGGTCATATGCTATGTTCCACTGAGCCAGCCAGGTGCTCACATAACTTCTCTTTTAATCTAGTAAAATGGTCAATTATGTAAGTACATTTTTATCACACTTAATCATTCTTGCATGGCTATTATAAATAAAGTCAGTTATTTTTTTAAATATACTGCTAGATTTGGATTGATATTTGGTTTAAGATTTTGTATGTTATAAATGAAATTAATCTGTAATTTTAGTTTTTAAAACTATCTTGGTTTTGGTATCAAAGTTACTGTTGGCTTCATTAAATGAGTTAAGTACTACCACTAGTCCCTTTTTAAATAGTGAAAGAATCTGTGTAAAATTAGAATATCTGTTTTGTGAATGTTTGATGGAACTTACCTCTCCCTTGTAAAGGCATCTGAGCCCAGGGTTGTATTTTTTTGTGATCGAACATAATCTTCTAATAACTATTGTTATATTTACCGAAGTCCTATGACTAAAATTTGTATGTGTTAGAATATTATTTGTGTGAGTATGAAAATATACCAATCTCCTTATGACAACTCTAACATATAAAAAATATAATGCCATACATACTATTTATGACAATATCTAACCAGGGGCATAATTTTAAATTCTATGCCCCTATGTAAATCCTTAACTTTTGGAATATTTTATTATCCAAACGTCACATTTAGTATGTTGGGGGCATAACAACAACTAATATTTATTGTTACCTTTTCCATGTCAAGAAGTTAACTTACGTTTTTATATTTAATGTCTATAATAATCTTGTGAGAGTTGGCTAAACCCATAACACTTGAGTAAAACCTAGCGGCTAGATAACTTGTACAAAATCTCGTGAGTAGTGAGTGGGAGATTTGAGATTTAAACCACATGTGTCTGAGGGAAAGCTGGTGTTCTTTTTACAACATCTTACTTGGAAGTGGATAACCAGGACTGAGAATCAGTTTTGATAATAAGTAAATTTTATCGGTGTTACTTTTTGAAATTGAGATTCATGATACATGCTTCTAGGAAATCATAGTCAACGCATCTAGGAAAGTCGACTATGATAAATACAAATACTGCTAGAGCTTTCGTGTACTAATAGTCTATACACTGCACAACTCCAGGGGGCACCATTTACATGGGCTTCAAAGTGGATGGTGCTTCTCTGGATTTATGCAGTATGATGGTGTTTAAAGCTGCAAACAAGGTATCTGCATTGCAAGATTCTGAGGAAAGAAAGAAGTCATTCCAATGAAGATATTCTTTCTTTAAGTAAAAGATTAACTGCATTATTGGACTGAGTTTTGGAATTCCTGTTAGTACATGTAATGAGGCTTGTTTGGATTGTACTTTACAAAATTTGTACATGGTATTTGCTATTCTCAGTTTACTTCATTAAAATGGAGAAATATGTTTCGGTTGAGGGCTGCTAATTAACTTCCAAATTTTTCTGTGGGCATCAGCTGTAATATTAAAGAAATTTGAAAAGGAAATTCACAAGGTTTGATGATCTGCTCATGAAATTATTCTTGCAGTGCAATGGAAAAAGGAAGGAAGTGTGTTTTCTTAGATAAGTCCAGACTTTGTTTCCCATTTAATTACTTTCCCTTAATGAAATGTAACATGGAGTATTTAGTAACTAAGGATAAGTGACAAATACAGCAAATGTGACAATTTGTTTAGTCATGACTGTAGATTGGAAGTAATCGGTATACTAATAAAACAGAATTTCACAATATGTACATATTTTATAGGCACTAGAAGTTTTGTGGTTTTTTTGAGACTTTATTTCTAGCCACTATTTTGCCCATTATATTTTATGTTTTGAATGCAAAACTTTTGCAGTATTTCTGATTTCCCCTGACCCATCCATTCTTTTGTGCTTGTTTCTCCATTTTCCACTAGACTCTGACTACTTTACTCAAGATATATTTTTTCCTTCCAAGTCCTTTTTTCACAGCAGTATCCATTTTCCCTGCTGGCTGTCAGTTCTTTTTCTCTCTCAAAGTCATTTCAGTCATTGTTCTTTATGCCTCTCAGAGGAATAAAAAAGGGCTGGTCTCTGAATTATTATTTCTCTTTGAAGCAAGGAGAATGCAGAGTGTGCTAAATTCACTTTAATTTAATAGGCTCCCCAAAAATGAATTCACTTTTTTCTCTGCTGCCATTAAAAAAATTTATTTACCCTGTCATTTAAACTTTATAATAGATTACAAAAACTTTTAACATTTAAAATGACACGAACATTTGGGACTTTTTATTTTGGACTCACCTTAAGGCAATGTATAAAGACAGCATTTCTCTGTGGCAAAATCTTTGACTTCTCAAAACAAATGTGTTAATGCAAGATTTCTGAGTGAAGTAAAGCTCAGCAAGTTAACATTTTTCCCTTCAAGTTTTTAAAAAATTCTGCACATATTTCCTAGGGAAATCTTGAAGTCTTTCATAAGCATTGCACATATATGCACATATTCATGCAGTCCCCAACTTGCAACCTCCAGAAGTTAAAATGTTGGCTCATTGACTAGGATGTAGAATGCATTTCCTCACAAGAACAATAAAGTCTCTGGTTAAAGCCTATTCAGCCCTAACGTCAGTGCTTTATCACTGTTTCTAACAGCACTGATAATTGCTTATATGAGCACTACATTTTGAGATCTGGTAGCAGTCATAGTTATGAGGTAGGGTGGGAAAGGCCTCTCAGTGACATCTCCCTAGTAAATGACCTTCGACTCCAATGTGAAGGGAGAGCAGTTAAGACCACCTAAAGTCAGAATCTGAGTTACTCACAACTAGCTACATATGACATCGAGGTGATTTTACTTGTTATTTATATGGAGTACACAACATTGCAGATCTTGGGGAAATAGGATAATCTTGAGAAAAAAAACAAAATAGAGCTAAATGGGAAACTCCAGTTGTGACAATTAGAAGAGAGTGTGGTATAGGTCAAGGGTTCTCAGATATACCGTAAGCAAATATATAGGTGCCTTAACATAGTTTAATGAAAATGTACTTAGGATTCTTTGAGTAGTATGTTTCTATTTTCAACATTGACCATAAAAGCCCCTTTAATTTCTCTTTATAGCCAAATCTATTATAACATTGGGCTAAAGAACACAAACTGTTACTGCCTTATACATAAAGAAGTCTGAGAGGCTAAAAGGTAAAGTATTAGTCTCCTTCTTTCTTCAGATTGCTTTTTTCCTAGGTCTAACTACCTAGTTTTCCTTGTGCAGTTTAAAATGTATTTATATATAGGTTTCGGAGCATAATTTCAACCTTTAGAATACCCTGTCTTTGTTGTTCTTTCTCTCCTTTCTCTCTCTTCTCTTGGCATTTGTGCTATATTTATCTTATTTATTTCCCAAATTTGGTAATTCAGATATCGTGCCTGTATCTAATTTCATTAGATTTCTCCATTTTCATTTTTTTTGTATTCAAATTAGGGATTTATAAGCTTCACAAACATCTACGCAAATTTTATTTTATTTTTTTCTGGGAATTTAAGACCAATGGTACCTGAATTTTTCAAAATAGTTTTTTTTTTAACGTTATTTTATTTTATTTTTGAGAGACATAGAGTGAGCAAGGGAAGGGCAGAGAGAGAGGGAGATACAGAATCTGAAGCAGGCTCCAGGGTCTGAGCCATCAGCACAGAGCCTGACACGGGGCTCGAACTCACAGACCGTGAGATCATGGCCTGAGCTGAAGTCGGCCGCCTAACCAATTGAGCCACTCAGGCGCCCCTCAAAATAGTTTTAATAATACTACCTGGAATTCCTCCCTTTGTGGTGCTGGCTTTTGTCTACATAGAGGGTTTAACTTTGATTCTCAGTCTAAATTCTGTATTTCTGGATTCAAACTGCCTTTTACTTGAGAGTTACATCACAGAGTCTGCATGCTACTTAAAATAAAATCCCCCAAAAATAGTAATAAAAACAAATGTTACTGCTATTACTATACTAATCTTGTATGAGGGAAAGATCAGTAGATACCCTCAATAGGTAAATTACCATCAGAGGATTATTCAAGGCAATTAAGAATGCCATCCAAGCAGGAGATAGTTTAATCTTTTTATTATTGCATACTCATTTGATTGAAAAGACTTGAAAATCAATGTATATCAGGTAATTTGGAATGAGTTTAGGACACAAGCAAGATACAAGAATCAAAAGAAAACCAGAATTAGATGTCAGCTCAGAATCCTGGGCAGTTCCAAGCACTTGGACAAAATGACTCTGGATTTTGAGTTAAGGACTCTACTATCAATGAGATTCAGTTATTTTACGTGTCTGCTCAATTCTACTCACTTTCTTGACTACATTCTTCAACCTCCATTCTGTGTATCTTTGTCTACCTTCTGCCTCTGCTTACTCATGATTTTGGTTTACTCGTAAATTGGGCTGTCAGTTTCTTACACCCTATATTTTTCCATGAGTCTTCATTGGCCTTTCTGACAGCTACAATATATTTTTTTACAAGTTTAAATTCCAAAAGACAGAGGTTGATTTCTTCATGTCAAAACATTTTATAGATTGCTGGGTAGACTGTGGATTGGCTTCTTATGGATTAAATGATCACTTTAGTCCAATCAGCAGGTGCTAACCTAACTTTGAAACAGCTGCCTTAGGCTGCCACTGTGCAGAGGCTGTGGGCATGAGCAGTTCCCATTTGAAGGGGCTGCTGGCATGGCAGGCACCACGATTAACAAATTGAATTACTATGGAATCTCTAGTCCCGTCTTTATGTATAATCTAATGATTATTTCTTTTATAACAATGACTACAAACACAAGATCTGAAGTTCCTCAACATCCAGAAAACATTAAATTATGTTCAGTAGACTTTGGGCAGTAAGTGTATTTTGCTGTATTCTGATAGTTTAAAAGTTTCTAATTTCTCTATACCATTATGTGGTAAATCTTAATTACTCCAAACTATGTCTTAGGACACACTAATTCCCAACAAGTGATTATTGATGTGCTGAGAAATCTTGGAGTTTTGGAGACAAGTCCTCTCAGCCCTGCCCCTTCAGCTGTGAAATAATGGATGCCAAAAGCTACTATATATTGTCTTATGAATCCTTACCTGCATGTGTTTTTTTTTTTTCCTTTTAATTGCTGGTAAGACCCAGTAACAATTTCTGTTGATCTGCAATCAATTGTTAAGATGAGTTCATCATTATATAATAGGAAGAAATAGCTTCTCAGCAAAATATTTGATCTATTAAGTAATGAGGTGCTTTCCTTTAGAAATGAAGTCATACAAATAGGGTTGCTCTCATAGGTAGAATATTTTGAATATTCTTACACTGCGATTCAGTAATGATTCATCAGTGTACAAATAATTTGATTATAATGCAATTAAA
This sequence comes from Paguma larvata, assembly GCA_030068075.1. NCBI lineage: Eukaryota > Metazoa > Chordata > Mammalia > Carnivora > Viverridae > Paguma > Paguma larvata. Next base: position 73,807,638 of record CM057823.1, read on the forward strand.
GTCTGGAAGTAACTACTTTTCAATTTTTACTATTGTAAAACACACTTACCTTTTGTTCACCTTAACTAAGATTTACTAACTACTGTCACCTGTAACATCACCATAAGTTTAAATTTCAGTGACTGGTCACTGAAAGAGCAATGAAAACTATATGGCTTAGGAGTGTGCATTGTAGAATTCAGGTAATAATACAAAAACAATTTTTGAGTGCTTTTAGGTATTATGAGATGGTCAACATAAATTGCTTAAATCTATTTGGAAAATATAGCTACTATTTCTAATATTTATTTCCATAATTTGGAAGATAAACCATAAGAGATGTCCTTAAACACCAACAAATTATATCCAGTTGGAGGAATGGACTGGTGGGCTGTAGGGTGGTTAGAAGGGAATCACTATTAATCACCTACCATGTATCATGCAGTGTGCTATATGTGTGAAACATTTATTAGTATGCTAATTTTCAATGAGGAATTTGGCTTAAATAATGCCCAATGTCACACAATTCTTAAATGAAAGACCTAGAATTTAATACCTGGCATGATCCTTTGATTCATGTCCAAAGTTCATAATCTTTTGATGACATGATGCTGCTTCACTTTGACTCCTTTCTGACATTCTTCCCCTCCTCAGTGCTTCTCAATTAATGATTTCTTCAGCCATTTAATGACAGTTTCATTATTCCAGCAGGTGCAGTGTAGGCTGGTGAGGAAGGATGAGATGGAAAGGTAACTTTGTTATAAACTTTTGGACTGTTAAAGGACTCTCAAAGGTCTTACCTTTGAATAGAAGAAAAGAAACATGAGTATTTACTATTTTTAGGACTTCCTGCTATGATTGGTGATTGTAGAATAGGTAGTAAATTAGTAGAACGGTTGAGTAAAGCTGTGACAGTGAAATGAAGGTATTTTTCCCATGGGATACCCAGATCAGTTTCTATATTATCTCCAAAAAGCCCACTAACTTTGCATCCTTTTTTTACAGTCTAGATTTATGGCACACACTCTGCAAGAAACTCTAGCATAAATAAAGAAGTTAAAGATCAGTAGGCTTTAGGGAAATGAAGCAAAGCAACAATAATCTATTGGTTTGGGGGCAAAGGCTCTTTAATTTTATTTCATGTAACTTAGGTTAATTAGAATTAAGCTCATAAGGCTAAATGCATTGACCATTGTACAAATTTAATTTAATTCTACTTTAATTATAAATAATTAAAATTATAAATACTTATAAGATGGCAAATAATTTTAAAGCTTTTTCTTTGTGTGTGTGTGTGTGGTTTTTTTTTTTTTTTTTTTTTTACAGAGACAGAGAAAGAAAGAGGAGTGCGAGCAGGGGAGAGGGACAGAGGGAGAGAAAAAGAATCCCAAGCAGGCTCCATACTCAGTGCAGAGCTCAATGTGGGGCTTGAACCCATGACCCTGAAATCATGACCTGAGTCAAAATTAAGAGGTGGATGACCAACCTACTGAGCCACCCAGGCACCCCTAAATAATTTTAAAATTACAAATATAGTTGTGAATAATAAAGTAATAAAATTATAAATAAATTTTAGTCTTACCTTTTAGTTTTATTAATCTTATATTTTAGAACACATTTCCAGTGGCCATTCAATAAAGATTTATAATCTGCATTTTCTATTATTAAGCTTAATCATAAAATTTCAGAACAATAAAGGACATTAGGAAATCATGTGGTCTCTAGCTTTCAAACTGATTTATTGCCCTAACAGATATTCAGTTCTGATATGATAACATTCCAGGATGAGTCTGGTGATCTAAAATTATGAAAAAAAATTTTAAAAAGTAAGTGTATCCTTGAGTATTGGGTTGGTTGATGTAAAAACTAAGTAAATGAACTTGATCTAAGTGTTATTAATAGAATACTTTAAACAATAGCAGAGCATGCATTCTTAGAAAATGTTCCATTCTCTAAGAGACCCATGCTGGACTATAAGACACTTTTCAACTGCTTTTAAAGAATTAAAATTATGCGGTTTGTTCTATGATGACAAGTTATCAATAACAAAAACACCTTAAGAATCCTAAAATATTTGGAAATTAAATCATATACTCTAAAAATCACATGGGACCAAGAAGTAAAAGCAAGGGGAATTAGAAAATAGAACCGAAATGTTAATGAAAATATATCAAATTTGTGAAATGCAGCTAAAGCAGAGATTAGAGATACATTTATATCTTTAAACATGTATATACCAAGAGGTTTAAATTCAGCGATCTCTCTTTCCACTGTTAGAAGCTAGAAAAAGAACAGCCAAATGTTAGTTGAAGGGAGAAAATAATAAAGGGAAGAAATAAAAAAAATCAGACTAACATTAGATAAAATCAATAAAACCAAATTCTACTTTTTTGAAAAGACCAATATGATCGATAAACCTCTGACCAGACAAATCATAAAAAAGTGAGATACACAGTTCGTGGGTTCGAGCCCCATGTCGGATTCTGTGCTGACAGCTCAGAGCCTGGAGCCTGCTTTGGATTCTATGTCTCCCTCTCTTTGCCCCTCCCCAGTCATGCTCAGTCTCTCAGCCTCTCTCTCTCTCTCTCACTCACTCTCTCAAAAATAAGTAAACATTAAAAGAATGTTAAAAAAAATAAATGAGATAAATCACCAATATCAAGATTGAAAGGGGATATTACTACAGATCCTATAGACTTTGAAAATATAATAGAGGATGTTTATGAGCAATTTACGCCAATAAATGTGACAACTTAAATTAAATGGACAAATCCTTGAAAGACACCAATTACTAAAATGAACTAAAAAAGAAAAAGAAAATCAGGATAGATCTATATCTAAATCTATCAAAGAACTGGAATTTATAAATAGAAACTTTGTTTCAAAAAAAAAAAAACTTTGGACTCAGGTAGTTTTACTGCATAATCCCATAAAACATATGAGGAATATTCCAAATCTTGAACAAACTCTTTAAAAAAACAGCAGAGGAGGCTAAACTCCTTTTATGAGGCCAACATTACTCTGTTATCAAAACCAGACAACATTACAAGAAAAGCAAACCACGAATCAATCTAATCAATATCCTATCATGAACACAGATGCAAAAATACTTTACAAAATATTAATAAATATGTAACATCCTAGAATTACCCAGGTGGATTTATAACCAGAAATGCTAATCTAATTTACACCCAACTACCTAAATGAGACATGTAAGCTTGTACAAAACTTAAACAAACAAACAAAAAAACAAAAAACAACTCTGCTAGGGGCACCTGGGTTGTGTCCAACTCTTGATTTCAGCTCAGTCATGATCTTACAGTTTGTGAGTTTGAGCCCCGTGTTGGGCTCTATGCTGACAGTGTTTCTGCTTGGTATCATCTCTCTCCCTCTCTCTCTCTTTCCCTGCCCCTCTTCACTTGCTTGTGCTCTCCTTTTCTAAATAAACATTACATAAAATTTAAAAACCCTGAAAAATGAGATTTTGTTAAATGTAAATATATTTTTACCATACTTATAAAATATTGTAACACAATTCTTGTTTAGTTACTCCTAAATATATATGATATATTTCTTGTCCCTGTTTTTCTTGAACCTTTCTATTAACATTGGTATTGTACCCTATTTGACAAAAGTTTTCATAACTGAGAAGAAGTGAAGAAAAAGCAAAAGAGTAAAAAAAATTTTAGTTACCGCCTGCTTCCTGGTCTAAAATAATTTTTCTATTTAAGGCCAGACACGGAAAATACACAAATCTTTTAAAATTGAAAGTATAATGTTTGGTCCTGGTAAAAAATTTATGTAATATAAATAAGCAAATCCTGTGCTTGGAGAAAACTGTCATTAAGGTCTTGATAAAACATCCCCACTCTTATTTAATAGTAGATATGTCCACGTGAAGAGAACCAGAGGGAATCATTAATTTGTGGCAAAATGCATCTAAGACTTATACTTTTGGGTCTTGGTTTCCCTATGTATAGAATGTGGGAGCTTGATTAGATATTTTTTACGGTTTCTTTAAGGTTAAGTATATACAAATCCAAAGTGAATTTCACGACACTAAAGCATAGAAATAAAAGTAAAGTCCACACAAAACAGAAGGTGGCAGTGTTGTTGAAGAAAAGGATTAGAGTTTAATCCTAGTAAATGCAGGTGGATTGCTATAAAGGTGTTTGTACTTTGATAAAATTAGTGCTGTAGCAAATTAGTGACAAACCACTAATTTAGCAGGATTAAGATATCCTGTTACAATAGTTATGTTTTTCTGAGGTTGATAACATCATTATACATGACATTGCTTTACTGTGAAAGACGACAGAATCAAATGTGATCACCTAATGCTCACTCAAATATAGAAGTCATGCTAAGCATAGAGCTTTCAAGTGAATAATAATTATAGTTATATTGGTTTCTGGTATTTTGAAAGCCTTTGCCTGGCTATTATTAAGTGACGACTTCCCCATATATATTTGCAGTTTGGCACGGATATTTGTAGTGAAGCAAAGAGTTTCATTATTTTGTTTTGTTTTGTTTTCCAACTTTTTGAAATGAAGGAGCATTCAAGCATATATATTTTAATGGACTTTAGACAGCTTATCTTTAATAGTTGGTAATGAAATTTAATAATTCTTTGTTCTATCTTAAAAGATTTAATAAGAGTTGAATGCTGATACTGGGCTTATTATGAAGTTAAATTTGTGATCTTTTGTTTATTTATCAGAATATACTAGAAGAATATTGTTCAAGAAAGCAACAGATTGTTTTTTTTTAATTAAAAAAATGTTTTAATGTTTACTTCTGAGAGAGCACAAATAGGGGAGGAGCAGAGAGAGAGAGAGGACCACAGAATCCAAAGCAGGCTCTAGGCTCTGAGCTGTCAGCACAGAGCCTGATGCAGGGCTGGAACCCATGAACTGTGGGATCATGACCTGAGCCGAAGTCAGATGCTTAACCAACTGAGCCACCCAGGTGCTTAAGAAAGCAACAGATTGTAAAGGCATTTGTGAAGTCAAGATTTTGTTTAGAATGTTTTAACATATTTTACTTGGGTCAGGTATAGTCTTCCTCCAGGGTCCTTCAGGTTCCTATGTTAGGTATACTGCTTTTTATTAGGATGCCCTCTCCTCTCAGCATTTCTTGGAATATCATCTATATGGAACAGTCTTCCAACCCGAACTGCCTTTATGTCCCTCTGCAAAGTTTTTGAGAAAAGTTAAACTATCAGAGAAAACAGAGCCAGCCATGTCAAAGATGAAGCATGAAAGATTATAGGTTAATGCTAACACTCCTATAAAACTCCTTTCTCAGTGTGTGTGTGTGGGGGGGTGGTGTTTCCACGAAGCTCACAGGCAGTAGGGAGAAACCAGTGTGGGAGAGGGAGGCCTCTCCAGTGGTGGAAGTCAAAGCCTGAGCCCTTGTACTGCTGGACTGCCCCCTTCTATGCTTGTCAACCTGCTCCTCAATTACTGTGGGCTCTTGTAGCAGGAAGACTATAATTTCATTTTAGGTAACACTCTCCTCCTTCATGAGGCCAACTCCTCTCTGTGGTTATTATTTTATAGGAAGAGTCACTCCATGCCATATTGTATCACCTTGCTTTCTACCCCCCCAATACCATCAGTCTAAACTATGCATTCCCATATCTTCCTGTTTTGTACCAGGAGCCTTTCTTATTGCCTCAAATCCCCAGTGGCAGCAATAGTTTTGGTGATCTCCTTGTCTTTCCTCCATTATCTGCTCCTGTCTCAACACCTTTTTTTTATATTGGGGTATGGTTGAGATAACACTATATTAGTTTCTGATGTACAATGTAATGATGTGATATTTGTGTATATTGCAAATTATCACCACACTAAGTCCAGTAACATCCATCCCCCAACATAGTTACAATTTTTTTTCTTGTGATGAGAACTGTCAGGATCTGTTATCTTAGCTACTTTCAAAACTGTAATAAATATGGTTTTACTAACTATAGTTACCATGCTGTATATTACACGCTATGACCTATTCATTTCATAACTGGACATCTCAAGATTTCTATAATTGTTGCTCTCTCTGTCTGGAATGTTCGCCCTCTGATAATCACATGCCTAATTTGCTTGGCCCTCTCAAATCATTTTTGTTCTAATGTCATTTTCTCTGTGAGGACTTCCCTAATCACCTGGAAATGCTATTTCCTCCCCTTTTCCCATTTCATTCTTCTCCATAGCACTAAGCACCTTCTAATAACTACATAACTTATTTACTGATTCTGTTTATCTTTTGTCTTTCTACACTAGAATATAAACTCTATGAGGGCAGGAATTTTTATTTGTTTATTAATTGCTGCATTTTCAGTGCCTAGAAAAAAAGTGCCTGACCAAAAGAGGTATGTAATAAATCTTTGTTGAATGAAGATATGATTCAGTTTCCTCAATGGATATTTAAATTCTTTTTTTAATGTTTATTTAGTTTTGAGAGACAGAGAGAGTCAGAGCAAGAGTAGGGGAGGAGCAGAGAGACAGGGAGACACAGAATCTGAAGCAGGTTCTGAGCTCTGAGCTGACAGCTCAGAGCCCGGCATGGGGCTCAAACTCATGCACTGTAAGATCATGACCTGGGCCAAAGTCAGATGCTTAACCAACTGAGCCACCCAGGGGCCCCTCCTCAATGGATGTTTTAAAAATATTTTATGAGGATTATTTGTTTTATAATGTAACCAAAGACAATTTAGAGAAAAATATGTGGCAACATAAGACATGAATTAATAATACCCTGCTGTACAGGCTTAATAATCAAATTATTTTCAGATATAGATTAAGGCCAGCTAAGAACTTTTTGCATCTTCACATTGATGAGATTATTATTCTTTGCTTACTGTTTCTTCTAGTAGCCTACAATGATTGTTTGGCTGGCAAATCACTACAAAGTTGCTGGGAGGTGCTGGCTATTCCCATTCCCTTCCTTTCCCTTTCCAGGTCAATACTGAAAAGTGTCAGAGGCACAAGATATTCTACAGATCATTAGTCAGAGAGCTTCCTCTGGGGTATTTGTCTAGGTTATGTATCTAAAAGCAATGCAAGTTAAAATTTTATACTTAAAGTATTGTGATAGCACTTTATCTAGTGAACAAGACATACCCTGAACTTTAACCAAACTGGACAATCTTCTTTTCTTTATAAAGTTAGCCTTATTTCAAAATTCCTCCCCACCCCCACTGCCCCTTCTCATGAACAGATCTTTTCAGTGTTTATACATTCAAGTTTTCCTCAGTCTTTAAGGTTCAATTCAAAGGCTACTACTTCTTTATTTTTCTCCCTGACTTCTCCAGATGGAAAATAGTATCTATCTTCTCTCCACCGTCAAAGCATTTTGATTCTATCTGCATTAAATGTTAGTCTTGCATTTCAAGGAGTTTACAGGTCAGCAAAAAAGATGAGATATATATGCTAATAACTATGACACTAAATTTGGTATCCTTTTAGATAATCAGATAAAGCCCTGTGAGCGTTTAGCGACAGAGCAGTGGCTTCTAACAGCTTCTCAGTGGAAATGGTAGTGGGCCCTTGAGGAAAGGATACAATTTATGGGGGCAGAGAGAAGGAGGAAAGAAGGATTTCCTAGAGTAAGGTATAAACTGAGGCATGTGAGCAGGAATTCCTATAAAAAACAGAAATTGGCTCAATGCATACAGCATAACAAAGTTTATCAAAGGAAAGCGAATGGGTGCTAGGACAGGAAAGATAAGCTTGGGCCAAATCATGAAAGGCTCTGAGTGCCAGGCCATGGAATTTAGTCTGCTGTTGTAGGTAGACAACCAGATATTTCATCAGAAGAGTGATGCAGACAGAGATGTACTTAAGGAAGATTAAACTAAACCAATGTATACATACAGTGGTTAAGAGGGGAAGAGACTGTAAATAAGGAGATCAGTGCAACAGTTCAGCAAAGAGATGATCATAATAGCAGCAGATGAGAAAAGAGAGAGTGGGATGGTTAATTGACATGGCCAAGCTAGAAGTGACAGGACCAGAAAATTGATTGGTTGAGAAAAGGGCAGAAGCGGAGTTGTGTCTAGGTTATTGAGAAGATGGTTTCATGGGCCAAAATACACATGCGGGTTTTCATATAGGCAGAAAGAGGAGTTTTTACTGGGGAAGGGAGGAAAATGTTGAGTCTGAGGTGGCTTCAGGAGTTCATGAAAGTCAATATCTAGTAGGTTATTGGACTCCAAATTAATTCATGAATACTGTTATATGAGCAATTTAAAGTGAGCAGTGGTGTGTGAAAGCTTTCATTTTCACCTTTCATCTCTCCTGAGTGCTAGCACAGTGCTGATCACACTGTAGGTACTCAAGAAATGCATAACAATTGACCCATGGATTTTACTTTAGAAGCCAGGTTTGGGGAAAGAAGGTACTAACCTACTCTAAAATTTCTGATTAATGTTTGTATTTCTGCTGTGTTGGTTGTGATTGCTCCTCTTTCATTCTTTTCTTTTTTCCCTTTCCCTTTTCTTTATCATCAAAGTGGCTAGTGGTTTATCAATTTTGTTAATTCTTTCAAAGAACCAGTTTCTGGTTTCATTGACCTGTTCTGTTTTTTGTTTTGTTTTGTTTTGTTTTGTTTTTTTGGTTTCGATAGCATGGATTTCTGCTCTAATCTTTATTATTTCCTGTCTTCTCCTGGTTTTGAATTTCATTTGCTGTTCTTTTTCCAGCTCTTTAAGGTGTGAGGTTAGGTTGTGTATCTGAGACCTTTATTCCATCTTTAGGAAGGCCTGAATTGCTATTTACTTCCCTCTTTATACTGCCTTTGCTGCATCCCAGAGGTTTGGGGCAGTGTTATCAATTTTATTGGTTTCCATGTACTTTTTAATTTCCCCTTTAACTTCTTGGTTAGCCCATTCATTCTTTAGTAGGATGTTCTTCAGTCTCCAAGTATTTGTTATCCTTCCAAATTTTTTCCTGAGGTTGATTTCGAGTTTCACAGCATTGTGGTCTGAAAATATGCATGGTATGATCTTGATCTTTTTGACTTGTGAGGGCTGATTTGTGTCCAAGTATGGGCTCTATTCTGGATAATGTTCCATGTGCAGTGGAGAAAAATGTGTATTCCACTGATTTAGGATGAAATGTTCTGAATATATCTGTTAAGTTCATCAGGTCCAGTGTGTCATTCAAAGCCATTGTTTCCCTGTTGATTTTCTGCTTAGATGATCTGTCCATTGCTGTAAGTGGGGTGTTGAAGTCCCCTACTATTATGGTATTATTATCAATGAGTTTCTTTATGTTTGTGATTAATTGATTTTTTTGGATGCTTCACGTTCGGAGCATAAATGTTTATATTGTTAGATCTTCTTGGTGGATAGACCCCTTAATAATGATATAATGGCCTCTTCATCTCTTGTTTCAGTCTTTATTTTAAAGTCTAGGTTGTCTGCTATAAGTATAGCTACTCCAGCTTTCTTTTGGTGACCATTAGCATGATAGATGGTTGTCCATCCCCTTACTTTCAATCTGAAGGTGTCTTCATGTCTAAAATGGGTCTCTTGTAAATAGCATATAGGTGGATCTTGTTTTCTTATCCATTATGTTACCCTAATGTCTTTTTATTGGAGCATCTAGTCCATTGACATTTAAGGTGAGTACTGAAAGATATGAATTTATTGCCATTATATTGCCTGTAGAGTTGGAATTTTTGGTGCTGTTCTCTGGTCCTTTCTAGTCTTTGTTGTTTTTGGTATTTTTATTTTTTATTTATTTTTTACTTTTCATCATTTCTCCCCTCAGAGTTCCCCTTAAAATTTCTTGCAGGGCTGGCTTAGTGGTCACGAACTCCTTTAATATTTGTTTGTCTGGGAAACTTTTTATCTCTCCTTCTGTTTTGAATGATAGCCTTGGTGGATAAAGAATTCTTGGCTGCATATTTTTCCGATTCAGCACATTGAATATATCTTGCCACTCCTTTCTGGCCTGCCAAGTTTCTGTGGATAGGTCTGTGCAAACCTGATCTGTCTTCCTTTGTAGGTTAAAGACTTTTTTCCCCTTGCTGCTTTCACGATTCTTTCCTTGTCAGAGTATTTCGTGAATTTGACTATGATATGCTTTGTTGATGGTCGTTTTTTGTTGAGTCTAATGGGAATCCTCTGTGCTTCCTGGATTTTGATGTTTGTGTCTTTCCTTATGTTAGGAAAGTTTTCAGCTATGATTTGCTCACATAAACTTTCTACCTCGTTTTCTCTCTCTTCATCTTCTGGGACCCCCTATGATTATGATGTTATTCCTTTTTAATGAGTCACTGAGTTTTCTAATTCTTAAATCGTGCTCTTTTGACTTAGTCTCCCTCTTTTTTTCTGCTTCATTATTCTCCATAAGTTTGTCCTCTATATTGCTGATTCACTGCTCTGCTTCATCCATCCTTGCCGCTCCAGCATCTATTGAGATTGCAGCTCAGGTATAGCATTTTTTATTTCATCCTGACTAGCCTTTACTTTTCTTATCTCTGCAGAAAGGTTTCTAATCTATTTTCAACTCCAGATAGTATTCTTATTATCATGATTCTAAATTCTGGTTCAGACATCTTGCTTGTATATGTGTTGATTAAGCTACTGGCTGTCATTTCTTCCTGTTCTTTATTTTGCCAAGGGAAACAAAAACAAAAATGAACTACTGGGACCTCATCAAAATAAAAAGCTTCTGCATAGCGAAGGAAACAATAAGCAAAACTAAAAGGCAACTGATGGAATGGGAGAAGATACTTGCAAATGACATATCAGAAAAAGGGTTAGTATCCAAAATCTATAAAGAACTTATCAAACTCAACACCCAAAAAACAAATAATCCAGTGAAGAGATGGGCAAAAGACATGAATAGACACTTGTCCAAAGAAGACATCCAGATATCTAACAGACACATGAAAAAATGTTCAACATCACTCATCATCAGGGAAATAAAAATCAAAACTACAATAAGATACCACCTCACACCTGTTAGAATGGCTAACATTAATAACTCAGGCAACAACAGATGTTGGTGAGGATGCAGAGAAAGAGGATCTCTTGTGCAGCTGGTAGGAATGCAAATTGGTGCAGCCACTCTGGAAAACAGTATGGAGGTTCCTCACAAAAATTAAAAGTAGAATTACCCTATGGCCCAGCAATTGTACTACTAGATATTTATCCAAGGGATATAGGTGTGCTGTTTCAAAGGGGCACATGCACCCCAATGTGGAAAGAGCCCAAATGTTCATTGATTGATGAATGGATAAAGAAGATGACACACACACACACACACACACACACACACACACAATGGAGTATTACTCAGCAATCAAAAAGAATGAAATCTTGCTATTTGCAATGATATGGATAGAACTAGAGGGTATTATGCTAAGTGAAATTAGTCAGTCAGAGAAAGTCAAATATTATATGACTTCACTCTTATGAGGAATTTAAGATACAAACCAGATAAACACAAGGGAAGGGAAGCAAAAATAATATAAAAATAGAGAGGGGGACAAAACACAGGAGACTCTTAAATATAAAGAACAAACAGACGGTTGCTGGGGGGTTTGTGGGTGGGGGGATGGACTAAATGGCTAAGAGGCATTAAGGAACCTACTCCTTAAATCATTGTTGCACTATATGCTAACTAACTTGGATGTAAATTTTAAAAATAAATAAGTAAAATAAAATTTCTGATTAAAATGCCTTCAAGCCTCTACAGTGCCCTTCACTGACTAGCCTGAGGCTTGAAATTCCCTACACTTGAATCCCTTGAGCTACTACAATGTAGAGGGATATTAACATGTAAATGATGTCTGGGAAGTTACAATACATTAAAGCATTAAGCCTTTATTAGTTAACATATTCCTTAAATGAATGTCTCAGTTCTTTAGAACACCTGGTCCTCAGAGAATAAGAAAAAGGACAGATACTTTAAGAGGGGAGGAAATGAGAAGGGAAACTGTGAAGTAAGGGTCAGTGAGCAGTCCAGTAGAAGGGTGAATTTGGGGCAGGCCTGCAATAGAGGCTGGAGGAAAGGTAGGGCAGGCAAAACCTGCCTGCTGGGCAGACAAAACCCAACAGGGTGCTAAATGAATGGATCATTTAATTCACAGTCATTTGTCCTCACTTAAAAAAAAAAAAGTAAATTGCAGTGTTACAGTGACTATGAGGTGGGGAGTCAGGAGACCTGCCCTCCCTTAACTGGTTACATTGACCGGACAATCTTTTAACTTTCCAGTACCTCTTTGTGGAAAGAGGTTTTAGATCCAGGAAAATCTGAAATCTTGGCTCTTTCATTTACCAACTGTGTACCTGTAGAAAATGTGCTTAACCTTGCTGATCCTTAGTTTCCATCTTTGTAACTGAAGATGTCATTGATTCACACTTTTTAAAGAAGATGAATGAAATGACAAATATATGAAGTAATTGGCTAACACTAGGATTGCAGTAAATATTATCTTCTTTCCCTTTTCCTTTTCTTCATTGTCTGAATCTGTGAAATGATAGAACTGGATGATATGCACACTGTACGTACCCCTTGCCCTGCTTCTTCTTTTTTGTTTTTTTTTTAAACGATTCTATGAATTCTTGAAATACTTCCTCCCACTTTTCTGCCAAGTTTCCAAGAATCATAAATTAATGCTGCCAGAAAAATGAGTCAAATAAATGACTTCCTTCTTCTCTTTCTCTCTCTCTCTCCCCCTCTGTTACCCTTCCATTCCTTTTCCTTTCTATCCAGAAGGCTGTGTGTATTAGGCCTTCGAAAGGGAGACTACAACTGGGCCTTTCAAAAATGGTACTGATGAAGTTTTCAGGTGATGGTGGGGTTTGTGGGGTTCAGAGCTGACAACTAAGAAAGAACTCTTGAAGACGTCTTTGGTGCAAAAAGGTGATTTTATTAAAGCATGGGGACAGGACCCATGGGCAGGAAGAGCTGCACTGGGGTTGCGTAGAATGACTGGTTATATACTATGGATTTGTGGGAGGTAAAGTCAGGAAGGAAGTTTCCAAAGAGACTTTTATTTGCTAAAGACTCGCAGATAACCGGGGCCCTAGCTATTGTTAAGCTAAGGTTGTTTTTTCCCTCTACTAAAGCATTAACATTAAGACAGTAGGGAGTTCCTGGAGAAATGTTATAGTCTGTATTTGCCTCAAGTGTTTGTCAATGGGATGCAGGTTATAAGGACATTCAATTTTACCTGCCATTTCCTTTTTGCCTTTGCTCTCCACATCACTATAGAGGGGAGAGTGAGGTTTGGGCTCCAGGAAACTGAGTCTATAGGTTTTTGGAGATTAAGCTATTGATAAGATTGTCTTTTTCTTGTAAACTGGTGGAGATTCTTATCAGTTTAACCATTTGTTTTTTGTCCTTTCATGTTTTTGGGTAGCTGGAAGTGTCCAAGGAATATCATACATGTCCCACTTGGGATGTGTGTGTGCTGTCTTGTACTTTGCCCTCAGTCTGCTTTATGCTCCCTCAGCAGTACTAAGTGACCGATCATGTGTGAAAACAAGGCTCCTTTTTTTTTTTTTTAATTGGCCAAAACGCTAGCACAGATATTGGCAGGAGGAAACAGAACTAAGATTCCTTAATTTTGGTGATAGTGATTCAGGATTCATGTACTATATTTTGGGAAAAGAAATACCCTTGACATCCCCTGAGGAGGCAAAGAAATGGGTCCTTTTGGTAATCCACACAAATACAGATGGCCAGGAACTGCTAAGATCACTTGTAGGAATAGTGATCGAGCAGAGATATTCACAGATTACCTAGTACAGTGAATATGAGACAAGATTTTCACAAAGATTCTTAAGGCCATACTTGATTCTTCTAGGCCATCTATCTGAAACAGGGATTAGGTCTTTCCACTGCCTGATTCTGACTCTTGAATCCCAGCTGTTAAAATTGAGACTGAAATGCCCTAGCTGCCCCCTGACATTTTTTTTTCCTATTTCTTACAACAGGTTTGTGTCTGTTTTTCCCCTGAAGTGTTCTGTGGTGGATCTTTGTTCCCTTTATTATTCCTCGTGCTTGCTCTTTGGCTTTTTCTGTTCTTATTTGAACAGAATCACAAATATATTAACACTCTTTGACTTTTGGTTCACCTCAAGTAAGGCTCCAACTTGAACCCTCTTTCTGAGTAGAAAGAATTCTTTTCTGTGTTTTTCTCTAAGACTTATCCATTGACAATATTCAGGATCCCCACCTAGAACCCAGGTTGGCCTACTGTGTGCTGAGTGAAATTGGTAATGGATCTTAACAAGACACCACTCCATATATAAAAAAGGGAACCAGTCCTCTTTCTCTGTAAGTTAATTTGCTATTCCAAGAATAATGGTTTTAATATTCATACAAGAGAACCAAAAGAAGAATATAACTTTCTGCTGCTATTTAATTACTCTCAGTTTCAATTAATTAGTCAGAAACTCATCTGAAAAGGTCAGGAAATAGGATTTGATCTAATGAGATTTGCATGTAGGATGGCCAGAAAGAGAGCCACAGGACGATACTCCAGCTCTCCTAAACTCCTGATTCTGGGCTCAAACTCTTCATTAACTAAGACAAAGCTTCTCCTGGACAAAGAAATCACCTGTGCTTTTTTTTTCCCACCCAAAAGCTCCAACTCTGTGGCAGCATCAGAGAATATTTTGAGTATCATCTATTTCATTAATTTCTCATAGAGTAGAATGACACCTACTGCTATTATAAGCTATTTCCATAAAATTTAATGGACTTATTTCTGAGAACAGAACTGATAAAGGTATTACCTCTAAGGCATAGGAACGAAGGATTCATATATTGTATTTGGATTGATACAAAGTTGGGTTTTACACAACAAATAAGGAGACCAGGAGGGCAAGAGAGATGAGGAAATATTGAGGACCTAACCAAAGGCATCTAGGGATGAGCCTTTAGCTCATCATAGATTGAAAATAAATGGGGAGGGGGTGTTATGGAGAGACCGGAGTTTTCAGTGATGTAAAGAATTAGATACACTGTGCTAAGGTAGCGAAAAAGTTGGATAGTTAGGAAGTATTGGTCGTTCAGTTAGGAAATGCATTTAAGATTTCATAGGGAAAAAATGAGAAGGCCTACATAGTACATGCAGATACTTTGTGAGAAGAGTTTCATCAGTGAAGACTGGACAAGTAGGCTGGGGCCACAGTGAGGGTCTTGTATGCCTCTTTAAGGAGTGTGAACCATCTGAAGGCAGCTGAGGTGCGGCAGTGGGGATCTTTATACTGGGGAGTGATAGGACCAATAGTTGCTTTTAGAATCAGGTATGTGAATGCACGCAGGATGGGGAGAAATTGCAGGAAGAAGACCAGTTAAGAGGTTATTTCATTAATCTATTTGACAGACAAGGAGTGGCTGGTCTAAGGTAAAGGCAAATGTTAGGAGAGAGTTGATTTGTGAAGCTTTTCTGTGATAGAACTGATCAGTTGCGGTGACTCATTGGGGTGTCAGGGGTGAAAGAAAGGGAGAAGCACAAAATATTCCTAAGATTTTACATGTGGAGTATCACCATTAATTGAAATAAGAAAAATAGAATAGTTTTTAAAGAGGGGTAGGGTGGGACAAAACCAAAATAAATTTCAGTCACTGTACATGAGAAGAGTCTGTGAAACATAAAGATGGACTTGTGTGTCTGGATCTTGAGAGAGACTGAGACTGGAGATGAAGATTTGAAACTCACATCTTGTATAGACGGTGGCTGAGATCATAAAGGGAGAGGAGAGGGTGTGAATGGAGAAGAGTACTCACTATGTAAACATGAGAACCTCTAGGAGTAGAGACAGAGGTCAGTTAGGAGTGAAAGTGATCAGAGCGGGAGGAGGAGAAGCAAAAGCAAATAGGGCTCTGGACAGCAACAGAAGAGACCATCAATGTGGATAAATGCTGCAGAAGACCAGGAAAGGCAAAGAGAGGAAATAGAGCTGGATTTACCAACTGGAAGACGATTGGGTATTTTAATGAGAGCAGTTTCTGGGGGTGTGGAGGCAATGAATTGAGAACATACTTGTACTGGGAAAAAGCAGATAATGAGAATAGAACTCGCCTCTGAGAACTCTGGTGATAAAATAGATGTACAGCAGGGGCATCAGTTGTTTAAGTGTCCAACTTTGGCTCAGGTCATGATCTCACAGCTTGTGAGTGCGAGCCCTGCATGGGGCTTTCTGCTGTCAGCACAGAGCCAGCTTCAGATCTTCTTTTCCCTTCTCTTTCTGCCCCTCCCCCCCAAAAATAAACATTAAAAAATGTTTAAAAATAGGTGTACAGCAGTAGAAAAGGAGAGCCTCTGGTGAAAGTAGTTGGTGGACTCAGATACTAACAGCTTTAATCTTGCAAAGGCTACGAGAGGGTTTGGAAGATGTGGTCGTAATGAAAACCCTCCTTATAGCTTGTGTCTTCCTGGGCTTGAACTAATGTAACAGTTATGACTTGGGGGGTATGAATTTGATCTTCAGAATGTCTAGATATATTTGCTAGCAAGCTATATTATAAGCAACTCTGTCTGACATTATTTTAAATATCATTTTCCCCCCTGATCCAACTGCAAACATTTCTTTTTTTAAATGCAGAGCTGGTCTGTGACAATGGTTCATGGTTGGTGGCAGGTGCAGGCTTTGAGACTTTCTCTTCCATGGACTGTTTCCTAGTCTTCCCTAGTTCTCTGAGACCCTCTGAGAGTGAGGTTCTCTGTGCATGAAGAGTCAGACATCTTTAGTTCCTTCAGTTGTTATTTCTCTAATAGCATTGTTACAGATAGACCCACAGTCTTCTGTGGAATTTCTGCCCTAATCTCTTCAATGAGTGACATGTTAGCTGTGAAGACTGTTTTCAAGTTATTGTTTTAATAGACCTTTGGCATCAGGCTCAAATAAACCATGACTACTTCACACTGGTTGGAAGACAGATTTAGATTTAATGGGAGAGCACCACTAAATCACAGTATAATACATGGAAAATTTACCTCCTTTTAATGTCATATTTCTTTCTAAATGGCTCTGATGAGTGGTTTTTTAGAAGGCTCATGAAAGTAGCAGAGTATTTAAAAAAGTTAAGACTTTATGACAGGTTTCAAAAATATCTGAAAGTCAGTATATATGTTCAAGCTTAATAGTTCCATATCATAATACCCATAATAGATTTTAAAAACCTTTCTTGGCAATTAAAAAATTAACTAATGCTAAAGAGATATAAAAAAAAACCCTCTAAAACCAAATGAAATGTGTCAAGATTATTAGATAGAAGCTGAAAATGAGTATGTGGGTTGGAGGATAAGGGTAGACTTTTTATTTAAAGCTATCTAGAATTTAGACAATGTGAAATTACTAATCAGTGTAATTCTTTACTTTGGCAACCTGGGGAAAGAATTCTCCCAGTGGTTAGGAATTTGAGTCTTTGTGTTTATGACAATGTGACCTCTAAAACCACGGAAGACAGGGATAGCAATAAATACAATTTTGGACCAGGTAAAATTTGTTTTCAGTACCTTTGAGCCTTCTTTTATGTTCTCTCTCTCAGGGCTCTCAGATTCTTCCTGGCCCCTTTCCCTGCCCAAACCTCCTCTCAGAGAAGGATTAGGAAAGGTAATGTTCAGCTCACATTGAAATTTGCCCATGTCTTACCTTTTCTAAAGGAATTTATATTATAAGCTATTTCTGTATGAAAGGAAGGCTTTGTGCTCTATCAGATTTTCAGGCATTAGTCAGTTGATGGAAAGGTCTTTACGGGGCAAACGGGGCTTTCTTGGCATGTTCAGTATCATACTACACTGATGGCAGCTTACCATAAACATCTACTCAAACCAGCACAGTTTTAATAAGTGGGCTGAGAGTGTGACTATGTATTTTCCATGTTGCACAAGATAAGCCAAATGTGTATTTATCTAGAAAGAGTTGGGTCCACCTACTCTCATTTGCTCACATCCTGCTTAATCCTCAACCCACAAAACCCAGCTTCTCTCCCTCTCCACTCCTCTTAAAATCGCTAATGGCTCCTTAGTTATTTAATCCAGTAGACATTTTTTTCCCCTGTGGATTTTCATGTCCTGGCAGCAACATCTGGTACCAACAACCATTCTGTGGTCTCTTTGGCTTTCAGCCTCTCCTTAGGAATTCTGCTGACTTTGCTCACCTCTCCTATGACAGACTTCTTGGTCCTTGCTTCTCTCATCTACCCTCTAGCTGAGTGAACTCATTCATGTCCATTGCTTGAACTGCATCTTCTGTCCTCCTCATATCCAAATCTCTATCTTTAGCCCAAATTTCTCTTCTGACCTCCAGATCCAACATCTGCACCTGCAAATTACACAGATATGTCATGCATCCTAACCTGAAGCCACAAATCTCTTCCTGCCCTGATCTTTCATCAGTTTTAATCAAGATAGAAATTTTGGCGTTATTCTTGTTTCTCTTTCTCATGCTTTATTCCCATCAATTACCAAATTCTGTAAGTTTGTGCTCTTAAATACGTATTTGAACATACCCGCATTTCTGTGTAGTGTGACTACTGTTTTATTCTCAGCACTCACCATCTCCAGCCTGGGGTTCTTACTCTGCTTCTCCTCTGATCCAGGCTTTGTTTTGTGGCTAGAGTGATTTTTCCAAACTTGACGTTAGTTGGCCTTTGTCATAGGCCATTTTAATCACCTGTGGAATAAAGCCTGAATTCTGTAGCTAGGCAGGACTGATCTGTTTCCTGTCAACTGCTCCAGTTTTCTCTCCTAGCTCTGAACCTCCACCTTGTATTTCACCCTTTAGCATTCTTGATCTCTTTGAAGCATGTCAAGCAGGCATTTTCATGCCTCCAGATTTGGGCAGATGCCATTCGCTTTGCCTGGAATGCCCTCTCATCCTTCCCGGGCTGAGAAAAATCTCTTTTCTATTTTTTTTCCTTTGTGAATTTTTGCCTGACACCTCCAGAAAGACATTGGTCCTTTTTCTTTTATATTCCCATTATATCTTTTACATACTTCTAATACTTCTGTTGTCATACTGTATTGTAACCATTGGTTTATGAGACTGTCTTTCCAGTAAATTATAAACTCTTTAAGGAAAGGGACTACATATTTACATAGGTATCTGTGGTTTCTAGAACAGTGCATAGCATTTTCAATAGATATTTTTTTAATGAATGAATGTGTGGATTAATTTGAAATATGTAAAAATGTTTCTATCTCTTTTTTTTCCCCTAAAAGTATTGGGGCCCTTAAAAGAGACTTGGCTGCTAGGTTCTTTGCCCTAATTCCTTTATTGACATTCTCATTTCTTTAGTAATCATTTATAGGATGTTCCCAATTTATGCTTTTTTAAATCACTTTAGTAGTTCCAATTAAGGAAACTCAGAAGAGACAGAAACCACAAAAGGGTAGAGTGATAAGGAAGAAAAGTAAACCCCAAATACACCTCTATTTTTTTTTCTAATGGAAATAACATTTGAGGTTTTTTTTTTAAGAGTATAATTGTGATCAGAAGGTACTGATTTAAAATACCTTATAAATATTCTAATTTATTTGGTTTTTCCAATAGGTTGGCACAAATATTTAGAAAGTGATATTTAATTAAAATTATTTCCTTTTTGACCTAATATTTAATTCTTATGCAAAGCCAGCACAGCACACTGGCACACTTTTCATGCAATCAGAGGTCTGGGAGCTGGGCAATGTTTTAAAGTGTTCTCTTGATCACTAGGGAGAGCATTTATTGAGCAATTACTACCACACAGGTACTGTTTTACTTACTTTCATGTATTCATTCCATGAGGTAAGCACCGTTAATTATCCCTCACTTTACAAATGAGGAAACTAAGGCATAGAGAAGTTAAGTAATTTGTTTAAAAGTATACAAATTAAGAGGTACCACCAAAATTTGAACCTGTCTATCTAGTTCAGTCTGTTCATATGATATATGAGAAAACAAAGACCCATGTTCTTCAAATTGGCAGACCATTGAAACAGCCCTTTTCCATAGCCAGTGTCAGTCTTATTTACTGACTGTTCATAGCAAGAAAAATTTTCTTTTGAAAATTCTCTTTAAATTTAGAATCAGAAAAAAAACCCAAATAAAACACACACACCCCCCCACACGCAACCACATACATCCTTGCAATGACCACTCTCAATCTAAGCGAGTCCCTTTGATCATTGTGGGGATATAGACCAGGCCAGAAAATTCTGACTGTATCCATATAAACAGTATAACAAGATGCAGGAATATACATGATTATTACTTGAAATTTGCTTTTAGAATTTCTAAAATTTAACTTTGATACAAAACTATTTCATGTCCAGTTTTTCTCTAGTTCTGATGTAAGAGTTTGAATTCCAGAGTTCTTGGCCTCATTTTGGGAAGCAGTGGACCCATATGGGACTGTGCATGTTAAGTCGCTAGGCTTGTGATTTGAAGTCTCATGAAGAAAGCTATTTCACTGTTTTCTGTGGGGATTACAAATATAAATGTCACACTGGTTTTTGAATCTTTATATTAGAAGTTCTCAGGTGGTGGTGGGCAATTCTTTAAGCAGCATGTTTCTGGTTATTGAAAAGCTTTGCTGAACACAATACATCCACTTTGCTATGTAAATAAAGACATTCTTGTTAGAATAATGAAGTTCATGGGATAACTCTTTGGGTAGGCCTATCTGTCAATCTGTGTTTAGTTGACTTTCTCAGCCCACCCATTCTAATTACTGCTTTTCAGACCCTTAGAATGGGTATCTAGGAAGGGGATTTGTTAAAATTGGGTTATTTAAATGGAATTTTCCAAATATATGGTATCTCCTCCTCAGATCACAAATTCACTCCCCCATTCCTTCCTACTTTCTTTAGAAGCTCTTGGCAGGCTATTATTGAGAACTGAAGGGCAGGTTTCAAGCATCCTTTATTTATGAGATGGTGAGGGCCAGTCAGTAAACTGCATGTGTTTGGGATTATTACCCTTTATTCTAATTTCATGTAGACTGCTGCTGAGTTTAAGAGTGTGAATTCTTTTATGGAGATAATTTCATGAATGCTCAATGTCAGATCATCTGGCCATCTTGGTGATTAAAGTTTGGCTGACTTTTGACATAAGTCATATTCTAAATATTTTGTATCATCCAATAACTTCTTATAGAATCTTTTTTTTTTTTTTGAAAAACATGTTAAAATGTTAAATTGAAAGCATGAGGAAAAATACTACCTTGAAAGGTAGCAGACCTATAACATTATTTGTGTTGTTTAGTAAGGCAATAGATATCTTTGCCATATCCCTGCTCTTGTCCTTTTGACAGTGACTCAGAGACAGATTTTTAAAAGCTAAGAATATGGTCTATGTCACATCAGTGCAGATTTCTCTACATATCTTCTTTGATATGAAAGCCTGCTGTCTCCTATTGTGACTTATTTATAAAGGAAACACTGGAGGCAAAATTTCTTGCTTTGCAAAATGAATGGTACTTTTCTACTCTGTCTTCTAAATGGTTGCAAACTTTACATGGTCATAATCCCTCTAAACAGTCATCTTATCCTAATATTTTCCATTCCAAATCTTCCTTTCTCTGCTAGACTTTTTAAAATCTATTACTGCTGCATTCCTCATCACTGACTCATGACGTCAGTTCCTCGTAGACTGGCTTCCATTCCCACTCTCCTGGGGATCACTGATGGTCTCTCCAATGGCAAATCCAGTAACCATTTTTCTGTATTCATGTCTTTCTTTTAGAAAATTAAAAAAAAAATTTAATGTTTATTTATTTTTGAGAGAGACAGAGTGCAAGCAGGGGAGGGGCAGAGAGAGGGGGAGATAGAGAATCCAAAGTGGGCTCCAGGCTCTAAGCTGTCAGCACAGAGCCTGATGCAGGGCTTGAACTCATGAACTGTGAGATCGTGACCTGAGCAGAAGTTGGACTGACTGAGCCACCCAGGTGCCCCATGGATTCGTGTCTTTCTAATGCCTCCATCATTTCATGTTATTGCTCATTTCCCCATGGCCCTTATATTTCTTTGTAGGAAAAATAATAGTAATAATGATGACTACAACTATTAATGATAAACTTAATTACAAATTATATATTCTTTATAATAATATTTATTGCTATTTTAATCCTTAGTGCTGTGAAATCCTGGTTCTCCTTCCACTTTCAAGTCAATTTATTGCATCTTCTTTAATGACTCTACTTTCTTCTGCAGTCTAATCTCTGTCGGCGTATTCTAATTCACTTAGTTTGGAAATTTTAGAGTCATTTTGTCTCCTGCTCTCTCTCTTCCCCTCACGATTATTTATTAGTAAATAAATCTTTTGGCTCTTCTCGTGTGGTATCTCTCACACTCAGCCCTTCCTTCGTATTGCTGCCTTCTGATCACCTCATGTACCTCCCAGTACAGCCTACATATCACTGCTGGAATGAATTCTCTATTCCACTAATATACACAAAAACAATCTGGACCTGGACTAAAGCAGTGGTGGTAGGAATGAAGTAGAGCAAGAGAGATTTAGGATTCACAGGACTTTGTGGCTGATTGGGTACTGAGGATATTGAGTTGGGATAGTGATGTAGGCATCATAGTATAAAGGGCAGTCAAAGCTATAGGAGGACACGGGATCACTCTGGAAAAGGAAAGCTTGGGACAAAATTTCACTTCTGAAGGACAGAGATGATCTTTTTCTCCTAGTAGTGCAACTAGAACCCTTTATTCAAATAAACTTTTAACTGGATGTCAATATCTGAAGCAGATGTAAATGAAACTGCTTATGTAGAAGGCCAGCCTATTTGACTTCCTCCTTCATCTTGCTCTGTCACTGGTTGGGGCTCCTGAAGCACCACAGGGAAACCACTGTATAGCATGTGGTATGGAAGGAGTAGGGGTGAGGGAAAAGGGGGAAAACATATTTATTGAGTATCTTTTCTATCCTAGGTACTATTCTAGGTACTTCCTGTAAGAATGACTTATGATTATGATGATCCCAGGGAAGGCAACTGGAATTAGCAATTACTCTTTTCAAAGATGTTAAAATTATTGAAGGGAAATTCTTCCAAAGGCACTTAAAAATCATCCATTCCACTTGGAACTGCCCTGTGTGCTAAATCACCAAAAAGCATGGATAGGTTAAACTTGTTATGTGAAATTGGTTGCTAGAAGCTGTTCAGCTCCAGAAATGTAGTGCGTATTCATGCTCGTTTTTCAGAAACTCTCTCCTGAAACTATAGGTGTTCCAGGTAGCTAACTGTTGGTGATAATCCCTATGAAGGATTATTTTACCAGATTCTTTTAGCACAACTGGAAAATTCATTTTCTTTTATTTTTAAGGACCATAAATGACACATCACAAATGGTTCTTAGCTGTGTGTTGTGTTTAATTTTAAAAGATTTTCTCTGCTTGATGTCTCTAGAGGTTTTTGAAAACCAACACTGCAGAGAAATTTGTTTGGAAGCTTTCACAAGTAAGCTGTTATCATCCTGGTATATATTTAAAAAGTTTTTCTTTACTTTTGTCAGTGTAGACTAGTAACTATTTCTGTAATTTCTTTGGCTTTGCATTGCTTTACTTCGTCAGAATGTAGTAGCAAAGTTTTAAAATGAAATTCCTCAAAGAATTAGAGTTTTCTACATGTTAAGTTTTAAATAAATTATAATTTAAAGTCACCCCTTTATTTTATTATTATTTTTTAATGTTTATTTTGAGAGACGGTGGGGAAAAGGCAGGGAGTGGGAGAGAGACGAGAGAATCCCAAGCAGACTCCACTCTGCCAGTGCCGAGCCCCAAGCGGAGTGTGAGCCCGGAAGTGGTGAGATCATGACCTGAGCTGAAACCAAGAGTTGGAGGCTTAACTGATTGAGGCGCCAAGGTTCCTCTAAAGTCCTCCCTTTAAATGCATTAATTTACTTTAATTTTGTCTCTCTTTTGTGAATACTTGATCAGACTTTTATAGATTTTCTTAAGAAAACTTGTGTTTATAATTTTAACAGGACAATATGTTACATCTTTTTAAGATCTTATGATGTAAAATAAGTCATAAGCCTAACTTCTTTGTATATACACTTCATGCTTAAAGACTTTGAACATAAAAATTCATGTACATGTAGATTCTTAAAGATTTAGGTTTTAAGTTTCTAAGTTAATATTTTAAAACACGGCTTTCATTGTTTCCATATCCGAGGAAATGTCCCTTTTTTTTTTTTTTTTTTTTTTAGGTGGCTCCCTCACTTCAACCGATGGGCCTGAGGTGAGGGGCACTTGCGTGGGGGAATAAGGGAATCGAGTCCCAGTACAGAAGCAAAGCGCCCATTCCTAGAGACCGCCCGACGCAAGAAGTGGGCCGCACACTCGCGGAAGCAGGCGCTGCCGGGGGGCGCCATGCCTTTGCAGTCCTGGGGGAGTCCAGCAAGGCTCCCTGGAGGCGGAGGCCTCCCCGCAGAGGTTTGAAAACCCTAGAGCTAAGACTTGGAGCCAGGAACTGCCCCACGGCCGCTGGACGTAGAGGGGAGGGAAAAAATTAAGACCCGCAAGCGCGGACCTGTTAGGCTGCTGGCGTTTTTGTCTGCAGGGGAAAAGGAATCCCCTGAGATGATGACCCCAAGCAAGTCCAGCCGCAACCGGAAATGTCCCTTCTATTGTAATAGTCAACAAAACTATTTTCAAAGGAATTTTTCATATGGTAATTTATTCACACTTTGATGGGTTGTTTTGGAAATAAAATCTTTTCCATAGTAAGAAGCAAAAATTATAAGCCCACAACAATATACTAAGGCCTTTAGGGCTATCTCAACACAGGAGCCAAAGACCTAAGGGTGTGTGTGTGTGTGTGTGTGTGTGTGTGTGTGTGTGTGTGTGTGTGTTTTCCTGGTAAGACAATTAATGGGCTGCCATTGCTCTCTTCATTGCTGGGATTATTGTGACCTGAATTAGGAAGGCTTTTGTGCTCTCACCCTTTAATTTAATTAGATA
Source organism: Paguma larvata (assembly GCA_030068075.1). Classification (NCBI taxonomy): domain Eukaryota; kingdom Metazoa; phylum Chordata; class Mammalia; order Carnivora; family Viverridae; genus Paguma; species Paguma larvata. Next base: position 73,832,536 of record CM057823.1, read on the forward strand.
ATGATTTTGTAGTCTGGAGTTCCCGGGAGATAACAAATGTATTGACACTGTAAATCAACCTCTGGATGCAATTTCATGCTGTTCGCTGGACTCTTGGTGGACAGATCCACATGGAGTATGGGACGAATATTAATTCTGCCAAAGATTAAGTCCTTAGTAGTCTAGGCCTATATTGAAAAAAATGGTGGAGAGATTGGGATAGGAAGCTAAATGCATGAAGTCCTGCAGAGGTGCCCTGCATTTCTTATAATTAAATATGTTAAAATATTGGGTAGCTGGAATATTGCAATAAAGTGAATCAAATGAAAATTTTTTTGTTTTCTCAGTGCATAAATAAGTTATGTTTACACTATACAGTAGTGTATTGGGTAATAGCATTATGTTTTAGAAAAATACAATGTACATACTTTAATTAAAAATACTTTACTGCTGAAAATGCTAACCATCATCTGAGCTTTCAGTGAGTCATAATATTTTTGCTGTGAAGGGCTGTGCCTCAGTGTTGATAACTGCTGACTCATCAGGCTAGCAGCTACTGAAAGTCGAGGTTCTTATGGCAATTTCTTAAAATAAGACAACAATGAAGTTTGCCACATTGATTGACTCTTTTCATGAACAATTTCTCTGGAGCATGTGATGCTATTTGACAGTATTTTATCCACAGGAGAACTTCTTTCAAAACTGGAATTGATCCTTTCAAATCCTGCAACTGCTTTATCGGCTAAATCTGTATAATATTCTAAATCCTTTGTTGTTATTTCAACGGATCTTCACAGCATCCTCAGCAATGGCAGATTCCATCTCAAGAAACTACTTTCTTTGCTCATCCATAAGAAGAAACTCTTCATCGGTTAAAGTTTTACCAAGAGATTGCAGCAATTCAGTTCCACCTTCAGGCTTTACTTCTAATTCTAGTTCTCTTGCTATTTCTAGCACACCTGCAGTTACTTCCTCCACCGAAGTCTTCAGCTCCTCAAAGTCATCCATGCGGGTTTAGAATCAGCTTCTTCCAAACTACTGTTAATGTTGGTATTTTGATCTCTTCCCGTGAATCACAAATATTCATAATGACATCTAGAATGGTGAGTCATTTTTAGGTTTTTAATTTATGTTGCCCAGATCCATTAAAGAAATCACTACTATGGCATCTATAGCCTTATGAAATGTATTTCTTAAGTAATAAGATTTGAAAGTCAGAATTACTCCTTGATCTACAGGCTGCAGAATGGATGTTGTGTTAGTAGGCATGGAAACAACATAATCTCATTGTCCATCTCCATTAGAGCTCCTGGATACCCAGATGCATTGTCAATAAGCAGTTATATTCTGAAAGGAATCTTTATTTCTGAGCAGCAGGTTTCAACAGTGGGCTTAAAATATTCAGAAAACCATGCTGTAAATGGGTGTGCTTTATCCAAGATTTATTGTTCCAGTTATAGAGAGCACAGGCAAAGTAGATTTTGCATAATTTTTAAGAGTCCATTTTTGGAATGATAAATGAACATTGGCTTCAACTTAAAGTCACTAGCTGCATTAGCTCCTAACAAGAAACTCAGCCTGACCTTTGAACCTTTGAAGCCAGGCATTGATTTCTCCTCTCTAGCTATGAAAGTCCTAGATGGCATCTTCTTCCAGTAGAAGGCTGTTTTATCTACATTGAAAATCTGCTGTTCATTGTAGCCACCTTCATGGATTATCTTAGCTGGATCTTCTGGATAACTTGCTGCATCAGCACTTGTTGCTTCATCTTTCACTTTTATGTGATGGAGACAGCTTCTTTCCTTAAACTTCATGAATCAACCTCTGGTAGCCTCAAACTTTTCTTCTGCAGCTTCCTCACCTCTCTCAGCCTTCACAGTAGTGAGGAGAGTTAGGGCCTTGCTCTGGAGTAGGCTTTGCTTACGAGAATGTTGTGGCTAGTTTGATCTTCTATCCAGACTACTCACATTTTCTCCATATCAGCAATAAGACTGTTTTACTTTCCTATCATTTGTGTATTCACTGGAGTAGCACTTTTAATTTCCTTTAAGAACTTTTTACTTTGCATTCAACTTGACTAACTAGTACAAGAGGCCTAGCTTTCCCCTATGTTGGCTTTTGACATGCCTTCCTCACTAAGTTTAATCATTTCTAGGTTTTGATTGAAAATGGGAGATGTGTGACTCTTCATTTCACTCGAACACTTAGAGGCCATTGTAGGGTTATTCACTGACCTAATTTCATTATTGCCATGTCGCAGGGAATAGGGAGATCTGAGGAGAAGGAGAGAGACAAGGAGGAACAGCCAGTCACTGGAGCAGTCAGAACACACACATTTATCACTTAAGTTTACCATCTCACATGGGTGTGATTCACAGTGCCCCCAAACAATTACAACAGTAACATTAGAGATCACGGCTCACGATCACCATAACAAATACACAAACAATGAAAAAGTTGAAATGTTGCAAGAATTACCAAAATGTGACACAGAGACAGGAAGTGGGCAGATGCCATTGGAAAAATGGTGCCTATAGACTTGCTCAACTCAGGGTTACTGCAAACCTCTCGATTTGTAAAAAAAAAAAAAAAAAACCCAAAAAACAAACAAACAAAAAACCCACAGTATCTGTGAAGTGGAATTAAACAAGGTATCCCTATACCTCCTGCCTGTTTAACTGGCAGAAAGGCTACTGTGCCAAAATGAGGAGTGGTAGGAGATGAGCTCAGAAAGCTAGGTAGGGGACAGATCACAAAGGGCCTTTCAGGCCACATAAGAAGTTTGGATTTTTTTTCTGACTTTGATGGAAAGCCAGTCTTTGCAAAGCTCATGTTGGCTATTACATAGAAACTTTAACAAAAGGGGGTTTATCTATCAAGAATGCATTCAAATGAAAACAACAGAGAACCCTACAAGCAGTGCCTACAATAAGCCAGAGTTTTATTTGTCTCACACAATAAGAATACTGACAGTACATTGTCAGTCCAAATCTGCTTCAGTGATATCCATAAGGACCCAAGCTTCTTCTACTTTCCTATGCTCTGTCCTTAGTATGTGGCTTTTACCTCTTGGTTGCAATATGACTGTTTCAGTAGCATGACCACAGTCCTGAAAGGAAGAGGAGAGAAAGGGCTGAAAGTGTGTGGTTATTAGATTGTCCTTTCTGGAAAGTTCTTCTGGAAGTTCTATTCAGGATTATTCTGATTATTTCTCTTTGGCCAGAAACATTTGGGTCAAATGATCACCTTTATGAGAGCAGCTTAGAAGGTGAGTATTGAGCTGCTTATTCTGTATTCCTGAACAAAATCAGGGTTCCATTGGTAAGAAAAAAGGGGGTAGTGGATATTGCATAGGCTACTACAAGTGTCTATCACAGGGGTCAAGACTGAAATCAAGGGGTCATGTTTTGCAGGTTATTTCAGGAACCATGGAAAGATGATGGAACTTAGAGTAGGGTAGGAGAGAATATGGTAGTAAAAGTCATCAGATTTACGATATTTAAAAAAAGAACCAACAAGAATTTGATAATGGATTTGGTATGAGATGAAAGAGGTGACAAGTAGTCATAGATGGGTTTCTACATTTTTGTCCTGCTTAACAGGTGAAGAGTGGTATTATTTACTGAGACAGTGAAGACTTGGGGAGGAGCAGATTTGGGAGAAAAAGAAATCTAGAATTCTAACTTAGGCAGAGATGTCACCATTGCTGATGTCATAGGCAGAAGTGCTTTCATTGAGTAGTTAGCAGATCTGTAGTGGCAGATATTTAGAGATAAGACGGGTGATGGACATAACTGTTGAACTTTTCAAGCTCCTTAATACATCATCTCATACAAAGCAGCAACCAGCTGCAGCAGAGATCAGTTTGAGACTCTGGGGACCTTGAGTCAAATGAATTCTCCAACATCATTATGGTTTTGGTGTAACTGAGCTTTTTAAGTAGGAAATACCCTCTAGGGCTTTGCAGCTTGGTGGTTTTCTCTAAATTAGGTAGGCCACTGTACTTCTGAAGAAACACAGAACAAAAAAGGAATGTGGTTGGGGGATATACATGGGTACCATAGTTAAGGGAATGGGCATTTTCACTTTAAAGAGTGCGTAAGAGTAGATAATCAAAATGGGAAATAGTGGAATGAAACTCTGAAATTAATCCTGTTGGATGCTGCTTCCATCATATTGTTATGGTACCACAGTGCTATTAGGATTATTGACATATAATGACTCTTAGTCCTGAGTCAAGTCAGAACTTCTTGGCCTACTTTTCGAAATCCTCCAGGATATGCCCCATCTAACCATATTTCTCACTTGTGCTACTGGTGCCTGGGAGGTATTTCTCCTGTTTCTCTTTTGTCCAGCCCCTGGACTGTGTCCATCCATCAGTGGGATGAAGGCTGTTCCACATTTTATACAGACCTGATGTGGCCTGTAGGTCTATCAGCAGCTTCAGCATCATCATCAGACAGGATTTAGGATTAAGTCCTATTGTGTGTATCACATCACCATGATGTATACTTTAAATAGCTTACAATTTTATTTATGTATAAAAAAAGCTGAAATTTAAAAAAAGAATTAAGTCCTATTGCCTACAAGACCAAAGACTTGGGGCACCTACACAAGCCTTCTAAACTATATGAAATACCCCCTACATCACAGCACTGCACTTGGACTGGGTTTCCATCTCCACCCCGTGCCATACACCAGTCAATTGTTTTGCATTATATCATTGTTTCCTTTGAGGATTGAGGATGCAGCTCTGATTTCTAATCCACATATTTCCTCCTACTCTTTTTACCTTGGAGAGCTGTACTATGCTTCCTTTAGTTTTAGATATAGGCCCTTTTCCCCCTGTGGTAAATGGATAGGTTTACTAGAACTACATACAATTCTCACTGATTCTCAAGGAACTACCAGAGACTGTTGCCACCATGTCTTTTCCTGTGGATTAATTTTAGTTCTGAGGTCTGCCTGAATAATACGTAAGTTTGCTTTGCTCTTGCACTCTATGTTGTAAACTTATTTTTAGGTTTTGTAGTACCTCTCATCTCCCACCTCCTGTTCTAGTGTTGCCGTTTCCACCTGGCTGATATGACCATTCTCTCCTCTGTGATTTTTCATGGTTCATTAGTTCAAGTCCCACGTTGGGCTCTCTGCTATCAGCACAGAGCCCATTTCAGATCCTCTGTTACCCTCTCTTTGCCCTTGTCCTGCTCATGTTTTCTCTTTCTCAAAAATAAATAAACTTAAAAAAAAACGAGCCCTTGTGGCTATAAAATCAAATGCATGTTTAAATGACTTGAATTGAGGTTAAACTTCCCAAGTGAAATTTTGGGTTTTTTCCATTCAGCCTGCACCTTACCTACTAGCTACACTCCCCCCACCACCAGCTTATATCGCTGTTTAAAAAGGTGCTATTGAATCTTTCTTATCTTTAATTAGATAATAGTTTCTTAGATATGACACTGAAACACAAGCACAAAAGAAAAGATCAACTGAACATCATCAAAATTAAAAACTCATGTGCTTGAAAGGACACCATCAAAAAGCAAGGCAATCCAGAGTATGGGAGAATTTTTTTTGCAAATCATATCTGATAAGGACATGTATCTAAAATATATAAAAGATGCTTACAACTCAATAATAAAAAGACAACACAACTGAAAAGATCTGACTAATCATTTCTCTGAAGAAGATATACACATAGTATATGAAAAGATCTTCAACATCATTAATCATCAGGGAAGTGCAGGTGAAAACTTCAATGAAATACCTCTTCTTACCCACTTACCCACTGAAATGGCTATAGGTATATGTGTTGGCAAGGATGTAGAGCAATTGGAACTCTCATAGTATGGAACTGGGAATGTAACACGGTGCAGCCAAGAGTTGGGTAGTTCCTCAAATGTTACACATAGAGTTACCATATAACCCAGAAATCCTACTCCTTGGTATATATCTATGAGGAGTATTTTCATATAAACAGCATATAATCATACTTAGCAGCATTAATCATAATAGGCAAAAAGTGGAAACAGCCCCAGTGTCCATCAACTGATGAGTGGACAAATAAAATGTGATATATCCCTATTTGATTATTATTTGACAATGAAATGAAATACTGATTCATGCTACAACACAGATTAACATCGAAAACATTAAGCTAAGTGAAAGAAACCATTCAAAAAGGACCAAATACTGTATGGCTCCACTTATCTGAAATGTTTAGAATAAACAAATCTATAGCAGCAGGAAGTAGTGGTTGCCTAGCACTGGGGGAGACAAGGGAATTGGAAGGGTGATGGCTAAGAAGCATGGGATTCCTTTTTGAGGTAATAAAAATGTTCTAAAATTGGCTGTGGTGATGGATGCACAACTCTGTTAATATATTAAAAGCCACTGAATTGTACACTTTAAAATGGTGAATTCTATGGTATAAGAATTATATTTCAATAATGCTGTTAAAAAAAAACACAACCTCTACTCTGTTAAAGGGTTTTAGTTGTTCCCTGACAAAAAAGAAAAGAAAAGAAAAGATGCCATTGAATATTTCTCTGTAGTGGATGCTGAGATGCACTATGCAGACCCCCACTTAAAGACTGAAGGATTTATTCTCCCAGCTGCTCTGAGTGTCGACTGCTGGTGGCTCACAGCAAAAGTCTCTCTCTGAGAATTTCATTCAGTTGATGAAACTACTCTTAAAGGTTACACCTCATCCCAACCACAGTCCACATCATATGATGGAGCAATGTAGGGGTTCCAAGGCCAGATTCCCCTGCCTCCATTGACGACAGCTCTGAAGGGCCATCTCAGCTCAAGAACTACTCCTGTGATCAACTGGAACTACATCACAGTTCACTTTCCCTTACTCTTTTATAGGTATTGTTCTAAATAACACTCCCCAATAAATCTTGTCCATACAAATCTCCATCTCAGAGTCTATTTCCCCAGGAATTCAACTTAAAAACACCCAACATTGAATGGTTATGACTTATTCTTACCTTCTTTAATATAAGCAGTCCTTTTCAGTTGCATAGTAGGGACTCAAAATGTTTGATGAATTGAATTCTTCTCCAGAGACTGACTTGTTAGCTCTCTGTGTGGAGAATGAACTTAACAGACAATGACCATTTATCTTCTACTCGATCCCTTTAAGTAGTTATTTCCCGAGGTTGAGTTCTCTGACCTCTGATTTTGTTCTGTACTTCTGGCAAACTCAGCCCTTTCCACAATTTCAGATACCAAATAAATCTTTCTGCTGGTGAATGGCATATCCTTGCCAGGCTGCTAGACATCTCCACTTGCCTGTCCTATTATTCCTAATGAAGACTGAATGCTAGTCTGTGTTGTGCCTACAGGTTGGAAGAATTAAGAGTGGTGGTGAGGGGTGGAGGTGAAACATTCTGAGTGAGACCCTTACGACTCTAAGAACAGAAAAGAATGTAAGCAAAATGTGAAAAGTATCTGGATGCTTGTGAGGAGGTTGAAAAAGAATGGAAATGAAGGCATGCTGAATGAATTACAGAAGAGCTAGCCAGGATTTGCAATTAGGACTGAGAGGTAGGCACCTTGTAATCAGAGCAGATAGAAATCTTGGCTTGCAGCTTGAGCAGTTCCTATGAAGCAGTCAGAGGTATTTATCTCTGAAAGTGTCAGCTTTGGTGAATTCACCACAACCTCTAACTCAACAAACTAAAACTCATTTTCCTATTTCAAGTCAATATCCACAAATATCCATTTATCAATTATTGGCCCTATTCTTGTTCCGATCACTCATCCTTGAAATATTCAAGAAATCTCTGATTTCTTCAGAGACATTGCTTCTCATAGCCAGAAAAATCTCACTATATTTGTGAAACTCATTCTTTCTCCAAATCAGTAGAACTGAATTATAGTGACTGCTGTATTATTGTGCATAACTGATTTATTAAATAGTTATTTATTGAGCATTTACCATGTACCAGGAAATAGTCGGTACTGGGAAACATTCTTCGCAATGAAAAATAACATGCATCACTCTCAGCTTGCAGTCTAAAGAAGGATATAGATGTTAATAAAATAATTATATAAATTAATATAAAATTGCGACTGTGACAGAAGCTAGGTAGCACAGATATGTCTTAACAGAATGAGTTTGATCTAATCAGGGATGGCAGAAAGAGGTTCTTGAGGATATGGAGATACGAAGATGTATCTATATGACATATGATAACTAGGCATTAATTAGACGAGGAAGTGAGGGAAGGATATTCCCTCACAGAGGGACAGTTTGTGAAAAGACACTTAGTGGGAGGAAACATGGCACAATGAGGGAATTAAAGAAGGCAAGCACGGCCAGAGCATAGAACGTGCAACAAGGGACCAAGGGCACATAAGCCACGTAAGGCATTTGGGCTTTATTCCAAATGTTCCACATTAGGAACCACTAATGTTCCTACTCAGGTAAGTGGCATGCCTAGGGCTCATACTGAACAGTTCACCAGCTGCTGGGTGAGATTGGATTGGGGAGCCTGGTGACGATGGACAGAGGTAGAGCACTTAGCAGGCTACTGTAGTCAATCATATGAGAGATGAGGGTGTCAGTGGCATTCTATGGCTGTGGTGGAGATGGAAAGAAGAGGACATATTTGACAGACTTTTAAGAGGTTAAATAGGCAGGATGTTGTGACAGATTCAGAGGAAAGTATCAAAGATAATTCTGAGGTATCTGGATTTTGCCATAGGATAGATTATGGTAGCATTCAGTGACATAGGGAACACAGGAAATTAAGCCTAGATTTTTGGGGAAGATTATGAGCTAATTTTGGACATGTTGAATTCTGAGGTGCTTTTAAAACTTACAAAAGATGGTGGTCAAGGAGAGGTGCTGGTCAAATAGGCAGCTGGATGGGCAAGTCTGGAACTCAGACAGGTGTGGATGTGTAAGAGGCTCAATAGGCTATGGGGGATAACTAACCCCATAGTGTATTTTCACCTAGGAAGAGAGTAGAAGTGAGGGCACTTCTTCTAAGACTAAGACTTGAGGAACTCTAAGACCTAATGGCCAGGCAGTAGGCAGAAAAAAAAACCACATTATCGCGATGGAAGAAAAACCAGGATTGCCTTCTATCACAGAAGCCAGGGAGAGCACACCGAGTGGAAATAAGACAAATAAAAAAGATCCCTGGTGGGAGAAAAAGCCTCATTTTTGTCCAGTGATATGAACAATATCAATGATCTTATTTAAGGCTGTTTTGTTGAAAGGATGAGAACAAAAACAGATGAGAGGGTTGAAGACTGGGGTGTAGATGAGGAAGTATGTGAACTCTCTTGAGAAGTTTATGCATACACGAGGAGAGAGGGCTTCCAATGAAGAGCAATGAAGGGTGAATGAGGGATTTTGTTTCTTTCTTTTCTTTGGGTGGGAAGAGAGTTTGGACATAGTACTATGGAACAGTTTAGAAAATATAGATAGAAAGGTATCTGAAATATGAAAGATGATTTACGTAGTTGCTAAAATGAATAAAGCAGATCTATTATGTACTAAAAGGAAACAATCTCCAAGATATATTTTTAAGAAACAGTAATATGCAGAACAGTATTACAGATACTACCGTTTGTATATGAACTTGTATATGCATATATGTCTGGCTTTGTGGACATTTAGATAATTTCCGAATCCTTTTTAAAAAACTATAAACAATTTTGCAGTGAACATAGATGTGCATATCTGTAAGACAGATTCCTAGAAGTGGATTTAGTGGTCTATGGATGTTCATTAAAATTTGATAGTTGTCAGTTTTTCTCTCAGAGACATTATTATTTCAGTTATATACTCATAAGAATATATGGGAGTATCTATTTGTCTACATACTGGTTGACGCAATGTGTTAGCAAATTACCAAACTAAGGAATAAGAAATCATCTGTCAATGTTTTAATTTTATTTCTTTAACATTATTTTTACAGTTTTTTATGAGTATAAATGACATAAGAATTTTTTTTGAAAATTTTAATTCCAGTTTAATCAACACAGAGTGTTACATTAGTATTTTAAAAAATATTTTTAATGTTTACCTATTTTTGAGAGAGAGAAAGATAGCATGAATGGGGATGGGGCAGACAGAGGGAAGGACAGAGGATCTGAAGCAGGCTCTGTGTTAACAGCAGTGAGCTGATTAGGGCTCAAACTCACAAACTGTGAGATCATGACCTGAGCCAAAGTCGGATGCTTAACTGAGCCACCCTGGTGTCCTCATTAGTATTTCTTTTTAAATTGACTATTTACTCATGACTTTTGTCATTTTTCTGGTATTTGGATTGTTGATTTTTTCTTAAGGTTATTAAAAGCTTATATATGTGTAACATATATGATATATATTTTATATGTATTTTTAAAATATATATACATATTTTTTGAGAGATAGCATGTGCGAGTGGGGTAGAGGCAGAGAGAGAGGGAGAGGGAGGATCCAAAGCAGGCTCTGCTCTGAAAGCAGAGACCCCAGTGTAGGACTCAACTCAGGAATCCTGAGACCATTACCTGAGTCAAAGTCAGATGCTTAACCGACTGAGCCTCCCAGGTGACCCAAGAGCTTATATTGAGGAAATGATCCTATTAGCAATCATATTTACTTGCAAATTTCTTTTCTTTTTTGTTAATGTTTTATTTTTATTTTTGATGGGGGTGGGGGGTGGGGGAGAAGCAGAGAGAGGATCTGAAGGGGGCTTCCCACAGACAGCAGGTGGGGCTCAAGTCCATGGACCATGCTTAACTGACTAAGCCACCCAGCTGCCCCGTATATTTCTTTTCTAATTGGTCGCTTCCTGTTTGACATGGCTTGTGGGGAATTATTTTTGTTGTGTTAAAAATTTAAAGTTTATTTTATAATGTAATGTTTATGAGTTTTGTATATTACCTTCCTTTGAAACAGTTTAAAAATATTTTGGGGGGGGGGAGCACCTGTGTGGCTCAGTCAGTTAAGCATCTGACTTTGGCTCAGGTCATGATCTCATGGTTAATGGATTTGAGCCCTGTGATGGGCTCTTTGCTGAAAGCCCAGAGCCTGGAGCCTGCTTCAGATTGTGTGTCTCCCTCTCTCTCTCTGTTCTCCTCTGCTTGTGCTCTCTCTCTTAAAAAGAAATAAATAAACATAAAAAATAAAATATTTTTTTATTCTGGTAAATGTATGGCTTTTCTTTACTTTGATGCTTCAACAGTTGACCTACTATATGACAGCATAAAGAGTGAGGTAAGAATACAACATTTCTTTTCAGATGACTAGCCAGTTTTTTCAACACCATTTTTCAATCCCTGTTTTCCTACTAATTTGAAATGCAACTTTACTGAATAAACAACTGATATATATGAGTTCTATTTCTGGACTGTCCATGCTTTCCATTATCAGACCATTCTAAATAATTTGCTTTATGTTTTCATTTCTTGTGGCTTTAAATTCTATGATGATTTTTTTCTTTCCCATTGCTTTCCTGAATTATTTTACCTTAAAAGTAAAAAAACCCAACAACTTCTTTTGTCTTCTTATTTCTCCCTTGAATCCTTCTATGTGTTTTGAACTCTTACTTCATAGAGGCCATTTCTTAAAAAAAAAAAAAAAATTTAGTTATTTAGAGACAACATGCTGCAGGCATGAGTGGAGGAGGTGCAGAAAAGAGAGAGAGAATCCCAAGTGGGCTCTAGGCTGTCAGCTCAGAGTCCAGAGCCAGAGGTGGGGCTGGATCCCAGGAACCTTGAGACCATGACCTAAGCCAAAATCAAGAGTCAGAGGCGAATGGGAATGAACAAACCAGGTGCCCCAGAGTGGCCATTTCTAATATTTATATTTGCTAAAGAATAGTCTGGCGAGATATTTCTCTATATCATGGGAGATTTTTTCTCATGTGTGTTCTTAGTCTACCTTCTACTTATGCATATTTCTTTCCTCCTTTTTCTTTTAGTATTTTCACATAGATTTTATGTGTCCTTTCCAGCATCCTTTCGTACATTGGTCCAATTTTACTGCAACACTTGTTCAAATATACTGTGGTATTTCCCATCTATTTCTATTCCTCATTCTTGGTTGTTTGCAGGTGGTTTCAGAGGGAAACAACCACAATAATGTTATTGTTCTGCTCTTTTAAAGCTGGGAGTCCTCTGACTTTTATCTTTCAAGGCTACTTTTGGTTCTTTTTGAGCTTTATAGATTCAAAGAGTTACCTGGGATGGTTTTTAGGAACTTATGCAGATCAACATGGCCCTCTAACTGGGCAAATATTAGAGTAGCTGTAGGATTATGGAGTAAATCAGAGTTGGAGGAAAAAAAATAACATGCAAGAGTTTGTAAGTGGAAAAAATAAACCTTAGTGAAATAATAAAATGAAAGTAAGTAGCTATTTTTTCCCTTGAGGAATTGGTTGTATAATGCAGTAGTGAAATTATAAGTATAGAGTAGTCTCATTGCTTATATTTTATTTTTTTTTACTCACTGCTTATATTTTAAGAGTTTTAAAGGTTCATGGAAATCTACTTTTTATTGAAACACTAAATTATTTTTGAAAATGCAAAGCTTTAGTTGATAGACATTTTGTTGGTATTATTGCTCACTCTTCAAGTTAATGCATTAAAAGTGGTACAAAAATAAAAACGACAACATTCAGTCCAAGAAACATATATATATGTGCCTCAACACATGAGCAAATACAAGATTCTTCTCCTCTTTTGCAAAATACATCATGAAACTATTTTCCAGTGGTGCCTGGGTGGCTCAGTCGGTTAAGCATTTGACTTCAGTTCAGGTCATGATCTCGGAGTCAATGAGTTCGAGTCCTGAGTTGGGCTCTGTGCTGATAGCTCAGGGCCTGGATCCTGCTTCGGATCGTCTGTCTCCCTCTCTCACTCCCCTCCCCATCTCACACTCTCTCTCTTTCTCTCAAAAATAAATAAATGTTAAAATATTAATAATAATAATAATATTAAAGAATCTGTTTTCCACATAGCATGTTTTACAGAACCAAAAGTTTTCACTTTGGATTTTCTTTCCACCTTGAGACCTTACTACATCTAAAATCAAGTTTAAGAAGTGTTTTCTTTCCTGGCCATTAAAAATATGTGCCTTATCCATCTTTCTTTCATTTTTGTTTTACAGTCACTGTTGAGAGATGTAATTTTTTTGATTACTTATGGTAATAGGCAAGTTGTACAGTTAAACAGAAATCTTCCATTTTCCCACTTTTTCATGGTTATTTTAATCCATTTTTCCTTTAAAGGGCTCTACAAGTTCATATAAAAGAAGTAGATCCAAGATGTTTATGTCCAAGACTTTTCTGGAACTTATGTGTTATCTTCTAGAAGATGATTTGATCTTTCTTTTTTTAATTACAGTTGGTGTGCAACATTATATTAGTTTTAGGTGTAAGATACCATGATTTGACAATTCCATACATTATGAAATGCTAAGGTGACTTGATTTTTCTAATAACAAAAGCTGCCAACATGTTAAAGAGTGATCAATCACTATAACCTATTTATCATTTTGCCATAAATGACACTGCTGAATTCTGGGCTCTAGTCAAAGCACTAAAAATTAAGCAGTATTATAATTTGGTTTTCTCTGATTGAGAACTGGTGATAAACTGCTGATTACTGTTCTTACCTTGACACACATTATATCAAATGGCTCTAAGTTTTAATTACCATATTGATTCCAACATACTAACCATCGATGATCATACTATATGAAGCATTCAGTCTAGTGTAAAGGAGATAAGGACGTTTTATTATATTTTCTTCTAATTAGCTGTTTTATTATTGGAAATGTGGGAAGGAGATAGAGTCTTAGATAATCTAAATCAGAGATTCACCCAAAGTGACTAAAATTGGTATTAGTAAGTTATGTCATTTTGTGGTTGGAAGTAAAATTATCTCCCTCTGAAAATATCCATGGTTTGTCATTCCCCTTCTACAAAGAAAGATCTGTAGGGCTTCTCTAAATCCCAGCCAGGAGTCAGGAAAGTGACCAAGAAGGAGGATTCCAGAGGAGAAAATTCATGTCGGGGTATAGATATAAAAGAATCGATGTACAGAGACAAGATTGAATACAAAATAGTCAGGATCCACTAGCAATATTATATGCCTGGGAAGGGGGAGGGATAGGTAGGAGGATGTGGTTTGAGGTAATTCCTTTGTTCCTTCCCGCTCTCTTTCACAGCAGTCAAACCTGTATCAATATCTGAGGCTCTCATAGCCTTATTTCAAGACCCTTTCCATTTTTTCTCACCAATGTTTACCCCAATAAATCTCTTGTATATCTAGTTATGTCTTGACATATACTTCTGAAGGTTTTGTCCACATGTGGTTTTGTCCACATCTGGGCCAGGGTTTTTTCAGAAGGAGCTAATATCCCTGGAATCTGTAGTAACAGGAGCACTAACAGAAGTAGAAGTGATGGAATTTGGATACAAAGAAGAAACTCCAGGAGCTATTTGGTTAGCTGTCTCTTCACATCTGGACATTCTTACCTCTTCAAGCCTAAAATACTTGGACACAATGGGTTTTACTTTGCTGTTATTATACATTGTATTGGTTTTGTTTATCTAAAACCAGGCTTCAAATTGTACTCCTTAATACCTTTGTTACAGGGCACACATCTTCTATTTACCTCACTCCTTGAACCTTGTATCTGTTTACATTTATTTACATGAATGCAGGATTTGCTTTATAAGAGACATGAGGGGTAAAAATGAATTGACTGGGCCACATACTAAAGTGTCTGCTCCTATTTTAATGTGTGGCATTGGGTTTGAGCACTTTGTCAGGGAAGGGAGGTCCAGAAATTTGCAGAACTATACTAGACAGACTTTATTTTAGATTCAGGGCATAAACAGAGCTGTTTGGTTATGTAGGTGACAAGATATGACAAAAAGTTGGACAGGATGTCATTGTTTTGTCTTTTACAAGGATCCCAGAATAAATCTGAGATCCCTAAGGTTAGAAGTGTTAGAAGTCTCTGTAGTTAGCACCTTTAGCTTGAATCTTGAAGTTCCAAAGGCAATGTGAATAGTGGAACCTCTCTTCTTGGATTTACGGGTAGTGGACATGGTCCAGTTGAAGACACTGTGGTGATTCCAGTGACAAATGGGTTGTGAGCATATATGAGGCAATCTTTTGATGAACTCCTAAAAAACTAAAGGAAATTTTAGTAAAAACTAGTTTCTACTAGTTTATTGAGAAATAAGATTACTAAAACATGGTCTTTAAAAGTGAGTAAAGGGGTGCCTGGGTGGCTCAGTCGGTTAAGCATTTGACTTCGGCTCAGGTCACGATCTCACGGTATGTGAGTTTGAGCCCCGCATCGGGCTCTGTGTGGACAGCTCGGAGCCTGGAGCCTGCTTCGGATTCTGTGTCTCCCTCTCTCTGTCCCTCCCCCACTCACACCGTCTCTCTCTGTCTCTCAAAAAAGGAATAAATGTTAAAAAAAATTTTTTTTAAAGTGAGTAAAGCTTTAAGAATGCTTTCATTAATTTTGGGATATCCTCCAGGATTTAAAAAATTCTTATGAATATATATCTACAACCAATACTCCACTAAGAGAATTAGAACCATTGCTCTTTAGCAGGATTATTCTTAAAGCTGGGCAACAAGTTCCCCCCCACCCCGCTCAGGGCCTCAAGGTTTGGAGGACCCCATTCTGGCCCTCCTTTGTGGGCCCTCCCCACAAGAGAAGGAGCTGCAGCACCAGGACATGTGCCTAACCAGAGCCTGTGCCCTACACTCTACACTACACTTGGGGTATCCTGGAATTCCTTGCCCAAATGACCCCAAGCCTGATTCTAAAGCTAGCATTGTCTTCTTTGCTGTGGGTGTCCTAAGGGAAGATCATGGGGTCTGGGCCCTAGGGTGACCATGAAAGATGGTTGTCTAGAGAGTTGTGGATGAAGGTTGGCTTTGTGGGCTGGAGTATGTGTATGGATGTGTTTGAGGCTCCATACACTACAAGAAAAACATGTGAGGAAGAAGAGAAGAGTAGTGGGCCATGGAACTAGTATCTCCAAATATCCTTTTACCCCAGGCCCCGAAAATACTGAGAGAAGGCCTAAAATTGGGAAAATGTCAGTGTCTTTGTTAGAGAACTGGCTCATGGAATATGGAGGAGGATTTTTAGAAATCGTGTCTGGCTTGATAAATACTTATGAATTGAGATAAGAGTTGATTTAGAGAGATTTTTGCAGGTGGCCTTCAAGCTCCTGGGAAGAAACTACTCATGAGGGAAGAGCCTTAAGTTTTCAGTCTTACTACAGTTTTCCAAACATCTTAATTTCTCCGTAATTCCTCAACATATATTAGGAGAGGGGGGATACATGAAAAGTGATTTTCTGTTTATATTTAGTCTTGAAAACTTCTAAAAAGACCAACTCTTTTTATGCATAATAGGGGATGTGTCAAAGTTTTAGGTATGTGCCTTTTTCCCTAAGTGTACAGTGATAATGGCATTGCTGTGGTGGTTAACAGAATGCATGTTTGTTTTTTTATTTTTTTTAATGTTTCTTCATTTTTGAGAATGAGACAGAGAGTGAGCAGGGGAGGAACAGAGAGAGAGGAAGACAGAGAATCTGAAGCAGGCTCCAGGCTCTGAGCTGTCAGCACAAAGCCTGACATGGGGCTTGAACCCACAAACTGTGAGATCATGACCTGAGCCGAAGTCAGATGCTCAACCAACTGAGCCACCCAGGTGCCCACATGTTTGTGTTCTATGGTGTTTCAAAAAATTCTCACTTTTA
This sequence comes from Paguma larvata, assembly GCA_030068075.1. Lineage (NCBI taxonomy): Eukaryota > Metazoa > Chordata > Mammalia > Carnivora > Viverridae > Paguma > Paguma larvata. The sequence continues at coordinate 73,849,263 of CM057823.1, forward strand.
ATTGATAATGTGGTAAAATATCAGTAGATATAACCCACATGAATAAAAGTCTCTGGTGTAGGCAATCATTTTAAAGAGAATAAAGAGCTCTTAAGACAAAAAGGTAGGGAACCACTGGGTTAGATGTTACTGTTTCTCACGGTGATATGTACCGGCAAGTCACTGCTTAGATCTTCAAGCGTTTTGCTAAGCGCTGTAAGAAGGGGGCAAATGGCACTAGGATTTTAGTCCTGCCCAGTAAAGCAGGGGAATATTACTTTTCTATTACACCCACCAATAAAGACACTGACCAAAAGAAAACAAATCTAGGTGACTTACTAAAATAATCACTGCAGATTGTTGACTTTCTACTCCTGATCTTGGTTGATAGGAATCAAGAAGTCCTCTCACTCAGATAAGATTTCCTGGGCAGTACTCCTGACCCCATGGGAAAGAGAGAGGGCAGTGAGGTAGTGATTCAGAGGATGATAGAGTCACTAACATTTCATACTGGAAAGCTGGCCTGTGTATCTTTGCAAGTCTTATCCAGTGTCCTTTGATCCTGAAGGTATGTGAAGGACTTCTAACCTGTAGACAAAGAAGTCACCGTGAAACACAGAGGGAAATTCTTACTGTGAAGAGAACCTTGGTGAATGCATGGAATATTCTAGATGGTGATGACCGTGGAGAGATTGTGGAAGGTGAGATATAGATCTGTTTTTCAACTCATGCGATGACTGAGGTGCTAGGGATGAAAGTCATACTGGATTCATGGTGAGACTATTTCTTGGGTTCCACCTCTGAAGAAGTACACAGGTGTATCAACTGAATGATTGTTCTCTTCCTCAATCTCTGCCAAATAATTATTAGGACAGTGAACTTTTATATGTACCTATGTTGTCAGAGGGAGAGAATATATGGAACAACTTTACTTCCTGGCTTACTCTTATCTTCCTTCCACTGTTATCTCTATAGCAGGGATATTATTTTGAAACAATTTAAGGTATTTTCCATTTCTCTTAATTCTTGCCATCTCAGCCTTTCATGCAATTAGAGGAGGCAGAACTCAGCGAGAAATAACAATAAAAAATGATAATAACTTATACTTCCGTAGTGCCAGACACTGTTCTTAGAACTTTATAGACAGTCTCCTTCTTAAACATTTACAGGCAGAACACCTCGTCTTTTGTTGTTGTTGTTGCTCTCTACTTTTTCTTTCATTTTATATAAGAGGGAATGTTCTTGGGGAATCTTCCAAATTCATTTTTGCACTTCTGATTTTATATGTTAGAAATAAAATAGGATTGAGCTGAATACCTGTTTCCATTCTTTTGTGGAAGGCCTCTGAGAGGCCTCCAGTTCCTGACTAATGTGAGACAGACAAGCTCAACATTCAGTAGTTCTGGAGACAAAAATAAGAGCCCAGAACAAAATCTCAAAGGGCTTACATGTGGTTACAGCAAGGAGGATCGAGGGTCGTAATAGTAAACATTCCTTCACTTGCCTTCTATAAAATTCTTACAAATATAGATTCTACTGATGGCAGATTTCATAACTGCGTACAGTAGGACAAATTAAATTCTATCACATTTTTCTACACATAGAAAAATGGTACTTACATAATTGGATTATTTATTTGTTCAAAGAGTTAGTGCCAGGGAGCTAGAGTAATACTGGAGAGTAAACAGGAAAACAATCATGTTTAAGCCTGAACTGAAGTGAAATTACACATATACAATTTGTTTGTTATACCAACCAGCAAATGCTTCAAAAGATCATTTGGAAGAATGAGAAGAAATACAAGTCTTTTAGCACAGTTGTCTAAAAACTTATTTATTAAAATGCAGTTGTGATTGTGATCAATTCAGAGACAAGAAACTTAGACCCCTTTTGTATCACTTACGGCTTAGCTTTGTATTTGCTACAAATGATCCTGTCATAACACAGACACATGTAATTTAAATATATTTGGTGTCTCTGAAAAGGAGTGGTATATTTATTTGACTATGTGAATGATCATGGCATGAAGAACTATTGCATGTTATCCTCTGAGTTACAGTTTAAAATAAATTTGATCTTTCCTTTTTATGCACAAGACATTCAAACTCACATACCTACACATGCATCAGGGATGTATATAATTCAGAATTAGTAAATATGTTCACGTATTTATTCTACTTTCATGGTTCTCTTAAAAATAAGCTGTAACAGAATATTAAAATCAGCTTTTGATATCATAACATTGTTTTAATTTGATGATTCAGATTGATTGGCACAAATGACAAAACAATCCCACATTCTAGGTATATGCAGGAGTAATCTTGTATCTAGTAATTAATAATATTTTTCCTTGATATTCTTCTCCTTAAGTAAAGCGAGAGTTACAAAATGAAACCTGGGACTTCGAGATGTGCCTGCTTGGAGGAATAAAAAATCTTAGATCTAAAAAACATGGTGCGATAGACATTTTACTATGAGAGTGTCGACTTACTGTAAGGTTGTAAGAATTGCTTTTATAATCACATGGCACCCAAAGGTATAAACATAACATAACTGCAAACACCCTCACGCACACACTCCTGTTCCATAAATTTGTTCACAGTGTCATGATATTACGCTTCATTACACAGAGTTTAAACCCGCGGTTCTCAAACTGTATGCCAACATATACCCTGAAGGGCTGGGAGGAACTCACGAGGTCACTGCAGGATATTTAAAATATCCAAGGAAACACAGTGATACTTGTTATCTATCAGAAATTCCAGGTGCACCTGGGTGGCTCCATCGGTTCAGTGTCCGACTTCAGCTCAGGTCATGATCTCACAGTTCGTGAGAACTGATAGCTCAGAGTCTAGACTACGCTTTGAGTTCTGTGTCTCCCTCTCTCTTTGTCTCTCCCTGACTCACACACTATTTCTCTCTCCCTCTCACAAAAATAAACATTAAAAAAATTTAAAGAAATTGCAGAGGATTAGCTTGAAGTAGTTCACAGTCTCAATATTCGTGCTACATTCCTTTCAGTGATGCTGTATCTTTTCAACACTGGGTTTTCGGTGACTCTTTTGAGAAAAAAAAATTGCTATGTAAAAATCAATATGGAATAGGAAAGGAAGTGGGGTGGACAATCTGATTCTGAGACTTGAGAATCCTGTGTGCCCAAAAGGCTCACACATCCCATTAATAATTATTGTAATTTATGAATGAAATCATTTTTTTTTCAATTAATGTTTATTATTTTTTTTCAGAGGCTACTAAGTTCTTAGTATGGAAGTACCTATTATGTTGTTTAGACCTAATTACTTAATAAACAAAACTGTTAGGTATTTCTTTTTGGCATAGAAGTGCTGTAAAAAGATTATTGTGATACTAAGGGTGCTGTGAAAATATGGGAATCTTTGAATTAAGCATTTATTTTCATAGCAAGAGCAGAAGTCATTTTCCTAAATTGAAATTTTCAGTACAACAAATATTTCATGAAAAATGCTCTTTGTGAATGAAAAGAAATTTTTGTTTCATTTCACTTGTCACTTCCTATTTGGGAATGTTCTCAAAAACGGCAAAAGGTAACCTTTGTGCAGGTCAGAATATGGGGTAAATTCTAGGTCTTTCCTATTTCTTCCCCTCTCCATGTAAGCATCTGGCATTTGGGGAGACCAAGCACATCCCAGTCCTAAGCCCTGCAGGTGAATACTCAATCAGGTTCTGGGACAGAGTTTATTGATGTGGGAATAGGAGGGTAATGGTAATGGTGGGGAGAGTGGCAGGGAGCCATGGGAAAGGTGACACCTATTCTTGATGGATTTGAGGCTCAAGGTCTCCCAAGAGGAGAGACTGGAGGGGGACTGGCCCTAAACTAATGGTACAGGGTTTTCCAACTACCTGGACACTGACGTTTTCCTTTGCTGAAGGTTCTGAATGCCACCAAATGCCAAGGTTCCCGCCTCCCCACCCCCAACTCTCCAACACTGCTTGTCTGACTCCATTATTTTCTGACAGGTTTTTCTCGCCTGTTTTAACCCTATACCAATGAGATGGCATAGATCATGGTGGCTCCCAGACTGTCAGTTTTCACCACCATCACTCCATCATTTCAAATAAATATGTATATATATCATTTTAATATACAAACCTAATTCTGTATTCGTAACTTAAAAACAACCCATTTTTAGTAGAAAGCGTTGTGCTGACAGCCCCAGCTGGGACTGTAAGGGTTAGTGCTTATTGGAAACCAGTTATTATGGAGTCAGGATACAGTGGATGTGTTGGTGTTCGTAAGTAGCAGGTGGGATGTACACGGTTGTGTGACAATATGCCCTGAAAAACTGGGACTTGGAGTACCCAGAGCAATGAGAAAAGGTGCCTGGCTTCTCCTGTTCTCCCACCTCTCCAATCACTGAGAGGTCACTGAGACACGTCCAGTAAAACTGCAGCAGGTAACTGATGCTGGCCTCCTGCGATTGTATCAAGTGAGAAATAAAAAATGGGAAGAACCAACAACGGTTAAGTAGAGACATGTCAGCAGTATTTTAAAACAATCTGATGACAGAAATATAATATATTAAGATGACCTAATGAAAGCAGCGTCCATCTTGTTAGTTCAGAAGAAAGAATGAACACTAGAGGTCACATCATGCCCGGCACTGCTGGACTGGCCAGGAGACACGCGGACCCAGGCCCAGGAGCTAGGAGTGCTTGCTCATCGTTGAAAGGAATCTAAAGAAATGCAGCCCCACTAGCTTACACAAGCAAAAGTAGTTAGTCTGAACACAGACAGTCAGCTAATTAGCCCTATCCTGAACACACAGCCACCTGATGCACCTCATAAAATCTCTAACATAAAGACAAAATATATTTTTCAGATTCCAAGTCCTGAGATGGAACAAAAGTCGGTGGGACCAGACAGAGTGGCACCAGAAACAACTAAATAACATCCATTAACATGACCTCATAGACCTCCAATTAAGTGTCCACCTTTTCAGAAGACCCCTGCCCCAAATTTTGCCCTTAAAAATCCTCACTTGAAAGCCAGCTTGGAATTAGGAACTTTCGAGCATTAGCTCCCAGTTCCCCCGGTGGTGCCACACAAATAAATGGTCTTATCCTCGTTCACTGCAAAAGCTCGGTGTCAGTTTTTATTGGTGTTTTTATTATTTTATTTTATTTTTTTAATTTTTTATTGCTAAGGGCGTGTCAGGTACAGGAACTCTTCTTTGGTTCAGTTACACTAAGAGTGTTTCTTGTGTCTATGTGGAAATCAGAAAACCTTAATTTTTACAACGGCAACACATTACACCTAGTGTCGGTCAAATATCTGGAGAACTGCTTGCAAGCGCTGAGAGCCCTGGCCCCTTTTCGCATATATAATGCCTTGTGGTGAATAAGCTTCCCAGCGGTTCTTGAGAACAATCTGAAGGACTGTCTCCTGGGCTGTGTTCCTCAATAAGACAAGGAATCAAGCATTTACTAACCTACTTTGAGTCGGCTTTCTTTGAGGAGAGAGAACAAAGCAAAACAGAGCCGGAAGGTTCCAGAATGTTTCTGCAGCTTCTCTGGCCATGTCTTCCTGCACAGCCCCCACGGGGAAGCAATTCCAATCGCGTGTGTAGCTGAAGAGGGAACCCGGAGGTGGAGCTCTGACAGGGCGGGGGCATAAGGTCTAAGGTTCTTATTTCTAGCGGTTACCTAGATTCCTTGCATCCATTTTCTAGAAGTCCTGGACCACAGACTAAGGGTCACAGGCCTATAAAAACTTATGAGCTAACAGCCTACTTCTGAAGTTTGTGACCAGGATCTCTTAATCTTGGTAAACTATGGCTACATCCGGGGTTGGGCAATGGCCATTGTTTTAGGTGCAGCTGTGTGCCTCTTCAAATGCTTGGGACGCCTCTTTGCCTGGGGAAGCACACATTTTTACCCCGAGGGCACTATTCCTGCTCTTTGGAACTCTCCGGGTTTAGAAGCCGCGCCACAGTCGCGCGGAAGGGAGAGCTCTAAGAAGCCCCGCCCCGCACGCAGGCGCAGGCCCAGCGTGGCCTCCCCAGCCAGCGTAGGTCCGAGTGAGGGGAGAGAGGGCGCGAAGGAAGGAGGGCCGTGCTGGGGGCGGGGCTTGGCCAGACCGGAAGGTGAAGGTGCGGAACGCCTAGAAGGCCAAAAGTGCTATCGAGGAGCTGAGCGTCAGGGTACTCCGGTGAGATGTGAGCGCCAGCGGGGATTGCGGGAGGGTTTGGACATGAATTGGGGTGTGTTTTGGGGACTTATATTGTGGTTTTTAATATTTAAGCTATGTAGAGTGGACATACCTTTTAGGCAATGTTTATATGGGAAAAGTTTTTATTTATGAAACTCAGTACATTTTAAACAAAAAGATGTGCAGAAAAACTCTGGAGTTAATCCAAAGTGACAGAAAAGGAGAATTGCGAGCAGACGTCTTGCACAGCCAAAGTGTTGGGCATCTAGGATGCTGCAAGTTCCAGGAGGGGCGGCCGCACTGCCTCCTGCACAGTGCAGTTCTGTCATTGGGTTCCTGGTCCCGAACAAATTTTCCACAATGCCTATTGTCTTAGGCCTTGTTTTACCTAAAACTATGCAATAAGAAAGTGTTGAAGAAAATAGTGAAATAGCAGAGCAACCTAGAAAAACAATTATCTGGAAAAGAATATAAGACTAAAAATAAAATAAAAGAATAAAAGACTTAATACAAAGCAACTGTTTTTTTTTAACACATTGTTAATGATGTTTAGTGATCAGAAAGATGTTTCAAACATCCAAATACTAAAATGATACTTTTATAATTGTGAATAGGCAGTTTTATGGCTTTAGTTTCTTTTTAGAAAGGGGACAGCATTGTACCAAAACCTCTAGCTAGGACTAGCACACACATAGGAAGGGTTATTGTTGTATGTAACTGGTCATTGTGGAGTCAGGATATAGTGGTTGTGTATAGTGAGTGCAGTGTGTGAGGTGGGGCACACTTAGGGAGTTTCTCATTTAAAAATAATGCAGTCTCGTGAGCATTTCTGCATACATCATTCAATTTTTAGGAATGGGTTACCGATGTTAAGTAGGAGATGCTTTAGTAATTTATCTAATCCTTACCATAGAGAGATTATTTAATTTGCCAAGATCACACGGCTAGTTAATGGTAGAATCAGGATTGGATCCCAAGAAACCTAGCTCCAGTATTTGTGTTTTTAACCACAACTCTGTGCAGATTCTAAAGAGCACTTTCAAAATGGTCTTACTTTAAACCCCTAAAAGAGACAGCCATGGCAGTGGCTTTTAATGGTAAGAATCCATTAAAATCCATTGGGAGAAAACCTTTTTGCCCTTATCCCTATAGGATGTCTTTGTTCTCTCTCCCTCACCAGTCCCATCCCTGCTTCCCCTTTCAAATCAAAACCCTTTAGAGGCAGAACTTCTGAAAAGCTTTGGGCCTGTGTTAGCAGAGGGGATTTTTGCACTGCTTCTTGATGATTATCAGCATGTTTATTGTCATTTCTTTCAGGGCAACAGAGCCTTAGACACAGTAAGGTCTACAGAATAAATATTTTAGGCTTTGCAGGATATATGGTCACCTTTATGAGGACTCGGTGTTGCTGTTGTTGGGTGAAAGCAGCCCTAGACAGTACATAAATGAATGGGACATGGTTGTGTTCCAAGAAAACTGTTTACAAAATCAGGTGGCCAGCTGGACTTGGCTTGTGGGCCAGGCTGTAGTTTGCCTACCCCTGATCTAGACCTTTAAGTAATTTCTGTATCATTTTTATGAATAATAGTTAATATTTATCAAGTCCATGCTCTGTATCAGGCAGTGGGCAAACACATTAACATGTGGACTCATTCAATATTCACACTAACTCTATGAAGTAAGAACTTTTAAAATCCTGTTTTACAGATAAGGAAATCAAAATGTACAGAGATTAAGTTACTCAGTTTCTCATAGGCAGAGGGGTAACTTCAGAGATTTTGCTCTTAAATACATTCTATTAATAGGTCAAACTAGGTTATTATTTTGTAAGTATGCCAATATTATTTTATTTTGATTTCATTACTGATTCTGATACGCTTGGAAACTTCTCTGTTACCTTTCCGGTTATCCATACTGCCTTTTGAGATCTAGTCTGCAGTTTTTTGCTTATGGGCTTGACATTTCTATCCTGCACCTTTAAATTTAAATAAAAATCCTGATTGCCCATTTTGCCTTTGATGCTTAGCATGTAGTCATTAATATTTATATAAGGCTTACAAAACCCTATCTGTTTATGGATGTGAGCATAAAAGATCTAATGACTTTGAAGAACACTTAAGAGCAGTATCCAAGTATTTGGGGATAAGTGCTTTTGGAAACACTCAACAAAACTGTAGTGGAAGATGCGAGACAAGATTACTTCTCTCTGCAAAAAAGGACCAAAGACAAAAGACCATCCTGGGAACTTGAGGTTTTTTTCTTTTCAAGTATGCACGTGCCAGCTGAGAAAGCTGGAACAGATCAAATGAAGGGTGTAATTCCAGGGGCATAACTAACATCCTTTGTGAAAATCTTTGGTCTTTCACCAAAGCATCATGGCTCCAAATCTTACAGACACAATGATATCATTAGGCAAGCAGGCACTAGAAATCATCAGGAAATAATTTTTATATGCAATAAGGTATTTGTTCTTTTGAACGTAGTGTTTTAACTTAAAAAAATTACCGTATACTCTAAAGTGTATCTAAAAGAAATAGTCATTCTATTTAGAGTTAGAGGATTTGCAGAGTACTCATAAGAATGTCAGAGTAAAACTTATTTCACGACAGTTATTTTTTTTAACTGCAGAAAACTTTAAACAAAGGCCTCAAGGGATACAACAAACCATGTTATTTTTGTGCCAAACATTCTTGGTTTTAGCCTTTAAGTAGTATGTCTGTTTTCCAGTGAAAACAAAAACTAAGGGCCAGAATATAGAACCCTGTTTACGGCTTTGTAATAGATCAGGACAGAGGTGCTACTGAATCTAAGTTTCCTGAATATTTTTCAGCTTCTTATACAACTGGATTAAACAAATAGCTGATAGAGAAAATAAAGTCATTTTAGGCAGAAGTTTCTGGCAGCCCCCCCCTTTTAAAAAATTCAATTAGAATAAATCAGTAACATTATGGAAGTTTGCTGAGCATTATAACTATTTCAGTTTTTGAGTATATACGGAAATTATATTATCCTGTTTTCTTTATAGCATAAATATATTTCACTGCAGAAATTGACATTAGATAAAGAAGTCACTTTGCCCACTGTCGTTAGGTCACTAATATGAATACAGTTCTTGTTAGCATCAAAATAAAGAATCAGAGAATGTGAGAGCTGAAGGGGACTTCAGAGACCATCTACTGTGCAAGGTTCCTTAGCTTCAACAATAGTAGCATTTTGGGCTGGATATTTTTTGGTTTGGGGAGGTACAATCTTATGTATAATAGGGAGTTTACCAGTACCCCCAGTCGCTACCCACTAAATGCAAGTAGTTCATCCACCTTACCCTGCCCCCCAGTTTCAGCTGCGACAAAAATATCTCAACATTGCCAATGCTCCTGGAGGGTGGGGGAGCAGTAGTGGTGCAAAATCACCCTCAGTTGAGAACCATTGCCTAGTGCAAACTCTTTACTGTAAAATGTTAATGTTGTACTGATATTTTCTGAATTAAGAAACTTTTCCTTATTTACCTAGTTAATACAATAGCTAGGTCTAGTGTGTCAGAGGTAAGAGAAAACAAAGAATGTCGTTATGGATATAATTTAAAGCCTGGCATTAAATAAAATTGGCAGACGTAAAACTTTTATTAAGTTTCTTCTTGCTTTTATGGTTCTTTCTATTATGTTTAGTTCTTTTTCTAGGGCCTTGAGATTTTGCTGTAGATCAGTGGTATGTAAAGTCACTAAACTTTAAATTTAGTGTTATATTTAGCTGTTAAATTTAACTGAAATTTTTTTTTTTTTTTTTGGCAAGACTTTCTCAGTGAAGGAAGCAATGTGTGGATTTACACTCTAGTGCAAGCTGCTATCTCCTCACTATACTGTAACACAGTTCACAGACAATCACCAGTCTATGGTCCCATTTGGTAGTGCAAATATAGATAATTAGGCCTCTAAGTGGACTCCCTATCCTGGCCCGCAGGGCAGAGAGCTTACCTTGGAGCTCTCTTCTCTGCCTGGCATATTCACAAAGCAAATCACATTACTAACCGTACTAAATTTATCACATGTAAATAATTCTTTGTTAATTCTCTAAAAATTTTATTTGCATCTTTTTAAGAATTTGTAGTAAGAGAGATGTTTTGAGACAGGTAAGTCTCTTAATGGCATCACTGATTCCTTCAGACATTGATAAATCCTATAAATACACACATCTATATATCTATATCTGTATTTATATCTATGTTACTGTATCTATGTCTGTATCTCTCTATATATCATCTATATCTATCAGAGAGAGAGAGAGAGGAGAGAGGGAGAGAGGGAAATAGGATGAGAAGTGAGGTAGGCAGGTAAAAGGGGTAGGGGTATTTCCAGCAAGAATATTTAGGTGGAGAGACGCATGTGTGCCGATTCCAAGGCAGGAAGGAGCATGGTATCTTCCAGAATGGAAAGAAGTTTACTGAAGCTGAGGCTAGAGTTCAAGGAAGAAATGAGACCTTGGAAGAGTAACGAAAGGCAGATGGTAGGGAGCTTGTAAGCTAAATTAGGTAGTTTGGATTTTATCACAAGGACAATGGAAAGCCAGGATGATTTAATAGAGATTAAACAGAGAGTATCTATCAGAAAGCTATTTCCATGATCCAAAGATTTCCAGCTTTTTTGTTGCTTTTATCATAGAACTGATCTTAAAAGTGACCTAGTAGAGAAGAACTAAATCATAGTAGGAATATCAAAGAAATGTCATCTTCTAACTGTGCGAGTGTTCGTGGAATGATGCCAAGCTAAACAGTGATCATCAGATCACAATTTCACACAGATATGAGGATATTTGATTCAGAACTTAACAATCAGGAAAAAGGTCTAGGAATATGATCAAATCTTTTAGGTAAGAGAGAAAAGCAACAGTTTCTAAATTCAACTTAGAAAACTCGTGGCCACAATAACTTCTATTAGCTTTGAATAAATAACCTTAGCCCTAACTAGAGCATGCATATTTGGAAAACAGTCACAGTTTTGGAGAAAGCTGCTGTCAGTTCAATTTTTGTTCTGCTGATGGAACAATCTGTTCCTGTTACGGTGCCCTGCTACCTCGATGAAATAGAGAGATTGCAAGCTGTACAACTGGGAACCAACAAAGTCAAGCTGTCCTGACTTTTCTGGTTTAGCCTTTGAATTGTCAACTTAGATATAAACTGGGACATGTTTAACACAGGAGGAGGCCCATATTGCTAACCCCTGAATGTAGATTGCTTATTACTTTTTCCAGATATAATTAAACATATGATTGTTCTATGCAATATTAGGGGGGTGTGGCCAATGAATCAGAGGATGACTAAAATAATCATGGTGCTCTTTGATGAAAAGTCAGAGTTTACATAACAGAGTAGGATCTGGAAATAACTTCTGTCATTTTTCAGTTTTAAAGAGTAACTTTTCACTGTACTTCATGTAGATGACCAAGACAATGAGAACATTATTAATAGTAAATTCTAGTTAGTAGTTTTCCCTGAAGCTATTGGACAAAGTTCTTTTCATATCATGAACTAATAAACAGGAAGTTAGTATTTTATGTATGCTCTCTCTCAAATTTTGAAAGGCAGAAAGTATTTTATTATATGTTAGAAAAAAATACCATTTTCAGGATTATTTTTGGACATATATAGGGTAAAAGTACCACTCACTTTAAACTTTAAAATTAATTGTTAAATGTTTGACACAATATTTTGAGATGCTTAGTTAAAAATGCAAAGGACTTCTATGAGTTTTTGCATTAAAATATCAAATTATTTTCATAATTTTTTTTAACGTTTTTATTTCTTATTGAGAGACAGAGGGAGACAGAGCATGGACATAGGAGAGGCAGAGAGAGAGGGAGACACAGAATCCAAAGGAGGCTCCAGGTTCTGAGATGTCAACACAGAGCCCAAGCGGAGCTTGAACTCACAAACTGCAAGATCATGACCTAAGCCGAAGTCGAACGCTTAACCGACTGAGCCACCCAGGCTCCCCCTCCAAGTCTTTTCAAATGAGAGTTTGGGGAAAATTATTTTGGTCATGTTGGCTTTAGTAATAATTCCATTCATTCATTGTGCTTTATTTCCTGCCTTTTTAAATACTTATTTTGATTCTGAGAAAATTAAGAAAGTCAATGTGTGATAAAGACATTATTTTCTTTTGCTCAAAGTAAAAAATCTTAGTAATTTTCAACTTAGTTTTGCATCACAATTATGGGGTTACATTATAAAAGATCTTTTAGAGGTACCTGAGTGGTTCAATTGGTGGAGCTTCCAACTCGTGATTTTGGCTCAGGGCATGATCCCAGGGTCCTGGGATCAAGGCCTGCATGGAGCCCTGCTTTGGGTTCCGTGGCGAGCATGCAACCTGCGTAAGATTCTCTCTTTCCTTCTACCCCTCTCCCCTGCTCTTGCGTGTGCTCTCTCTCTCTCTCAAATTAATATATATATATATATATATATATATATTATATATATATATATATTTCAGACCTATGTATTTTGTTTTTCTTTTTTAATTAAAAAAATTTTTTTTAGTAGGTTCCACACCCAGCATGGACCCCAGTGCAGGGCTTGAACTCATGACCGTGAGATCAAGACATGAGCTGAGATCAAGAGTCGGATGCTTAACTGACTGAGCCACGCAGGCGCCCATTTTTCTTTTTTTGTGGGGGTTAGAGGGTTATTGTTAGGCTACAGTTAGAACTTTAAGCAATATCATTATTCTGTCTACATGATTCTTGAACATAATAGGAGAGATTTCTTTACTGAGAACAGAACAAAGATCTAAGTATAAAAGTTACAGGGTGAAAATATTATAATGCAGTACTTAAAAACTATGTTAAAGTAGGAGAGGAAGGATTGACTATAGTAGGGACATATCTTTCAAGGTTGACAGATGGCTTAGAAGAGAACATTGGGGATATCAAAGATTTTTTGGTGGTTAGTTGGTGTCTACAACTAGCTACATTTTCAGAAGAAAGAAATGAGGATTGGAAATGAAGAGGAATTGATTTACTGTTCATGTTTATCTACTCTCACTTTAGTGGATACTCTCCATATCTTTCCAGCTGTTTGCTTTTAAGAGGAAAATTTCTAATTATAATTTTTTGGTTCCATCACAGTGATGCACACTAAATATGAATAGTTTAGGCAGACTGATAGTAGTTAGGGAATCCAATAAATACTTTTCCCCAAACTGAGATATTTGAGCAGTCTTCTTTTGATTTCCACTATTGCAGTTAATTAATAATATTGATTCTCGGACTTGATCATTATTAAGCATTTCTCCATATAGTTAAATCTAAATGCTTTTAAAAATTCTTGTTATGATTTACTACAGTGAAGATTTTTTTTTAGATTTTTGAATTTATTTTTTACGTAATCTCTACACCCAACGTGGGGCTCAAACTTACCACTCTGGGATCAAGATTTGCTTGTTCTTCTGACTAAGCCAGCCAGACGCCGCACGCAAAATAAAGATTTTAACATTTTTTTCCTTCTCTTTCTGTTCTCTTCCAATTTCTCAAGCTTGTCACCATTTGTAATATGTAGTATGTGCAGTGAGTGCTGAACTAACCACTTCTGTGCTTTGAATATGATTTTTACCCTTTCTAGATTCTTTACTCATCTGGAAAGTAAGGAGATGGACTAAAGCAGTGTACCTCAGTGGGGATTATCATAAATCAGGTTCTGTGCAGACAGATTCAGAGGGGGAGACTTGAATGCACAAGCTTTACTTGTAGATGCTCACGAGAGATGTTCTTGGTCTGAAGTTAGGAGGGCAGGATCACAGGGGGAAGCTGAGTTGCAGTAGAATAGCAACTGAAGTCTCAGCTAATCCTACAGGGATCCATGAAGAAAGGAAGGGCCTATGGAATTGTCCCAAGTGGAAGCAGAGGAGTCAGGCCTTTGCAACTTTTATTTGCCAAATACCACCTATGGATTCCTCCTGGGAGGTGCAGTAACCTGGAGCAATGCTCAGTGAGGAGCATAGCTGTGAACCATAAGCAAACAGTATTCCCAGCCACTGGGACATTGGCCTTGAAGATTTGTTACAGGTAGAATATCAGCTTCTACTGCTTGTACTTTGGGCAGAACAATTCTTTGTTATGTGGAAAAAGTCCAGGCATTGCAGCTGTGTAACATCCCTGGCCCTACCCACCAGAACTAGAAAATACTTGCCATATTTCCAAACAACCCCTGGGACCCTGGTTGAGAATTATAGGAGATCACTAGGCTGAAGCTTTGCTCAGTCTACAGAGGATCTAACGTTGTTTTTTTCTGGACGAGTGAGTGTATTTTGGATGATTGTACCACCTGATCAAAGTTAGAAAAGATTTGGCAAAAGATTGAGTGTCCTGGGACTCTAATAATGCTGTGCTGAGCCTAGTTGAATATAAATAGTTTTGGGGAATTACCGGCTCAAAGGCCATGAAGATTTTAAAGAATGTTGCTATGTGTTACTCTGTGGAGTGGTTGGGCCAATTTATATTCTTCCTAGCAATCTAGCAAGGATATAGTTTTACTATTTTCTCTCTGTTAACTTGGATCTCTGTAAATTTCATTGATATTGTGGACAGAGTCCAGGAAGATAGGTAAGGAAGTGGGGCTGGTGTACCACAAGCTATGCTACTGTGTCTGCTTTTATCCACGTTTCACTAATGCTTGCAAGAACCCCTCTGGAAACATGAGGAGAGCCAGGTGGAAGGGAGTGGGAGAATTGCTGAGTACCTTATCAACAATTAATGTTTAAGAAAACTTAGAAGACTTAAAAGAGATAAGATTTATGGGTAAGAAAATGGACATATTTTAAATATTCACTGCACAATTCAAACTTTCTTGATGGTAACCCTTTATTAGATTAGTTTAGTTTAGAGTAACGGGTTTAATTAGTTCAACTCTGTCTTTTTAATATCTATTAACAGTTCAAAAAGAAATATCTGTAGTTAGCCTAGTCTTGTTCCCAAGGGGCCAGCTGGTGCTGGGTTTGGCAGCTTCTTTGGAGAAAGACTCAATGGGTGTGGAGACTAAAATAACAAATTTGTTTTGATACTGAGTGATTCCAGAACATGATTTGAGACTTGAAAAATTAATTGCAGAAGTACCCAGCTATTATCTGTGAACAGAAAAACCTGTTGTCTTCCACATTTTCACAAAATTCTTGATGTGGTCAATTTCAAGATCCTTTATTTTCTTCCTGTTTATTTTCGTTTTCTGTAATTACAGTTCATCCATTAATTAATTTGTCATCATATTTTAGCATGTCAGTAGATACTGATGCTTTTATACATTGGTAGAACATGAGTCAGACAATCAACAACATATGTTGGACACCCAACGTTGAGTTACCCATGTCACTTGAAAAACAAATTGAGGGGCGCCTGGGTGGCTCAGTCGGTTGGGTGTCCGACTTCGGCTCAGGTCACGATCTTGCGGTCCGTGAGTTCAAGCCCCATGTCGGGCTCTGTGCTGACAGCTTAGAGCCTGGAGCCTGCTTTGGATTCTGTGTCTCCCTCTCTCTCTGTCCCTCCCCCACTCATGCTCTGTCTCTCTCTGTCTAAAAAATGAATAAATGTTAAAAAAAAAAAGTAAAACAAATTGATGTATGAAGGGATTTTTATTTTACTTTGGAAAGACTAAAGTTATAATGGCGAAATCAAGTATTTTGTTATTAGCTGTGTCCCTTGATTTTACATTTTTAGAAGCGACTAATCAATTAACCTAAGTATGAAAAAATGCTAGGACAGCAAAAAAACTGTATTCTGTTATAAAAAGATTGGTTTTCTGTAATTAATGTTTATGGATCTGTTAAAATAGGTTGATATTTTAATCTAGATTCTTTCGTTGTAAGAAGTGTAAATAATTATTACAAGGGCAAAACACATTTATTAAAGAAAAATCAGGAACTATGGAAGCAAAAGGAAGAAAACAAAAAATATTCATAATCCAACCATTTATCAACAACCATGTTTATATAAATCTTGGTTTAAATTCTTCTAAGCTCTTTTCTACTGTTTTTTGTTTACACCATTCTGGACTTAAAAAGGAATACATTTAGGTACATATAAAATGTATTATGTTGTTAATAATTATTTCCTAGCCTACTTTCATCAAGAGATAGTATGTTATGAACAACTTTCTAAATTTGACCTACTTTATTTTTCTAAATAAATGAATAACATTTTATACTATGGAAACAATATAATTTGACCAGTAAATTGAGGGACATTTATGTTGCTTTAAATATGCTATTATTTGGCACAGCATGATGGCTATAGTTAACAATACTGTATTGAAAGTTTTTATTTTTTTTATTTTTTTAAAAATATTTATTTAATTTTTGAGAGAGCACGAGCGGGGGAGGAGCAGAGAGAGAGGGAGACACAGAATCTGAAGCAGGCTCCAGGCTCCAAGCTGTCAGCAGAGAGCCTGCTGTGGGGCTCGAACTCACAGACCGTGAGATCATGACCTGAGCCGAAGTCAGACACTCAACCGACTGAGCCACCCAGGTGCCCCTGTATTGAAAGTTTTTAAAAGAGTAGATTGTAAATGTTGTCAACACACACACACACACACACACACACATGCACAGAATTGTAATTACATGAAGGAGTGGAGATGGAGCTGTTAACCTTATTGTGGTAATCATTTTGCAATATATACATGTATCTAATCATACTGAATATCTCAGACTTACATATGTGATATGGCAATATCTCAACAAAGCTGGGAACAAATTAAATTTAAAAAGCCATTGTTTTAAGTAATTCTTCACCAATATTTTTGTATATAATTCATTGAATACTTGTTAGATTAGCTCCTTAGAAGCATTCCTAGCTGAATTGCCAAATTTGAAGGCATATACATTTTAAATTAGATGCAGATCGCCAGATTTCTTTCCAGAATGGTTGTACCAATTTACATGCCCATTTTTCAGTACCTAACCTCTCCCACCAACACTGTGCATTAACAATCATATTGATTTTTTGCAGATAGATGTTTATCAGATTGTTGCCTTAATCATTATCTTCTAATCATTAGTGAGATCTGATTTCTTATAGTTATTGGTCATTTGCTTTTCTTGTATGAATTGTCTCTTTATGTCTTTTAATTTTTAAAAACTGGGGCGCCTGGGTGCTCAGTCGATTAAGCATCCAACTTCGGCTTGGGTCATGATCTCACAGTTTGTGGGTTCAGGCCCCACATCGGGCTCTATGCTGACAGCTCAGAGCCTGGAACCTGCTTTGGATTCTGTGTCTCCCTCTCTCTCTGCCCCTCCCCTGATCACACGCTGTCTCTCTCTGTCTCAAAAATAAATAAACATTAAAAAAAAATTTTTTTAAACTATAGTGTTCATCTTTTTAAATTGACTTAAAAGTACTCTGTTGATTAAAGATATTCACCTTTTGTCATGTCTACTACATATATTTTCCCAATAATTTCTATTCGTCTTTGAATTTTGTTTATGCTATTTTTTCTTGAACAAAAATTTTAGTTACTACTTATAAAAACTTTAATATTTTCCCTTATGATTTCTCAATTTCAGTTCATGCTTAGGAAGCACAGTCTCAAGATAAAAATATTGTAGTTTTTATTAAAATTTTTTTTTAAAGATTTTATTTTTAAGTAATCTCTACACTCAATGTGGAGCTGGGACTCCACCTTCTGTTTTATTGCAATAATAGAGAAATTGCTGGATTACAAAAGAAGCCAAAATAATTCTCTCTTTTTTATCTGCCAGTCAAGGAAATGCTAAGCAGTATATATATACTAACCATATTGGGCCCGGATTCCGATGTCATTTGCAGTGATATTGAGTCATGCAGAGCGGCGTACCTTCCTCTGGGACAGGGTAGATGGTGGTGGGTTTTCTTTCCTTTCTTGCTAACTTTTCTGCAGATCTTATGGGGCTACCCTACCAAGGAATGGGGGTATTTGGCAAAGTAGGAGTTAATTATCTCTTATAAAAAACTTGCCTTATGAGCAGAAATTATGGTCTCCGGGGACATCCAGACACAAATTTTTTATCTTATTAGAGACACTGTAGAATGTGAGTGGAGACAGCGTGGCAGATAAAGAGAAAACAACAACAGCAACAATATAAGGATGTGTTATTAAGGTTGCTGCTCTAGGCAGTGAGGGCCCTCGTCTATCTGAGCCTCTAAGAAGTGTGCAGTGTTTCTCAGAATTTTCTGCCCTAAGAACAGGAGACTGGAGCAGAATCCATGGGCTTCCATTACCACTGGTCGAGAGTTGACCTCTGAGTTGTTGACTCTGCTCCACTCATCAGTATGTCTGAATCCCCCTGTTCAGGACAAAGTGTCTGGAAGCTTTCACTTTCTGCTTTTGCTTTTGGTTTTCTAATTAATACCTGAGTCTATTTAGTTCTTAATTTCTGGACTTTGTCTGCTGTTTCTTGTGTTTGTCCTCCATGCTAATGTCAAAATTGGCTTCTTTAGTTTTAATTCTTTACACTCCCAGATATTGTATGAAAAAAAAAATCTCGGATATTGTCTAGGTGTTGTATACTTGCTTTGGTCATCCCACTCATTCAAGCTGGACTTTCTTAGACCCAGTCCTGCTGTTCTGTATTTGCTTCCCTGCTAAAACTTTGGTCCTCTCCAAAACCTCTGTTTGGAGAATCAGATACTGGCCCAGTAAGGGAAGGGAAGGTGCTAAAGAGAAGATGTGTCTAGAAGAATGGTTAGCCCTACCATGCAAGCTCTTAAGGGATACCTTGACAGGAAGCCAGCATTCAGGACTCATTATGGATAGAACTCATTCAGTGCCCATTGATGCTTCCTCTAGGACTTGGTTTTGTTTCTAGTACATCTCTAGGTTCCATGCCTCCAATTCGCTGCCTATAACCTGGGTTAGTTCTTATATTTCTTTGACCTTTAGTTCCTGCTGCTGTAAAATGAGAATACTAATAGATAATGATAGAACCATCTTCATTAGATTATTGTGTCTGGCATATTAGCTACTAGTGTTAGAATCTTAAGTTTTCCAATTAACTCATTTCCCAGTCAGCAATCAGAAAAGTTCCATAGTGGATGCTCTTTGGGATTTCATCAGAACTCAGAGCCAGCAAGGTGTATGTGACCCTATATTCTGTCCTCTGCCCACCTTTTGTTTTTGCTCTTTGTCTTCTGACATAGAGATCCATAACAATAACTTTGACTTTATCAGTTAATAACACCATACACTTTCTCATATATGTTTCAGATTGTTTACATATATTGGCCAATATAATATTTCTGGAAATTAGATTTTATAATCTCTATTTTATAGCTTGAAACCAAAACCAAACTCAAAATTAAAACAAAACAGGACAACAGCAAAACCCAGAGGCTCTGAGTGATTACAAGCTAGCCTAAGGTTATACATCCAGGAAGAATTCCAATCAGGATTCCGATTCAGGATTTCAGGTTTTTTTTTTTTTTTTTTTTTTTTAACATTTACTTATTTGTTTTGAGAGAGAGAAAGGGAGGGAGAGAGAGAGAGAGTGCACGCGCGCAAGTGGGGAAGGTCAGAGAAAGAGGGAGAGAGAATTCCAAGCGGGCTCTGTGTTGCTCATGGATCTCATGAAGCTTGAAATTAGGACCTGAGCTGAAATCAAGAGGTAGCACTTAACTGACTGAGCTACTCAAGTGCCCCCAGGTTTACAGTTTTTTTTTTGTTTGTTTGTTTTTTGTTTTTTTAATTTTTTACACTTATTTATTTTTGAGAGACAGAGCACAAATCGGGGAGGGGCAGAGAGAGAGAGGGAGACACAAAATCTGAAGGAGGCTCCAGACACCAAGCTGTCAGCACAGAGCCCGACACGGGGCTTGAACTCACAGACTGTGAGATCATGACCTGAGCCGAAGTTGGACGCTTAACCGACTGAGCCACCCAGGTGTGTCTCAGGTTTTGAGTTTTAAGCAATTCTTCAAATAGTGTGCTTCTTCAGTATTTTACATAACTCTGGATACTTGGTCTATTGTCCTAAGACAAAAAACAAAACAAAACAAAGCCCCTCTATTTAAATATATAAAAAAAAATCTCGTCATTTCTATTCTCCGTTTTTCTAAGCTTGGAAGCCAAGGGGAAATTTGGTAAATAGATGACCTTGACTTGTTGCCTATTGTTGCAACACCTTATTCCATTTCCTCCATCTTGTGTTCTTGAAGGGATTTGCTATTCTTTAGATTAATCTCTAAAAAGCCTAGAAAGTCATCAGCATCTCTTAGAAACATTTGTGGCAGCCAGGCCTTTCTCCACTTGTGGAGATCAAAACAAAACTACTTACAGAATGGAATGCTTGAGAGCTTTTCTGACTTTATTTTGACCTTGATGACATTCCTGCTTGCTTTGTTACCAGTTGGGTGTGAGGAATTTAACCAAAAGAAATTATCAGATATAAGAGACATAGTAATTGCTGGAAAGTGAAAGTTTGGAGGCTTCTGCATTTGGACTAAGTCAAACTTCTATCCAGCTTTTCATTTTCAGAAAAATTCCAAGGCATTTAAATCTGCTTTTCTTCAGTTTTCTTATCCACTGTGCTATTTTTCAGGTATCAGGTGTTTATAGTTTTTATACCAATTTCTAATGTAAAAAAAATCAGATGAATACATGAATGTTCTTCATTCAGAAGTCCAAAATTTCTGAAATCTTTTTTAGAGTGTACACACTGTGACATAATAGTGAAAAGTTACAAGTCAGTGTTGTTGGTGAATTATGACCAAGGTCATGGAAAACACATTGCTTTTTCTAGTGGTTGCATGATTATCAGGTCTCTGATGATAAATCTGCATCCACTGGAAATGCAGTTAACTTACCTTGGTGATTTTGATTTATTAGACTTGCAGTGGACAAGGTTGCCTATTTGTTAGTGCTTGTTTTATATTTGAATAGCTTGGAAGCATATAAATTTGAGGCAAAGCTTAAATTTGTCTAGTATTTCATATTTTATAGAAAGCATCTGATTGGAGGACTTCAACTTCTGTTGTTTTGATTGTGGCACTATTCGGTTTTTAATATAGTGAGCACATTTGATTTGCATTTTAGAGCATCTCTATTTGTGATCAATGCTGGAGTTTCTAAGAACTGTCAGAAGTATAATAAAAACATGAAGATTACAGATGAACAATCAACTTCTTTTGGAGAGTAAAAGTTAAATGGTTTAAAGGGAGGACATTGAAAAACTAGTGATTGGTTAAATGTATTCTATTTAAGCTTCCCTGTGAGCTTTTGTTCAAAACAGACATTTTCTGTTAGGGCTTTTATTAAAAATTATACTTAATTTTAATTATACAGAGGAATCTTCTAGCATTGGTCTGGAAAGGCATAAAGAAGATTCTTGACTGAATGAAAGAATGTGGCTAGAATGAGAACTTAATGATATAGGCTTTGAGTGCCAAGATGTAGAATACATTTCAGAGTTAAATTGACCATACAAGGAGTTATGTGCTAGCCCAAGTTCTCCTTTCTCCTTCCTTATTACAGCCTGAGGCATAGCACCTGAAAGTTTTTTATTGCAAGCTGAGGCATAGCACCTAATAGGAGCTTTTGAGTGTTAGTCCTTGTAGCTGGGTGTTTTAGCCTCCACAGAATAGTCATTTTGGGCTGGATAGTGGTGGGTGGCTGGGGAGTTGTCCTGGGCATTGTAGTTACCTAGATGCTGGTAGCACTATATCCAGTTGTAATTACTGAAAATGTCCCCAGGCATTGCCAAATGTTCTCTGCCCTGGGAATAAAAATCACCCCTGACTGAGGACTACTGATGGATGTTCATGATGCAGGAAAGAGAGAAGAATGACCCAAGAGAAGGTATGCGTCTTGAATCCATCAGTGTGTGTATGAAAATAAGATGCAAATCACAATATTTAAACCATTTGCTGTTAAGCGCAGTCAAGCTGAGCTGACCCTTATAAGTTTAAACCAGTGAGAGATAATTGCCGTGTTATTTTAATATTTTAGATCTGGCAACTGTGCAACATTTGATAGTTTTGCGTTTGATGTTGCATTTGAATATAACATTGAGAATGATCAAGTTTTTGATGTAATTTAATCCTGACATTTATAAATACTGAAGTTTTAATCATCATGGACATTTGTAACTTTATACTTACATGATGTTAAATATTTTAAGAAATGAAAAATAAGAATGTTCATCTTTCAGCCAGCTTTTATTGATTCTTTTAAATCTCACATGCTGAAAGTGGAGGCTTCTTTTTGTGAGGTATTTTACTCTTTTCTGTGGTCAGATTTGGTATTCTTCACAAAGGGAGTTAGCCTGTATTCTTGCCTGGAATAGAAAGGCTCACCTTGATATAAGTAGTTCTATAGTAACAGCCAGTTATCATCTGGTAGGTTACAAGAAAATATTCTGATTCTAGAATTCTTTGGGTATCTAATGAAGGCAGACATATGTGAGAAGTAGGAAGTAATCACAGGGTTGTCAGGGATCTAGGAAACTAGTTCAATTATTTATGACTTATTTGGAATTGGTTTTAAAATTTTTAAAGGTGGATAATTATAGATTAAAAAAAGAATAAGGGAAGAATACAGGGATTAGGTACTAACAAGCAACAGAGATCATTGTGAGTTGGGGAGAGTGAATTTTTTTCTAGAAGCTTCATTGGAACTAATGCAAAAGGTAAGTAGTTAAGCTGTATCAGTTGGGTTAAGTAGTATTCATTATCTGTTTTTTTAAAAAGCATTTAAAAGCACTTTTTTTTGGTCACAGAATTTGTCCAAATAAATACATTTTATTTTAGGATTTGACAAAATTATATTAATAGAGTTTTTTGCTTAGACATGTTAAGATATAAAGTCAACAATGTTTTTTCTGTTTTATAAGATGGAAACATGTTGTCTGTTAGCTCTCAGAGTTTTGTGCCACATAGGATCAAAAGCCTTTACTTGTTTAGGCCTCAGAAGGAAAAATTTTAAGTGGAGGTTGCTAATTTACCACATTGTATATAAAGACAATTAAGGCCTCTGGCCAGTGTCTGATTTTACATAGTATTGCATCTCCATGCCAACTCAATATAAACTATATCCCCATGTAGCTTTGTGAGTTGACTCACTTATTTGAGATACTTATTTTTTTTCACTTAAAATAATAATAATTTTTAATTATTAATAATTTTGCCAAATTACATACATTTAGTGTTAGTGCTGAATCAGCACAACCGTTGTCAACAGAGACCAATACTTTGAGAAAAAATTATGCCATTTTCAAAGAGTAGGACACTTCCATTGTTTTTGTTGCTTTCCTTTAAAAGTCAATCCCATCACTAAACAATCCATGTTGTTTAGATATAGACTTTTTTGTGTACTTGGACACAGACATATTTAATTCTTGAAAGATGTGTATTAATGGGGCATGAGAAAAATCTCAGATTTTAACTGTAATAATGTGATTTAGATTAGAAAGTGATAATGTATAGGATCTATATGAGTATTATACATTTTTTTTTTATGATTGATGGTCTCTGTCCATTCAGTCAAATGCTAATGATAGACCAAAGACATAAGTCAGAGAAATTATTCTCAATTGTTCTTAAGTGAAGTGGAACAGAGGTGAATAAGTGATTATTAGAATAATCAGTAACCATTCTGGACACCTGGTGGATATTTGTCATTTGTTATGAAAAAAGCTATCTTGGAGTTCTAAAAACATACTACAAATATTATGTTTATATTTTTGAAGTGATAAAGTATAAACACATAACGTTTTTCATCTTTAGTAATTACTCTATAGACTTAAGACAATTAGTTTGGCATAGAGACTGGGTAGTTCTTTCTAAACAGACTGTGAATACAAGTCTAGTGATGAGATGGTCATTTTCTAGAGCTGTTTCCAGTACAGCATAGCCAATTATGTATTTTCAAGGGGTGGAAGTTACAAGTTTCTAATATGATTTATGATATGGAAATATCAACATAAACTATTTTGGAGTGAAATTACTTGATCAGTATCTAGTAGAAATTTGCTCTTCAGTATTTCCTCTTGGAATGTCTGGCAATTTTTAAACATAATTCTCTGTATTTGAGAAGTTTGGGTAATATGCAAAAGGTTTTATTCTGATGCATATTAAAGAACCTAGGACCTAAGCTCTGTTTGATTTTTTATATCTTAAGCTTATCCAGAGAGTCTCCTGTTTATTTTTAGAAATGCGGAAGAATTCAGAAGACTCTTTTCAACTGCCTCCTCCAATTTAGGCAATTCCTTCATGAAGCCCTGGATCCCAGCATGTTCCTAATGAATTGCAGATTTCCAATTTTTGGGAGGTTTTGTAATGAAGCTTTGGGGTTCTAAATGGGTCAGAGCAGATTTCGTACTTGTCAGATTGTGAGGAAATCCAACAGGCAATCTGCGCTAAAGACTCTGGAATAATAATTTTTCCACCTGCTGGTTTCCTTGTTTTTCTAGGGAGAGAAGAACATTACTGAGGACTAACCAATGAGAGTTCTTTAATGATATTTCTTATTGAGAGATGGATCGTTTTGCTCCAGCTCAGATAGAGATGAATCAAATAAGATTCTAATACTTTAAGCGAAGAATGTTCTGTTTGGCTTTGATATTTGATGGTATTTGGATTTCTTTTCTACACAAAATTAAACACTGAGAAACAGCACTAAAGGGCACCCAGCTCAATTCTTTCTCAAACTTCAGTCATTCTGGTTGAAGAGATGAAAAATTTTTGAATTACTTTGTCGATGATTTTCTCTCCTTTCTTTTGTCTTCTTGGATATCCTGCTTTGTAGTTGTCAACTTCCTAGATTAGTCTCCTACCTTTTGTATTCCCCGCCCCCCTCTCTTTTTCACATCTTTGTATCCTTTTGATCCTGGGTGATTGCTTTATCTCCTAACCCTTATACTGATTTTTAAATCCTGCTTTTTAGTTTCTGATAGTTCTTTTTATGGTTGTTCTTTGAATGTATCTTATTTTTGATATTTTAGTCTTTTGTATCATGGATGAGATATTTTGACTTACTGCTCTGATTTTTTAAAAAAGTTTTTTTTTTTCCCCCTGAATAGGCTCTGTGTCATATATGTTGCTTCTTAAAAAAAGATGTTTGTTTTGGTCTTTCTTCCCTAAATGGGGACTGAAAAGGTTTTTGGAAGCTCCGAGCATTTTAGCAAGGTCAAGTTTAAGTTTTACTCTGGGAGACAGAGGTAAGCCATTGATCGGGTTGATCAAAATCCCTAGAGATATGTGTTCTAATCTCCTTTCTGAAGGGAAAAGTTCTAGCTGTCAGTCTTCTGGCACTAAAAAAAGGGGGTGTGTGTGGGTGGAAGGAAGATGTCTCAGCACCTTGTACCCTATATGCACAGTTACTTAATCTCTTTGTTTTCAGTAAGTTTCCGATGTTCTCACTTGCTGGGGGTTCCCCTAATTTAAAGACCTTCTGTTTTACTCTTTCCAGAGCACAGTGGGAGTGGTGGAGGGGGAAGTGGGCAAGGGTGAGGGTCATTACTCAGGAAAGTGGAATAGGGGAATACATATAAGTATCTATCTACTTTTCAAATCGCTTTTATCCAATCCTACTTATTTTAGGTTTCCACCTGCCTAACCCACTTTACCCTCAGTTGTAGAGGAAACTGGTACTACCATTTGCTGAACATTGTGGAGAATCTATTGTATAACTTAGTTCTTGGCTTTTCCCACTGCCCTCTTAAGATTGAACTTTATTGGGTTGGGGTGTGTACCTACTCTCTGCCTTCCAAAACTTAGCTGCTATTGTTTTTGCTCCTGTTCTTCCCTTTTTTTGTGGGTTCATGTCTTTAAAAAATAGGCCTAATTAAGTACATTTATTATATATGCTGTCTTGCCCTGGAGCACCCTATTCAATATGTACCTTTGATGAAAAGTTTTCAGAAGGCAGATTTTAAATTAATGGTGCACAGAGTTTGGTGTAGAAGGTTAACTTAGCTGTGAAGAGTAATTTACTTTTAGAGCTAAAAGAAAAAAATGGCAATTAAATTTTTCTTGTTTGGGGTATAGATATTGCAACTATGTCTTTCTTGTATGGTAGTTTTCTATTCAACCGACCAAGTGAATTTTGAAAATTAAGACAAAGCATAATGTTTTTATGCAGTTAAAAAGTTCACCAGGGGCTAAGTATATATTTTAATGCAGTGAAAAAGTTCACCAAAAATTAGGTATAGGTATAACCTGACATTTCTGCAGAAAGGATCTTTGAGATACTAATGCAGTCTACTCATAATAAGGGTCAAATTATTGATTTTTACAACTGTTACGACAAAGTAAAATGCTAATGACTTTTGTCATGACTGCAGAGGTCTGTGTAGTCATCTTGTTGTAGGGGAGGCCAAGATTTATAATTAGCTAGAGTGGAAGATCAGCTTCAATTTACACAGATCAAACTGGAGGCAAGAAATAAACAGTTCCTTTTCTTTGTATTTTATACTGGGGTTAATGCAGGGAAAAAAATATACTGTTAAAGCAAAAGGAGTGTTGTAATTACTTCTAACCTATTTTGCCAACAATAAAGACATGTTAGCAGTTTTATTATCAGTGTTATTCCAAAGTGTTAGGTGATATTTAGCTAAATTTTAAGAGGATACTCTGTAAATAATATTTGGGAAATGGGAATTTTTTTACCATCACTGAATGTGTGTGTGTGTGTGTGTGTGTGTGTGTGTAGATGACCTAGAAGGTAGGATTGATTAGATGAGAGGCTGAACTTTACTTTGAAGTTTGTAGGGGCTCTTTTGCTATTATATTCTCATTTATGTCTCCGTAATATGTGCTTATATCATATATTTCAGGTGCTCATGCTCATCCTCCAATTAAAAGTTAAAAAACATGTGATTAATCTGAAAAGAGGATCTGTAGGGTCATTTCCACATGACAGAGGATTTGACCTTTGTCATAGTGATATTTGGTGTTTAAGGATGGCCCTTGGGATTTTGACTCCAAGTTAAAAGAAGCATTTATATTTCTCAGTTCACCCAGAGGAGTAATAAACCATACTTCAACTTCTGAAGTCTGTTTCAAAGTCAAATGTCTTCCCTTTGAGAGTACTTTGCTGCTCACTTATAAAACTGGAAAAGGGCATTTCAGTCAATGCTTTATTCTCCGAGTCAGGAACTGAGGCTGAGTTAGGTGGCCACCAACAGGGATAATTTAAGGGACCCTCAGAAGGCCCTTCTATCAAAACATATCTCCCTGGAAGAAGCCTATATATTTCCCCCTATTTTTTTGAACTGTTTCAAATTCCATCTATTACAGATTCACTTAGATTACAGTCTCCTTTTTTAAAATAAAAATGTCCCAGGGAGGGTTAAATAGTCTATTAATCAGTCATTCATAATCCAATGCGGCTTAGTTTAATTAAATTGCTTTTCTCTAGTTAATAGAAATTTTGAGGGGGTCAGAAAGAGAGAAAAAGGAGGTAATTTTGTCCCTGTGGTTCTTCAATGTAAGGCAAGCCTTAGCAGAGGGTAATAATGTGGGCTCAGTTGACATGTAAAGAGCAAGAAGACAGTATGGGATGTCTGGGATTGGGAAGGTGAGCCCCAAGACCTAGCAGATAAATGAAGAAAGAGAAATGGGAAAATGACAAACTTTGAACTTTGAAATATTGTGGTCGAGTTCATTTTCTATAATGAAGGCCTTTTAGTTGATATTATTGCTTACTTTGGAGAAATGGCTTTGTATTTTTGCTTGGAATTTGTGTTATGCTTTGTGTAATATTTATGTTAATATTTTGGGAAAGAGAATATAGACCCTTAAAAATGGACAAGCTATTATTATAAAGATGCCATAAAACATATATGGTGCTTATTCTGTTTTATTCATTAAATGATTGTTTAATATTTAAGCAAACAAATGTTTAATTCAATTAAATGTTATTCATTAAGCTTCCATTAACTAGAAGAAAGTAATTTAATTAAACTATTTTTATTTTAAACTTAAGGGAATAAATTTCATGGTTATGAGACTAATTATTGTTAAAAGCAAAGCAGAGATATCAGAATTATTCAGCCGATCAATTCAGCAACTCTTTGAAAGAAATAACTCAGAGATGTATTTTCTTTGTGTTTTGCTATGTGGCAGGGACAATACAATGTAGTTGTGTCCTTGGTAGGTTTGAAAAATACTTTAAACAGGTGTTTCTTTTCTTTCTTTTTTTTTTTTAAGGTTTGCTCTAAATTTTCAAGCCTTTGAAATATCTATTTTTAGGAATTATTGGGCTTGTTCTTCTTACGGAATAGAATTGTGAATAGAAAAGCAAGCGAATTTAGGGGCGCCTGGGTGGCTCATTCAGTTAAGCGTCTGACTTGGGCTCCGGCCATGATCTCACAGCTCTGGTCTCCGCTGACACAGAGTCTGGAGCCTGCTTGGTACTCTATGTCTCCCTCTCTGCCCCTCCCCCGCTCGCTCTCTCTCAAAAATAAACATAAAAAAAAAAAGGAAAAGCAAGCTAATTTATATTCTTGGTTAATCACACCAATGGGAAGCTGACAGCTATAGTAGAGTCCAGATACCACCTACCACTTTTGAGTTTTTATCTCAATTACGTACATATTACCTATGAGGAAATAAATAATCTGATTCATGGCATTGGGCAAAATCAAATCTGAAAGGTCAGAAACTAAAGCTGCCTATGTAATAGTAACTGTGATTTATCATCAAATCCAAATCAAGGTAATTTTGAGAGTAGAAAGTGATATTTAAAATAATTAAGGTGTTATCCATATATTCTTTATCACTTCTGGTCTCTTCTCAAGTTTAGTACTCTTTCTTCTGCAATGTGCAATCCGGAAGTTAAGTTCACCCAAAGAATTTTTAAAATTCAAATATTATATTTTTCAGAATATTTTTAGAATTTCCCTTTAGTTATTTTTTAGAGTTTTCATTTGTCTCCTGAATACCCCATTTTTCAATCATTGTATCTTGCTTGTATTGAATATAGATGGTTTCTGAGTTTTGATGGTTCACCTTACAATTTTTTTTTAGCTTTATGATGATGCAAAAGCCATATACGTTCAGTAGAAACCGCAGTTTGGATTTTGAATTTCGATCTTTTCCCAGGCTAGCAATATGCAATATGATGCGCTGTCACGGTTCTGGGCAGTGACAGCGCCAAGTCAGCCACATGATCATGAGGATAAACTTACCAATACACTTACAACCGTTCTTTTTTTTTAAAAAAAATTATTTATTTTGAGAGAGAGAGAGAGAGCATTTACATGAGTGGGGGAGGGGTAGAGAGAGAGGAGGAGAGAGAGAATCCCAAGCAGGCCCACACTGTCAGCTCAGAGCCTGATGCAGCTCCCGATCTCGTGAACCATGAGATCATGACCTGAGCGAGAGTAAGAGTCAGACACTTAACTGACTGAGCCACCTAGGCGCCCCAACAACCATTCTGTACCCACACAACTATTCTATTTCTTTCAGTAGAGTATTCAATAAATTGCATTCTTAAATTCAACACTTTATTATTAAATAGGCTTTGTGTTAGATGATTTTGCCCAACTATAGGCTAATGTAAATGTTCCGAGCATGTTTAAAGTAGGCTAGGTTGAGATACTATATTTGGTAGGTTAGGTGTATTAAATGCATTTTTGACTTAGGATATTTTCAGCATACATTGGATTTATTGGGACGTAACCCCATCAAGGAAAATGTGTATATATTCTCTTGATTATGAGTTTCTTATCTATTTGCAGGTTTTGTAATTATAAAAAATTAAATCTTATATATTGTTTATTAAAGTACAATAGAGTTTGAAATATCTACATCTATATATTTCTATCTTAATATTTTATTATCTTTTTCTTTTTACTCTATGGTTTTCTTGACTTTATATTATAGTTGTTTCATTAATTTTGATTTCAATAATTATGCTTTTTAAAACATTTTGAGGGGCGCCTGGGTGGTTCAGTCGGTTAGACATCCGGCTTCAGCTCAGGTCATGATCTCACGGTTGGTGAGTTCGAGCCCCGCATCGGGCTTTGTGCTGACAGCTCAGAGTGTGGAGCCTGCTTTGGATTCTGTGTCTCCCTCTCTCTCTCTGCCCCTCCCCTGCTCATGCTCTGTCTCTCTCTGTCTCAAAAATCAATAAACATTAAAAAAAATAAAACATTTTGAGAATGTTGACACACATATTATATTTCAGTAATTATATTTTTAATTTCCCTTAAAATCTTATTCTCTAATTTACTCCTTTTTCCCCTCATAGAAGCCTATTTTTATTAAATGGATGCAATATTTCTTAGACTTCTCTTATGCTATTTATTTTCTTCAAATGTCTGATGATGCATGGTTGATCATCTTACTTGTTAATTGGGAAGTTTTATTAGCATAACTCACTGGTGTAACTTTCCTTTGCCATTGTATATTGTTATGTCCTCCTGAGTAAAAACTACATACACTTGAGTAGGCATGTTGACTGGTAGGTAGGCTTGAATTTAAGATGCGTGCTGTGTAACAGACAGTCTGATGCTTTCCTTTGGAGTGTAAGCCTTCCAAGAAAAAAAAAAATCTAAATTCTTTACAGATAGGCTGTATTATGTGGTATTTCTGCCACTTGTCTGAAAATAAAAGTGGGAAGGACTCTTAGCCAGCTGTTCAGTAGTTAGCCCTTTATTCAGATACCCTCAATATTGCCGTATAACCTATTTTTGCTTTCTGTGCCTGCAGGTTGTGTTAGAACCTTTCTGTTTCCTCTCAGGCAAAATAGACCTCCTTTCTGTGCAGCCCTCATCTGCTCTCCCATGCTTTGTCTTCACACATATTGTCACACCAGTAATCCCATCTGTAATGTCTTCTCCAAATTCCTTAGACATTGTAGACCACTCAGAACTTACTGCCCATTCTGCTTTTCTTCTTTCTTCACTTTTTGATATTATGTTCCCTTTTCTGCATTTGTAGATTCATTTCAGTCTTATTTGAAAGGGAGAAAGGTAAATGTGCTCAGGCTGCCATCCTGCCTCAGTAGTAACACACATTTTGAACATAATGTTGTTATTTTAAAATCTTATGATTTTGCCTTTTTAAATTTTTTTAAAGAATTTTAAGGGAAATGAAAGCAGGTTTAAGTATCTTCTGGTCTCCCTCCCCACCCCTCACCTGTCCTTGATCCCTTATAAATTCTGTTATGGACTGAATACTGGATAGATCCAGTAAATGCTTGTTGAATGACTGAGTCTTAAAACTGGCTAACCATAATGAAGTATTATAGCAAAACATGTGAAAGTTTTGTGGTGGCAAATTAGTGTTCTGGTAAAAGTAGAAAAACTGAAACTCATATATAATGTCCATATTTAAACCGATATATATTTTTAAAAAATGTTTATTTATTTCGAGAGAGAGTGACAGCAGGGGATGGGCAGATAGAGAGAGAGGGAGAGAGAGAATCGCAAGCAGACTCTGTGCTGACAGAGTTTGATGTAGGGCTCAAATTCACAAATGATGAGATCATGACCTGAGCTGAAATTAAGAGTCATATGCTTAACCGACTCAGCCACCAAAGTGCCCCCAAGACAATATATGTTTTAAATTAGTTTTACTTACTTACTTATTTAATTAATTTATTTTGAGAGAAACAGAGACAGTGCAAGGGGGAGGGACAGAGAGCAAGGGAGAGAGACAGAATCGCAACAAAGCATCAGACACTTAACCGACTGAGCCACTGAGGCACCCTTAAATGAGTTTTACTTAATGTAATGTTTAGGTTTGCTTGATTTTGTAGATAGGAAGCAGGAACGAATAGAGGGAGCAGGTTAGAAGTTGGTGGAATTAGAACAAAGAGGCACGAGGAGAAGTAAAGTAAAAGAACTGATGATAGTCAATGGGGGAAGAGGTGCCTAAAGGCAAAGAATAAAAAAGGAAACTATCTGGTCTCCTGCCTCCTGCTTC
Organism: Paguma larvata; assembly: GCA_030068075.1. Lineage (NCBI taxonomy): Eukaryota > Metazoa > Chordata > Mammalia > Carnivora > Viverridae > Paguma > Paguma larvata. The sequence goes on from CM057823.1 coordinate 73,881,307, forward strand.
CTTTGGCATGGAAGAAACTTCAGGGTAGTCCTGAATACTTAAAAGTCAAAACTACAACAGAAAAACAAATTTGAATATCTATAGATGATCTTGGATATAAATACTGTGGATTCATGACTTGTCCTCAGTCAGTTAGCTACCTACTTTCTACACCGGTGAGCATTTATGTGAACTAGTTAGGACATCCACGCCTTTCTTAATACTTCCTAATTAGGCTGAAATTCCATCAAGGGATTTGTGCTGACTTCATAAATAATGAATGTGAAATTTAATTTTCCAAAGTCACAGGTGCCCAGTCAAGGATACAGACAATTTATGTATCTTTGTAGGATAGTCTACAACATACGAACATTGCTCCAGTGTTGAAATGCACGGGGTCAAGTGTGGAGCCCGCTTTTATGCCATAGTTGAAAATTTCTGAACGCTTGTGTCTCTGGACACTTTGAGGATCAGTCAGTTGCATTACTGCCTAATTCACAACAATTTTTCAGGCTTTATGTATTTTTCATGACTTGGTTTATTGCTTTTCTAATCTCTGGGAATAATCTAATAAAATAAAAAGAGTAAGCACAGTAGCCAGTGTTGGTTTCTGTTTATAAACATTGAGTACCAATAGTAAGAGAAGATAACTGATGATGGATCAAAGACAAAAATAGGTATTATTGCTATGCTACATTTTTCTGTTGTTTGAAAATCATCTATAATACACCTATGAACAACTGAACAGAAAATATTTTAAAAAATTAACTTCCTTTATATGGCTATCTAACCTTCCAATGATGAAGTGGCCCAACTTATGTAGCTTTTATGAAAATTACAATATGGCTTTTTGAATTATAATACTTTGCAATTAGCATCACATAACACAAAGTGCTCCTGCCCAAAAATTTTATATGTAATTTTAATCTTGCAGCATTATACCATAATTATATTAATAGTCTTACACTATCAAATGTCAGGTTAAAATGTATGTTTTCATTTTTACATATGCTAAAACTTTCTCAAGTGAATTAAAATACTGTTATAATTTCACTGAATAATAAATACGGATTTCCCTCTGACGTAATTAATAAACCTATCCTATTCAGTAGAGAACAGAAATGTTAAATCATACATTAAAAAGTGGCTAAGAGTATTTCATTACCAAACCAATTTTGCAATTTCCTTAGACTTATGGAAAATGTTATTCACCTCTTGGGGAAAACCTTTGGCAGAAAGCCGAGTTTTGCTTGGCATCCTATTTGCATCTGGTTAGCCTGTTCTTGATGTCCGTTGTATATATACTCTCTTCATGTTGTGGAAGAAAAAACAATTTTAGTTCTCAACCTGTATTTATTTTTCTGCTGATATTTAATCTCTATATTGAGTTTAAGATTTAGGATTCCAGTGTGGTGGTTTAAATGTGTACTGTTTGCACTAATGACACTTTTCAAGTAATCGAATGGGAATCTGGAGTTTTGCTTCTTATCCTATTACAGGCTCTTCATTTAAACATCCCTGTGGTGTAAAATAAGGACTACATATGAAGCATGGTTATATTTCTGATGTGGAATTAACCTTTTAGAATTCTTCTAGGTAAAATTTTTCTAGGTAAAAAGGATAATTAGAGTCAATGAAATAAAGGGAGGAAAAACAAAAGACAGTTATAAAACTTGGTCAGTAAATAATATTACCTACAAAAGCTATTTATGTGTAATGAAATATGAAGCATAAGTCTCAATATTAATCCTTTTATTGGAAATTTTGGTACCTGAATAAAATTATTCATACTTTATATTGCCTTCATTTTTAATTACTGGAAGTTTGATTATCTAAAATAACCATTAACCAATCCCTCAGAAATACAAGCAATCTTCAGAGAATGTTATGAAAAACTCTATGCTGTCAAATTGAACAACCTGGAAGAAATGGACAAATTCCTAAACAGACACATGCTACCAAAACTCAAACGGGAAGAAATAGAAAACTTGAACAGACCCATAACTAGTGAAGAAATTGAATCAGTTATCAAAAATCTCCCAGCAAATAAAAGTCCAGGGCCAGATGGCTTCCCTGCGTAATTTTACCAGACATTTAAAACAGAGTTAATACCTATTCTCCTCAAGCTGTTCCAAGAAATTGAGACGGAAATAAAACTCCCAGACTCATTCTATGAAGCCAGTATCACTTTGATTCCCAAACCAGATAGAGACCCAGCAAAAAAAGAGAACTATAGGCGATATCCTTGATGAACATGGATGCAAAAATTCTTAACCAGATATTAGCAAATAGAATCCAACAGCATATAAAAAGAATTATCCACCACGATCAAGTAGGATTCATCCCCGGGTTGCAAGGATGATTCAACATTTGTAAATCAATCAACGTGATACATCGCGTTAACAAAAGAAAAGATAAGAACCATATGATCCTGTTGATTGATGCAGAAAAAGCATTTGACAAAATACAGCAACTCTTCTTACTAAAAACTCTCGAGAAAGTCGGGATAGAAGGAACATACTTAGGCATCATAAAAGCCATTTATGAAAAGCCCACAACTAATATCATCCTCAATGGGGAAAACTGAGAGCCTTCCCCCTGAGATCAGGAACACGACAGGGATGTCCACTCTCACGACTGCTATTTAACATAGTGTTGGAGGTCCTAACATCAGCAATCAGACAAGAAAGCAAAATAAAAGGCATCAGGATAGGCAAGGATGAAGTCAAACTTTAACTTTTTGCAGACGACATGATACTTTACATGGAAAACCCAACAGAATCCACCGAAAGCCTACTAGAACTGATCCATGAATTTGGCAAAGTTGCAGGATTGTTGAGAGCCAGTGGCATTGAGTGGTGTTTTGGGAGCTGGAGGCTTTGAGCCATGTTGAGAGTCAGAGACCTTGAGCGGTGTTTTGGGAGCCGGAGGCTTTGAGCGCAGCCTTTGTCCTTGAGTCGGACCACAGCCAGGTCGTGTGGGGAGGTTCAGAATGCCTTTGTAAAGTTTGATATAGCAAAATACATTTTGCCTGCTGAGAACTTGTGAGAGGAGATGTGCCTCGCACGTACACCACCCTCAGATTGTGGATAAATACCCGAGTGAAAATAAACTCAGGGGCTGGTGACGCTTGGGAGCGCCAGCCCTCCCTTAACAACTGTGCCTTGTGTATCAGTTCATCCTCGCCGCCCCCCCCCCCCCCCCCCCCCCCCCCCCCGATCAGGAACCGTTTAATTCTGTGACGGCTGGTCCGCTGCACAGGATACAAAATCAACATACAGAAATCGGTTGTATTCCTTTACACCAATAATGAAGCAATAGAAAGAGAAATGAAGAAGCGAATCCCATTCACAATTGCACCAAAAACCATCAAATACCTAGGAATAAACCTAACCAAAGATGGAAAAGACCTTTACGTGGAAAACTGTAAAAAACTTATGAAGGAAATTGAGGAAGACACAAGGAAATGGAAAAACATCCCATGCTCATGGATTGGAAGAATAAATATCGTTAAAATGGCAATACTACCCAAAGCAATCAACACATTCAATGCAATCCCAATCAAAATTGCACCAGCATTCTTCTCAAAGCTAGAGCAAACAATCCTAAAATTTGTATGGAACCACAAAAGATCCCAAATAGCCAAAGTAATTCTGAAGAATAAAACCAAGGCGGGAGGCATCACAATCCCAGACTTTAACCTCTACTACAAAGCGGTAGTCATCAAGACAGCATGGTATTAGCACAAGAACAGACACATAGACCAATGGAATAGAATAGAAAACCCAGAGATGGACCCACAAGCATATGGCCATCTAATCTTTGACGAAGCAGGAAAGAGTATCCAATGGAAAAAAGACAGCCTCTTTAACAAATGGTGCTGGGAGAACTGGACAGCAACATGCAGAAGAATGAAACTAGACCACTTCCTTACAGCACTCACAAAAATAAAGTCTAAATGGATGAAGGATCTGAATGTGAGACAGGAAACCATCAAAATCCTAGAGGAGAAAGCAGGAAAAAACCTCTTTGACCTGAGCCACAGAAATTTCCTACGCGACACATCTCCAAAAGCGAGAGAATTTAAAGAAAAAATGAACTATTGGGACCTCATCAAGATAAAAAGCTTCTGCACGGCAAAGGAAACAACCAACAAAACTAATAGACAACCGACGGAATGGGAAAGGATAATTGCAAATGACATATCAGATAAAGGACTAGTATCTAAAATCTATAAAGAACTTACCAAACTCCACACCCGAAAAACAAATAATCCAGTGAAGAAATGGGCGGAAGATATGAATAGACACTTCTCCAAAGAGGACATTCAGATGGCCAACAGACACATGAAATGATGCTCAAAGTCTCTCATCATCAGGGAAACACAAATCAAAACCACACTGAGATACCACCTTACACTGCTTAGAGTGGCTAAAATGAATAAATCCGGAAACTATAGATGCTGGTGGGGATGTGGAGAAGCAGGCACCCTCCTACAGCGTTGGTGGAAATGCAAACTGGTGCAGCCACTCTGGAAAACGGTGTGGAGCTTCCTCAAAAAAAAATGAAAATAGAGCTACCCTATGACCCAGCATTAGCACTGCTAGGAATCTACCGAAGAGACACAGGAATGCTGATGCATAGGAGCACGTGTACCCCAATGTTCATAGCAGCACTTTCGACAATAGCCAAAAAATGGAAAGAGACCAAGTGCCCATCAACTGATGAATGGATAAAGAAGATGTGGTACATACATACAATGGAATACTACGTGGCAATGAGAAAGAATGAAATCTGGCCATGTGTAGCAACATGGATGGAACTGGAGGGTATTATGTTAAGTGAAATAAGTCAGTCAGAAAAAGACAGATACCACATGTTTCCACTAATAGGTGGACTTTGTGAGACTAAGCAAAAACCAGGGGGAGGGGAAGAGGGGAAAGGAAAAAAAGACACAGAGGGGAGGGAGATAAAACATAAGAGACTCTCAAAGACTAAGAACAATCTGAGGGTGAGGGAGGTGAGGGAGGGGGGAGAGGGGGTGATAGGCATTAAAGAGGGCAGGTGTTGGGATGAACACTGGGTGTTATATGTAAACCAATTTGAAAATAAACTATTATTAAAAAAAAGAAAAAAAAAGATAAAAAAATAAAATAACCATTACTCTTTCTAAAGTGAAGTCAATGATCTAACATATAAGAGACTATTAGGGAGTATAAATTCATAATATTTATCTTTATGTTAATATTGAAATGATAAATTTAAAAAAGAGACCATTAAAATTGGATGACTGAGTTACTTACTTGAAGTCATCAGGTTTTATTAGCATAAATGTATAAGAGCTAGATTTGGCATCTATTTAATTGATACTAGAGGCAAGCGGGTATGCATATGAGTGCATTCTTTTCCTTGACATATGGCCTGACCCCTGGGTTATCTCAGAGTGGAATTTATAGTTGCTGAGTTGTGCTGTTTCACTGTCATTTTTGATATCATATTATGATTTCAACCTATGCTGGAGGGAGAATTTCATTCTTAATTGTGCAGAGGTCCTCCCTTAGTCCTTAATTTATCTTTTAATTTAGAGCCCAGATTGTCATTGTCTAATTACCCCCTCAAGTTATATCATGTGTTATTTATCCCACTAACACTTCAGGGTTTCTTGCATCAGAGAACACATTTTATTTGAGGTTATCCTTTTATGGTACCTGATCCATAGTATAGTAGAGGTTATACTTAAATAATTTTGACAGGTCTCTTTAATTAAATTCAAAGCATCATTCACCTTCCTTCCAAATATAAATTGTATATTTGAATGGTAGTGGACCTTGGGAAGAGAATACGCGTTTATATTTGCCTGCTATGTGATTTTTTAATCTCCACGATTAATCTAAGGTATGGTTGGCTTAGGTTATTATTATTCCTATTTTAAAAATGCAGAAATTAAGATTTAAGAGAGTGGGTAATCATCCCAAAGTTATCTGAGCTAGTAAAATGTGGAAATTGGATTTGAAGCAGGTCTTTCTGACTCCAAAGACTTTGCTGTCAACAACTAATGTGTCAACCCCCTAAAAACACAGTAAGTAGTAAGTAGGTTCTGTAGATGCAGCGGTGAGTAAAAATAAACACAGTTCCTTCTCTCCTTAAGTTTACAGTCTCATTGGAGAAGAAGATTGATAGTTTCTAAACATTATATTAATATTGAAAGTAAACCACAACTCTGATAAATACTCTGAAGGAAGAGGGCACAACGTTATTGGCCTGAGTAATATTAACTGAAGCAGCGTGAGCTGAGATGGGAACTCCTGAACAATGATGGAGGAGCATTTCAGAAGGAAGAGCAAGGGCAGAGAACCTGCGGAAGCAGACAGCATGATGCTTTCGAGATGAAAATTAGGGTAGGACAGCTGAGGTGAAGAAAATTGAGGGGGTATAGTTTTGGGAGTCTGGGGAAAGGTGCAAAATAAGGCTGACTTTTCAAAAGTTTGTTTGTTTTTTTTAATACTAGTGAGAAGCCATGAAGGATTTAACTCAACCTGTGGTCTGATTAGATTTGTGATTAATAGGGGTGAGCATTTATCAGAATATCATGCAGTTGAGCTCCTCCATAGACTTGGGGGACGTTTTCATTATCCACTTCTGTTGAGTACACTTGGAAGGAGCCCTCTAGTTGGGTTTTTGTTCCCTCTTTGTGTGTAACTTGCTAACATTTAGTTAGGTTCTCTGAGATTTTCCTGCTGCATGATGTGTGTGAACTTCTTCTTTAGGACTTTAATGTGCTGTATTGCTGTATGTTAGGCATTTTTATAAGCCATAGCTTGGTATTCAGTATCAGTCCAATGTAATTAGTCTATTACCACCTAATTTGATGGACTGTAGATAGCTTTCTTCTTTCTGACATCTCAAATTCCCTCCTAGTAAAGAGCACAGATTTACTTCTTAGTGACAGAACTGAACAAGCATGTGAAGATCATAATCTGAGTACTAAATAGGCTTCCTTGATTGTAGGGATGAAGTCCAGGTCTAGAAGGTTGAAGGGAGGGGGAAATACCAGATGAAGATAGGTGAACATCAGAAACATATCAAAGAGAATGAGGGAGCCCTAAAACTTTTCATTCTTGGTTTTGTCCTAGGGTGTTGAAAAGCACATGAACACACAATTTATTTATTATTTTAATTAATTTGATTTTGTTTATTTCTAGACAGTCTCTATAATGGCACATAGAGAGAAGGCACAGACATAGTACATCGCCTCTGGTGGTCGTTTGTGCTTTCTAGACTTCTCATAAAGGCAGGCATTCAGATGATGGTTGTTAGCAGGAATAGTGAAAAGCCACCATCACCCCAGTGGATAGGAAGAGCATGGAATCAAAGGAGGCTGGGAAGGCAGTAGTTGCAACATGAGGGCAGTGATGATGCTATGTCCATGGTGCCTAGCAGAATGTGTAGAAACTAGCAGGTGGTAAATATAAATATATTGAAAGAATGAATAAATGAAGTGGAGGTGTTTTAGGGTTGGGGTCATATAGGAAAAGAAACTTATGAACATGGAAGCCATGGTGTTTTCATTTTGAGGAATGTAGAAAAATCCAGTTATTAGGTCCAGGAAACAAAATCAGTAGGAGGCTGAGAGCAAGGCTGAATTAATATAGGATTGCTTATCTGGAGTCCTTAAATTCTTTAGGATTAGAAATCTTGCTGCAGAACTGATCTTGTGGTTGGGGGTGAAGAGGCCTTAGATTTAAGAATTAGAAGGATGATGGAGTGAATCATCATAATAGCAGACCTCTTCCTAATCTGATTTTCTGATTCAATCAGCTAGGGTATAATTTGTTTTTGTTTTCTGATTGTTTTCTTTTGCTTTTTGCTTCTATTGGATACATTCATATTGCCTTAAGTTACTCACTGGGCTGCTGCAGCAAAGAAGTATGAATCTGAACAAGTTTCCCTCTTTTTTGTTTTCCCTTCTTCAGGTTAATGCTATTTAATGCAGAATGTTTTGGTTAGGAACCTGTTTTCTTTTTTTTTTTTTTTTTCTTCTCATGTGTTTTATCAGAGGAATATGGTGGTTTCTGGTGGGTATTTTGACACATGAATTTCGGATGGCCCAAAATGAAAGATATCAGTATCTTGGTATTTTTGTAGAGGCCACAATATGATCTGTATATCGTATGGCTATCAGCCTTGGATAGTGAAAATCTAAGTTTCTGGTACCAAATAATCTTTTTTTTTTTTTTTTTTTTTTATCTTTTAGTAACATTTTTCTGATCTTCCTTATAGAACTACATGTCATCTATTTTTAGTCCATGTAGGTTGTGTATATCTCCAGGGAAGAGTATAACCTCTACTGAACAAAGAGAACATGTGGCCCAAGCCAAGGCTTTCAGAGCCAGTGATAATTTACCCATGGACCTTTGCTAAAATTAAGGCAATCAGAGTCTACTGAGCTCTGACAAAGTTAGCCTAGAACTGTTGGAAGCCATCTTTTCATTGTATATAGGGATCCTCCTGGGGTTAGAGTCAGTATAGGTGAGGACCGAGAGACGGAAAGAGGGAAAATGAGTCCTGATGACATTTTTAAGCCCTTAGATCCAGCCATGCCTGGAATGTGTTACTTTGTTTAAATGTAATGAGCCTATGAGTTCCCCTTTTGCTGACCTTAAGTTTACTTTGCTCTCTGAAACCTGTTACAGAAACAGATCCAGTTTTCTTTGTTTATGGAAGATAGGCATACGAAGTTAGTAAATGGTAAATATTAAATAGTGATAGAAGGTGAACTAAAAATCAAATTTTATCAAATGCCAAGTTATATATTTTCTGAATGATTAAAATAGACCCCATAAGTACAGTTAGTCTAAGGTTACATAGTTGATACAGGAATAGGTACAAAGGACCTTATTGGCTTAATGAGCTATTGCTTTTTGTAATAGCTATTGCTTTTTTTTACAATAGCATATTTTACTTTTCAGTGAAAAAAGAGACTTTCCAATGTTCACATGCAATTGAGATGTTTACCTCTGGGGACGCCTGGGTGGCTCAGCCTGTTAAGCTTCTGACTTTGGCTCAGGTCATGATCTCATGGTTCATGAGTTGAGCCCTGAGTTGGGTTCTGTGCTGACAGCTCAGAGCCTAGAGCCTGCTTCCAGTGATCACCAAGTAATATTCCACTGTGTATACACACACACACACACACACACACACACACACACACACACTCACACACACACACACACACATATATACATATATATATATATATATATATACACACACACACCACATCTTCTTCATCCATTCATCCATTGGTGAATTTTCACTGGTTTAATTTGCATTTTTGTTTCTTTGTATGCAGTGTGTCTTTTCCTTGGTTTCTTTTAGGATTTTCTCTTATCACTGGCTTTCAACAACTTGTTCTGTTTCATCTTTCTTGTGCTTGGGTTAATTGAGCTTCTTGGATCTATGGTGATAATAGTTTTCATCAAATTCGGAAATTTTTGGTGGTTTTATCTTCAAATATTTTTCTGTGTTTTCTCTTTCAAGGATTCAGTTAAACAACAGAATACTGATAAATTGTAGGATCAGTTTAAATATTCCCATAATTCACTGACACTTTGTTAATATTTTTTCCAGCCTTTTTTCTCTATGTGTTTCAGTTTGGATGACTTCTATTGATATACTTTCCTCTTGCATTGTTTATTTCTGTTAATCCCAGAAATAAATTAAAATTTTTTTTTAATGTTTATTCATTTATTTTGAGACACACAGAGAGAGAGCAAGCAGGGGAGGGGCAGAGAGAGGAGGAGAGACAAAATCCTAAGCAGGCTCCCTGTGGTCAGTGCAGAACCTAATGTGCGGCTCGATCTCATGAACCACAAGATCATGACCTGAGCCGATATTGAGTCATACGCTTAACCAATTGAGCCACTCAGGTGCCCCCAGTGTATTTTTTTAAGATCTTAGACATTGTAGTTTTCATTTCTAGAAGTTATATTTGAGTCTTAAATATTTTCCAGATTTTTGCATAACATAGTCTTTCTTCTAGCTATTTGAACATATGGAATACAGCTGTAATAGCTAGTCTAATGTCCTTGTCTACAAATTTTATCATCTGTGTAATTTCCAGGTTAGTTTTGATTCAGGTTTTTTCCCCCTCCTTATGGGTCATATTGGCCTGGTTTTTTTTGCATGCTTGATAATTTTTGATTGGATGTCAAACATTGTGAATTCTACCTCCTGGGTAGAATTACCAAAGGGCCAAAAGAGGAAGCCCTAGAAATTACCGTACAGTTTTAAATACAAAATACCACAATTAGTTTTACTTACATTTAACAGAATAAAAAATATTCTACAGTGGAAATGAAAGAACAATGGAAGGTTATTTAGCCAGGAGTCAACACAATACAGCAAGCAAGTTAAATTCAGCCCAAGGCCTGTTTTTGTACAGTGTGAGGGGGCTAAGGTTGGCCTTTACAGTTTTAAAGAATTATAAAAGACATAAAGAAATAAAAACACAACAGAGATTGTGTGCAGCCCACAAAGCCTAAATATTTACTTTGTGCCAATCTACAGAAAAACTTTGTGAAAACAATTCCAAAAAGATTTAAGGTTACTATTATAATTATTATGAAGGATAAATTAAGTTGTTTGGGTCATTAAAAAAATTTCAGTCTTCAATTTTTGAGATAATATAAATTTTCTCCCTCATGTGAATTATGAGGAAATATTCTTACTTCCCCTTACCACCTCTCCACCAATCTTTCAGCTTTATCAGTTATGTTACTTCTCTTTGTCAAAGTTTAAAACATTCAAATTATATTTCTTAGAAAATTGCTGTAGTTGTTTAAGTAGATTTATTTAAGTTGATTCAGTGCCCACCAACATTTTTTTTCCATTTCTGAGTTCCTCATGCCATCAATTTCTTGACTGGTAGAATTTCAGTTTTCATAAAGCTATTATAGAAATTATGATTTTGTGCACTTAATAAAGTCAAGTGCCTGAATCTCAAAAGAAAATTTGAGTGAATATAAAATAGTAAAGTCATTCTCTCTTTCTCTTAGAACATTTTAGTCGTTGCTCCATTGTCATGTGGAAGTTGCTGTGAAGTATGGAGTTAGTCCAATTCCAATTTCCATGATTAGGAAAAAAAAATATGTATGTATGTATACACACACACACACACACACACACACACACACACACACACAGTAAAACCTTGGATTGTGAGTTACTTGTTCTGCGAATGTTCCACAAGATGAACAAACATTTCTAATAAATTTTAACCTGATAAATAAGCAGTGTCTTGCAGTACAAGTAGTACATGATGCTGAATGTCACATGATCGCAACTGAGCCAATGGTTGGTTCTTCTCTCTCTCTCTCTTACTGTGGGATTGTGGGTGATCATTTCCCATGCTCAGATGCTTGGTTTCAGGCTGCAGTGTTTGACAGAAATTGGTGATTTTTCAGAACTTTGGAAGGTGCCCACAACAGGTACTAATGTATTTTTTGTCACTTCAAAGCACCTAGGGAGAGTCCTTTGCTTTTCCATACAAGAGTAGCTTAGGAATTATTTACTTAATTCTAGATTGGGCTGATTGCAAATTTAGATCCTTTCCTCTGCTGCCTTATTGCCAGTTATATTAAATACAGTATATGACAAGAGTTTATTAAAATTTGTAGTCAACATCCATACGAGGGTATTCAATGGCCCCTGTGCAGAAAAAGATTCCATTGAGCCAAGAAATAGCAGTGATTCTGTTGGTGATAGTGAAAGTCGTCCTACACAGTAACCGTCCTCTCTGTTATCTCCCTTACACCAGTCATGAAGGTTTTCAAAGGTTTATTTTTCTTTATATTTCGTATTTTCTTTATTATTTTGTATTATATTACACTGTTATAATAATTTTATATGAATATTTTTGAGTTGTGGAATGAATCATCTGAGTTTCCATTATTTGTTATGGAGAAATTTGCTTTGATATACAAGTGCTTTGGATTACAGGCATGTTTCTGGAATGAATTATGCTTGTAAAAGAAGGTTTTACTGTGTATATTTTTAAATATTTATTTTTGAGGGAGAGAGAGAGTGAGAGACAGCATGAGCCAGCAGAGGGGATAGAGAGAGAGGGAGAAAGAGAATCCCAAGCAGTAGTGCAGAGCCTGATGGGCTCGATCCCATGAACTGTGAGATCATGACCTGATCTGAAACCAAGAGTCAGACACTTGACCAACTGAGCCACCCAGGTGCTCATTTTTCCCACCTTGATCATGAGCAATTAGGTAATTATCATTTATTATAGTTCTGAATGCTTTTTCTATTCTATTTGTTAAAAATGTATCTCTACATTAAGTTATTTTGTTTACTCATATCTATTAACTCTTTAATTTCTTTAATAGTATATTTGCTTTGATTAATTAATTCATTAACTTTTCTATCTATTTATTATTCAACACGTTCCACATATGTAGGTTAACAACAATTAGCAACAACAATAAATCTCTGCCCCCTTGTACTTTACCTTCTGGTACAGGGAGAAATACAATAAACAGATAAATGAATAAATGCCTATCAGGTGGTGATATGAGAGTGCTGTGGGGGAAATAAAGTAGTCAGACATCAGCAGTGCACGTTGAGTGGGGGTAGGAATTCCTGTTTTTTTTTCCTCCAGGGAAAGTTGTCTCCAACAAAGTAATCTTTGAATAGGTACCTGAGGAAGGTGAGTTGTGAGCTGAGGGGTATCTATCTGGGAACAGCATTCCAGGCAGAATGTTGAAGGCTCATCCAGTCTGTCATATGGGAAATACGGCAAGTCGGTCCTGTTTGACAAGCAAAGAGGCCGTTGTAGCTAGAGCAAAGTTTGCAATGGCAAAGTGGAAGAAGATGAAGTTAGAGTAGGTAGCCAGGGGCCGAATTTTGAAAGTGGCTTGGGATTTTACTCGAAGACAGAAAGACATTGGAAGATATATTAGTTTCCTGATGCTGCATAACAAATTAATACAAATAATGGCTTAAAACAACATGCACAGCTTCTATAGGCCAGAATTCTGGGCATGGCTTGAATGTGTTTTGTGCTTCAAGGTCTCACAAGGCTTTATTTACTGTATTGGCCAGGCTGCTTTCTCAGCTGGAGGCTTGACTGGGGAAGAATCCACTTCCATGCTCATTTAAGTTGTTGCCAGAATCCATTTCCTTACAGTTCTAAAACCACACCTTTTTCCTGACTGTTAGCTGTGATTACCTCAGATCCTAGAAGCCAATGCCGTTCCTAGACGCTATTGTAGTTCTTTACCATGTGGGCTTCTTCACACGGCTGCTCACTTCATCAAGTTCACAAGAAGAGTCACAAATATCTATTACAGGCACAAAGATGCAGGTTCTCATAGAATAAATCTCAACACAGCAATGACATGGAAGTTTTTTTAATGTTACCAGTGTTCTTTAAAAAGATGACATATAAATCTCATTGATAAATCAACTAGTTTTTGAGTTTTGTAGAAACTGCTGTCATTTTAGAAATAAAGAGATTGTAGTGGCTGAAAGAGGTATTTGAAACAGGTTATGTCAGGTTGTTAGGGAGCTAATAGTGAACTGGAAAATTAAAAAAAAAACCACACACATGCATCTTTTTATCATGGACATTTTTCTTTGCCTTGTCTACATTGAGTGTTCTGATATTGGATGTCAGTATTATGCATTCTTGAATACTGAAAAGAAATTTGCTACTTTAAATGTCCAGGAATTTGCTTCCAGTGGCTCTAAGACTAATGGTAGAATTTTGTTTAGAGGCAGTCTTTTGTCCTGAAATGTTAGTCACTTACTAAAGTATTCATGTTAGTCACTTACTAACATATTCATGTTAGTCATGTTAGATTCTATTGGTTACAGATACAGTATAAATCATTGTCCTGTTAGTAGCTCTGGATTTGGAGAAATAATCCAAACCAGACATTCCAGAGTAGGATGTTAGGTATTCTGTTCAAGACTGGAAAAATCTGGGGTGCCTGGGTGGCTCAGTCGGTTAAGCATCCGACTTTGGCTCAGGTCATGATCTCACCGTTCATAGGTTCAAGCCCCATGTCAGACTCTGTGCTGACAGCTCAGAGCCTGGAGCCTGCTTCAGACTCTGTATCTCCCTCTCTCTCTGCCCCTCCCCTATTTGCACTCTGTCTCCCTCTCTCTTAAAAATAAACATAAAAAAAAACTTAAAAAAAGGAAAAATCTGATATAACTGGACAAAAGTCTATATGGAATGAGAAGTCTGGAGGATCCTGGGATTGGTAGGAGAGAGAACTTATTACTGAAAGACACAAATATTACTGAGTTTCAAAATATTTATTTTGAATCTATCTTACCAATTTTTTAAAATTCTGGTCATTGTCACTATTATTATAACAGTCTTATTAGGAAAAGGAGATGATTTTATCTCTTCTTATCCAATATTTCCCCATATTATCCATATTCCCCATACAACTTATAAGACAATTTTGAATAGTAACAGTGATGAGGATATCCCTCTTTAGACTCTGATTTTATTTGAAACTGTTTTAGCTCTTATCTTTTTTTTTTTTTTTGTAGGTCAGCTCTGTCATATAGTTTCCTTGGATTAGTCTATCCTCATTTATCCACATAATTTTTGTTATGAAAGTGAAAATACTGTCAAACTGGTTGATGTTTTCTCTCTGTATTTCTGTATGGATGTTATAATTGGAAGAACAATGCTTCTCACAAGGTGTCATTATAGAATTTATATGCATATCTAGTAGTTACAGCGAATGATGAGGCAGTGTGTAACAGTGGAAAGACATTAGCTGTGTAATTAGAAAAATCTCAGCTCAGGCCCTGGTGCCATCATTTATTAGTTGTGTAAACCTTAGGTAAATCATTTACTTTCTCTGAGACTTAGTTTTCCCATCTAAAACTGAGGATAGTGTTGTGTTATTTATCTCATGGCTTTGTTTCTAGGCAAAAAATAAAATAACATTTTTGAAAACGCTTAAACTGCAAAACATTGACTACCATAGTTAGGGTGACTATATGTCCCAGTTTTCCCAGGATAGACTTGTTTATGTCTGTTATCCTAGCTTAATTTTTAGAAGCACATCTCTCTCAAAAGTATCCTAGTTGGAATAATTCTGTCACCCAAAATGTCGTTGTTAATTTCTTTATATCTGTCATCCTGGGGAGACTAAAAACTGACTAAGGTGTGATGATTTTCCAACTTTATGTCACCTACACCACCTAGCCCAGTGCCTTTCACTTATGGCTCTTGACTCTTGAATTAATGAATATTTTTAAATAGGTATTGAAACCTGTGATAGTTTGGGCATTATTACCTTGGCTGATATCAGAACTTAAAATAGGTTGAGTAGGAGGAACTTACAGCTATGCTAATATACTGCTTTTTACAACTTGCAAGCCCAGTGTAATTTAGAGAAGTGCCTGCAATGAACTGGAAAATATGTTTTTAGAATCATTAATTTGGTTAAAAGACCTGTACAACACCTAGTGAGTCTGTGACCTGCGCTGACAAATAGAACTCCTGAAGAACATTCTCAGATCAGAAATGAAGAGATAATGGTTATATCTCAGATTCTGTAGTAGGTTTTAATACTTTTAAGGATCTACTCTCTTATTGTTTCTTTTTTCTTAAGTTTATTTATTTTGAGAGAGGAAGAGAGAGAGAGAATTCTAAGCAGACGCTGCACTGTCAGTGTGGAGCCAGAGCCCAATACGGGGCTTGAAAACCCAAACCACGAGATCATGACCTGAGCTGAAGTCAGACACTTAACCTGATTGTTCCGCCCTCTTATTGTTTCTTTACTGGCATATTTAAGGTTCTGCTGAGCTTCCGTGCATGACCTTCTGGGTTGCTACTAGCTTCCTCTCCACAGATCTTGAAAACTTTAGGCATTATTTCCTTACTTGGTCTGAGAAATATGTTTTCTGGCCATATTTTGACTTGTTGCTGGGTCAACTTGTTTTTGGAGAAGCACAGCATTCATTCAGATACTTAGAGAAGATTTTGTATTTAATAATTTCAAAAATGTGGGTAGAATCAAGAGATCTATCTTAGAAACTTTAAATTTAGGGTAGAATGAAAGAAAGAAATTTATATTTTAAAAAATGTTCATTAATTTTTGAGAGAGAGAGAGAGGCAGAGAGGAAGGGAGACAGGATCTGAAGTTGGCTCTGTGCTGACAGCAGTGAGCCCAATGTGGGTCTTGAACTCATAAACTGTGAGATCATGACCTGAGCTTAAGTCACAACTTGACCAACTGAGCCACCCAGGTGCCCCAGAAAGCAATTTATCTTTTAAATGTTCACGAAAAAGGAGGAATGATCCAGAGTGAAATATTTGAGCTGCTGCATTGCCAAAGTAACTTCTTACATTCCCTCCCCTCTCCTCCTCTCCCTCCCTCCTTCCCTCCCCCTCTCTCTCTCTCTCTCTCCCTTCCTTCCTTCCTTCCTTCCTTCCTTCCTTCCTTCCTTCCTTCCTTCCTTCCTTCCTTCCTTTCTTTCTTTCTTTCTTTCTTTCTTTCTTTCTTTCTTTCTTTCTTTCTTCTCTCCCTCTTTCTTTTCCTTTCTTTTCTTTTCTCTTCTCTTCTCTTCTTTTCTTTTCTTTTTTCTTTTCTTTCACAAAAAGAACCCAAGAAAAATGTTGGCTTTTCTTCCAGGATCATTAAGTGGCAGTGAAGCAGTCAAACCCGTAAGCTGTCCAATAATGTGGAAGTGATTCCTTGGTGGTGAGAAAAATGAATGTCTCCTCATTATTACAGCATTTTAGCTTGCTTAATTAAGAAAAAATTTTGAAAGAAAATTTTTTCTAACCTCATATACTTTACTCTTGGGAAAGGGAAAATTGGTGTTTACTTCATCTTTCTGAATGTTTTTTTTTTTTTCAGAAAGTGTAAATTTTAACTTACTGCAAAGCTTGTTACTGCTGTGGGTTTGTAAGTTGTGGAGAAGAGGTATATTGCAGAGTTAGACAGTTTGTCTAGCTAATTATGCTCTTGCTGTATTTGAACAGCACTAAGGAGAAAAACTGCTTAAATGTCTTTTCCATTTTTTTCTGACAGTCACTTTTCAGGTATGATAAAAAATGCCTGTTACTTTTCAAATTACTTGTATAATTACAGTAGCATTAAGACAATATATACTATGATATTTAGAGAAATCTAATATTTGAGTAATAACTTTTATTTTTTTAAAAAAAGTGAGATGAAACCGTGTGCATTTTTCACTGAGATGAAAGAATGTGCATTTTCACAAATATGTAAGAAATACAAAAAAATTGGGAAAGTATATGCAAAAAGTAAATCCTTAAAACCAGAGTAGAATGGTGGTTACCAGGAAGAGAGTGGATAAAGGGGATATTGTTTAATGCACATAGAGTTTCAGTTCTGCAAGATGGAAAAGTTCTGGAGACTTGTTTTGCAACAATGTGAGTATACTTAATACCTACTGAACTGTATACTTAGAAAGGTTAAGATGGTATAATTTAGGTTATGTGTGTGGGTTTTTTTTTTCAATTTTTAATTTTTTTTTAACCACAATAGTTAATAGAAGCAAAATCTCACCTGGTCAATGTAGTCTATTTTCTGTAAATATACCTCATTCTGAAAATTCTGAATCTTACCCAGAAATCTACAATAATGAAGCTTAGGGGTGTTTATGGTCCATTCTCTTAGAGTGAATGATGTTTACCTTAGAAGCCTAAAACAAGACAAAAGATCAGTCCTTTGTAAAACGTATACTCAATTGTGATAAAATCAGAACTCCGAGTTAGCTAGGTGAACTCAGCATTATCATGTTATTATGGTTATAGATTTGGCATTTCAGGGAAGCTGAGATGACAATTATATTCTAAATTCTTAACGGAATGTCTAGTTAACATATGGACAGTATCTCATGCAAAGGGAGATAGAAATAGGGATGAAGTGGTTGAGAGAGCACACTCCTAATACTAACTTACCACTTGGCCAGTGATGTTAAACTCTTGCACAAAGTCTTTCATTTTAACTTTTAACATACACGAGAATGAACTCATTTAAATGAACTTCTCTCTGCCCCCTCCACTTCTAGTGGGAGTGCTAATGAATAGTGAAGTGGCTAAGAATCGGTAACTGACTATTCACTATGGAACAGCCTGTCTTAACAGTTTGCTATAAAACTAAATGTGACCAATGTGGATCAGATCTCAAGAATAGTACATTATATTATGATATAATGATTTATAAGAAATACATATTTGGTATTGACTTAAGAAGAAGAAGCTGTAAAGCCACCAAAAGCATTTAATTGAGGTCCTAGGGATTGCAATCTAGGAGACACACAGTCAACTGAAATTAAAAGTGTGCTCTGAATCGTAAGTGGGAGTGCAGGCTTATAAAGGCAAAAACCATAGGGTTATATAACTTGTTTTGAAAGACTTATGATTGGTGCTGGCAGAGTTTAAACTGACTGCCTAGTAACACAATTGGCTATTCGCTAACAGATGTGTTGCATTATTTCAGTTCAAAGTAGAAGGATGTGTTCTAGGAAGTGGTGGAGTTGCAGTTGACAAAAATCAAGTTGATGGTGTTAAAGGATTGAAACCGGAGACAAAAACTGAACCAGGAGACATGCGTAGGCCCTACTTCTGTGTCCTTTTGACTATTTTGAGTGACTCTGTTAGCAGTGCTTCATTTTGTACCTTCTTTCACATTGGTCATTCAGATGATCAGTATATTTCTCAGACATATTTGGTCTTCATCTCCAGTTCCTGAACATGCTTCAGAGCCATAAGTGAAATAAGTGTCCCGTTATTAATGAAGGTGACTTTCAGACTGCACCCAAGGTCAAGGGCTGGTTGCCAGGAGGACCAACCATGTGATTAGAGGGTTAGAACTTTCAGTCTTAATGTCTGAACACCGAGGAGAAGAGGGGAACTGAAGGCTGAATCGGCCAATGACAAAGACTTAGGCAATCATGACTATGTTAGCTTTCAGAAAAAGTCACAAGAACAGCTTTTTTGGCCTTTTTTTTCTTTTTTTCCCCTGGAGATCTTCCATGCTTGGGGAACCAGAATGCTTCTGTGTGCCACCAAGCCAGGCCCCAAGCTCCATGAAGACAGAAGCTCCTTTGAGACCCTGCCCTGAGTATCTCTTCATTTGGCTGATTTATAATTTTTATAATATCCTTTAATAAACTGGTATATGTGAGTTAAGTGTTTCCCTGAGTTCTGTGAGCTCCTCTAGTAAATTAATTGAACATAAGGAGGAAATTGTTGAAACCTCCAATCTGTAGCTGGTCAATCAGAAGCACAAGTAAATAGCCTGGGCTTGCAGCTGACATCTGATGTGAGCGTTGTGGGGCAGTCTTGTGGGACTGAACCCTTAACCTGTGCAATCTGATGGTATCTCCAGGTAGGTGGTTTCAGAACTGAGTTGAATTCTTGGATACCAGCAGCAGGGTGTCCCAAGAATTGCTTGGTGCTGTGGGACGCCCCCCCCTTTGCTCCCACCTTCGAATTGGTCTTAGAACATCTAAAGGCATGTCATGTCAATTTGGAGGGATCATTAGAGAACACTTAGTCTAAATACCCACCTGATGCTTTAGTTTATCACTCTTTTTTAATTTTTCTTTTTTAGAGAGAGGGAGAGAGAGAGAGAGAGAGAGAGAGAGAGAGAGAGAGAGAGAGAGAGAACATGTGCATAAGCAAGCGAGCAGGGGAGGGGCAGAGAGCAAGGGCAACACAGAATCCAAAGTGGGCTCCAGGCTCTGAGCTGTCGGCACAGAGCCTGTCGCGGGGCTCAAACTCAGAACAGTGAGATCATGACCTAAGCTGAAGTCAGATGCTCAACCGACTGAGTCATCCAGGTGCTCCCTTAGTTTATACTCTTAAACAAGATTAACAAGAATATCTTTACAAATAACAGTAAATTCTGAAATGGTTGTCAAGTAGATTCTTTTGCATTTACCTTACATGTATTTAATAGATAGCAATATCTAAGTGGGCAGGAAGGGAGAACTTACCCCCTGAGGAAAGATCCCGTTTCATCCTTAATTAGCGCTAGCCAGTAGCTATTTTCTTCAGTAGATGACACCAAACCTGTGTTTGCTTACATTCTCCCTTAGAAGAAGCATTCCCAGTGTCCTTAAGTATTTATTCTTCATAAGACTTCATTTAGGTTCTTAAAAATGTTATCCTAGTTGCTATCCTTTAGATATATTTCATTAAAAAATGTTTCTTTTTAAAGTACCCACAATGTAATACTCAAGGTAACATTGAGCTGTTTTAAGTTTAAGTAAGACTATATACTACCTCGGTTTGAGAGACTTTTTCTGTTTGAATTACTACTGGTATTAGTAACCCTTGAAAAGAATACTAGCACAGAAAATGATCTATGTTACTAACCAAGTTACCATGTTGTTTTAAAGATACTTCTTTCTTTATGCTGCATTTGCTTACTCAAACTGGTCTCTCCACTGCCAAAACTCCAAAGTAAAATTTGAAGGAAAATTGTTATTCATGTCATTATTTAGAGATAACTATCATTTTGGGTATTTCTATTTTTATAAATGGTGTGTGTATTACATATGAAATATATATCATAGAGAAGGGATTATATTATAAATACATTTTATACTTTGCCTTTTCTGTTCAAATTCTATTTTGAGCTCTCTCACTCAATTATTTTTAGAAACAATGTTTAAGTGCTACATAGTGTTCCATTCACTTAAGAACCTTACTTGTCTATCAGTTCTTCAGTTGTTGCTTTTAAATTGTTTACATTTTCATGAGTTTGAATAACCTAATAATGTAAATGTTTATATAGAAATGTACATTCTGCATCAGTGATTTTTTTTTTGAATAGATTTCTTGAGGGATTATTGGATTAAAAGATGTGACCATTTCCTAAGTCTCAGAGTAATCTCAAAAAAACAGGGTAACCATGTAGCTGATTGTTCAAACTGGGACATTTCACCGGAACAAATGCTCAACTGGCAGAACTTGATTAACATATTCAAACAAAGACTGGATTGAAATGAGACACAGGGACATCCTACTAAAAGAAAATATGGTTATATCCTTTTAATTTAAAATGCCTCCAATGTTACCCGTATTGCAATTTTAAAAATCCCTTCACATGGCTGATTTTTAATAAAGGTAATAAAATATATTGTTATCACAATTCATTATTAAGCACAGAATTTATGCTTTCTTATTCATCAGTGATCTGTTTATGAGTGAATGTATAACTACATTGAGTGTGAGAAATTACACACACACACACAATTTAGGACTTATAGTGTAACTCAGTAAAATTATAAATTTGAGTATAACACATTTCAAAGCATTATTATTATTATTATTAATTATTTAAATTCAAGTTAGTTAACATACCATATAGTCTTTGTTTTAGAAGTTGAACCCAGTGATTCATCTCTTACCTATGACACCCAGGGCTACCCAAAAAGTGCCCTCTGTAATGTCTATCACCCATTTCACCCATCACCCATCTCACTTTCCATCCAGCAATCCTCAGACTTGTTATTTAAGTCTCTTATGGTTTGTCTCTTCTGTGTTTTTATCTAATTTTTCTTTCCGTTCACATTCATCTGTTGTGTTTCTGAAATTCCACGTATGAATGAAATCATATGATATTTGTCTTTCTCTGACTGATTTATTTCATTTAGCATAATACACTGTAGTTCCATCCATGTCATTGCAAATGGCAAGATTTCATTCTTTTTCATCACTGAGTAGTATTCTATTGTATGTATATGTGTGTGTGTATGTCTGTCTTTATCCATTCATCAGCTGATGGACATTTGGGCTCTTTCTGTAATTTGACTATTGTTGATAGTGCTGCTATAAATATAAACATTGGGGTGCATGCGTCCGTTGGGAGCAGCATTTTTGTATCTTTTGGATAAATACCTGGTAGTGCGTTGCTGGGTCTTAGGATAGTTCAATTTTTAATTTTTTGAGGAACCTCCATACTGTTCTCCAGAGTGGCTGCACCAGTTTTCATTCTGACCAACAGTGCAAAGGGTTCCCTTTTTCCACATCCTCACCTCCATGTGTTGTTTTCTGGGTTGTTAAGTTTAGCCATTCTGACAGGTGTGAGGTGGCATCTCATTGTGGTTTTGATGTGTATTTCCCTGATAATGATTGCTGTTGAGCATCTTTTCATGTGTCTGTTAGCCATCTGGGTATCTTCTTTGGAAACAGGTCTATTCATGTCTTCTGCCCATTTCTTCACTGGAGTATTTGTTTTTTGAATGTTGAGTTTGATAAGTTCTTTATAGATTTTGGATACTACTGATTTGCCATTTGCAAATATCTTCTCCCATTTCATCGGTTGCATGTTAGTTTTGTTGTTTCCTTCGCTGTGCAGAAGCTTTTTATCTGGATGATGTCCCAATAGTTCATTTTTGCTTTTATTTCTGTTGCCTCCGGAGACCTGCCAACTAAAGAGTTATTGTGGCTGAGGTCAAAGAGGTTGCTGCGTGTTTTCTCCTGTAGGATTTTGATGGTTTCCTGACTCACATTTAGGTCTTTCATCCATTTTGAATTTATTTTTGTGTATGGTGCAAGGAAGTGGTCCAGGTTCATTCTTCTACACATTGCTGTCCAGTTTTCCCAACATCATTTACTGAAGAGACTGTCTTTTTTCCACTGGATATTCGTTCCTGGTTTTTTGAAGTTAAGTGGGCCATATATTTGTGGGTACATTTCTGGGTTCTCCATTCTATTCCATTGATCTCTGTGTCTGTTTTTGTGCCAGTACCATACTGTCTTGATGATTACATCTTTGTAATATAGCTCGAAGTCTGGAATTGTGAAGCCTCCAGCTTTGATTTTCTTTTTCAACTTTACTTTGGCTATTTGGCATCATTTCTGGTTCCATACAAATTTTAGGATTGCTTGTTCTAGTTCTGTGAAGAATACTGATGCTATTTTGAGAGGGATTGCATTCAATGTGTAGATTGCTTTGGGTAGTATCAACATTTTAACAATATTTGTTCTTTCAACCCATGAACATGGAATGTTTTTCTATTTCTTTGTGTTTTCAATTTCTTTCAGAAGCTTTCTGTAGTTTTCAGTGTACAGATCTTTTACCTGCTTGGTTAGGTTTATTCATAGGCATCTTATGGTTTTGGGTGTGATTGTAAATAGGATCGATTCCTTGATAATCTTTTTGCTGCTTCATTATAAGCAAAGCATTGTAAAGAGGAAGACTGAACTAAGTAACCAACCAACAAGTATATAAATAATGAAAGATGAAAGAACTTTATTAGTCTGTCTTGTCACCCAAATAAAATGAGAAAGAAATTATACTCTACTGTGGACTATTTTGAAGAGCTGACTTTCATAATGAAAGCAAATAAATTAATTGACTTATAATAAGAGTACATTTTAAGAGACTTTAAGAGACAGTGTGACATTTAAGTATGGCACAACTATTTTAAGGCAGTCTTTGTCTTTAGCCTTTTATTTCGTTGCCTTCATTTTACTTCCATCCTGTGATAAAGCATTGTGTGTGATAAGGGCAGATATTTAATTGATAATTCTAAGATAAAAAATTAAATAGGACATTTTTTAAAATGGCAGATTTTAAAATGGTTGCCAGGAGCATTCTTGGCACACAGTGATAGTTTGTTTAACAGAAGTTCCCTGGGGTCATCTGACCAAAAAAAAAAAGTGTTCTTCATAGGAAATATGCAATCACTGATTAATGTTAGGTTTTAGAACTACTTAAAATATATGAAGAAAGAAGTTAGGGTCTATGTTTATTCAGCATAATACTGGAAGTCGATAAAAGGAAATGAAATGAAAAGCATCCACATTGGAAAGGAAGAAATAAAACTTTTGCTATTTGCAGATGACATGATACTATATACAGAAAATTCTTAAGGCTCCACTCAAAAACTACTAGAATAAATTAATGCAGAAAAGTTGCAGGATACAAAATTAATACACAGAAATCTGTTGCATTTCTATACACCAATAATGAACTAGAAAAAAGAGAAGTTAAGGAAATAATCTCATTTACAATCACACCAAGTAACAAGAAAATATCTAGGAATAAACTTAACCAAAAAATATGAGAAAAGAAAATATAAATCATAAAATTAGACGTATAGTAGAAAGAGTACTAGATAAGTAAAGTCAGTTTGTCTTCTTTTCCTATCTGGATGACTTTCATTTCATTTTCTTTGCCTTATTGCACTGATTAGAACCTCCAGTACAGTGTTGTAGACTAGTAATGAGAGCAGAAACTGTTTCCTTGTTCCTGATCTTGGGGGAAAATTGTTCAGTCTTCTGAACATCATTATGTATGATGCTAGCGGTAGATATTTCATAGGTGCTCTTTATCAGAACAAGGAAATTTCTTTCCATTCTATTCTTCTATTCATAGCCTGCTGAGATATGACAACGATGATTGATGATGATGATGATGATTAAAGAATGGTTGTTGGATTTTGTCAAAAATTTTTTTCTGAATATCTTGAAATGATCATGTTTTTTCTATTTTCATTTGTTAATATGGTGAATTATATTTATTGATATTTGATTGTTAAATATTCTTTCATTACTAAGATAAACCTCATTTTGTTATGACATTATTCTTTATGTATATATTGGATGTATTTTACTAATATTTGTGGGGAATTTTTTAAATGTTGTTCATGAGGGATATATCTATAGGTTTTATTTTGTTTTTCTTATATCTGTCTGATGTGTGTTAATGCTTGCTTCATTGAAGGAATTGGGGAGTATTTTTTCCTTTTTCAATTTTCTGGAAGAACTTGTATGGAACTGATATGTTTCTCTCAGAAATTTGGTAGAATTCACCAATGAAGCCATCTGGGCCTGTGGTTTTCTTTGTGGAAAAGTTTTAACCACACATTCAATTTTAAAAATAGATATGGAGCTATTCAGGTTATCTATTTTTTTCTTGAGTGAGCTTTGGTAGCTTGAGTCTTTCAAGGATATCATTTTATCTCTGTTGTTAAATTTATGGGCATAGAATTGTCGCTAATCTGCCTTTATTATTATTTTACTTTTTGTAGAATTGTAATGATGTGACTTCTCTCGCTGTGGATTATTTGTGTTTTTGTCCTCACTTTTTCCTTATCAATTTGGATAGCAGTTTATCAATTTTATCGAGTTTCTCAAATAGCTAGCTTTTGAAGTTGTTGATTCTTGTTTTTGTTTTCCCTTGTTGAATTCTATCTAGTATTTTATTTTGCTTACTTTAGGTTTCCTTTACTAGTCTCTGGATAATTTTATTTAAATATTCTTTGTCCTTACTCATTTTCTATCTATTATTGAAAGAAAGATTTGAAGTCTTTCAATTTGTAGATTTTTCTTTGCAGTTCCATCGGGTTTTTGCTTTGTATAGTTTGAAGTTCTGTCAGTAGGTTCATAAACCTTTAGGATATTAAGTCCTCTTTATCATTATGAAGTGATCTTCTTTATCCCTTGTAATATTCTTTGCTCTGATATCTATTTTGTCTAATATTAATATAGCCACTCTATCCCGTTTTTTTTTGTAAGTGTAGAAAAAAAGTCTGTTGCGTCTGTCCTTTTACTGTTTTTTTTTAAAGGAGTGTTGTTTTTTTAAAGTTTTTTTAAAAGTTTTTTATTTTTATTTATTTTTTTTTTTTGAGAGGGACAGTGACAGCGTGAGTGAGGGAGAGGCAGAGAGAGGGAGAGGAGAGAATCTCAAGATCCTTGTGGTCAGCATAGAGCCAGAGGTGGGGCTTGCATTCAGGAAACCATGAGATCTTGACCTGAGCCTAAATGAAGAGTCAGACGCTTGACAGACTGAACCACCCAGGAGCCCTTCTGTCCTTTTACTTTTAACCTCTTTTAGCTATTGAGCCCCACACATTTTTGGGCTCTGTTTTTTACATGGTGGTTCTCTGATCTCACTTTGCACTTTTAGGGAAACTGGCTGGTGTCTTTTCTCCTCCATTGTACTCCATTAAAATGCTGAGCTTGTGATTCTGGATGGACCACCTTGGGGATATGTCCAGCAGGCAGTTGAATATATGGTTGCAGAACTTGGGCGATATCCATCCACAGGAGGTACTTGAATTTATGGGTATAAATGAATTCCCCTAAGAAAGTGTTCAGAATCAGAGAAAGACCAAAAATGAAAACCTGGCAAGCATGGATAGTTAATGAGAAAGAATCTGTAGTTTAAGTAAGTTCTAATATAGCAGGGATACTTATGGTCATGAAAGTTTCTTACGTGTATGAATTGTTAAATGCAAATGATGGTGAATCTTTTATCATGGAAAATGGTTTGGATATTTCACTGTCAGATCTGTAGTGATTTTAATATTCCTTCTAAAGTGCCTGATCTAAATGTAATACCCTAAATAGTTTAAATTATCCATAAATATTTTTGTAAATTTAGTCTCAGACAGATACTGCAAAGAATCCAGTCATCCTGGTGAACAAGTTATATAAACTGCCCAAAGGCTCAAGCCTGTCAGCTGTTTTGTTCATAATTCTTAGTGCCAAGTAATACCACAAAGGATTCACATATCTTAAGCCTTAAGTAAATACATGATTCAGTCGCCAAATATTATGAATATTTTCTTTAGTGACCT
This sequence comes from Paguma larvata, assembly GCA_030068075.1. Lineage (NCBI taxonomy): Eukaryota > Metazoa > Chordata > Mammalia > Carnivora > Viverridae > Paguma > Paguma larvata. Next base: position 73,907,899 of record CM057823.1, read on the forward strand.
TTGATCTGTCTTTAAGTGCTACCATTGCTGAGTAACCTTACCCTGATTAGGGTGGGGAAAATATTGGGATAATCCCATTATAGCCAGAAATGTCACAGGCTGGATTCTGCATGTTAGAAGTCTTGGCAGCAGACATTCAAGTAAGAGAGGGTGTGTGGGCCGTTCAGACAATTGGTGCTAAGTAGGATTTTATTTTAACTTTAAAATGCACTTGTCTAGAAATTTTTAAGTGATACAATTTATACAATGACATTTGATATCCTATCTCCATTTAAATTTGTTTTTTCTTGTAGACTGTTGGTGTTACTGGTGTAATTTATTATGCCTGTAACAATCCAAAGACAGGCTAGAAAGTCAGATGGTTCATTATAAATGATTTATCTAATGAATAAACTTTTCAATTTCTACCCTGGTTTTGTTATCACAGAGATCGTGAAGTGGGCAAGGTCACTCTGCCTCCTGGTGTCGCAGTTAATCCAGTCTTCAAATTGTAAAAGGCTTCACAGTGATTGTGAAATTATGTCTCTGCTGAAGGCATGATTACTAACAGTTTAATCTACTCATCTCTTCACATTTTTTGTATGTGAAATAAAAGTTTAATTTGAGGCAAAATGCAAGATGTGTGAAAAGAACCTCATCTCCTGTTATCTTTTTAGAAATTTAGAGAGGTGATAAAATTTCTTACATCAGGGCTGTGAGTTACTTTCCTTGAGACATAGACTAGTAGTCATACTCATTTTGAATAGAGTTTTCCTGGCCCATGTAACTAAAATTAGGCCAGGTATGTAAATACTAAACTCTAAGACAGATCGATCCCCTTAGTACATACGCATTTATAAAAAGCCATTTTATTTTGTCTCTTTTTGTTAAATATATCTATAGTCCCTCCTAGACTCCCATTCATTCTCTTCTTATTTTTCAAATGATTATTTACACATAGAGATTTCAATTCTTCAAAAGCCAGTTCCACTTGTCATCTTAATGACAGAGACTAATGATCAGCAATGATGATAACAGAGCTCAACAGACCATTCAATATTCAGAACTAAAGCATGCAGTTATAATAATGAAATTTTTACTCAAATCAACATAATCAGTGGAGAAAAGACCACAGGCCCTCAAACGAGATGTACTTTTGAAACTAGGGTCAAATTCAGGAAATATTACCCTTTCAGACTGATGCTAGGACCATCCATGGATGGAATTTGCTATTTACAGCTATCTCTTTTAGAAGTGACTCATCCAGTGTAATTTTGAAATGACAGAAGCTGAATATAACACCAGGAACAAACCATGTTAAGATATAATTAAGTATAATGAAATAAAAAATATATTAGAGATATTTTGAATTAATAGTCTGATAGTAATGTCTGAGCAACACCTGTCCCCATGAATGTCATGATAGTTACTATAAGAAATGGGTAAATTGTCTTGTTGGTGATAGATTACTTTCGTTAATGAAAATCACTTCATTGGCTTTTACTTCTTCCTATTCCCTCTTTTAATAATTATAGGTAATGCATGTTGTTTTTAGGAAAATTAGAAAAGAAAAAGAAAAAAATTATGAAATTGCATTAAATTTATTTTTTTAATTAAGTATCATCATTCCTTACATATTATTTTGAACCTAATATTCATTTTTGTTAATAATATCATTAGGTAAAAATATTTCAATTAGCCCTAGATAAAGTAACAAAAAATGTGGTTACTCCTAGGAGGTTCAGTATTAATACTTTCTTTTGCAGCATTTTTCTGTTAATGTGTAAAGAATAGCAGTAGTTATATTAATGTAAAAATCAGAAAGTTATCTGTAGTGAGTTTTTTGTCTTGGAAACCTGGGAACCAAATCCTCTACCTATGGGAATCCACTGAATTTTCTATTTTCATTAACCGTCTTTGATAAGCTAAGATTCCTCCATAACAGATCCTTCATAACAAATCTGCCAGTTATGGAGTACTGGTTGCAAGGTAGCAAATGTTCTGTGATTTTTTTAGCAAATTAGAGAAATTTGAAAAATAGTCATTAGGGGAAGCTGGGTGGCTTAGTAGGTTAAGCGTCTGACTTCAGCTCAGGTCATGATCTCACAGTTCATGTTTTGAGCCCCACATCAGGCTCTCTGCTGTCATTGTGGAGCCTGCTTCAGATCCTCTGTCCCCTCTCATTCTGTCCCTCCCCTGTTCGCTCGCACTCACTGTCTCTCTCTCAATAAATAAATAAATAAATAAATAAATAAATGAAAAATAAATAGTGATTAACACAGAGTTCTTTATCTTTTTTCTTCTTATTTTCCAAATTACTTCATCTTTGATTTCTCTCTTGTAGTAGTTCTTACACTCTCTTCCCTTGGTCAGTATCTGCTGGGTCCTACTTCATAACAAATCCATTTTCATTCTTTATTGCTCCTTAAGAGCACTTCTTATAGGAGAACACTTTTGCAGAAAGGCTCTAACTTAGTTTTCTTGGTTTCCCTGATCCCAGTATTTGCCATCACATAAGATTTATAAGTTTTGGTCACAAATCTAAATTTTATTAGGGCGTTTCATGGAGAAATATTTTGGAGGGTACTTTTCACATGTTTAAAGTGGTTGCGAAGTGGTTAGGTAGAGGAAAACATTTCCCCATGTTTAGCAGCTGTCAGATGCCTTCAATTTTTATCATTTTCTAGGTTTGTGGCTGACTCAAATATCACTCTAAGGCCCTTTTACTCTGTTCTTTCCTGATTTCTTAACATTCATTTGAAATGAATGTTAAAACAAGGCCTCTTCTGAGTTTGAACTAAAATTACTGTGGTAAAAAGTAAATATAGGGGTACCTCAGTGGCTTAGTTGGTTAAGGGTCCAACTGACCCTTGATTTCGGCTCAGGTCATAATCTCACAGTTTGTGGGTTCTGACAGCACAGAGCCTGCTTGGAATTCTCTCTCTCTTTCTCTCTCTGCCCCTCACTTGCTCTCTCTCTCTTTCTCAAAATAAATAAGTAAACTTAAAGAAAGAGTTAAATTTAAAATTTTAGGTAAATAATTTAAACCATAGCTGATCAGAGATATGTAGCTTGGGACTTGTTATTTTTTGTTAAGAAACCACTTGTAGGAGGTGAAGCTTTTATCTAGCTGTGACATCTATGGTGCCTGTTTCTGCACTAGTGGACATAGTAACATCCTCATTTAACATCCTCTTTGGATAAATTAAGATTTTTTTTTGACGAAAATGCATCCTTTCCCTGGCAAATAGGACACATTGCTCAACTCTACCACTGACATGACCAAGTACTTTCTGCTCTTACTATCTTTTCCTCATTGTGGAGAATCTTCTAGATTGAAAAAATAAATGAGTTTCTGATTCTTCAGGCTTTGCATCTTTCTGTGAAAGTTTCTCTTCATTCCTTTCATGGCAAGAGGCTGTAAACCCAATGGTTAAGAGCTTGAGTTTTTGAGTCAGAGAATCCTGGGTTGAATCCTGGCTCTTCTACCTGTAGCTCTTTGGCTTTGAAGAAGTAACCTCTCCAAGCACCAGTGTCCTTATCTAAGAAATTGATATTATTAGTACTAGGTGCAGAGCATTGTTGTGGATATTCCATCAGGTCATGATTGAAAGGGTTTGGCATAGTGACGACGGTTCCCCGGGGGCTTCACACACTGATTACTCCTATTTTACAAACTTCTGTGGGATTCTCTCTGGCGTCCCATTTTAGGGAAGGAGCACCTTGGCTCTTGTGCTTCTCTGAGCCTCTTTTCCTCCTTTCGGAGCGTCTTAACATCCCACTTCTACCATGCATTTTCACATGCATCCTAAACTCAACATGCAAAAACAACACTCTGCAAGGACTCTGAGTGTTTGTTTGTTCTTTGTGATGTTATGTAAATCCTGCTAATCAGTACACTAGCAGGACAATGTATTGTCGGTCTCACTGCTTTCTGATGATGACAGTGAAGATGATGGGTTCTGTCTAAATAGGAAGCCATTATATATTTAGTATAAAGGCCAGTATTTAATAAGATTTAATTATATTTAAACTTCACTCATTGAAACTCGATAGCCTTTGTCGTTTCACTTCAGATGGTGTTACCGGAGCATGGGGCTGGTGCCGTGTGTGTGTGTGTGTGTGTGTGTGTGTGTGTGTGTGCGCGCGCGCGTGTGTGTGTGTGTGCGTGCGCGTGCTTGCACTTCATGTTTATATGTATTTAAATCTAACATTTTTACTAAAGCTGCTACTGAAAATTGCTGCACGGGACAGAGAAGAACATCTCTGGGATCTCCTAATAGGAATAATTAGGAAAGGTGATTTAAATGAAAAAGTATTTTGAGATTTGTCGGTTGGAGGTTGTAGAGATCTGTGGAGAACCTTATCATTGAATTACAACTGAATAGGCTTTTAATAAATTAATCTGAACTAGAACTAATCCCTCATGTGAAACTATACCTAAAACTTATTAAATAACAAGGCAATTAAATATAATTCTCCTATGGTGGCATTGATTGCCTCATAGAGACGGCCAGATGAGCAGAACCTACAGGATCAAGATGCCTTTATAATATAGAAATACCTCAGCCTTTGTCCTTAGTGCTCACATTGTAATGAAGTAAGACTGTCCTTTTCAAATAGCATTTAGCACTACTTCACAGAAGATGAAATAAAATGCTTGATAACTGTTTTTATCAAGAGTTTGATATAGTTTGTGGTGAAGCACAATGCTGTAATTACTGGTAATTTGAATATGAAGCCTGGAAGAAGCTAAATTTTTCCCCCAGACTGGATTTTGATGTTATCTTTTAAACCACCTTTCATCCCATCTGCCTTGTCATAGGAAGAGAAACTTGCAAGGCTGACTTAGAAGGATCATTCTCCAAATATGATCTTATTCTGTTCATTTTTTAAACAATATTTAACAAATTCCTAAGTTTCTCCATCGTTGAGGAACATCTCATTCCTCAATTGTAATTGTATATACAATTATATACAATTTAACCATGCAGTTTTCTTAATGTTTTACTTAAAGTTATCCTAGTGTAGGATACTACTCCTTACTATTCCTTTATTAAATTTTATTTTAAGAGAGAGAGCATGAGTGGAGGAGAGGGTCAGGGATGAGAGAGAGAAGAGAGAGAGAGAGAGAGAGAGAGAGAATCTTAAGCAGGCTCCATGCTCAGTGTGGAGCCTGATGTGGGGCTTGATCCCATGACTCTGGGATCATGACCTGAGCCAAAGTCAAAAGTTGGACACTCAACCAACTGAGCCACCCAGCTGCCCTACCTTATTACTTCTTTCTAAAAATTGAGGTATAATTGACATATAGTATTATGTTAGTTTCAGGTGTACAACATGATTCAACATTTATATATATTGCAAAATGATCACGGTGAATCAACATCCATCACCATATATACAATTGTTTTTACTTGTAATGATAACTTCTAAGATCTGCTATTTTAACAACTTGTAAAAATACAATACAGTATTATCAACTCTAGTCATCGTGCTGCACATTATATCCCCATGCCTTGTTTATTTGGTAACTGGAAGTTTTTACCTTTTGACTCTTCACCCATTTTACCCCACTCCCCACCACCTGCCTCTGACAACCATCAGTCTGTTCTCTGTATCAGTTCAGTTTTGTTTGTTCTATTTTATTTATTTAAAAAAATTTTTTAAAATGTTTATTTATTTTGAAGAGAGACAGAATGTTAGTGGGGGAGGGGGGGAGAGAGAGAGAGAGAGAGGGAGACACAGAATCCCAAGCAGGCTCTAGGCTCTGAGCTGTCAGCACAGAGCCTGATACAGGGCTCAAACTCACAAACTGTGAGATCATGACCTGAGCCAAAGTCAGATGCTTAACCAACTGAGCCACACAGATGCCCCTAGTTTTGTTTGTTTTAGATTCCACATATAAGTGAGAGCATATGGTATTTGTTTTTTTTCTGTCTTTTTTCACTTAGCATAATCCCCTCAATCCATGTTGTTGCTAATGGCAAGAATTCCTTTTTTGTTGCTGAATAATATTCAGTTGTATTATACATAGACCACATTTTCTTTATCTGTTGGTCTATTGATGAACTCTTAGGTTGCTTCCATGTCTTGGCTATTGTAAATAATGCTGCCGTGAACACAGGGGTGTATATGTCTTTTGGAGTTAGTGTTTTAATTTTCTTAGGTTAATACCCAAAGTGGAAGAGCTGGATCACATGGTAGTGCTATTTTTAAATTTTTGAGGAGCCTCCATACTGTTTTCTACAGTGGCTGTACCAACTTACATTCCCACCAACATTGCACAAGGGTTCTTTTTTCTCCACATTCTCTCCAACACTTTCTATTTCTTGTCATTTTGATAATAGCAATTCAAACAGGTATGAGGTGATACCTCATGATGGTTTTGATTTGCATTTTCCTGATGATTAGCAAGGTTGAGGACCTTTTCATGTACCTGTTGACCATCTGTATGTCTATTTGTATCCTCTTCCCATTTTTAAATCAAAAAAAATTTTTTTTTGTTATTGAGGTTTTTGCATCTTTTATATACTTTGGATATACCCCTTGTTAGGTATATTATTTACAAATATTTTATCCTAATCAGTAGATAATCTTTTCATTTCCTTGATGGTTTCCTTTGCGGTACCAAAGCTTTTTAGTTTGATGTAGTCTCACTTGTTGAATTTTGCTTCTGTTGCCTTTGGCTTTTGGTGTAAAATCTAAAAAATCATAATCAAGACCAATATCAAGGAAGTATTGCCTGTGTTTTCTTCTGGCAGTATTAGGGTTTCAGGTCTTACATAGTCTTTGATCTATTTTAATTTAATTTTTCTGTCGGATATAAGGTGGTGGTCCAATTTCATTCTTCTGTGTGTAGTTGTCCAGTTTTTCCGACACCATTTATTGAAGAGACTATCCTTTCCGCATTGTATATTCTTGCCTCCTTTGTTGTAAATTGATTGGTCCTATATGTATGAGTTTATTTCTGAGCTCTCTATTCTGTTATATTGATCTATGTATCTGTTTTTATGCCAATACCATGCTTTATCATAGACATATAGGTATAGGAAAAAACAGAGTATTGTAGGGTTTGGTAGTATCCACTGTTTCAGTCATCCACTGGGAGTCTTAGAAGTGTCCCCTGTGGATAAAGGGTGGAGTGGAACTACTGTAGATCTATGATTAAGAGAGATTGTTAGGAATTTTTTTCAATGTTGAGTAATAAGGCCATGTGTGAAGGAAGAGCTGAATTAGTGTATTATTGACTCTACATGCTCTTACTCATGTTCACATCCTGGCCTATATATCATTGGCATTGGAATTGACATAGGCATGGGTCCATGGAATTGACAGTAACAGTTCTGTGTTTTGTGATTTTAGGAATGCTAGGAAAGCTTGTTTTCAAGACTTAACAAAATTCTCTGTCTGCTAATATCTGATATTTTCCTGTACAAATTCCTTAAGGCAAGTGATCAATTCCTTGATGTATTTTCCCCTATTAAAATATAAAAGCCTTTGGGTATAGTTCAAGAGCACTGTACAGGGAAAAGATATCTACAAGGGGGAAAAACATTTCTAAAGAATATATAGGCAAACATTGATTTTTATTTTTTAGATTGACTTTACAATTTTACCTAACCTACTGTTTTGAATAATATCGCAGGCATGTAAAATATAAATAGATTCATACATACATATAAATAAAATATGTAAATACAACACAGAGTTCATTGGTGGTTTTATTATTTTTATTTAATAAAAACGAAACAAAATGATCAGTGTTTCAGGCCTAAAAGGTGTTTTGTAGCACGTGGAATCAGGAACCAGACCCTTAGTGGGTATTTGGATGTGGGATTTTTCTCTGGATGAACATCAGCCTTTCTCTCTCTCTCCCTCTCTTTCTTTCTTTCTTTTATTTTGAGAGGCAGAGAGAAAGAGGGAGGGAGGGAGAGAGAGAGTCCTAAGCAGACTCTACCCAGTGCAGAGCCTGACACGGCTTCATGTGGGGCTCTGCACAGGGCTAGATTTCATGAACTGTGAGATCATGACCTGAGCTAAGATCAAGAGTCTGGGGCTTAACCGACTGAGCCACTGAGGAGCTCCCAGATGTTCTTTCTTAATGAATACCTTGATTTCTGTTAATGAGCTACTCAGATGTATAAAAGAACAATTAAGTTCATTCTCAGCCTTCTGCTATATTATTATAATTTTGTATAAATAGTTCTTAATAAAGTCATTTTCTAAATTGATTTTATTTTATGTAATGCTAGTTTTCTACTTAGAAAGGAAAATACTTGAAGAGCTAGCATATGGTTACCTTATGCTGCTCTACACTTGCTTCTTCCTTTGGTGCATTTCATGCTCTTCTCTGTTGTCTTTTTTCCCTATTTTATGTGATTTCTCCTCCCATGTAGAATTCAGTGCCTTTGTGCTGCTCCTGCGTGTTTTGAGCCTTCCTTATTTTTCTGCCTTACCTGGGCCTGTTTGGTTCCTCCAGCACCCTAACAAACCCAGACTGCCCTCCCCATCCTCTTTAGCCTTTTCCTTTTGTTCCTAATATGGCTTATTTGTCCATCTGTCCCCTCGCCTCCCTCCCTTTCTTCCTCCCTCCCTCTCTTCCTTCCTCCCTTCCTTCTTTCCTTCCTTCCTTCCTTCCTTCCTTGCTTCTTCCCTCCCATCTTCCTTCCTTCTTCCTCACCCTCCTCTGTTTTCTCCTCCTCCTCCTCTTCCTCCTCTTCTTCCTCCTCCTCTTCCTCCTCCTCTTCCTCCTCCTCTCCCTCCTCCTCTCCCTCCTCTTCTCACTCCCTCCCTCCCCCACCCCTCTTTCCTTTTTTGGTACCTAGAGGCTTATAAATCTTGTCAGTATTTACAAAGGCCTTATTTTTGATTTTGGTGATAAATTTCATTTTTTGTGGTTGTTTTCTGTTACACTCATTTTTACTCTTGACTCTATTAGTTTCTTCTACTTTCTTTGAATTTAATAATTTTTGCTTTATGTGTGTTAAAGTTGAAGAGCTCTTTTAAATACTTATTTCATTTAATAAATACATTTACTTCTTGATACTACTTTGCCTGCATTCCAGAGGTTTAACTTGTGGTGTTTCCGTTTACTTCCTGTTCTAAATATTTCATAATTCCCTTTTTAATCTACTCTTTAATCAGTTTTTCAGGAGTACAGTTAAAAAAACTATCTTCACTGTTGATTTGTAACAATTGTATTATTCAAATATTTAACATTTATTGGGACATTTCATGTGACTTAGTGTGTGGAAGAAAGTTTTAAATGCCCTATATGTGCTTGAGAAGAATGTGTATTTTTATTTGTGCAGGATTCTAAAAATGTGTATTACTTCAAGCATCTAATGTTAAACCTATATCCTTACTATTCTGTATGTACTTGATCCATGTTTATAATAGTGATGTGTTAAAATCTCCCTCTCTAATTGTTTTAACATTTTTTTTCTTGTAATTATATTACTGAAAAGTTTGGACCTGTTTTGTTAGGGGTATTCAAATTCATAATTGTCCTAACTTCTTGAAGCATTGTTTTCTTAACCACGATCTGGTGTACCTCTTCATTCCTATTAATAATTTTGATCTAATGTCTGTCATGGTCTAATGTCTGATCTACTGTAGTACTACTGTTTAATAGCTATTTTTTGGTTATTATATGCAAGTAAGTATTTTTCATGAACTTCCAGTCTTTCTGTGTTCTTTGGTTTTAAGTCTACCTGTAATAACAAACCCTTAAGTTAAAATTTTTTTTATATTGTCTTATTCGATAATCTTTATCTATTCACAGATGGGTGTAATCTATTTATATTTATGGCACATATGAATATTAATAATTTATATTTATTTTACCATCTTATTTTAGGTTTCCATTTAAATTTCATATTTTCTTTTGCTTTTATTTTTTTCCTTCTACTTTCTTCTTTTGGCTTGATAGAGTTTTCAGTAATTATATATTATTCCTCTGATAGTTTCAGAGCTATATGTTATATTGCCATTCTATTAGAAGTCATTCTTAACATGTTAGTGGAAATATATGCCTCTAGTTTTTTCTTAAGAAACTATTCAGTGTATTTATTCTCTTCTTAAGCAAGACAAGAGCCCTGAACTTTTAATCCACTGAAGACTGATCCCTTCTGGGTCTTCCCTGCACCCTTCCTGGTTATTATATTTAAAATATTAGTTTCACATTGGGGTGCCTGGGTGGCTTAGTTTGTTGAACTTTGTCCAACTTTGGCTCAAATCATGATCTCACGGTTTGTGAGTTGGAGCCCCACATCAGGCTCACTGCTGTCAGCCTGTCAGGACAGAGCTGGCTTCAGATCCTCTGTCCTCCTCTCTCTCTGCGTCTCCCTGCTCATGGTCTCTCTCAAAAAAAAAAAAATAATAATTAATTAATTAATTAAAAAAAATTAGTTGTCCATGAAAAAAATCCGTATTAACTACTAATAATTTTTTGTAGGTAATAGTTATTTATATTTACAAACATTATCTTATATGCTTATATATAATTTTCTTGGATTCCATTCATTCCTTTCAGATGCACTTTCTTCTTAACTAAAGTACATCTATTAACTAAAGTATGTCCCTTCATTTTAGGGGGATCTGTGTGTGTATATATGTGAAGATTTCTTAGACTTAATATTTCTAAAAGTTCTTATTTTCTTCTCACTTTTATATGATAGTTTAGATTGACTTCTAATTTTATATTTACTGTTACTTTCCCTTAATGTTCTAAGATATTGTCTTCTGTCAAATATTATTGCTGATGAGAGATTTTGCCAAAGTTGTCATCCCTTTCTATATGGCCTATCTTTTTCTCTATGTGGGAATTTGTGTTTTTTAAAATTCATTTTTCATTATTCTTTAAATATTTATTGATCGATGACAGTTAGTGCTCTAGGCACTGGGTATTTATCAGTGTATAAAGCAGTAAGAATTCCCTGCACTCATAGATCTTACAGTCTAACAAGTGAATATATTAGCTAAGATAAAGCTAGCCATTATAATAAATAACACCTGATTATCACTGGCTTAATATTTTGAGATTTTATTTTTTATTTTTCACACTATCTGTTATGGATGTGCCTAGTTATGGACTTCTCAAGACACGGGTTTCTTTTACCTTGTGACTGTGTCATCTTTAACATTTACTTCTGATGTTGTGCTGGAGTCACCAACAATCTAGTAGCCAAAGAGGGAAAAGATTGTGGAGGATTACATGGGAGGTTTCTTTTTTTTTCCCTCGCCTAAAGTTTATTGTTTATTTTGAGATAAAGAGAGAGAGACAGAGAGAGAGAGAGGTAAAGTGAAAGGGGCAGAGAGAGATAAAGTGGGAGGGACAGAGAGAGAGAGAGAGAGAGAGAATCCCAAGCAGCCTCTGCACTGTCAGCATGGAGCCTGGTGAGGGGCTCAAACTCTGGAACTGTGAGATCATCACCTGAGCTGAAACCAAGAGTTAGATGCTTACCGACTAAGCCACCCAGGCGCCCTAGCATGGGAGGTTTGTTTTTATTTTAAGTTAATTAATTTATTTAGAGAGAGAGTTCAGGAGAGGGGCAGAGAGAGAGGGAGAGAGAATCCCAAACAGGCTCTGCACTATGAGTGGGGCTCGAACTCACAAACTGTGAGATTATGACCTGAGCCGAAACCAAGAGTCCGCCACTTAACCTACTGAGCCACCCAGGTGCCCCAGTTTGGGAGGTTGTTAAGGGCTAGGCTGGGAGGTGTCACTTACCACTTTGGTCCATATTCTCATGGCTAGGATGAAGTCACTTGTTCACACTTAACTTCAAGGGTACCTGGGAAAAGTAGTTCAGCTGTGGGCTGAAATAAGGAAGAGAAAACACATTTGGGGATCAGCTAGCAGTTTTTGCCCTGCCACAAGTAAAACACATAGTATGCTAAATAGTCTTAGTGCTAAGGAGGAAAGTAAATCAAGGAGGGAGCTAGGGAGGACTGGGAGGTGGGATCACAATTGTATATTAGGTGGCCGGTGAAGTCCTTACTCAGAAGGTACATTTGAGTACACACCTGCAAGAAGTGAGGATTTGGTACCTTGTGGACATCTGAAGGAAGAACATTTCAGACATAACAAATAGCCAGTGTAAATGTCTTAAGTTCAGAAGCAAGTCTGGTCTGGCCAGGGACACCAGGAAAGCAGTGTAGTTCCAGGAGAGTGAGCAAGGGGCTGGAGTAATAAATTAGGTTAGTGAGGTAACTGATAATGTAGGGCTGTGTGAGCCACCAGTGGGTTTTGAATGGAGGGCATGATCTGACTTAGTGGGATAGCTCTGGTTGCTGGGTTGAGAACAGATTGTAAGATAGGGGCAGGGAGCAGCTGGAGGCCAGTTACAGGTACTTTAATAATCCAGGTGGTAGATAGTTATGGTTTGGACTAGAGTGTTAACAGTGAAGGTAGTGCTTAACTATCAGATTCTGAATCTATTTTGAAAGTATTGCTGGTTTAGTATTAGCCAATGGATAGGATGTGGGACCTACAAAAAACAGTAGGAGTCAGGGATGCCTTAGTACCAGGAAGAATGGAGATGTCATTTGCTGAGGTTGGAAAAATTATCAGGGGAAGATTAGAACTCACTTTCAATATGAAAAATTTGAGATGCCTTTATGACACTCAAATGGAAATGTGAAATAGCCAAGGAGAGAGGTCTGGGCTGAAAATACGTATTTGTGAATCTTAAACGCAGAGATAGTATTTGAAGCCATGAGGCTGGATGACATAACAAAATAAATATATGTGGTGAAAAAGAGATTCCAGGTCCGAGCCTGGGGACATTTTGATATTTTGAGGTCAGTGAGATGAGGAGGAACCAACAAAAACACTGAAGAGGAGGTAAAAAAAAAAAAGGTAAGAGGAGGTCTGGGACAGTGGGGGTTCCTAGGAGCCAATTGAAGAAAATATTTCAAGAATGAGTCAGTGGAGAAATATGTAAAATGCAGTTGATAGGTGAACCAAGATAAGGATTAAGAATTGGCATTTGGGTTTAACTCCATGAAGGTCATCATGTTGATGGAAGGAATGGCAGGTTGTGTTCCCCAGGAAACAGACTCTGAGATGGAGATGAGTAAGAGGTTTGTTATGACTTACTTTTGGAATTGCCATCTGTGGAAGAGAGGGAAGAAGGCAGGAAGTTGGGCTGTGACGCAGTCTAATGTAGGTTACAGCAAATCCCATGGGGAGCTCTACTGGTGAGTTCGAGTGAGGTATCTGGACCTGCGTAAACTGCTTGTTGACTAGTCATTGGAAGTGGGCTGTCCTGGAAAGGGGCATGATTTTGGACAAGGTGACTCCTTAGCTGGTGCAGTCCCAGGGAGGGTCATAACTGGATCCTGGTCCATTTCTAGCAGCTGCGGAGTAAGTTCTTCTGGAGGCTCTGCTTGGCACATCACAGAGTCCATTAGAAGCAGTTTAGATGAAGTAGTGAGGGCAAAAGCCTGATGAGAGTGGGTTCAAAAAAGAATGGGAAGACAGAAATCAGAGACAGTGAGCACAGATGACTCTTTCCTCTTCATTCCTGATGCTCACTAAGAAGTGTCTGGATGTAGATTTATTTTTATTCTTCTTGCTTGGCATTCAGAGTGTACTTTCAATCTTAAGATTCATGTCATTTTTCAATACTGGCACTTCAAACATTGTTTTTCTCCATTTTTTTTTCTTTCCATTTTTGGAAAGAAGCATAAACTTATTTTATATACATGTTGGGATCTTTCTATGTTTTATAAATTTTAATTGTTATTTAATCTTTTTATCTATATCTCTTTTCATTATCTTCTGGGAAATTCCTCAATATTTTTTAATTCATTGATTCTCTTATACTGTATTTTATTCTGTATACTTATATAGATTTTATTGTGTATACTGAGTTTATAAATTTTTTTTTAAAGAATATATTTTTAAATGTTTATTTTTGAGAGAGAGACAGAGAGAGAGAGCATGCATATGCAAGTAGGGGAGGTGCAGAGACTAAGAGGGTCAGAGGATCCAAAGTGAGCTCCATGCTGACAGCAGAGAGTCTAAGGTGGGACTTGAACTCATGAACTGTGAGATTGTGACCTGAGCCAAAGACGGACATTCAACCAACTGAGCCACCCAGCTGCTCCTCAAAGAATATATTTTCATTTCAAGGGCTCTGATTTTTTTTATGTCTTTATTTTATTTTTGGCTGCTTTGTTTCATTCATGTATATTTTTAGGAATATTATTTCCTCCTCTGTCTCTTGGTGGAGTCCTGCTTTAAATTCTTTTCATATTCTTTTATCATTTCATTTCCTGTGGAGAGAATTTCTATGGAGTTGTTGATTTTATTGACTGTATCTAGTGTTTGTGTTGGGCATATATTTTGTAATTTTGAAATGATTTTGTAATAGTTTTCAGGCTTCTGTAGAGTAGAAGTTTTATCATATTTTTATATTTTATTTACTTCTATACTCACTGCGTTCTGATTCACAGTACTATAGTTGACACAGTGTTTCCCATTCCAGACCCAGGTCTTATGTTGGTTCCTGGAGGGCTTCTCCCCTTGTGATACTGATGATATTTCAAATTTTGTCTCTGAGTCAGAGACAGTATTGGTTAGGTCCAGGTGGTGGGACATGTGTATATTTTCTACCTCCCTAGTATAGAGCTTTTGATAAGCTCTTGCTCCAAAAATGATTAGAAGTTGTATTTTCTGCCTCTTCTCATCCGGTGGTTTTTCAGCAGGGCCTGATCCTGCACCTGATATGGAAATTGGGCTGAGTTGTGGGTATCCGCCTGGGGCTGAATTCCAGATAGTCTCTGCCTGTGTCTAGGACTGAAACAAAATTCAGAGCTTCTGTGCTATCACTACACTCTGCATTTATTTTTTATTTCTGATTCCTAAAGTTTTAATATTTGTTGTTCAATATGTTTTTGGTGTTTTAATGTTTGTTGTTCAATATGGTATTCCTCTTAGAGATTTTTTTCTAGAAAGATATGAATGCTAGATATGGTACTATATGTATCAGTGATGTGGTAATTATAGATGTTTTTATCTTTTTTGATGATTCTTCATGTTTCTTAAGTTATCCCAAGTAGCAGACAAAGTATTATACCTATTTATCCCTTATTCTCACTGCCTCTTTCTTACTTACTTTTAAAAAATCCTTTATGGAATCTGTATGTATTTATAAACTCAAGAGTAGAATTCGTTACTACGCTTTTCCAGCCTGCCAGTGCCCAGAAATTCTTTCATTTCTTTTCTGATTATGTTGACCAATATGGCCTCAAGGCACTCTCCTTCCTTCTTTCTTCCTGTGCTATTCCCACCCTCCATAAGTCAGCCGCTTGTCCTGTTTTTCAGAAAACTTTTCTCTCCCTTAGCTTTACGTATCACTTGCGTCTTAAAGACTTTCAAATCTACATCTCTAACATGAAGAAGTGGAAGAGGAGACGATGGATATGGAAATGAAGTCTTAGATGGGCCAGGTTTAGGAGCTGTGCTGAATATTTTCATACGATTACTCATTCATTTGATCTCCTAGCAGCACTATGAGGCGTAAGAATGATTATGATCCATATTTTACAGATAAAAGAGCTCAAACTTATACAGTTAAGTAAGTAGGTAACCTACTTTATCTGGGACTGAGGTGGCTGCCAAAACTCAGGACCTTCAGTTTTAAAACAGAAAAGTCCTATGCAAACTGGGATAAATTGGTCCCCCGATGCCTAACTAAGGTCAATGACCAGGAAGGTGCAAAGCCCTCGGCTTGAACCCAGGTCCTCTTGAGCCTGCCGGTCTTTGCTCTTCGCCACCATGTTATATTGTCTCCATTAAAACAGAGTAGGATAAAAGGATTGATTCAGAAAGGAGGTAGAAAGTAAAGGCATGAAAGAATTCATGAAAGGAGTGTACTATTTCCTGGAAGGAATTTTGTTAGGGAAAATTGTGCTTTAGCAGGAGTTAGGAGACCTGAATTCTGATTCCAGTGTGTCCACACACCTAGTGTTGAGTTGGACAATTCACTTACATCCCCATACTTGCTGTGTCCTCACCCATAAAATGAGGGCTAACAAGAAGGCAACTTTTGGGGCAGCTGGGTGGCTCAGTCGGTTAAGTGTCTGACTTCCGACCTCATCTCAGGTCATGATCTCACCGTTCCCGAGTTCGAGCCTCACATCAGGCTCTGTGCTGACAACTCAGAGCCTGGAGCCTGTTTCAGATTCTGTGTCTCCCTCCCTGTCTGTGCCCCTCGCCTGCTCATCTCTCTCTCTCTCTCTCTCTCTCTCAAAAATAAATCAACATTAAAAAAAATTTAAAAAAAAGAAGGCAACTCTTAAGATTGTCCAAATTTAAAATAAACTCCAAAACTGTTTCATGGCCCATAATGTTACAAGGTGATGGAGAAAGAAGAAATCTGTAAATAGATGTCAGAATTTACAGTATTTCATGATTTTGTTCAAATTTCTAGATCTAGCTCTTCAACATCAACATGACTGAGCACAGCCAAATTCCACTGAAACAGTTTAACAGTTCTGGCCTTTAATTTATTTTATTTAATTTGTGGTAATTAACTTTATGGTGTTTTCATTGTTGTCTCTAACTGTTTATGTAATGTCCTAAACATCTCAGCAGGAGCTGCTTTATAAATCTGGTTTTCATTCTTTATTGTTATTTATAAAATGTTAATGTCTTCTATTTAAGGCATGTCTGATTAATAGCTGAGAGAATGTACTGTTATAGCAGCACAGTTTTCATCTGTGAAAAATCAGAGAAACACAGAGTCCCAACATGCCACAATTATTGTTGAAGGCATCACTGCATGTATTGAGATGTGAATCTTCCTAGGTATTTGGAAAGCATTTCTGATAGAATAGAGTGCTTAGGAAATAAGGTACTGTGACCTTTTTTTAATTGTTCCTGGACACATGAATTGTATTTGATATGTTTCTCACTAAAATTTCACCGAATTAAAATTTGTAAGATATAACTTCCAGTATTTTTAACATTTCATGCAAGAGAAGCCATACTTTCCTTATTACCTGCTTCCCTCCCCCTCTCTGTCAGTATCTTGAAGGTTAAATTCAAAGATTGGGAGTTTGGCATGAGAAAAATGTGGAATATTGTTGGCTTTTCTGAATCCAGTTTGGGTGTGTGTGTGTGTGTGTGTGTGTGTGTGTGTGTGAGAGAGAGAGAGAGAGAGAGAGAGAGAGAGAGAAGAGAGAGAGAGAGAGAGAGAGAGAGAGAGAGAGAGAGAGAGAGTGATTACTACTCAATTTGGGCCAAAGTAATTAGCTCCTTTTCTCATTTGGATAATTATGGTCTTCCTGTCAAGGTAACTAGGTGCATAAAATTAAACAATTCCATACATCACCTGGTGCTCATCACCACAAGTGCACTCTTTAATCCTAATGCTAGCTGCAGGAACTTGGAAAAGTTGCTTAAACTTCTCTGAACCTCAGTTTCTCCAGGCAGGGAAATGACATCCTAACTACTTCTTGCAGCTGCTGGAAGGAGTAAACATGATAATTTGTGAATGCACTTCCTCCCCCACCCCTCTTGCCTAGGAAACTCCTATTTACACTTCAGCCACCACTGCACAGATACCACTTTTTTGAGAAAACCTTTTGTAATGGCCACCCTGTGGGACTTTAGCTGGCCTTCCCTGCTACATTTGGTGCCAGCACTATGAACTTTCCCTGTGTACATACACATCATCAGTTGGAAGTATGTATTCATTTGTTGGTCATTTATTAATATCAGTGTCACCCACTAGAGACCATCAGCTCCATTAAAACAAACAAACAAACAAACAGAGTCCATTAGCCACGCTGCAAAGAATCATGACACATTACATGGAAAATTTAGTAGTGGTGAGATTTCTGAATAAATATTTGGAACTCTGTGAAAACTAAGCAGATTATAATGTTAAAGGGCTTCTTGTAGGAATTCAAATCAACTTTTTATGAGGTACTTATTGCTCGGCTAGCCATATGATCAGTCTTATGGAAGACACAAAAGAAAAAAAAAAGCAACAAAACTAGTTCCTTCCCTAGTGGGGCTTACAATCTAGCTCAGATATTGTTGGCTTTTAGCAAAGCTCTAAGCTTCATTTTTCTTTTGAGAAAGAGTAAGAAGAGGAGAAATAAAACTATCTATAATGAAGGAAGTAGTGTTTTCAGAGTGTTTATAGGTAACTTTGAAAAACTAATAATTAAAACATAAAATTTATTGTTAAATAAATTGATGTATAACATACTATCAGAAAAGTGCATGTTTCCTAAGTATACACCTCGGGGAATATTCACATGGTAAACATGCCTGTGTAACCACCATCTGATAAATAAACATTACCAGCACCCTAAAGGCTTTCCTTGTGCCCCATCAAACACTATACCCTTTCTCCAAAATGTCATTATTACCCTGTTTTTTATTACCATTAATATTTTGCCTTTTTTTAAATTTTTTTTTAATGTTTATTTATTTTTGAGACAGAGAGAGACAGAGCATGAGTGGGAGAGAGGCAGAGAGAGAGGGAGACACAGAATGTGAAGCAGGCTCCAGGCTCTGAGCTGTCAGCACAGAGCCCAACGCGGGGCTCGAACTCACAAACCGCGAGATCATGACCTGAGCTGAAGTCGGACGCTCAACCCAGCCAACCAGGCACCCCTTTAATTTTTTTTTAACATTTTATTATTTATTTTTGAGAGACATAGAGACAGAGTATGAGCAGGGGAAGAGCAGAGAGAGAGGGAGACACAGAATCCGAAGCAGGCTCCAGGCTCTGAGCTGTCAGCACAGAGCCCGACGCGGGGCTCGAACTCACAGACCGTGAGATCATGACCCAAGCCGAAGTCGGCCGCCCAACCAACTGAGCAACCCAGGCGCCCCTATTTTGCCTTTTTTGAACTTTACATTAATGGAAGTATACATTCTGTCTTCATGCATTATCTCAGGATTATGTGTATGTGTGTGTGTGTGTGTGTGTGTGTGTGTGTGTGAGAATCAGTTAGGTCTGTGTGTATCGCAGTTCATTCTTGCTGCTGTGACACACTGAATTATATGAATATGCTACAATTTATCTACTCTACTGTCAGTGGACACCTGAGCTGCTTCCAGGTTTTACCTGTTACAGAATAGTGCTGCAGTGATCATTCTTATATGTGTCTTTCAGTACACATTGTAAAGTATGTCTGTTGCGAGTGGGAGGCTGGGCCATAGTTAGGCATCGATTTAGGTTTTGAAGATACTGCCAAATAGTTTTCCAAAGAACCCCAATTTACACTCCCAACAGGCAGTAAATGCATCTTTCAGTAGCTCTGTATCCTTGCCATTTTGTGAAAGCCATTCATTTGGGTGTGTGGTTGTGGTTTTACTTTGTTTCCTTACTGACCAATGAGTTCATGCCATCCTTTCATATGCTGATTTCCCATTTGAAAATCCTCTTTGCAGTGTTCATTGCAATCATTTGCCTACTTTTGTATTAGATTATCTGTCTTTTCCTTTGATTTGTAAAAGTTATCTATATCGTGTATGTTATTTTTTTTTTATTTTTTAACGTTTATTTATTTATTTTTTAAATTTTATAATAGTTTATTTTCAAATTGGTTTACATATAACACCCAGTGTTCATCCCAACATGTGCCCTTTTTAATGCCCATCACCCCCTGTCCCCCCTCCCTCATCCCCCTCACCCTCAGTTTTTTCTTAGTCTTTGAGTCTCTTATGTTTTATCTCCCTCCCTCTCTGTGTCTTTTTTTCCTTTCCCCTCTTCCCCTCCCCCTGGTTTTTGCTTAGTCTCACAAAGTCCACCTGTTCGTGGAAACATATGGTATCTGTCTTTTTCTGACTGACTTATTTCACTTAACATAATACCCTCCAGTTCCATCCATCTGGCTACACATGGCCAGATTTCATTTTTTCTCATTGCCACGTAGTAGTCCATTGTATATAAGTACCATAACTTCTTTATCCATTCGTCAGTTGATGGGCACTTGGTCTCTTTCCATTTTTTGGCTATTGTCGAAAGTGCTGCTATGAACATTGGGGTACACGTGCTCCTATGCATCAGCATTCCTGTGTCTCTTGGGTAGATTCCTAGCAGGGCTATTGCTGGATCATAGGGTAGCTCTATTTTCATTTTTTTGAGGAACCTCCACACCGTTTTCCAGAGTGGCTACACCAGTTTGCATTCCCACCAACAGTGTAGGAGGGTGCCTACTTCTCCACATCCTCGCCAGCATCTATAGTTCCCTGATTTGTTCATTTTAGCCACTCTAACCAGTGTAAGGTGGTATCTCAGTGTGGTTTTGATTTGTATTTCCCTGATGATGAGTGACATTGAGCATCGTTTCATGTGTCTGTTGGCCATCTGAATGTCCTCTTTGGAGAAGTGTCTATTCATATCATCCGCCCATTTCTTCACTGGGTTGTTTGTTTTTCGGGTTTGGAGTTTGGTAAGTTCTTTATAAATTTTAGATATTAGTCCTTTATCCGATATGTCATTTGCGATGATCTTTTCCCATTCCGTTGGTTGCCTATTCGTTTTGTTGGTTCTTTTGCCATGCAGAAGCTTTTTATCTTGATGAGGTCCCAATAGTTCATCTTTGCTTTTAATTCCCTTGCCTTTGGAGACGTGTCGAGTAGGAAATTGGTGCGTCTTAGGTCAAAGAGGCTTTTTCCTGTTTTCTCCTCTAGGATTTTGACGGTTTCCTGTCTCACATTCAGATCTTTTATCCATTTAGAATTTATTTTTGTGAGTGGTGTAAGAAAGTGGTCTAGTTTCATTCTTTTGCATGTTGCTGTCCAATTCTCCCAGCACCATTTGTTAAAGAGGCTGTCTTTTTTCCATTGGATACATTTTCCTGCTTTGTCAAAGATTAGATGGCCATATACTTGCGGGTCCATTTCTGAGTTTTCTATTCTATTCCATTGGTCTATGTGTCTGTTTTTGTGCCAATACCATACAGTCTTGATGACCACCGCTTTGTAGTAGAGGTTGAAGTCTGGGATTGTGATGCCTCCCGCCTTGGTTTTATTCTTCAGTATTATTTTGGCTATTCGAGGTCTTTTGTGGTTCCATACAAATTTTAGGATTGTTTGCTCTAGCTTTGAGAAGAATGCTGGTGCAATTTTGATTGGGATTGCATTGAATGTGTAGATTGCTTTGGGTAGTATTGCCATTTTGACGATATTTATTCTTCCGATCCATGAGCATGGGATGTTTTTCCATTTCCTTGTGTCTTCCTCAATTTCCTTCATAAGTTTTTTATAGTTTTCAGTGTAGAGGTCTTTCACATCTTTGGTTAGGTTTATTCCTAAGTATTTTATGGTTTTTGGTGCAATTGTGAAAGGGATTAGCTTCTTTATTTCTCTTTCTGCTGCTTCATTGTTGGTGTATAGAAATGCCACCGATTTCTGTACATTGATTTTGTATCCTGCAACTTTGCTGAAATCATGAATCAGTTCTAGTAGGCTTTTGGTGGATTCTGTCGGGTTTTCCATGTAAAGTATCATGTCATCTGCAAAAAGTGAAAGTTTGACTTCCTCCTTGCCAATCTTGATGCCTTTTATTTTGTTTTGTTGTCTGATTGCTGATGCTAAGACTTCCAGCACTATGTTAAATAGCAGTGGCGAGAGTGGACACCCCTGTCATGTTCCTGATCTCAGGGGGAAGGCTTTCAATTTTTCCCCATTGAGGATGATATTTGCTGTGGGCTTTTCATAGATGGCTTTTATGATGTTTAAGTATGTTCCTTCTATCCCGACTTTCTCGAGAGTTTTTATTAAGAAAGGATGCTGTATTTTGTCAAATGCTTTTTCTGCATCTATTGACAGGATCATATGGTTCTTATCTTTTCTTTTGTTGATGTGATGTATCACGTTGATTGATTTGCGAATATTGAACCAGCCCTGCAACCCAGGGATGAATCCTACTTGATCATGGTGGATAATTCTCTTTATATGCTGTTGGATTCGATTTGCTAGTATCTTGTTGAGAATTTTTGCATCCATATTCATCAGGGATATTGGCCTGTAATTTTCTTTGTTTGCTGGGTCTCTATCTGGTTTGGGAATCAAAGTGATGCTGGCTTCACAGAATGAGTCCGGGAGTTTTCCTTCCGTTTCAATTTTTTGGAACAGCTTGAGGAGGATAGGAATTAACTCTGTTTTAAATGTCTGGTAAAATTCCACAGGAAAGCCATCTGGTCCAGGGCTTTTATTTGCTGGGAGGTTTTTAATAACTGATTCTATTTCTTCACTAGTTATGGGTCTGTTCAAATTTTCTATTTCTTCCCGTTTGAGTTTTGGTAGCGTGTGGCTATTTAGGAAGCTGTCCATTTCTTCCAGATTGCCAAGTTTGGTGGCATATAATTTTTCATAGTATTCTCTGATGATTGCTTGTATCTCTGAGGGATTGGTTGTAATTTCTCCCTTTTCATTCACGATTTTATCTATTTGAGTTCTCTCTCTTTTCTTTTTGAGAAGCCTGGCTAGAGGTTTGTCTATTTTGTTTATTTTTTCAAAGAACCAGCTTTTGGTTTCATTGATCTGTTCCACTACCTTTTCTGTCTCCATATGGTTAATTTGTGCTCTGATCTTAGTTATTTCTCTCTTTCTGCTGGGCTTGGGTTGTTTTACTTGATCTGCTTCTAGTTCCTTTAGGCGTGCTGTTAGAATTTGTGTTATTGATTTTTCTTGTTTCTTGAGATGGGCCTGGATTGCAATATATTTCCCTCTCAGGACTGCTTTTGCTGCGTCCCAGAGAGTTTGGATTGTTGTATTTTCATTTCATTTGTTTCCATGTATTTTTTAATTTCTTCTCTGATGGCTTGGTTGACCCAGTCATCTTTTAGTAGGTTATTTCTTAGCCGCCATGTTCTTGGATATTTTCCAGGCTTTCTCCTGTGGTTGATTTCAAGTTTCAAAGCATTGTGGTCTGACAGTGTACATGGTATGATCTCAATTCTTTTATATTTATTCAGAGCTTCCCTGTGCCCCAGAATATGGTCTATCTTGGAAAATGTACCGTGTGCAGATGAGAAGAACGTAAATTCCTTTGCTTCTGGATGAAGGACCCTAAAGATGTCTGTGAGGCCCATCTGTCCTAATGTGTCATTCAGGGCTATTGTTTCTGCGGAGATTTTCTGTTTTGTGGATCTATCCAATGCTGAGAGTGGAGTGTTGAGATCCCCTACTATTAGGACATTTTTATCGATGAGGTTGCTAATCTTTGTAATTAGTTGTTTTACAAATTTGGGTGCCCCCGAATTCGGTGCGTAGATATTTACAATTGTGAGCTCTTCCTGCTGGATGGTCCCTGAGACTATTATATAATGTCCTTCTTCATCTCTTATTACATCGTTCATTTTAAAGTCTAATTTGTCTGAGATAAGTGTGGCTACTCCGGCTTTCTTCTGACTTCCAGTAGCATGGTAGATAGTTCTCCATCCCCTCACTTTCAATCTGAAGGTATCTTCAGGTTTAAGATGAGTTTCTTGAAGGCAGCAAATAGATGGGTCTTGTTTTTTAATCCATTCTGTTATCTTGAGTCTTTTGATTGGCGCATTTAGTCCATTTACATTCAGTGTTAATATTGAAAAATATGGGCTTACAGTCACTGTATTATCTGTAAGTTTCATGTTTGTAAGGCTGTCCTTGGCAGTTTGTGTTCTTTGCAACCTTGTCTTCATAGAATGCCCCTCGGGATCTCTTGCAGTGCTGGCTTATTTGTGATAAATTCTTTCAGTTTTTGTTTGTTGGGAAAAACCTTGATCTCTCCTTCTATTCTGAACGACAGGCTAGCCGGATACAGAATTCTTGGTTGCATGTCCTTCTTGCTCATCACATTGAAGATATCCTGCCATTCCTTTCTGGCTTGTCAAGTGTCTGTAGATAAGTCTGCTACTACCCTTATATGTCTCCCTTTGTATGTTAGGGTTCTTTTGTCCCTAGCTGCTTTCAGGATTCTCTCCCTATCTTTGTATTTTGCCAGCTTCACTATGATGTGCCGTGCAGAAGGTCTATTCAAGTTACGTCTGAGGGGAGTTCTCTGTGCCTCTTGGATTTCCATGCCCGTTTCCCTCCTCATGTTGAGGAAGTTCTCAGCAATGATTTGTTCAAGAACCCCTTCGACTCCTTTCTCTCTCTCTTCTTCCTCTGGGACTCCTATGATACGGATATTGTTTCTTTTGACTGCATCGCTCAGCTCTCGAATTCTCCTTTCCTGTTCCTGGATCAGCTTCTCTCTCTTTTTATCTGCTTCCTCTTTTTCAATGATTTTGTCTTCTAATGCGCTAACCCTTTCCTCTACCTCTTCAATCCGTGCTATGGCTGCTTCCAGTTTCCCCTGTATTTCTGCCAATGTCTTCTTTAATTCTTCCTGACCGTTTTTAAGGTCCTTGAACTCTGCCGCGCGGGACCCCTTGCATTCATCTAAGCTTTTTTCAAGGCCAGCAATTAGTTTTATGATTATCATTCTATATTCAAGTTCTGTTATGTTGCTTATATCTGTTTTCATTAATTCTTGAGCTGTCACTGTTTCTTGTAGATTCTTTTGAGGAGAATTCTTCTGTCTTGTCATTTTGGCTGGATGTGTTATGGGTTATTTCTTGAAGTTGCCCTGGAAAGGAAAACAGACTGACAGACACACAGAACACAGAAATACTCAAACATACCGACAAATGGTCCAGACAAGCAGTTCACAACAGAAAAAATAACAAGTGACTCTCTGAGGGCAATGTCCTGAAGTAACAGCTACATGTTAAGGACAGGGTATGTAGTGTGCTGGTGGCAGAGCATATATAGACAGAATAATGACTGGTGCAGGAAGAAGGAGGAAATGGACTTTGCCCAGGTAGAGCGACTAAAGGGTTTAATCCAGACTGATAGAAATCAGAATAAGGACAGGTGCGAGGGAAAAGGAATAAAGATCGATGTCGTCTAGATGAACTTATACGGCCTGGTTATTCCAGAAAAAGGGCTAGGGAAGTAAAGAAGAGGTTGTAGGACATGTCCTCAACGAGTGGGTTAAAAAAAACCAAAAAACAAAAAACAAAAAAAATGATTAAGCCAGTCAGTGCCCTGGATGACCAGCTCAGGGATGGGGATCGGTAGGAATGAGAAAGGGAGGGATAAATTTAAAAAGAAGAAATGACTGGCGTTACTCCAGGCAGCAATCTCCACTTGGATCAGTCGCTCCTGCTGATAGGTTGGGAGGGGCGTGGTTTAGTGTGGGAGGGTCTGGACTCCACTGCTGCAGAGATGGCTTCTGGGGTGACTTCCTGGCTTGTGAGACAACAATGGCATCTCTCCAGACCCGTGCCACCAGTCCTGGAGGCTTTATTCGCCCCTTTATTTCTGTTCTCTCTCCACCGCCAGCGCCGGCCTAGTGTGGTTTACTGGAGCCGCCGCCTGGGGCTGCCTGGGTCCCTGCTGCCAGTCCCGGCGGTGGCGTGCGTGCCGGAGGCGCTGGGTGAGGGTGGCGCGGTGGCGCGACCGTCTGCTACCCCCGATTTGGCTGTAACTGTGCGGGGGTTAGAGGTGCTCCACAGGAGCTGCCGCCTGGGTCCCCGCTGCCTGTCCCGGCAGCGCGCGCGTCCCGGAGGCGCTGGGCGAGGGTGGCGCGGTGAGGCGGCCATCTGCCACCCCCGATTTCGTTATAATTGTGCTGGGGTTAGAGGTGCTCGGCTGGTAGCGCCGCCTGCGTCCCCGCTGCCAGTCCCCGCAGCGCGAGTGTCCCAGTGGCTCAGGACGGGGTTGGTGCGGTCCCAGCAGCGCGCGGTAGTGCTGCTTCTTGCCACTGAACTTCTCTTCAAAAGCCCTGCATTTAGGGGCTGGATGGTAGCGGTCTCACCTGCTCTGGCCCTCTTGTTTAGATGTTGTTCGATAGGCACTTTCCCAGCTATCTCCGAAGACGCTCACCCTCCCCTCAGCTCAACTTCCGGAGTTCGAGTTTGTTTTATCTGACCCAGATTAAACTCACGGTTTAGTTGGGCGGTGTCTGTTTTCGCCTTCGTTTCTTGTCAGCTGTAGCACCTTTTCCCCCCGATTTTTGGAGTTGAGAGAGACAATGGTTTCAGTCGTCCCCCTTTAAAGGGCAAGCGAAATACTGGAGCCCCCTACTCCTCCGCCATGTTGCCCCTCCTCCTCCACGTTTATTTATTTTTGAGAGACATAGAGACAGAGTATGAGCAGGGGAAGGGCAGAGAGAGAGGGAGATACAGAATCTGAAGCAGGCTCCAGGCTCTGAGCCGTCAGCACAGAGCCCGACGTGGGGCTTGAACCCACAGACCGTGAGATCATGACCTGAGCTGAAGTCGGCCACTTAACCACTGAGCCACCCAGGCGCCCCTCGTGTATATTTTTGTGCTTATGATTTTGGAAAGTTCAGGGATTAAAAAGGAATATTTCAATTTCCTCTAGTAGTTGATCTCTTTACTGAGGTATGGCTACATCTGAAATCGATTGCTTCCCTCTCCCCCACAAGTTACTCCACTTGACCACTATGGAACAATAGTCTTATCTTACCACCCCCAGCCCTCATCTCCTGTCGGTAAGCTTTTATTCTCAGTGGCCTTCAATATACATGTTCATATATTGCCAAATCCTATTTTATACATCTCTGTATCAAAACCCTAAGGTAAGAACACAGGAAAATCTCTATAGCTTATTGCATGTGGCTCAGAAGGACCGGTTTTACACATCGAAGCCAAATGGGAAAGAATCTGTATGTTTTAGCTAAAGAGCATTTTAAAGCATCACGTGAGAGTCTTCTCAGTTTAACATCTCCTTTTTTATGACTTGAGAATTGAAATGAAATTAATAGCTATCTTTGGTGTTTTGAAGACCTAAATATTTTATGTAAAACCAGGAACATTTGGTATCTCCTAATTAAGTGCCAGTGTCCATGCAAGCCCACAAGGAAATAGAATATAACATCTGTTTTATGAAGTCAAACCTTACATCCACAAGGTACCTGTGAAGTCACTGACTGGGCACCTCTGACCCTAGAGTGTTGGGGTTGGGGTTGGCGGAGGTGAAGCTATGCAGGGAGAAGGTCTGAGACTTTTGAGTGAGAACAGCCAGGCTTTCATCTGTTTTCCTCATTGACTTCCGAAAAAGTGTTCCTTTAAACATAGGTTGAAGCCACTCTTTTAAGAATTGTGTGTCTAACAGAGAGGGAGGGAGACATAACATAAGAGACTCTCAAAGACTAATAACAAACTGAGGGTGAGGGGGATATGGGAGGGGGGAGAGTGGGTGATGGGCATTGAGGAGGGCACTTGTTGGAATGAGCACTGGGTGTTATATGGAAACGAATTTGAAAATAAATTGTTAAAAAAATATTATAATTCCAAGCTTAAAAAAATAAAGAATTGTGTGTCTATTTTAAATCCTTCACTTATAGATAGGAATTCAGGAAGGAAGTGGAATTCTGTGAGCTTAAGTGGTTTGGCTGAGATCATACTCTGGCAATGACAGTATCAGGACTGAAATCCAACTTTGCCATCTCCACAGTCCTCTAAGACTCTGATATTTGTGTTAGCCAGAGCAATATCCTAATGATTTAATTATGTCCTTTTCCTTCCCACTTCCTGGCTCTGAGAAATGTATTCATCCAAGTTAATTAGACAATCAGAGGGAGATTTCTGCATCAGGAAAGGAGTGTGTTTGCCACTGTTACACGTCTTCCCCAGGATCCCAGCTTAGTTGATATTAATGATTTATGAATTCATAAAGTATCTTCTTTCCAACTCCTTTTACGGCCATCTCACTAATTTGGTTTATAAATTTAATTATGCAGTTGTAAGTTTTTTATTCTCCTGTTCTCTGAGTATACCTTTTTACTCATCATAGATGTCTAATAATGGCTCTGTTATTTTGGACCTAGTGAGGACTTGTTCTGTTTCATTTTCTTTCCCTGTACTCTTTTTTTTTTTTTCTCATTCCTGTTGTTTGGTGCCAGCAAATCTGATATCTGGTCCAAGGGACAAGGAGACATGGCAGAGAGAAGTTAGGAAGCAAATCTGGAAAATGACCCGAAGGTCCTTGTTGTCTTAGAAAAAGTGGAGGAGGGCTCACAATTACCAGGGAATGAAACAGGACAAGTGACAGGACAAAACCTGAGAGGGGGAACCTGGTGGCCAGACATTGAGAGTACATGAGGAGGGTTGCAACCAAAAGTGTGATGGAAAGAGATTAGGCCTAGGCCACTTTCTTGGATATTCTGCTCAGAGGAAAGTGGAGAGGGACTGGAGGGAGGCACAAACTCTTAACTTCACAGGTTTTGAGTTTTGGGGCCAGTTAGAATTACATAGAAAAGCAATGTAATAACAGATTTTAGAAACTAATGGGGCCTTCCAGGTCTTCTTGCCCAACAGCTTTATTTTGCAAATAAGGAAACTAAGGCTAAGAGAAGTGAAAGCAAGCCTCTCAGCTCAGTTCTGGATGGAGCTGTGGGATGACAGTCCTATATTGTTCATCCATATTTACTTAGTTGCAAGAGAGCGAAAAGCCCAAGGCAAGAAGCTAGGTTTTATTCTAAATGCATTCGAAAGTCATGGAAAGAGAATGATGTGCTCTGATACACATTTAAGAAGACAACTCATGCTGTGTGGAGGATGAATGGGAATAGGATTAGATTGGAAATCGAGAGAGTGGTTCCAGGAGGCTATTTCAGCATTCCAAGAATGAACTGTTTGTGACTGGGAGAGGGAAGATGAGGTGAGGCAGATGTATTTTGTAGTTAAAATGTTGAAGACTTGATGGATTGCATGTGGTAGGTAAAAATACAGG
Organism: Paguma larvata; assembly: GCA_030068075.1. NCBI lineage: Eukaryota > Metazoa > Chordata > Mammalia > Carnivora > Viverridae > Paguma > Paguma larvata. The sequence goes on from CM057823.1 coordinate 73,936,649, forward strand.
AGGAATCAACGTTTTATGGCTTGAGTGACTGGGTGGATATAGGTGCAATTTCTAACATGGAGAAGTGGGGAGGGACTAACATGTAATTGAAGGTTAGGAGCATTGCTCTCATTCACCCTTATATTTACTGTTGAAACTGCCTGTCTACATCTCTGGAGCATGATGTTTTTCCCCAAGTCCTGCTGAATGCCATAGAGTAGTTTTTTTTCTCTTTTTCTTTCTTGTCACCAGGATCCTTAATTATATAAGGTATCATGATCAATTCTTACCAGTCATCTGCTTTGGAAGGATAAGCTAAGGAGATAAGGTAGGGAAATGCTGTTTCCGCTTCTGTTTGCTTTTTTATCCACGTAGAAATAGAATTAGAAACCCTTAGCATTCCTATAACCTGATAGGAGAGCCTTGAGCATCTACTGGAGGAGAAAGGGTAGAAGGACTTTTTCACAGATGTGCCTGAAAAGACATGAGAAGGTAGGGCATCCTGTTCCAGCATGCTGTGACATAATTACTCATTCCACAAACAGTTTTTGAAATCCTTCTAAATGTCAGGTCCTGTCTAAGGCACTGGGACTGTAGCAGGGAAGGAGAGAAGACTCTTCCTTTATGGAAGTCACATTCCAGAACACTGTTTATGTCAGTGCCTGCTTCAGAATATTCCAGTGGTCTGTTGCCCATTTCAACAGCATATTAGTCTAACCCTCTGGTTAAATCAGAGCCACTACTTGCTGTTCACCAAGCTATGTGCTTTCTCACCTTGCGTTTGCTGTTTCTCTCACCTGCCTGCCTCTCTCTTCCTCTTAAATCAGCCAATCTGACCCACTCAGGCCTGATCTGATATTCAGTACCATACAGGTGTGCTGGCCAGCATCCAATTCTAATTGGTTGATACGTTGCTGACCCAGTTATTCAAATTTCACTATTACCCAAACAGTCACCCTTCCAGATTTTGCTCAGTCTCCCTTGAACACTTTTCTTAGGTCACTTTCTTAGCCTTCAGTGGTCTTGTCTTAATTTGAACTCATGGCATTCATGGGTTTGTATCACTTATTTACAAGGCTCACAGACTTTCTTATGGTATCTGACATACAGTTGTTTGGATTTTATTTAAAATTTTGACTTCTGTGTTTGCCTTTTCTCCCAAAATGGATGGAGTACCCCCTTGTAAAACCCAGATACTAGATTCACATTTATTAATAGAAATTGATCAATATATGAGGAGGTACTCAACATTTCATAACTGCTGGGGATGAAAGTGGAGAGGGACCCGATCTGCTGATTCCGTGCCGCTTATCTTTAAGCAATTCCATCCTCCAGGGCTTCGTCCGCCAGCTCTTGTCTCACTTACCTCCATCACCTTGCGTTTGCAGGGGCATTACCACGCCAGCACCCCTTAGGATGCTTGGCTAGTTTTGTGCATTAAAAGGACTGTGGGATGGCGTGCTTGCCAGCAACTTTAATGCAGGCTGACACTGCTGGCATACTGAATTAAGGTGGAGGAGCCAACCGCCCCAGAGAAGAGTCCATTGCTATGGAGATTAAAACAAGAAAATGACAGAGCACAAAACACCTTTATTTTCTTCTTATATTTAAATGAAAAGGAGACAGTAATTAAGCCAGAGTAGGAGATGAGTTTTGATTGTTAATTGCTAAGGGAGGTGCAGTATTTTAATTTGTCCCAGTTCATCTGTACAATCAGGCAGATGAGGTACATGGTCTGTACTCTTGCCCATGGTATAATGCTGACAATTTGAGAATTAATCTTTTTTGGATGTTCCAGATTTGTTATTTTAAAACCGACTGCAATATTTTCCCCCCTCAGGGTAGAAGCTGAGGAAAAGTGTTGTAGCCTTTTATCTAAGATCATGCAGCCATGGAGTCATGACGTCCATAGGGCCATGACAGCTTGTGTGTTTACTCAAATAGTGTCCAAATTATTTAACAGGTCTTGAATACTTCACCATAGTTTGATGCTCTAGTCAGCTAACTAAAAATTATACCTAGAGTTTTAGAAGAAGAGGGTCTGTGGGACTCTATAAAGCATTTAATATTTCTATTTCTAATTATAAAGCCATCTGAACACATAGTAATATGCTTTGGTGTAACTGACTCCCTGACTGTAGGGGCAACATTTGAAGCATTTTGGATAATCCTTTGGCAGTAGTGATAATTTCAAACATAGGAAGAAGGGCTCAGCTTAGTTAACACATTAATCAGCCCTTTACTGAGCACCTCCAGAATGTGATGTACTGAGCTGGGAATCAGTAAGCTCAAGGCAAAAGGCAGGGGTTCACTCCTCCAGCGTTTGAATCTTTTGGGAAACTTAAAAAAAAAAATCAACAACATAGATGCCTAGGCCCCACTCTAGACTTTTATTTTATTTTTAACGATCTCCCACCCAGGCAACTCTAATAGATATCCAGGGTTGAGGAGCCACTGGTATAAAGTACAGTTTGATTTTCAAGGCACTTCGAGTTTAATTGAGAATATAGGACTTCTATTTATACCTATCACTCTGTTTGTTTGTTTGTTTGTTTTTTAGCTCTCTACCTAGAAGCATATAATAAGTTTGAAGTAAGAGGCATGGACGTCATAACTACTGTGTTTACAAGAACAGGCCCTTAGAGGCCGGGGTGATCATGCAGGAGGTAGGATATGAACCTATGCTGTAAGGATGGGTAGGATATAAGAAAAGAAAGGTGTGAGGACACGGCATTCTGAGTAGAAAACTAACATCAACCTAAGCTCAAGTGTGTTGGCTCAAGGCATGAATATGTAAGGTATGTGCCAGGTATTAACTGGATGTTAGTGGGAAAATAGTGATAATTCAGAGGGGCCTGCATGGGGACGTGGGCCGAAAGATCTGGATTTGAGTTCTGCACATGCCACTAAATATATGCTTACTTTGACAAGTTGTTTCACATCTCTGAGCTCCAGTTTCCACATCTGCCTAAAGTGGGATAAGTTCCTGTCAGGTTGTTTGGAACCAGTAAGGTGATATGTATACAAGCACTTGGTAAATCACAGAGCCCCACCCAATGCTAGCTTTTGCTGTTACTGTCTTTGGAGGGTCAGGCATTGGAGATTTTAGAGCAAAAGAGTGATGTATAAAGACGTTAATCATTCATCCTATTTTTTTCATTAGTGGGTGAAAGAAATAGCTAAAAACAAGTATTTATTATCAATGCATTATTTAATGTGATTGTGCCTAGGGACTTGGAGCCCAACTCTCAAAAAACAAGATCACCCTAACTGCCCGTCATGGCTGCAGCAGAAGTTATGCCTGATAAAGCAGAAGGTGAGTATCTCACTTCCCTAACGACTCAGTGCACAGTGCATGGTGCTCCAACGGTTTTGAGAAACTTCTTAATTAATCTCTAGAGCACTAAAGTTACTGGTGTACCTTGTAAGAATTCACCTCATTCCCTTTATTGAAATATAACCAACCTTTGAGAGATATATAGCAACTTTTAATTTAGTGTGCTGTCCAATATGGTAACTACTGGCTACGTAGGGCTATTCATTGCTCGAAATGTGACCAGTGAAACTAAGGACTGAATATTTAATTTTAATTCATTTTAATTTCAATTTAATTAATTTTAATTTCATTGTAATTTAATCCATGAAAATATTTAAATCAGGGGCACCTGGGTGGCTCAGTTGGTTGAGCATCCGACTTCGGCTCAGGTCATGAGCTCATGGGTTCGGGCCCCACGTCGGGCTCTGTGCTGACAGCTCAGAGCCTGCTTCAGATTCTGTGTTTCCCTCTCTCTCTGCCCTTCCCCTGCTCGTGCTCTGTCTCTCTCTCTCTCAAAATAAATAAATGCCAAAGAAAAAAATAATAAAATAAAATATTTAATTCAATTATTGGAAACTTTTAACCATGTTTAGAGCAACTTGAGTATGTGAATATACTTTTGCAAGTGGATATTTTAGAAAACTTGAATAGATTTTTTGATTAAAGGCTAGCATCTGAATTGAGAGGTGTATAAGTGTAAAATATGTACAGAATTTTTGCAGACAACAAAATAAGAATGTAAATATCATTAATTTTTAATATTGATTGATGTTGAAATAATATTTGGATATATATTCTTTAAATAAAATCTATAACAATTATTTATGTTATTAAAATTAATTTTATCTTATTTCACTTTTAGAAATGTGACTACTAAAAAAATTTAAATCATATTTGGCTCACATTGTATTTATTTTCTTTTTTAAAAAAATGTTTTTTAATGTTTAATTTTGAGAAAGACAGAGAGACAGAAAGAGCGTGAGCAGGGGAGGGGCCAAGAGAGGAGACACGGAATCTGAAGCAGGCTCCACGCTCTGAGCTGTCAGAACTGTCAGCACACAGCCCGACATGCGGCTCAAACCCACAAACCATGGGATCATGATCTGAGCCGAAGTTGGACACTTAACTGACTGAGCCACCCAGGCACCCTTCACATTGTATTTCTTTTAGAGCTAATCTAGACTTGGCAACACTGCAGATAATCTTAAATTTAGGTTTAGGTAGCCAGATTAAGAAACATAGAGTACTGCTTAGAGGCTGATATCATTAAGATTTCCTGTTAGGCTACCTCTCCTTGGATCTTGTGACCCCAGGCAGTATATGATACAGGCCAGCCAGCTTCTATTCTGGGATACAAATAGAGTGCTATGTGGATTACTTTAACTCTCTATCTGGATAATACAGCACATTTTCAAGATGGCTAGGGCAGAAGGGAAGAAGATTCATAAAGTAGAGGAGGAATGTTCTCTAGTTCCATTTTGCCTTAGGGTCATGCCCATAATTAATTAACTTATATTTGAAGTAGTGATACTGAGAGCTGGAAATTCCCCTGTATCTCCTTAGTAACCTAATCCCACTCTGGGAAAGATTAACATAGAGAGATTGTTTTGGAAGGGAGGTACTGTAAGATTTTCCTCAGGTAGGTAGGAAACTTTAATCAGCTTATTGTTGCAAAGACGATAAACCACTTGGCAAAAGAAGGAATAAAGAGTGTGGGGTAGTGAGGAAAATTGTGTAAGAGGCAACTCAATGAATGCTGATACATTAGAACTGAAGAGTTGGGTGTTAATGCAGAATGTATTGTGGAAAAAATTGTCAAATACGGGTTTTAGGAGATGTTGGACATATGCCACTTGGAATTTGGGTTTCACTTGGTTTTTAGGGGGCGCCTGGGTGGCTCAGTTGGTTAAGTATCCAACTCTTGATTTCCGCTCAGGTCATAATCTCACAGAGTGTGAGATTGAGCCCTGCCCAATCAGGCTCTGTGCTGACATCGAGAAGTCTGCTTGGGATTCTCTCTCTGCTCTTCCCCTGCTTGTGCTCTCTCTCACACTCTCTCAAAATAAACTTTAAAAAAATAAATTCTTTTTTGAAAAGAAATTAAACAGATTATATTTTCTTCAGTTACATGTAATAGAATTGAATATAAACTATTTTCTTTGAGGTTTCTCTTCAAAGGGCTTCCCTTCACTTTCTGGTTTCCACAACTCTTTGCCCTGGAGCGAATTAAACCATCTTAGTTTCAGCTTCCCTCTCCTGCACCTTGTCTCTAAGCTTCTCCCTTCTCCTGACTTAACCCTGCCTGTCCTCTGAACCTGCTTTTAGAAGGAGATCTTTCAGCACACACAGCAATATTCAAACCTTTGTTAATTTGTTTTTCACTTGTTTGCTGTGTGTTTATTATTTTTAACCAAGGGATATTTCCTACAAAATGAGCACTTAGGAAGGGCTCAAATATGTAAAACAGATAAGGTCTGAGCTGCTGTGGTTGAAAGAAGGAAGGGCCTGAAGGCGCATGAAATTGATGAAGCACAGTTTTAAAACCACTGTCTTAGTCTGGATTTGATTCACTGTTTTATTTCTCTTGGGATATTTCTGTTTTAAACCTTATCTCTAACACTACAATGCAAAGTCTCATATCTTTAAAGGAAAATTCATACCCTAGCAAGCTGGCAATAGGGGGTATTGGTGACTTCCGTTGGCCTCTGTCACAGTGTATGTGTCAAACTGAATGTCAATGTCATGGCATTTATTTACAATTTTTTTTTCTGGCATTAGGCACTAAGTATCTGGAAGGCAGGGCTACCTAATGTCCTATTTATTTCAGCACATTTAGCACCAAATCAGCACCAAATTTAGCACATTTAGCATCTGGGACTTAATAGGTACTTAATGAACATATGCTGAACTAAATCTTATTGAGTCTGAGGTATGGCTTTTCTAACACCTGTGAAATCAAACACATAGGCACTTACTTTATAGAGACAAAGAAGGCCTTAGCCATGTAGCCATACATCTTTGTTCAGGGTATCTCCTTAGTAAATTTTTGTGATGTCTCTGAAGAATGCAGCCTGTTTGTAGGAAGGATAGAAACTCTTTTGGTAAAGCCAGTTATTTTTTTCTTTTATGATCCAGAAATTTTATTCTTATTCCATCTTCCTCAAGACAAGTGAAAAATTTCCACCAAATGCATTGTGAAAAAATAGTCATAGCAATGTTATTCACAGTTGCTCCAAACTCGGAATAGCCCTAATGTCCATTAACAGAAGAATGGGTAAACAATTTATATTAGTATTGTGTTGCTGCTACTTTGTGTTGCTGTTGCTTTGTAACAAATTACCAAACACATGTTTGCTAGTCCCTTGGTCTTTCTAGGGGAAGAAAAGATTTTTGCAATGATACAATCAAGAGATGGCCAATGACTTGTTACCTGTCATAACTTCCATAATTAGATCTTCTTCTGATGTCTTCACTTCAGAGATTTACTAGAGCAATTACACAGAACATCCAAAGCATTAAGAGAAACATGAAGTTTTATGAACTATAAATCATAATAGCATTAAACTGATGATATATGAAGAGTAAGTTTTTAAAAAATATATAAAATAAACGTTAAGAATTTATTTTAGGCTAGTGAAATCATTTGGCATTAGAAATTCATTATCTTTCCCATAGAAGTGTTAACATTTGTACTCATGTTTTATGTTAGTAGTGTAAGTATTTCAATCTTTTCATGAACTTTATCACAAAATATTTGTTACTCCTTATAATGATTTTTTATTGCTTTTGGGGGTTTAGTAACTTGAGGAATCCAAAATATATAGAAATTGTATTATTTGCAAACCTACTAATTAGTTTTAGATAAAAAGAACTATAATAAGACCAGATTTATTCAAACTAATTTAGAAAGTTGAAATTTATCTTTGTGCCACTGCAGAAATGAGAACTGACTAATGAAGTTAATTATATAAACATGGTTGGAGAAAAGTTTATCTCAATGATAGTAATACCACAGTAACTACGGTAATAATTGCTCACATTGATTGAAAGCTTATTATGTGTCAGGCTCTGTGTTAAGTGCTTTTTAACCAAGTGCAATTAAATCCTCAAAACTCTGTGCATGATATATTCTTATTGTTCTCATTTTACAAATGAGAAAACAACGGCTTAAGACAGTAAAATAAAGTTCATGAGCAAATTGTAATTCAAGAGCAAAATAGTGTGACTCAGGAATGAGAGCTCTTAAAACTCATTCTATAAGCTATAGATATGGATTTTCAAACAAACAAAACCTTAATTATAGATTTTTTAAGAGAAGGAGCAGACCTTTATAACTGCCTCTTAATAACTGAAGTTCTAATGCACACTTGAATGTATAAAAGCTACATGCTTGTATACTAACCCTATTATGATCAAAGAAACGGAAGCTTCAAAAATTATTAACTGGATGGATTCTTTTAACATCTAAATTTTTTAATTTATCATAATTTTACACTCATTTGTTGAATATATAAATAGCCTTAGAAATTATAAAGTTAAGGAACACACTAGAGCTTTGCCTTTTCTAAGGGACTGAGATATGAATTCTCTTGTGCTACCTTAAGAATTTAACTTCTTGGTTCAAAGGCTAATTTTTAGTTACAGGAGAAAATCAGAATAGCTGCCTCAGGATCTAAATGCCAGTGAGGGCTCAAGATTGCCGACGTGGAGTCAGTGTATCTACATGCCTTCAGTTGGAGTCACTTTGGGATCTATGAGAAGTTACTCTCTTTTGATGGTGGTCGCCTTTCTCTGCCCCTTTAAGAACAATCCCAGGGCTTGTTCTATTCAAGAACTTCATGGCTTCACTGTATGGGTTCACCGTCAGTCCCTCAGTGAGTCAGAATCTACTCGCTGGCTCCTGGAAGACCATTAGGGTTGCCAGGGTGTATACTTGCTCCTCCACAGTTCAGAGGTGACAAGTGGCTCTTGGTGATGGGGAGAATCAGACACGCTGGTCATCAAAAAGCCCAGCTAGGAGTAAAATGCTGGCTTGGGAATTTAACTTCTCCGTCTAAGGCCAACTTATAGTTATGATGGGGAAATAAGAACAACTCTGTCAGGACATTAAATTACAACAAGGATTCAGGATTGACAGCTTGAAATGAAAGTGTCTTGGTCTATTCAGGCTGCTGTAGCAAAATACCATATTCTGAGTGGCTTATAAGCAACAGAAATTTATTTCTCACAGCTCCGGAGACTGAGAAGTCTGAGATAATGGTGGCAGCAGATTTGGTGTCTGGTGAGGCCTGCTTCCTCTGCTCACTGTATGCTCACAGGGTGGAAAGGACTACCTCGCTCTCTGGTGCTTCTTCGTAAGGGCACTCATCTTGATCATGAGGGCTCCACCTTCATGACCGAATTACTTCCCAAAAGCCCCACCTCCTAATACCATCAGTCAGGCATTAGGTTTCAGCATATGAATTTTTGGGGAATACATATCTTTTGTCCATAGCAGAAAGTGGCAATGAAATACAAATATTTCACTAGAGTGACCAGACAAACCTCACTGGAGTCTTCAGTACTCACAAGGAGCACATGGCATCAGAAAAAGAAGCAAATGTGTAGAAAAAAAGCAAGATGCGACTCAGAAGAGCAGCTCCCATGTGGGCGTCCAGCACAGCTGACTTCAGCAGTCATTTGGGCCCTCTGCATGTCAGAGCTTTGCCTATACATGAAGACTAGATCATCTTTAAGGTCTTGTTTGGAATGAAGACACAGTAGATTTCACCAAAACTCAGTGACTTAATCATTGCATATATGAATAAATTGTTTGTCATGTGTATGACACATGGAAGTATTGTAATTAATATGGAGGTTCCATTGGTCAGAAGGATGGATTTGAAGGAGGAAAGGTCATCATGAGAGGAAGATGAAGAGGACAAATTGTGGAGTCACCCCTCAGAATACGTTACTGCCGTTCCTCTGGGAAATACATGATCTGGTTAGAAGACCCCTCAAAGTGGACTTAGATTTTAGTTCAAACTCGACAGACAGTTTTAACTCCTGGGCTCGCGTCTCTTCCATGTGAGGATAGTGCATCTTATGGTTTGAGTGATGACATTTATAATGAAATACTTTGTGATTCATGTGTGACTTCGTGCTCTGATCTGTACAAAGAATATGTATATTTTCCCAAAAGCACATGTGTGAAGTCTTGACAAGTATTTTTTTTATTGGAAAAAATTAAAAAAATCCACCAATCAATATCTTTATAAATATGTAAACAGCTCTGAATGTGGGGAGATACAGTGGCAAGTGTGGATGTACAGGGAGATTTGCGTTTGAATGACTTACATACACTTTCCATGGCATAGGTAAGAGTGGAAGGAGGGAAGAAGCCTGAGAGCAAGAAAAGATGTTTTTTTTTCTAGAATGTCTATAGAGAAGCAATTCTATTGCCCATTGATTGGACAACTTAGTAGATGCTTTTTCTTCTAACCCAACACTTTTAAGGGGGTACTTTTAAGGGAGTCCAGTTGTCTCTCTCCTTTATTGCTAGGGTCTTCTCCCAGGCTTCAGTCCTTGGGATGGCATTGCTTCAAAGGAACAGCTACCTGTGACCCATGAGTCTACATGGGGAAAAGGAAGGGGAGATTTTGTGAAGGACTAAACAGAGAACTTGTCTCGAATATTTTTGTTATGAAAATTTCAAATGCATAGAAAGCTTGAAAGAATTTTAAATTAATACCCATAGACCTAACACCCAGTTCTTACCATGAATATTTTACTGTATTTGATTTATTTCATATCCATGCATCAACATGCATATCACAGTTAGAATTCATTACTTCTTTATATTTTTCTTCTATTAGTATAAAATGTACAACAAAATGCCAATATCTTAGACATATATTCACTGAGTTAATTTCATATGCCTGTGTGATCCACTCTGTATCAAAATATAGAATGTTTATCATTACCCTAGAAATTTCCCTCATGTTACTTTTCAGTCAATCCGTGCCATCCTCCACCAGAAAAATCACTTATTTTTTTCTCCCATGTTAGCTGTGTTTGCACTAGAACTTTATATTAAGTGGAACCATAAAATATTCTATTTGCGTGTGTATGTATGTGTGTGTGTGTGAGGATGCTTACTTTGCATAATGTTTTTGAAATTCATTCATGTTGTTGTGTGTGTCAGGAGTTTGATTCTTATTGCTGAGTGGTATTTTATTATGTGAGTTTACTACAATTTGTTTGCTGTTCTCTTGTTGATACACATCTGGGTTGTTTCCACTTTGGAACTATTATGAATAAAGCTTCTATGAGCATTCCTGTACAACTCTTTTGTAAATATGTTGTATTCTCTTTGATAAATACCTAGGAGTGGGATTGCTAAGTCACAGGTTAGGTGTATATTAAGCTTTATAAGAAATTGCCATATCTTTTCCAAACTGATAATATTATTTTACATTTCTACCAGTGACACGAGTGTTCCAGTAGCTCTGCAGCCTTGCCAATATTGGCTGTTATCAGTGTTTCTAATTTTAGCCATTCTGGTGGGTGTGTGGTGGCTACAATCTGAATGTTTAAGTCCCCCCAAAACTGGAATGTTGAAATCCAACCCTCAAAGGTGAAGGTATTAGAAGGTGATTATGTCATGAGGGTGGGACCCTCATCAAAAGGTTTAATGGCATTAGTGCTTTTATAAAAGAGGCCCCAGAAAGCTCCCTAGTCCTTTCTACCATGTGAAGATACCCTCACCTGACTATGCTGGCACCCTGATCACGTTCTTCCAGCCTCCAGAATTATGAGAAATAAATGTCTATTGCTGTAAGTCACCTGGCCTGTGGCATTTTGTTATAGCAGCCCACATGGAGTAAGACAGTATCTTTAAGATTAAGGTTTTGATTTTTGTGAAGATGAAGTTTGTAATTGCTTAAAATTTGAGTGGCTGAAAAGAAGAGAGAAAATCTTGATGCTAAGAATACTAAAAGAAGTAGAGTTATAGGAATGAGGAGCACACTGGCCAAACTGAAAACCCAATTTGAATCAATAATTTGGTAATATATTTAAATTTTACTGAGTCCAGGTTAAGAAGAAGAAGGCAAGAAACATTTTCAAATATCAGAATCAGCTAATAATGAAGGAAATCCATAAGGAGGAAATTTTAGGCAAGACTAAATGAGAACGATGTAGTCTATGTACATGCTATAGAATTCTGTATGTAGCTCTGGATAGAAAGAATAAGAATCTTAGGACAATATAAATAAGAGTTATTATAATGTTACTCATTTGTAGTTGTATATTTTTTATTTCAATGCTATTCCTACTCAATAAACCTATTGAGTTTGTTTTGTAGTTATAATTTTAACACCTAGATGTAAGGTAAATATTCTTGAAGAAATGTACAGCCATATGAATTAATCATCAAGTATAGAAAAGACACTTAGGTTTGTTAGTAATTTCTGTGCCCAAAACATGTTATATCTTCTGTATAGTAACATTAAAGAACTGGAGGAACTGAAGGAGGTTTTGATTTTGTGTGTTTTGTTTGGTTTCCCTGGACTTCAGTAAATTAGGGTAATCTACCTTATCACTCTCACCATTGTAAGCTGATGTTTTTTAAAGTAAAATATTACATTGAAGGAGCATTATGTGAACTTCTTTTGCATCCACTTATAACATCCACTTGTAAAACTTACCTTTTATAATATCCTGCAAGATTCATCACTGCCCAGATTTTAATCTCATAGTTTTGCCATTTGTGATCAAGAAAGTACATTAACTATTTAAAAAAATTATTTTGTGTTTCTGTTTTAGGTCCCATATTAGAGATCACCAAGCAAGATTTTTTTCAAGAAGCGAAAACTCTCATTGCCCAACATTATGAGAAAATAAATGAGGTTAATGCTTTCCATTTATCTAACTTATTTTTCAGGAAACTAATAACTATTTTTGTATACTACACTGATTGTTCCAAATGGTTGCATGAACTCTAATAGGTTCTGAAGAGAAGAGAAAATGAAATCTTTACTAGCTATAAAAATTGATTTTAGATTGCATTTAAAAATAAGATTTTATAACTATATGGATTATTTAATTACATATATATAATTTGCACATTTAATCCAATTTTTAATGTTTTATTTAAATTAATTGTAACAAATACTTGAATTAACTATCTCAGATAAATATTCCTCTTTAAACATTATTAGATAAAGCTAAACTAGAAAATATACTGTGAGATATGGCTTTCCCTTGCCCCAGAATGACATTCTCCCCTGAATCTTCTTTCATATTATTTTCCATTAGAGCCCTTTACCAGTCTGATTGTTCCTTGAGGGCAGTGACTCTTTTTTGACTGTTGCATCTCAGCAACAAGCTTTGTGGGTGTCTCAATAAATATTTGCTGAATGGCATAGTTTTGTAAGGTGAGAAGGAGTGTAAGGGAATGGGTCAGCAATGAGACAGGAGTCAGCGCAAGATGAGATTTTAGAGGAAAGGATATGCAGAGGAGATGAGAAATTGCGGGGGAGCAGCAGCTATTGTGAGAAATGGCCTTTGGGGAGACAGGTGAGGGAAGGGATCTTAGGATGGCTTATTGTGTGCCACATTATATTATTGCTTTTTTGAATACTTAAAAATTTTTTAATGTTTATTAATTTTTGAGAGAGAGAGTGTGAGTGAGTGGAGGAGGGGCGGAGAGAGAGGGAGACACAGAATCCGAAGCAGGCTCCAGGCTCTGAGCTGTCAGCACAGAGCCCAATGCTGGGCTTAAACCCAGGAACCATGAGATCATGATCAGAGCCGCAGTCAGACACTTAACTGACTGAGCCACCCAGGCGCCCCTTGAATACTTTTTTTAAATGACTTTTAGATAAGGATTTTAAATATTTTTAAATGCTTGTAGGAGAGGGGGATATAATTTTACATATGTTTCTTTTGAACGGTACTCTATGCTGAAACTGGTCATAAGTGGTTTTAATTTTGCAATCGACATTCTTAACATTGCTTAACTAATTTTTTTCTCTAATCAATTAAAAATGATTTTAAGTTATATTGATTTCCCTCATAGAAACATAGGTTGAAAACTAAAGAGTTAGATAGATATATTTTAGAACCTTGACCTTCTTAAAAAATTTTATCCAATCATAAGATCATACTCTTCCATCTTTGGTTGCTTGGCAAAACATAGTACTAGCCTATTAAAATCTTTTTTTTTGGAATCTTGAGTTGGCAACAATTTGAATTTGTCTAAATCTTTTTTTTCTGGAGGGAGGTGATGAGAGCAGGGAACCAAAGCTCGCTCTATGGCCCAAGAGAATGACTAGAACAATTATAATTGTTTGGATAATTACCTGTTGGAGACCTGGGACTGTCAAGGTCTGACAAAATTCTTTTGTAGTCAAAATTAAGAAGGAATTCAGAGGTTGAAAGGATCTGAAATACATATCCCAATACTAATATGCTTTTCTTGAGAACCTATTTCCAGTAAGAGCTGTAAGTTCTGGTTCAACAGACAAAGAGGTTTGGGAGTATTAGCTTTTTATGGACATTTGAAAATTCTTCAAAGATGGTTGAAAAATACTAAACTCTTAATATGTCTACTGTTTGAAAACTATTATAAAATGGACTTTAAAGCTGCATTTGAAAATATTACATGTGAGGAGAAAATTACTATTTTAGAATTTACATTTTTTTTTTTTGAAGTGAAATCTAAGCCTCATTCTTACTAAGGGCTTTTGAAGAACTATAAAGTATAGCATCTGCTTTATCTGATTACCATCATGTGCTTTATAGTAAATGTCTTATATAGTAAAGGTACTTTGTAAAGTGGATATAATATTATTATAAAATATACTATATAATTTATGTATTATGCTACTAATATTAAAATTGAACTTTATTAAATTTATTTTTGTTTTACTCACAGAATAAAGTTCCAAGTACTTCTATAAATGTTTTTAGAAATAAACATCAAAAACCAAAATCTGGAAAATTCATACCTTTCGAGATTAAAGAAAAGGAAACACTTGATGGGGTCCAAGAACTTTGGACAGCACACAAAAAGATTTGTCTTCCCAAACACCTGTTCGAAAGGGAGAAATTTGAGGAGACTCCACAACAAACTTCCTTGAGGCAATCATGCATGTTTAGTGTAAAGGAAAAATTCAAGGATTCAATAGATCTAATTGTGAAAGGTAAGTTTTTGGTGGTGCAGAGAATTTCGGTAAACCAACAGGCAAAACCGTTTGCTTCTGGTGTGCTTTTAATGGAATTTCCTTGTTGAAACAAAAGCCTACACTTTAAATCTTAGCAATGGGAGGTAGGGGAGTATGATTAAAAGGGTTACTAAGCTCTGGGGACTACCAGAAACTGAGAGGAGAGGACGCTGATGGAAAAGAGGAATTTATTCGGACAAAACTGTTGAGCCATGTCTTCCAACAGAGTAATATTTCTTCTGATACAAGTTCTCAGACCATGTATTTCACTGTTACTAAAGCAGCGAGAGGCTTATGGCTTTGAATTCTATTGAGCAGGGTAGATAGGATACGCAAGATCTGAGTGTGTTCCCCCAAAACCCCAAAAGGATTTTTAGGAACTGTAGAATTTTCCTCAAGAAAAATTATAGTAGAGGTTTGTTTTCTATCAGGAACTTGGTATGATGGAACCTGGAAGTCTGTGTAAGCTAAGCGATACTGTTTTCCTGAGACTAATGGCTAGAAAAAAATGACTTTTTTATTAAAATTTTTTTTAAATATTTATTTTGAGAGAGAGAGCGAGAGAGCGAGCGAGCATGGAGGGAGATCAAATCTGAAGCAGGTTCCAGACTGGGCTGTCGACACAGAGCCCGATGTGGGGCTAAGCTCATAAACTGTGAGATCATGAAACCAACTGAGCCACCCAGGCACCTCTAGAAAAAATGGCTTCTTAAAACACATTTCTGTTTAAGCCTTTGTAACTTCATCTACATTTTTCCTCTTTTGTTATCACTACTAATGTTATTCATTCAATATGAATTTTTTTCTATGTTAGGAGCTGCAGAAATAAAGATTAAAAGGCTCATAGAGTAATGGTGGGGATGAGTGTCTGGGTAATTTCTTATTATCCAATGTGACAGTTGCTGTACTAGAGGTAAGTGCAAAGCATTACGGGAACGTTGTGGAGTAACCAACCAAGTGCTAGAATGAAAGTTTCTCAGAAGAGATCTTGTTAGAAAGGGTTTTAAGGAGAAATTTGTTAAATGTAGTGTGGGAACAGAAGAGGCCATTTTGAGCCATCAGAGAAACATATTAAAGCTCCAAAGGAAGAAAGAATGTGATACGTTTTGGGAAAGGACAGATGTGATAAGAAATGAAGTTAGGAAGATGGGTGAGGGTAGATTTAGGAGAAAATATAATAGCAGGCCTAGGATTTGAACCTGTGTGTAATGGAAGGCCACTGGTGATTTCAAGGTGAGGATGGGAAACGGTGAGACATGACCATATTTTTCTGATAGAAAAATAAAACCATCAGTAGACTCTGTGGAGAGAATGATGGCAGAGTGATAAGTGAGGAAGTTGCCTGGGAAAGAGATGGTCCATGTAAGAGATGGCAGGGGCCGAAATTAGGGCAGCAGTGATCATCAAGTAAGTGCGGAAGAGGGATTTACCCCCGCATTTCTCAAAGTGTAGTCTTCAAAACACTAGTTCTGAGGCATTCACCTCAGCAAGAGGGATCTCCAGTTAGATAATTTAAAAAAATGCATTTACTACTTAAGGTTCATGTTGAGGATTAATATACTGAGAGCTCTGTCAAATGCTGTAGAAA
This sequence comes from Paguma larvata, assembly GCA_030068075.1. Taxonomy (NCBI): domain Eukaryota; kingdom Metazoa; phylum Chordata; class Mammalia; order Carnivora; family Viverridae; genus Paguma; species Paguma larvata. The sequence goes on from CM057823.1 coordinate 73,952,739, forward strand.
AGGACTCTGTTTGCCGTTTTTAACTTGACTATCACCAACTCATTTGAGCAAAGATTTCTTAAAGAAAGATATTGATGTTTCTAGACTGGAATGCTTGTTAGGTAGACATCATTAAGTTGAGATCGGAATGGAGAAGGACAAGTGGAATTTAGGCAGATGGATAAAGGGATGGGAAAGACAATCAATTGAGTTTTAGGCCTGCTAAGTAGACATGAATACAGAGATAACCATTAGGAAGTTGGAATTGGAGATCTGGCAGTTAAGAGAGAGACAGGTGAAGATTGAAGATTGATGCCAGGGGTAACTGCCATGATTCAATTGTGAGGTTCATGCCTTTTTGTTCAACCAACATTTACTTACATGTGAGATGTATAGAGACAAAAGATAGTGCTACTTGCCTCAAGAAGTTCAGACTTGATGTATGTAATTTGTATGTGGTTGGATAAAGGAGGATAAATAGACAGTTACAATATAGTGTGACTCGTACTGTAATAAAAATAAGCTTACTGCTTTGAAATCAATAGGAAGGTGATATCTACTTTGGATTTAGTAATAAGGGATGGATTCCCAGAAGATTTAAAGTCTGGTAAATTTTGATGGGTGAATAAACATTTACTCAAGAAAGAAGAAAAGTTCTATAGAATTCTGACTAGAGTCAGATGGTCTAACCTCTACATGATATTGGATATCTGAGAAAGTGATTGTAGTGTATTTGCAGGAGCTGAAATTATTTTATATGACTGAAATGAAGATTGAGGAGTAATCACAGATGAGGCTAGATATTGGAGGACTTTGAATTTTAGCCTAAAAGTAATGGGAACCATTCAGATGTTTTTTATTTTTAAGTTTATTTATTTATTTTAGGAGAGACAGAGACAGCGTGAGAGGGGGAGATGGAGAGAGAGAGGGAGAGAGAGAATCCCAAGCAGGCTCCATGCTGCCAACACAGAACCCCTGAAATCATGAGACCATGACATGAGCTGAAACCAAGATTTGGATACTTAACAGACTGATCCACCTAGGTGCCCCACCATTCAGATGTTTTAGTGAAAAGTCGTAGTGATCACATTTGCATTTTTAGAGCATTTCTGATAGCAGAGATGAGGTGTGATGAATTTTGGAGACACAGGGTCTATCAATGAGGGGACTAGTTCATATGAGAAAGGATGACTTGAGTTAAGGTAGGAGCACTGGGGACAGAACTGAGGGGAGAGATTTTAGAGATATTTGAGAAGTAGAGTTTCTAGATTTGGTCAGCAGTGGGTGGAACATAAGACATAGGGGAAGAGAGCTGTGGGATTCACTGGCTTAGTACTAAGCTTAGTACTAAGCTTCACTGGTTTGTACTAAGTGGCAGCATGGGAACAGATGCAGGAAATTAAAGGGATGGAGATGCATCTTACGTAACGGTAAAACTGCCACCTGCAATAAGTTGAAATCTAAACCATGTACCTATTGAGCTCTGTTGTTCTAGGTGATGAAGTTGGGAAACAGTGTTATTGAATATGTTGGTGGTTTTGGCTGCCCGTGGGAAGTTACTCTGTAAAAGAGATGAACTAACAAAAGTATTGGCTGGTTTGCAAGCAGAAATGAGAGGGCATAGAGTGGTACTAGGTATCTGAGTCCTTGGTTTTGAGCAAATGTCTAAGACTTATCATTGTAGCAAAAATCAGATTAAGGGTGTGTCCTTCCTAACCCAGCCCATTTTCTCAGATCACCTCCAGGCACTTATCACTAAGTTGAAAGACTAAAGCAAGGGGTAAGGAAATGAAGATACAAAAGAGATTTTAAAGCTATGCTTAAAGAAAGGACTTAGAATGTGGTTATTGGCATGAAGAATTAATTAGAAGAAAGTGGATTACAAATTCTAACAAATATTATAGAGAATATTATTGCCAAAGAAACCATGAACTTTGATTTAGTAAAATGTTCAAAAGTAAACTAACCTGGCTTTATTTGGAAGTGACACACAAAAGCCGTATAGTCCCCAAGGAGGTTAATAATAGCAAGATGTAGCTAACAAGCAAAGAAAAATCTTCCCAGAGTAGGTCCAGAGACCACTAAAAAAAAAAAAAAGGAATAAAAGAGTGTACTTCTAGAACAGAATCATTGTATACTCAAAGAACCTGCCCACCTCCAGGTTACGGGGCCTCTCAGTGACTCCCCAGCAGGATTCTATAACTTCTTTGGTCTGGCGCTTGCTATGTGTCTTTTCTTTTTCCCTTTGACGAATGGAGTTTTTACTGAAGTTATCCTATACCTGCCCCACTGCCGGATGTTGTGTGCTTCTGGGGTAAGGTGGAAATAATTTTATATTTTGTAAATATTATTACTGGTCAGAAGGAGCCACACCTGGACCTGATGGAGAAGACTGCAAATAGTAAGAGATTCTGGACTCTGAGCTGAATGTAGTACTTTGGTTGAACTTCACGTTATCTTCTTTGGGGAGAGGAAAGGTGTATTTTGTCAGGGAATAAGAATGGATGGAAATTTGATGTTCACAAGGACTGACTGTGGCAGAGACTGGCTAGATATTTATCAAACTTATTATTGTATTTTTTCTTCCTGAGCACTTGGCTAACATGCATTTCTCATGTCCCTTACAGTTAGGTGGAGCTATGTGACTGAGATTTGGCTCAGTGGATTATAGAAGTGATGCTTATCCAAAAAATGTCTTTTGTTCTTTTCCCGCATGGTCTCCCACATTTTCAAGTATGAGGACTCTTTTTCAATACTCTTAAAACAGTTGCAATTTCACTGATGGGAGAATGGAAAGTGCTTTTATGTATTTATTTTTTATTTACTTATTTTACATATTTTTTTCTGTTACACAGAACTTTTTTTTTTAATGTATTTATTTTTGAGAGAAAGAGAGAGAGACAGAGTATGAGTGGGGGAGGGGCAGAGACAGAGGGAGACACCGAATCTGAAGCAGGCTCCAGGTTCTGAGCTGTTAGCACAGAGCCTGGCACAGAGCTCAAACCCGCAAACTGTGAGATCATGATCTGAGCCAAAGTCAGACGCTTTACCGACTGAGCCATCCAGGCGTCCTGTAAAAGTGCTTTTAATAACTGTCAATTGAAATTTTTCTGTTGAGATATTCAGTAAATATACAAAACTCGGTATGGGAAATACAGAAGGGAAAGAAAATGGTCATGACTTGCTCCCTCGTGGAAACTGTAGTCTAGCTAGGGAAACAGGTATCAATTAAATAATCACTAATATGCAGTTGAGAGTGTATGATAAATGGGTGGGGCCTGGGCTAGGGTCAGCAAAAGCTTTCCAGAGGAAATGACAATTGAGCTAAAATATGAAAGATGAGGAAGAATTACTAGGACAAGAAGTAATTCTTGCTTGGAGTTCTAGGTCATGGGAAAACCATTTGCAATGGCCCAAATGAGGGAAGCACAGACATAATTTCAAAGAAATGTGAAAAGAACTAATATGACTGCACTTCTGAGAAGGGGCTAGAGAGGGGTAAACTGTAGCTATCTGAAAAACAGGACCTTGTAGTCAGTGCTGTGCTAACAACTGTTCATTAACTGACTCTGCTGGAGCAGAGAAAGGAAGCCTGATTTATAGCCTTTTCCAATTTGCATGGTGTAAATACTCTAATGTAGCCAATTTCAAGATACCAATGTTATATCACTGATTAGGGGAGTTGGGAAGAGATGTGCATAGTCTGTTCTTTCGATAGTTGTGCCAAATACCTTTCACACACCACTTGAAATCGTCTTAGGCTTACTTTTTATTCCAGCTACTATGGTAGAGACTGCTTCCTTCTCCAGGCTTCCCTGACTCCTTCCCAGCTTGGGACACCAACAGAAGTGGGCTCAACACTGACACATGAGCAACCAGGAAGGGAGGATAAAAGCCAATGGATAAATGTTTCCTCCTTCTCATTTACACTCTATAAAGCTTCTCAGAAGGTCCTAAATAGTTAAACAATCAGTTTCTTGTAGTGATGGTCAACTCAAAAATGATTCTTACATTACCTCTTTCTTTCTTGTTTTATTTCCTCATCGTTCATTCCTGTTCCTTGATCTCACTTTCTTAAAATATCTTCTTAAAAAATATTTTGATGGTGTGTTGTCAGTACTTGCTAAGAGACCGAGTATGGAATGTGAGGGAAAGGAAAGAAAAGAGTCAAGAAAAGATGATTCTTAGGCTTTAGAACCTCACGAACTGAAAGATAGGAGTTGCCATTTTCTGAGACAGGGAGGAGAGTGACATATGGTTTTCACTGGGCATAAACCTAGAGTTGAGATTAGGACATTATGTTTAATGAGCCTATTATACATACAAATGAAAATATCAGATAGGTAGAGTATAAGTGTGGACACAACGTTGGAGTCACTGAAGTACAGATCAATATTGTCTAATAGAAATGTAATATGAACCACAAATGTGATTGAGAATTTTCTAGTGGCCACATTATAAAGATAAAAAGAAATAGGTAAGGGGCACCTGGCTAGTTCAGTTGAAAAACCATGCGACGATCTTGGGGTCGTAAGTTCAAGCCCATCATTGGATATAGAGATTCTTAAATAAATAAATAAATAAACTAAAAGAAGAGAAATTGATAAAATTAATTTTAATAATAGGTTTATTTAACATAATATAGCCAAGATAGTCAATATAAGAATTTTTAGTATTTTACATTATTTTACATTTACACCCCAAATCCAGTGTATATTTTAGAAATTGGTCTAGCTACATTTCAGGTGTTCAGTAGCCACAGTTGGCAAGTGGCTACCTCACTGAATGCTTAGATATCAATTTTATTTACAATCATAGATAAGATCATCAAATAAAATAAATGGGGGTGGAGAGAAAATATCCAAGGACTAAGTCTTGGAGGTTTCTGTCATTTAGAGGGTAAGAAGAGAAATGCCCAGTAAAGGAAGTGGAAATGAAGAGCCAGCAGGGGGTGAGGGGTGAATCATGAAAGTATGAAATATGTTACTCATATTTCAGTCAAGGAGGAGAAATGCCTTAGACAAGAGCAAGGAAAGGTCATCCGTTTTCCTAGAAGAAAGACCGAGTCATGGGCACAGAGACAGTCTGATTGGTAGATTAGACGGTGGGATCGATACTGTTTTTTGTTTGTTTGGTTGTTTCAGTGAAATTAGAAGTAAGGTCTTCATTTGAAAAAGGGATGGGAAGTATTGAGTTTTGAGGAGTGAGGAGAAGGGTGAATTAATCATAATCTGAGAAAGTGTGGAAGTGCATGGACCAGGAAAGGATAATTTGCTGTGAAGAATACCCTTCTCCCCTCCCCCCTTTTTTTTAAGAGAAAAGAGAAATAGTTGGGAAGTGTCAGGAAGAATTAAGGAAGAATTTGACTTTATCTCTAGCCCTAGAATATGCGAAGAGTGAAAGAGAAGAATAGTTACCCCTGGAGAGAGCTGTGGAAGAAGTTGTGCCTTTAGGAAAATAAGGGTTGTTAGAACAGGAAGACAATGCAATCAAAGAACATTGCTAGAATGTCAGTTCAGCTGATGAAAGGTCTGGGGTTTCTTAGGGCACAGTGAAGAGTTTGAGGAGGTGATGCAAGGAAGGATGAAACAGTGAGGGTCTATGGAGATGAAGGTCAAAAGCAAAGAATGAGAAGGTGAGTTCTGAGAGTCTTTTATAGAAGGCAGGTAAAATGTTCAAATGGTAGTCTCCTTTTGGGGATTGTTTTCTTTAGCTGTTTGTGATCATGAGGCCAACAATGTTGGGGGTCGGGGATGTGAGAAAGGAGTGAAAGTTTTATCAAGAGCATAAGGATGACAGTGGTCCTCCTGAAAATCCCATTATATTCTCTGTTGAAGTCAGAGACGTTTTGCTGGGAGCTTTTACATGTGTCCCACCAGACAGCTGTGAAGTGCTGATTTTAGAGTTTATATTTGAATTAAAATCGGAATTCATTTCTTAAAGTTCTTATCTCAAAAAGTGTATATTAAGTTTGTAACTTGGATCGATTTTTTAAACATACTCCCAATATTCACTTCAGAGTGAATGGAAGCATGATCTAAGATATCAGCAGTATTAATTCCAGAACTTGATTAAAGTTTGTGAGATTAGAAAGAAAAGCGAGTCCTGTGTATATGATACGTGTACCTGGCTCATGCTGCACTGACAAATCAGCTGCATTATCTTCCATAAGCTAAACATCTGTATGAGAACAGGCCAAATGTTCCTTGAATTTGATCCAAGGACATCGACTTTAAAAATATACTGTAATAGGGGTGCCTGGGTGGCTCAGTAGGTTAAGTGTCCGACTTCGGCTCAGGTCATGATCTCACAGTTTGTGAGTTCGAGCCCTGCATCTGGCTCTCTGCTGACAGCTCAGAGCCTGGAGCCTGCTCTCTCTGCCCCTCGCCTGCTCATACTCTGTTTCTCTGTCTCTCAAAAGTAAATAAATGTTAAAAAAAATAATAATAAAAAATAAAAGCACACTATAACAATTATAATATCAAGTATCTTTAGTAAATATGTTCTCTGTGCTTACATGTAATACATGCCCGTATTTTTCTTCATAGAGCAAAATCAGAAAAAATATAAAATGATTCCTTCTTTGAGTATATAGATATTCTACAGTACTGCTTAACCATTTTCTGTTGTCAAGCTGCCAACAATTTATGAATCTTGATAATTAGAAGTCACACGTGAAAATCTGTTTTTGTAATAGAAAATATTATAGTTACTATGTAATATATAGTATTCATTTATTTATGTATTCCCTTGGGAACAAAAAAATACTTAGGTTTAATTTTGAGTCATTAAATTTGAAAACAGATTTTAATTAAACTCAATGAGATTTCCTGATATTCTTGTCATGCACATATATTTAGGGTCAATATTGGATTGTTCCTTAACAAGTTTGGAAAGGAGTAGGTATGTGTGTGTGTGTGTGTGTGTGTGTGTGTGTGTATGTGTTTGCATGTGTGTATATATTCTTTGGTCTCCAAACACAAATCTTCCTTTAAATATAAAATGAAAGCAGAATGAATTTTTTTAAAATTTTTTTTTAACATTTATTTATTTTTGAGAGACAGAGAGAGACAGAGTATGAGTGGGGGAGGAGCAGAGAGAGCAGGAGACCCAGAATCTGAAGCAGCCTCCAGGCTCCGAGCTGTCAGCACGGAGCCCGACATGGGGCTCGAACCCACAAACTGTGAGATCATGACCCGGGCCGAAGTCGGATGCTTAACCGACTGAGCCACTCAGGCGCCCCAGGCAGAATGAATTTTAATAATGCTTTAAAATAACTACATGGCTAGAAAGCACTAGAGAAACCTATCAGGAAAAATGACTTCGTGCTATGTTTATTTTTTTGCTCAGTGGTGAAAACTTACCAAACAATTTTTTTGATCAGCAATGTATATTAAATCTTCTATTTAATGTTTTAATAATTTTAAATATATATACGATATCAACAAATATATTAAAATTGTTTTTCGCTCATTCCTACAAAATCGATTAGAGGAATTTGAGGCCAAGTTCCATTACAATTTATAAAAAGCATGGAATCTAGAGATGTTTTAAAATGAGGTGGAAGATTATACTGAATATGATATTACAGAATAATTTGATTTTTGGAGCTTTGGAACTTGAAGGATACTAATCTTCCTCCACATATGAAAACAGACTCTACTTGAGGAATTTCTAAATGAGGGAATAAATTTGGGATAATCACACAGAATTTTGCAACTGCTTCTCTGCTTCTCTTAGTTTCTTTCTGGTTTAGATTACTGTGTTTCTTCCCATTTCTTGTCAGTAATTTCCTTTTGCTTGCTTATGCTCTTAAGGAAAAGACTTAAACAGAATTAAGATTAGCAAATTATATATTTGAGTGACATATGTCTTGAACACATTTCTTTCTTCCCTACACTCTTTATTTTTTATTATTATTATTATTTTTATGCTGACCTGGTAAATTCTGAAATAGAAAGATACAGGGTGGAGACTCTAAGATAGGAGACTCATTGCTCTGTAGTAACATGGTTTATTATATTTAAGTAGTCATAAAGTTTGGGGCTCAGTTGGTTAGGCATCCGACTTTGGTTCAGGTCATGATCTCACAGTTCGTGAGTTTGAGCCCCGAGTCAGGCTCTGTGTTGACAGTTCGGAGCCTGGAGCCTGCTTTAGATTCTGTGTCTCCTACTCTCTCTGCCTCTCCCCCACTCATGCTCTGTCTGTCTCTCTCTCTCTGAAATAAATAAACATTAAAAAAAAGTAGTCATAAAGTTCATTAACTTTTAATAAGGTAATAGAATCTTAAATATCAAAATTATTAAACATTTATAAAACATTTAGAAACAGTTGAAAGGTATTGTTTTTAACCATCTGCCTTCTACTATTTTATTAGTCCAGAGGATAATTTAGGGAATAACAGAAATCTTAGGATAGAGTAGTGACTTGCAGAGGTTTTATGATTAAGTATATTTGTTCTGTGCTTTGCATTTGACAAGGAACACAAGCAGAGGAGAGCCGAGGCTAGTGAAATATTCTACAGTGGGCTAGTGTTCTTCCTAAGTCATTTGTACATAAGCTCTCTGTATAAGTAATACCAGCTTCCCTGAGGAACTAAAATGAGAGCTGTTGCTTCCTAGAAATGGTTTCCTCTTTGCAGTGAAAACCTTCAGTGGACCTTCGTTGCTTTATTCATTCATTCATTCATTCATTCATTCATTCATTCATTCATTCATTCATTTATTCGTTCATTCATTCATTTATTTATTTGAGACAGAGAGAGCATGAGCAGGGAAGGGGCAGAGAGAGAGGGAGACCCAGAATCCGAAGCAGGCTCCAGGCTCACAGCTGTCAGCACAGAGCACGACACAGGGCTCAAACTCACGAACTGCAAGATCATGACCTAAGCTGAAGTCGGACACTCAACCGACTGAGCCACCCAGGTGCCCCCTTTGTTGCTTTTGACTTCTCGGCAACCTTTAACTTTATCTCTGGTAACAGCTCTCAGATTTGACTTTGGAGAAACATTCCCTCCCACTTTGAGTCTGTGCAGTTTGGAAAGGACTGTCACCCACTCTATAGCCCCAGGCTTGGCATGTGATTCAGGCACAAAGAGATGTACTTATTCTCCTGACCACAGTGATGGATTGGTTGGGCTTAAGCCAGGGAGATAATGTGAGCCTAGAGGTACCAGAGAACACAGCACAGGAATTCTAGAGTAGAGTCAACTTGGAAGAATGAGCTGAATGATGCAGATAAATAAGCCCTGATGACATTGTTTAAGCCTCTGATGCAAGCTTTGCTGAAGACAGACTTTACCTGGATTTCCTAGTTTATGTGACTGGTGAACTCTGCCCTTTGGAGAAGGCAGTGTGTAAGTCAGTGGCTCGGAACATGGGAGTTCAACTCCCTACATTCACATCTCAGCTTTCACACTCATCAGTTTCTTTGATTTCTTTTAAGTTAATTTGGTTTTCTGTTTTTATTTGTTTGTTTGTTTGTTTCTTGGTAGTTTGATGGAAACATCTTCCTTATTCAGTCATTGAAGGAAAAACTCCACTTAAGGGTGTGTAACAGGCTGAATCATAGCCACTCAAAGAGAGCACACTCCAATTCTTAAAACCTATAAATGTTCCCTTATTCAGAAAAAAAGGATCTTTGCAGATGTGATTAGGTTAAGGATCTTGGGCTAAAGAGATTATCCTAGATTATCCCAGAGGGCCTTAAAGCCACACAAGTGTGTTTATAAGAGAAAACCAGAGGGGAATTATAGCACACAGAAAAGGAGACACAGGTAACCATGGAGACGGGATTGGAATGATATGCCCACAGGCCCAGGATGGCTGGCAGCTACCAAAAGCTGGGACAGGAAAGGAAGGGATTTGCCTGTGGACTTTGAAGGAGTGCAGTCCTGTGACATCTTGATCTTGGACTTCTGGCATCCCACACTGTGAGGGGACTCATTTCTGTTGTTTTAAGCCACCATATGTTATAACTGTCATGTAGAAATAATATAATGTCCTTCCAAAAGTAGGTTTCAAGACATCATTGAAAAATAACTTGGTTATAATGAGTGCAAAAGTGTGATCAATAGGTCAGTTGTTTCAGCTTTCATTTCCTCGTTTGTATGTTTATTCAGCAATTGTAGTAAGCTCCTCCGTGAATCAGATATTGTGTACCATGGCCCTTGCCCTCCTGAAGCTTTCAGTTTAGCATAAATTATTTTTCCTTTCTCTCTTTCTCTAAAAAAATAAACATATTGCAGGGTTTTCTTTGGGGGGTGGGTGGATATTTTTCAAGGTGGGAGTCCGTGGTTATAAGTAACTGTCTTTTCCATTCTGAATTAAGAACCAATAGAATTCAGAAGTAAGATACAGGAATTAGACAAATGGATATATATATATATTTTTTTTATTTTTATTTTATTTTTATTTTTTTTTTACAGAGAAAGCTGATGAGAGAATACCGCACTGGATAAGTAGCCCTGTGGCTTAACGCTCCATGTCCCCCTCCTGCTCTCTGCGCAGAGCAGCACCTACCTTCCCTCTAACTGAACCTTCTCATGCAGAGGAGAGTGTATTTGCTTGTTCCATGCTGGCAGGCTGGAGACACTCTGAAGGGACTAAGCCCTGCGTGGCTCTTCTAGTCAGAGTGAGGAAGGGGGCCGAGTGAGGCAGGCCTTGTCCCCTCACAAACCAAAGCCATGAGCTTTTCTGTCTAGCCATACCCTCATCTCTCTTATATCTCTGAACTAAGGGAAAACATAAATATATGTGTGCTCCCCAGTGATATAGACTCCTATCATCAGAGGCCACCAGGTTACCGCTTGTGTGATTTGTCTACAGTCTGAGGTTTACGTACCTTTTGGAGGGTTTGGAAAAGAAACAGCCCTAAACTGGGTGTTAGGGTAATTAAATCTTTTACCAGGTGGTATATAATTTCCTCCTTTACTATGTTGGGTACTTTGGGACATTAAAAAAAAAAAGTAAGCCATGGAACATTTCCTTCCTCTTATTGATTTATATGTAGCCAAGGGACCCATAATTATTTCTCTCCTACTGTGTGGAAGTTAGTTAACCCCGACCACTAACATGTTTATTAACTTTAACCTTTTTCAGACACAAATCTGATTGCTTGATAATTAGTACATCAAGTAGAGTTAACTTTCAACATTTGAGGTTAAACATCTTATTAAGATCTTGGTTGTCTTTCAGAGACAATACCTTTCTGAGATTGATATATGTTTGTATGAAAGAAATAAATGGAGGCTAACTTAATTGTCTTCTCTTTTTACAAACTTTGAAGTGGAGTTTTTTGTTTTGTTTTGTTTTTGTTTTTTTTTCTCCCCAATAACTTCCAGGTAAACTAAAGAATGCTGTTAAGACAGTAATCTCATTTTCAGTCAGAGACTGTCTTTTGTCATTTCGAGCCTACATTATTAACATTATTAGCATGCTCCCCTAACTTGTCTCCCTGCCTCTGGTCTAAACTGGATTCAGTCTTGGGGCTCCTGGGTGGCTCAGTCCATTAAGCCTCTGATTTTGGCTCAAGCCATGATCTCATGGGTCATGAGTTCTAGACCTGGGTTGGTCTCTGTGCTGACAGCTCAGAGCCTGGACCCTGCTTCAGATTCTGTGTCTTCCTCTCTCTCTAACCCTCTCCTGCTCGTGCTCTGTCTTTCTCTGTGTCTCAAAAATAAATAAATGTTAAACCTGATTCAATCTTTAAAAAAAAACTTACACAAGAGTAATTTTTGTAAAATGGAAATCCTACACTCTCTTTTTTCAAAAATCCTTTGATGTTTCCCCAGGGCCTACAGGATAATGGAGGTAAAATTATATATTTATGTATCCCAATTAGGAATATTTTAAAAAGTTTAATCAATCATGATAGAAGAAAGACTGAATTATCTTTCTATTCTTTTTATAGAAAATAAGAAATGTTTATTATATGATGCAGTAAGCAAAGAGTACAGGGCCAAAAAAGGAGGCAAAAGGTATTACAGAGGTATCTCTGGTAGCTAATTAACGAAAATACTGTTATTTCTCTAGATCTTGTGATGTTGTGATTACTTGTCAGCTTTATGAATTTGTTATTTATGGTGACAACCTTCTCTAATTCTAAATATTCACATTCACACCTCATTTTGTATTTATGCTTTTATAGACACTTCCTTAGTATGTCCCCACAAGTTTTATAATTTTCAGTCCCTAAAACGTCTGGATTCACTACCAGTGGAGGCCCAAAGTTAAGCAGGAAAACCAGAAGCTACTGTTATAAAACAGAAATAGTAAGGTGGTAATTTGGATTAGGGCGATGGCAAGTATTTACGCTTTGGATTTGTTTTGAAGGTAGAACCTTCAACAGGATTTGCTGATGAGTTGATTACCAGATGTTTCTGGAGAGAAAGGGAAGAGGCAAAGATGAGCAGTTCGTCATCAAATCCTATTGAAGGTTCTACTTGAAAACAAATCTGAAACATAAATGCTTTTGTCCGAGGTTGGTGAAAGTGAAGTCACCAAGATGGGGAAGTATATGGGAAGAACAGATTTGATTCTTACGACCAGAAATTCTGTTTTAGTCATAGAAACTCTGAGATACCAGTGAGACGTCTAGGTGGAGATATTGAATAGAAAGTTGGTATCTGGATTTGGAGTTCATGGGAGAGAAATAGGCTCAGATATCACTTTGGGATACCTCAGCTTTTGGATAGTATTTAATGCCCCGAGACTGTATGATATGTCATAGGAGTGAGTTAAGAAGTCCGTGAGAACCTAGCAAAGATGACTGAATAGGGAACAGTAAGTGAAGAAGAAAAAAAAAAAACATGCAAACAAACCTGAAAAAGGATACTGGGATATGCTGAAAACTGATTGAAGAGGGTATTTCAAGAAGGGACTGATTGGGAGTGCCTGGGTGGCTCAGTCAGTTAAGTGTCTGACTTCAGCTCAGGTCATGATCTCATGGCTCATGAGTTCAAGCCCCGCATTGGGGTCTGGGCAAACAGCTCAGAGTCTAGACCTGCTTCAGATTCTGTGTCTCCTTCTCTCTCTGCCTCTCCCCTGCTGATACTCTGTCTTTCTGTCTCTCAAAAATGAATAAAGGTTAAAAAATGAAAAGAAAAAGGGACTGATTAACTGTGTCAAATTCTGCTTATAGATCAAGTGAGATGAGGACTGAAAATTGACATTGGATTAGCAGTGTGAAGGTCAATGTTGCCTTTAACACCCACTGTTTTAGTAGCGTAGCCAATACAAAACAGAATGGGAACAGAGAAATGAGACAAGTATAAGAACTATTTCAAGGAGTTCTGTTATGAAGGAGAACACAGAAGCTGGGTGCCTTTTGGGGGAGATGAGATCAAGAGAGAGTAGTATTTTTGTTTGCTTGTTTGTTTTAAGATGAAAGACATGACAACATTTCTGATCAGAACATTCAAGAGGAGAGGAAAAAATTATAATAAAGCAAGGGGCAGGGAATTATTGGGGCAGTGTCCTTGAGAAGGCAAGAATAGAGGAGAACTGTTGGACAAGTAGAGGGGTCAGCCTAAGATCCAAATGTGGGTATTTTCACTGGCAATAAGAAAAGGCACAGAGTGAATGGGTACATACATATGTGGTCAAGAGGATAGCTTTGGTGGTATCTTTTTTTTTTTTTTTTTTTAATGTTTATTTCCAAGAGACAGAGACAGAGAGCAGGGGAGGGTCAGGGAGAGAGGGAGACACAGAATCCAAAGCAGGCTCCAGGCTCTGAGCTACCAGCACAGAGCCCAACGCGGGGCTCGAACTCACAAACCGTGAGATCATGACCTGAGTTGAAGTTGGATGCTTAACCGACCAAGTCACCCAGGCACTCCTGGTGGTGTCTTTTGATTGCTTTTGTTTTCTCAGTGAAATTGAAAGGAAGGATATCAGCTGAAAATATGGTTGGGGGAAGTATTTAAGGTTTGAAGAGAGAGTAGAAACATGTGAAATAGAGAGGGGAGAGTGAATGGACTAAGGAATTGTGTTGTGATTACTGCATACATTAGGCCCACTTGGGTTCTTGTTCATGGATGTGAAATGAGGCCAATCATGTTTTTGTTTCCTCCTCTCGCATCAATCATGCAGGGTGCAAATACCACAGAAGAGATGGAGATATATATTCCTGTAGGGTTTTGTATTTTCATGAATGTAGATGACAAAATGCAGGAAGGGCAATAGAGTTGAGGGTCTGTGAGAGAATGAACATAGGAATGGACTTGGCATTTCAGCTGGCTAAGGTATGAAGGTGGCGATGGAGAGTGGGAAGGCGGTAGTATCAGTGAATGATAGGTCCTGGTGGAGGTCAAAAATTGTTGGCCATGGGGAATAACCTAAATAAATAGAAAGTGGTGATTAGAGAGTCAGATGCTTCAAAGGGAGCTCATCAAGTGGCTGGCGATTGGTAGCAAGGAGGATGAGGGTGTGAACAGGGACAGGATCGCTCCTTGAGGGTAGACAGGGGTTTCTTTCAGTGTTTTATAACCCATACCTCACTCAGCCTGACAGATACCCAATAAATTTTATGAATGAATTCAGGAAAAAGTTGACTGTCCGCATGGAGGGAAGGTGATGAAAGTAGGTCATTCTGAGTCAAATTTTAATTAGCAGCTGCACTTGTCTTTATATGTTTGTGGGGCACACAGGACAAAGACCCTCTCCCCTGCCCCACTCAGGCTAGCTCAAGTAAAGGGAATGTACTTCAAGTTTCAGACCTCACTAAATGCAAAGAATGGGAACATATAATACAGCTGGGCCTTGTAAGAACTGAGAATCCAGCAGAAACTGGGTGCCTTCTTGAGCTGTTGAGGACCACCTGGTCTCTCCTTCTGGTTCTCCCAGTGAGACTGTTTCCTCTGCTTTTCCTCACCGTTAAGTCTCTTCTCCTACAAGTCTCTTTGTTCATCATACAAACAGACCAGCATGGTTGCCTCGTGGCCTAAGTCCACATGAACTTTTGACTTCACACCACACATCTAACTCATTTTCTTAAAGCTCATATTTCTGAGAGAGAGAGATGATAGAGCTAGGTTGGGTTAGGTGATTCCAAAGCCACAGTCAGGATAGAAGCGATGGTGATAAGGTACAATTATGGCCATTTAGGCCCAACTTCTTAATAGAGACAACAGACGAGAGAGTAGTTTAAGGGAAGGGGACTTCATGAGATAGACAGCCCCAAAGAAGTCATCTTTCTGTGAGGGAGAGGATCAAGTAGAAAAAAGCAGGACTTGTTGTATTAAGCAAAATTATTCTTGGCAGTGATAAGAACATATTTTTTATTTTTTTTGCCACTGTAATTTTATCTTTGGTTTTAGCAGAAGTGCAATAGAAGATAATCCTATAATCTAGTTAGTATTGGTTATTTTGCTAGTTACCATGACTACAAGCAAACCTTGGCCAGTGAATATCTTTATAAGCTTCTTTCAATTTCTTCTGATGAGGCCACTTATAACCCTTACTTAGTTAGTTAATTTGCATCAGAATATGCCAGGGTAAGTTATTTTTCAGTCAACCAATTTTATTTACTTATTTATGTATTTATTTATTATTTGAAAAGTTTATTTATTTTGAGAGAAAGAGAGAGAGAGCAGGAGGAGCAAAGAGAGAGGGAGAGAGAATCCTAAGCAGGTTCTACACTGTCAGTGCAGTCTGACATGGAACTCGAACTCATGAACTGTGAGATCATGAGCTGAGCCAAAACCAAGAGCTGGACCCTTAACTGACTGAGCTACTCAGGCGCCCCCAGGCCAACCAATTTTAAAATAAAAAATCTTTCTTCATAGCTTTCTACTGTAGAGGTACTGATTAAGTTGGCTCTGTAAGGTTAACTTGGGCAGTAGCTTTACAAGACATCAGAAGTCTTTCAAAGTGAGTGGACAGTGTTTTTATTATCATTTTAGAGGTGTGTTAGGTATTCCTCCAGTTGATAGCTCCAAGAATATATCCCATTGGAGTGTTTTGCCTATGTGCTGATCTGTAATTCCCTGCTAGAAAGTAAGCCTACTAGTGGACAGGGATTTTATCTATCTTGTTTGCATTTACATCCTCACTGCCTGAACAGCAGAAAGATGGGCTCATTTAGCACCTGAGAGGTAGTCCATACACATTTGTTGGATAATGGGATGAAAGGTGTGAGTAAAGGGACGCCTGGGTGGCTCAGTCGGTTGAATGTCCGACTTTGGCTCAGGTCATGATCTCATGGCTCATGAGTTTGAGCCCCGCGTCGGGCTCTGTGCTGACAGCTCAGAGCCTGGAGTCTCCTTTGGTTTCTGTGTGCCCCCCTCTCTCTGTCCTTCCCCTGCTCACACTCTGTCTCTTTCTCAAGAATAAATAAACATTAAAAAAAAAAAAGGTGTGAGTATGAGTGCAGGTGTAAATCACTAACCAGCTTTAGGCAGGGCTGGTGGTTTTTCAAACAATTCCACTTACCGTTGAGTAGATAGTTCTGTTACAAGGTGCTTATCCCTGTGTTATACCTTAGGAAGACCTAATATGTATGTATATGTTTGTGAAGTGTGACAATTACTGTACAGAATAAAGAGATCGATCCTAATCACTGTCCAGTGTGAAACAGCTGGTGCCCGAGCTATTCAGTGCCCAAAGCAGTTATTCATTTCTCTGGTCTGCATGGATGCTTCCAAAATGATTCTGTCACAGCACGTGTTTTCTGGCATTCCGTCTGAACACTGGGAAACCTGGAGCCACGGATCTATTAGTGCCTGAAGTGTGGAATGTGTGACCTTGATCATCTCCTCTCTGAGCTGGCACTGCTCTGAAACAGCCTGAGAACCAGGGGAACAAGGCTGCTGCCAAGTCCATCTGGTTTTGATCCCATCGCACTTAATGAATGAAAACATTATTTTAGAGACAGTTTAGTTTTTAAAACTATTCCAGAAGTCCAATGAATACTCAGGCTATACTTAGGGTGGATCTAAGAAGTGTTTCATGCAGTCACTGTGGAGACATTCATGAAGACATATAATGTGTTATCATTGCATATTTAATAGGTGCTTATAAGTACTTCAGTGTGATTAAATCGATGGCACTTTCTACTTAAATTCTTGGTTTCTATCCACACTAAACCACTAAGCATGGCCTTTAAGTGGCATTTATAAACAGACTGAGATATGAGGTTGTAGCACTGTAAATAAATGACCTTTGCTTTTTTATTTCTTGGGGAAAGTTTGGAAATCTCTATCTCTAAAAGCTAATTTTTGGTTTTAAGAAATTGAAAATGTTTTCACCATTCTTCTATTGGAAGCCAAATAATGGAGGACAGAACAGAGGAGCTAAGAAACAACATATACTGAGCGTCCACTACTTCTTAGACACTGTATTAAGCCATGCATTATCCAATATCTTGCAAGATAGGCATGTCATTAGTTGCACAGGCTCAGAGAGAGACAATGCCCACACTCTTGTCATGGATAGCAAATGGGAGAACCAGGTTTGAGGTCTTTCTGACTCTAAAACTTGCATTCTTTCCACTCATGTGTCCTCTTTCTCAGTGGTATTAGGAGCAATTTAGAGTGCTTGGAGGAATGAGGGCTCCCAAGTGCTCTGGGAGCATGGAAGTGGTGCTAAATTTCTTAATTTATTGTATACCTTGAGTAAGTCACTTTTCTTCTTTCTGTCTCAATTTGCCTTATTTGCATCGATTCTTTGTTGCTTTGGAAGGTTATTCTATTTTCATGCAGAATTATGATCTTTCACAAGATGGGTGACTTTCCAAACGCTTAAACTCATCTTAGATAATAATGAAAATGACGCCATTGTCATTTAAGTCCTGTAGTACTCTGAAGGCTTTCCTTCTTCTTCCAAAGATGTTCCCAAGGGGCAGCATCATTTTCAATAGGTCCTTACAGAGGCATCCTGTAGATAAGACAAAGAATGCCAGGCAGTGGAGACCACTACGTAATTCAGCACTGATTGATTGTATGGATCAGTAGCAAAATATTCCAGGACTGCTGCTAGGTTCACCTTCTTGTCTGACTAAAGCCACAGAAACCTGATGCATTTTAGAAATTTCACCAGAAAAAGAAATAACTTCTGAGAGGAATATTGTGCTGTGTATTGGAGGACTCAAGAAAGTCCAGGAAATGAATCTATTTTTGTTAGTAACAATAAAAAGACATGCTCATGTTTCACAGATATTTTAAAGGTGAGACTATTAGCTTTGGGATGAGCTTTGGTAGTTGCTTCTTTTTTCCTTTTTTATTGTGAAAATGATGACCGTTTCTATATCTACCTAGAAAATCCTCTCTTAACAATACTACATTCATCAGTGAAAGCACAGATGGATTCCTTGAGTGGGAGGAGCAGCCAGAAGACGGGGAAGGATTGACTGTCTCTGTAAAATAGGTGAAGGCATGATTACTTGGCTGGGCCAACAATAATGAACTGCCCAAAATGGCTATAAAGGTGTTCTTGATGTGGCTAGACAGTTTCTTAGGTGAAATTGTTATGTGAGTAGTTAGAACTTAGCAATGAGACTGTAATGCTTATAATTCTAGGACCCAATGCTAGAACTACCAGGCATTGGGTTTATACTGCCCAAGGCATTTCTTTGCCTGGCTTTCAATGAAGGCTGATTTTAATTTGTACATAGTGCCTTTGCCTTGTTTAAAGAAAAAAATCATAATAGCTGAAACCCCAATTTGCTCAAATCTGCCCTTTGCAACTGATTTCGTTTACTTATAGGCATAATTACATTTGGAAAAAGTTTTAGGTTTAATAACATCAGCAGTAAAATCAAACCAGCGCACACTGTTTCTAATAATTTATTTCCTACAGAAATTTTAATTGTTCAGATCCACAGATCTGGGTCTCTCTTCCTCCTTGACAAAGGAATGATTTTTGAGTCTTGATTGTCACTGTAACTAGAGGCTGTACTCTTGGTGGTTGGCCTCCAGATTTTATTCTGTTAACACCTAGAGTGAATTTCACATCTTCCTAGATTTGTTTCTGTGTTTGTAGCTCCGATATGAACCTTCTGTCCACGAGGAAATATTTGCACTGCTTAAAGGAGCAGCTTCAGTGGTAGGAGAGGGTGGGACAAGAAGACTTTGCTGTGGCACTTTCATACTCCGAACGTAGTCCAGCATGATGGTCTGTACGTGAATGATAATGGGAGTCTAATCTGCGTCTGCTTGGGAAAGAATCTGAGTTTCAGAAAGAAAACAAAAATAAAAATCAAGGTCTAGATCTCTTGATACATGATCTCGGTGAAATTATTTAACACAATGCATCCTCAGTTGCCTATTTTGTTAGATGGCAATGATAAAAATACCTGCTGACTAGATTGCTGTGAGGACCAAATAAGATTTCTATGCGAAAACAAACTATAAAATACCAGGCATATTATTAAAGGCTCACTGAAAGACTAATGTAGGAGAAGAACGTATATGCTGATACAAAAGAGCCAATGATTGTCTTATCATTACAAAGCAGTTACAAAGTGCTTTTGCAAAAAGAAAATTGCAAAATTTCCTGGAAATCTGAGTGGGTTGCTTGTGATCCGTCTCCTGTGATTCCCCTCAGTCAACAGATCACTTTCAAACATTACACCTGGTAGGGAATCTAAAGCTTAGTGTAATACATTTACCTGGTAGTTATTTGAAAACTAATGTTCTAGTTTTACGTAAATGTGTTCGAGCTATGTTGGTGCCAAGCTATGTTGGTGCCCAAGAGTATCATCTAAGTTTTAGAGTTTCGTATAATCATGTAGTTTTCAAGAGTTAATAAAACGTTAACTACTTAATAAACTGCCAGGGAGCAACTGTGACAAATGTTGCTGGCATCAAGTGTACTGGGAAATAGGGTTTTTAGCAGAAGTGTCTTAATTAGGAGTGGGGCCAGGTTCCATCCTCTATTTCACCTTGGTTTCTGCGTCTGCAGCCAGTCACAAAATTGGTCAGCTTTACAGCCTCAAGCCTCGTGATTGGCCACAAATGAGTCAGATTCCTGTTCTGTCTGGTTTAATGCCATTGGCAAGTCTGTGTAGATGAACAACAAGAAGACTGCCAGATCCATTTGAGGACAAACAGCGTATCATGGTTTGGCGAGCATCCTCTCCTTGCACATAGACTTAGTTTTAGGCACAGGAAAAATAGGACTCCTAATGGAAGGTGAGAAAGTATGTCAAGGTGTTTGAAATATTTTACCTAAAACAAGTAATGGTATAAAATGTGAGGAAAGCTAAGAGCTGGTGAGAAAACAAAGAAAGAAATAATCATTTACAAATAGCTGTTTACCTCACTTCAAAATGATCCTAATCAGGAATTTGCATTTCTTTAAAGCCTTTTTGTTAGTGATAATATCCCTATCCCTATTTCTCAAAAGGCAATTATCACATAAAATGGCTTATAATAGAAGTGTTATTGCTTTCCTGGTGTTCAGCATGTAAGATTTTTATTGGTATACTTGTCTTTTTTTTTCTAAGCACCTGCAATTATATTTACATTCTGACAAAATATAGTAGAGGTGGCACTTAAATCTCCAAGTTCCTGTCTACAATCCTAAGCAATTTTATGGTTTTTTCAGCTATACCTATTTTCTGTAACCATTTCCAGTGCAATTAAGGCACAGAAGTATCATTTGTAAAGTTTCCACAAAGAATATATTTTGTGTCTTGGTCCTAGATAATATTACAGTAACTTGCTTTGTAATTAGCATGGCAGATCTGGGATTAGCTCAGGATCAGAACCTTAGTAGTGAGGCTAGAAGATCTTAGCTTTTGCGTGCAGGAAAATTTCCAACCGAGGAAAGAAGAAAGAGGTGAGGTGCTGGCATTTGTCATCAATAATGTTGAGTGGTCGGCAGGATAGGATGTTGATGGTAGTGCAGTAAATTACCTAACAGATGACAATTTGTGAGAACCGGGAAGAAGGAAGATCACAAACACCACACGAATTCTCTTCCTGGTTCTAGATTAAAATATAGGACTCTTTATTCTTAAGAATAAACAATAAACTTACTTTAGATTTCTATTAAGAAAAGGAAATGAAGTGTATATGAAATATTCTAATTTGTGTTCATACATCAATCATGCATTTTTGAGCATCTTCATAGAGTCTCAAAGGTCTGGGGTTTCCCCCTATTTACAAGCTAAAAAGTTAACCTAATACAGTTTCATAGATACAGGGAGAGGACAGAATCAGGGCCTGTCAGAGAGAGACAAGGACTGCATTACTCATGTTACAGCATGCAAGCTGAACTTCATGTCCATGTCACTTCCCATTCCCCCCAAGGTCATGGCGGCCACATGTAAGGCTGCCATTCACGTGGTGGGTTTGTGTTACAGCTGAAAGTTGTGAGCTTGGGGGAATCTATGGCTTTTAGAGAAAACATGCTCTCTGTCTTGGGAGAGGCATTACCTCCCTCCTCAAGGTTGGCTTGCTGCAGACACAACCCTGAGAAACAGTCTGAATAAAGAGTGAAGAATGGTCAGAACCTGGCATTCTTGGCACCCAGTATGATTATCAGTGTGCTTAGAACCCATGGTGGATTGCCTCTTCTAACCCTTAGGAACTCAAGACAATTATCTTACCAACAACATGTGTCTATTGTAACTTGTATAAATTCTATGCACATATATTTGTAGTTTAAAAGCACTATCATTCCCTCTTTTTGGCGAATAGGAATTTGAGGCTCAGTGTGTTTAAATAAGAAGCTAAAGTCATAAGTAAATGGCACAGCAGGGACTACAATGCAGTATTTTTAATTCATACCATTAGGCTGTTTTTGCATTACTGCTGAAGAATTTGTAGGCTTTGTTGGCTGCGTGTTTTACTGAGGGCTTCTCCATTATTTTATTTACTGCTGTGTACATTGCAGGAAATGACTCCTCCTTTTCATCTATTGCTGCATTTTGATTTTATCAGACTAGTGTTCCTGCATCTTTTCCTTAGCTTAGATAAATCTGTTTATTTCTAAAGCTTCCCCAAAGTTCTAGGAAATAAGGTCAAAACAACAGAATTGACTGTTCATAGAATTGCAGAATTACCGAGATAAAATGTACATCAGACGCAATTTAGTGTAACCACCCCACCTCCATTTTACCAATAAGAAAGCAGAGGTCCAGAGAGCCCCAGTGAATTGCCACCCAAGGTCAAAGGTCTTATTAGTGGTAAACAGAAGAGCCCTAACCATGTTTTTTGTATCTAAAATTTTTTGTCAGCGCACTCTACATTGCCTTCTGAATGAAGAAGAATTCAAGGATATTGGTAGAAACAATACCTTTTCATTATGTGTTCTGAAGTTCTGTTCGGTAACAATAGTATTTCTGTTTTTTTTTTTTTTAATATTTTTTTAATGTTATTTTTGAGAGAGACAGACCTTGAGTGGGGAGGGGCAGAGAAAGAGGGAGGCACAGAATCTGAAGCAGGTTCCAGGCTCTGAGCTGTCAGCACAGAGCCCGACGCGGGGTTTGAACCCTTGAACCATGAGATCATGACCTGAGACACTCAACTGACTGAGCCACCCAGATGCCCCTGTTTTCATGTATAGGAAAATCACCCTAGTTATTGAAATAACAACAGAATTATAATTCCTTTTAATCATGGGTTACAAACTTAAATGCTCTTCTAAGATCAGCAGGTAACTATGAAATAGCCAGTGTGATCATTGGGAGGACTGGTGTCTATGGCAAGCTAGAGAAAGCAAACCCATGCAGACACACTCTGATTCAACATAGTGAACCTTGAAACCTCCTCCCACACCCCACACCTTGGCCAAGTCTGTGTCTGGATTCAGCCCTCCAGCTGCCATTTTATAACACCTGACCTGAATAACATGGTTTAAAATAATTTGCTATATCTTTAAATGTGAACTTGTCACAGGGTTTATAGAGCTTTATAAATATTAAGGTACTAGTTGTCAGCTGCTCTAACCCATCATCATGCTTAAAGAGAAACAAGAGATTCAGTGACTTGCTCAAGTCATTGAAGTCAGTTTGTCACACCAGCCGTGACTAGAACTAAATTGCTAAGACTCCTAGTCCAGTGTTCTTTCTAGTTCATCCTCAAACATTTTTTTTTTAAGAGTATTCACTTTTGTAATAAAAGTGATGACATGGAGCAACACATTTTGCAGATAACCTCTCAGAAATCAATCAATAATTACTTACTGGGTATATTACCACAGGCCCATGCTAAGTGACATGCGGCATACTATACCACATCAGGGATCTTTATTTTGTCATTTCTGCCCTCCGTAATTGGGAAAGTCAAAATACTATTGCAAGTAAATTCTAGGATCTTTGGCATTGACTTTAAGAAAGCTTCAGAAAGGGGCACCAGGGTGGCTCAGTTGGTTAAGCGTCCAACTTTGGCTCAGGTCATGATCTCACAGTTTGTGAGTTCAACATGGTTTGTGAGTTCGAGCCCTGCGTTGAGCTCTGTGCTGACAGCTCAGAGCCTGGAACCTGCTTCAGATTCTGTGTCTCCCTCTCTCTCTGCCCCTACCCACTCATGCTGTCTCTCTCTCAAAAATAAATAAATATTAAAAAAAGAAAGCTTAAGAAAGGAAGGAGATTGTGGGAGACTCGAATGCCTTAACTCTCTGTATTCCAACAATTTCTTTAGTGACATATTTAAGAGAACCCCCTATTATAGCCAAAGGAATATTATGATATTTGCTAGAGGATGCGAGTACTAGAATTATGTGTGTGTGTGTGTATGTGTGAGAGAGAGATTTGAATTGGAATCTGTGCGATTCATTCTTCATGTTAAACCAAAATTTTTGACCATTGATATCCTAAATATTTTGTGGGCCTCTAATGTGAATTTGGTGGCAAGTGCTGATATAGATATAAAAAGTTTGCCAACCAAAGTTGTGCTGATATAGAGAGAAGTTATCTACCTTAATGCAGGTATTATAAGAAATATCAGTTTTAAAAAATAAACTGTTCCTCTATACCTTTGATTTATGTTTTGTTTTCATCAGTATTTAAGTTCTGTGTTCTGATGCTATGGTCAGTTTTATTCTCGTAGGGAATTGCTCTCCTTCGCCTGTTTTGCAACTTGCTTGTCCTTCCTAGCCAATTTGTCACTTCTGCCTTTTTCTTTTTCTCCATTTCAGATGCTCATTCTTATTGCTCTATCTGCAGAACTCTCCATTCTTAGGTACTTTGAAATTAATCCTGATGGGGGGGCAGGGCAAACCTTTTTGTAAAAGGTCAGATAGTAAAAATTTTTGGCTTTGTGGCCCATATGCTTCCTGTTGCAATTACTCAACTCTGCTTTTGTAACGTAAAAGTGGCCTTAGACAGTAAGGTAAACAGGTGGGTGTGGCTGTGTTCCAATAAAACTTTGTTTATGGAAATAGGTAATGGGCTGAATTTGGCCCTGGCTGTGGTTTGCCAACCCCTACTCTGATCCATTGATATTGTAATAGGGAGTGCTTATTCCAAGGGTTGAGGACGATGACACTTGATTGTATAAGAAGTTTCTGTTTATATTTTTCTGTGTCTTCTTATTAAAATGTCTTTTTTTGTTTTGTAATGTATATAGTTAAAGCAGAATGTAAATATAATTTATAGATAAACAACTATACATATATTAGAACCACTGCTAAAACATTTTTGTATTGATAGTAGTGTGGAAAATTGGAGACTTCTCTAACTTTGCATGTTCTTCACAAATACCATGCATTTCGGAATATGCCTCTCTTGTGCTTATACATGAGAAAGGCATTCTCAGTATATGGAGTAGTGTGTGGCGTTGTGAAATACAGAAAGGGTTCTAGAGAATGTTAGGCTCTTATGAGTTAACTCTCTCATATGGTAACATTTTAAATGTTTATTGTATCTTGAGTGAGAGAGAAAGCGTCTGTGTGCTAGTCGGGGAGGGGCCGAGAGAGGGAAAGAGAGGGAGAGAGCGTGGAGCCTGACACAGGACTCAGCCCCAATGCAGGGCTCTGTCCCAACCCGGAACTTCATCCCACGACCACGAGACCATGATGAGTTGAACTGATACCAAGAGTTGGATGCTCAACCTACTGAGCCGCCCAGACACCCCTCACATTCTAACATTTTAGTCAGAACTGCTTCAGCCACTCAGTAGTTTAACATTAGCCTGACTTTCCCTTTAACTGTAATCATTTTCTCCTTGACATTCTCAAGTATTTTCTGAATTATTACTTTCTAAATATTGTTAAAATTATTTCTTATTCTGTATAAGGTGTTTTCCAATTCTGATGATCACTCAGACCATATATTTTATCACTTTTGTTAACCCGACAGCATCTGACAGAAAGTTTGATACAAGACTCCTGGGTGGCTCAGTCGGTTGAGCATCCGACTTCAGCTCAGGTCATGATCTCACCGTCTGTGAGTTCGAGCCCTGCGTCGGGCTCTGTGAGGACAGCTCAGAGCCTGGAGCCTGCTGCACATTCTGTGTCTCCCTCTCTCTCTGCCCCTCCCCCACTCATGCTCTGTCTCTCTCTGTCTCAAAAATAAATAAACATAAAAAAAGAGAAAGTTTGATACAAAAGAGACAACATGTTTATAACTAAATAAAGTGTAAAACAAAACATAATTGACTGAAGGCTCAATCCATCTTTTTAGAGACCACAGTCGAGGCCTCAGCCTACTGTCTAAACCAATACTTGCCTATCTTTTTTAGGAAGTTGTGATACTTACAAAGTTCTGCATGTACTTTGTGATCCATTTCTTCCACTTCTTCTCCCCACCTTCTAAACGTGCCACCGGGAAGTGTTAACTTTAACATCAGTTGCGATTGATTGATTGTGAGACCTTTTTTGTTAATTTCATGAGGCAGTTTGATACAATGTCAGTACTTTGGGGCAATGGTAAATCCTGGGTCAGAATATCCATTATAGGTAGCTAACAGAGGTAACCAAATTGAATCAAAACCTTTTAAATGGCGTAACAGTATTGCTTTTAGTAGCTCACTTTTATCCCATAATAAAGAAGTTGTACGTTTTAAGTGTTGTTGTTGTTGCTGCTGTTCATTTAATTGTACATGCATTTAGAGAGAAAGTTGCAAATGTAAAATATAATAAATACAGTGCATTTTAGTGTGGCGTTGACAAGGTAGAGTTTAAGTTGGGAACACAAAGCAGACCAATGCTAGCATTCTTCGGTACCGGGCTTTTCTTGCACCTGTCCATTTGGTGGAGATTGGTTCTATCTCCGCGTACCCAGTTTCAGGATTACCCTGGATTCTTGTTGGAATATTTGAAACTAGAATAACCGTTTGGACTCTGTGTAGTGCTGGCAACAAGTCAGTATTATTTCCTCTGATATCATCTGTTTCTCTGTTAAGGGCTATATGGAAAAGTTATTCTCTTACAATCTAGCAATTAATTATAATCTTTCAGATAGTCACATTGTAGACATAAACTCCTCTTCCTAGGAGGGGAAAATAAAAATATTTTAAACTGTATTCAGAGCATACCCAAACATGTCACTACTTGAGTTTCCATCTGTATTTGCTTACTTCTCTTTTTGCTTTCTTCTCGTGCTTACCGGGCTCTCGGAATCTGTTTGTAATGAAACAAACCAGACATTTAAACTAGAGGAGACATCTTTTGCAGTAGAAAGACAAGGAGAGGAAGAGGACACATCTTTACTTAGTGCTCTATTTCTGCCAAGTGCTTATTCTAGACACTTCTCTTGTGTGAAAAGCTTCCTTTTTTTGTATGTGTCTGAACATGTTTATTACTTATTTGTTTATTTAATTTTGTGGTTGACAACTAGACAGGTTATGTTAATAAAAATATACGTGTGGCATGTGGGTGGTCATATGCCAAAATGCTGTGGGTACGTGTAAAGGAAGGGGGTCGTCAGTAAGAGTATGTAGGCAGAAATAGGGAGTCATCAGGTGTGGTAGTGCCTTACAAAAATCGATAGCAAATGCCTGTCATTATTCGTAGATGTCGATCCATATATTGTTCAGTGTATAATCTATCTTAACACATTTAAACTTAAGGCAGATATAAGTCATTCTGTCTTTATTTAAATAGATTGACTTCAGCACCTTAAACTGAAACATGTGTCAAGATACATACATAGAAATTCGCTCAGTATTTATACTGGATTAGATCAGGTGACTGGGTCGAGGATTTGGGGTTTGTTATGTTAGAGCATATGGGCAAGTTGTAGGCTAGAAAAGACGTATGCTTTTTTCAGTTTCCTCCTAATTATAGAATCGTATCTATATCAATAAAAGTTTATATTTAACTTGGTAAGAAGTGTATGTGGTGAGCAAAATAATTGTATGCTCCCATGCATCTGTAAAGCATAAATTAGATTTTGATAAAAAGTAAATTGATTCTTGATAAAGTTTTGAATGTTAATGGGACAAACATTCCCATCTGACTCTAACCATTTTCTATTCTTGCAGTATCTTTTTCAGTGATATAGGCTGACTTTTTTTTTTTTTTGGCACCCACATGTAGCAAATAACTGTGAAACATTTCAAACCTCAAAGTGACACTAAAACTGTGAAGTATGAAATGGAAGTGCCAGCGTGTGTGAGACACATTGCATAGCACTGCTCAGTAATTCAGTGTGTGCGTGCAAGAGAAATGACAACACCATTGCAAGATGCAACATGATTTATGCCTCAAAAATTAATAAATAAAGCAACCTCCATTTGCAAACACTCCCCGATGCCTTAACGCTACCACCTTCTATGTTTAGCAGTCCTGCCCTAGTAATTACACCTTTCTCACCCCAGGAATATCTGCTGTGAGGGATAAGATGATAAATGAATACTCTCCTTGCCATGTCAAGGTTACTAAATGGTTATGATTAAGGGCTGTGGTATTTTAGGCTTCTCAATGAATGCTTGTATTTTTCTCCCTAATATGTGAATTTAATTAGCTTTACATTGGTTTATCTTTATATCTGTCACCTACTCCTGATGACTGCTACCTTCCCAGGTTTCTGCAGACATTGTTCTAGGTAGGGTCAAATGAGATCTTTGAGTTCTTAAAGTCTAACTCAGGGCCTGTGCTGGAGTGTTGTTACATATTTACTTGCTCCCAAGACTCAGTTTGGGTATTTTTATGCCTCACTTTTAGGAAACATGTTCAGAGAGATTTGGGGTTACTAACAAGTCTCCTGTGTTCTCTAGATTAGACACAATGGGAAAGAAAGATGAGGTCCTCGGGTCCCCCTGGTGATGCCTTAGTGGTACAGGAGCCCTGCTAGGTAAAGCAAGTGCTGAGGAATTTATGTTCTGTCTTTGTGAAAAGCATAAGAGACAATACAGACATCAATGATAGCAGCAACAATTCCCTATTCCTGAGTGCCTATATAGGCAGTGCTTTATATGCAGATAGTTTACAACTTATTGAACACATTAGAGTCTAATCTATAACACTCAGAAGTATCATTCTCTAATTTTCATGTTTGATGAAACTGAAGCTTAGAGAGGCTAAGTGGCCTCCCCAAGGCCAGCGGTGGACCAGTCGCCTCAGTCTGCTGATCCATATGCCTAACACTGCTCATTTTAAGTATCTCATACTCTCTGGTATGATGTATTTCCTGAAGGAATGAGTGTTTTCAAAAACTCCTGAGAGCTATTGCAACAGAATGGTTTAGTACTAGAGAGTTTAGTAGGTGCCTAGCTATAAGCTAAAAGAGAATAGTGCTAAGGTTTTTGAAGTCCTAACCCAAAGATAGACTTCCTTGCTTGATGAGGAGGGAGCATGGGAACAGATATGAAGGGTGGTGACCTGACAAAGCTAGATAGAACACTCACACATCTGGAAGTCAGTTCTTTAACTTCCCTCAGCGTGGCTCATCTGTGAGAGAAAGGAGTGTGTCAACCCTGCTTATGTTAAGTTTTTATCTTTATCTATCTATCTATGTAGCTATCTATGTATCTAGTATCTATCTACCTACCTACCTACCTGCCTAGCTATCTATATCCATCCGTCTATCCATCCACATCTACCTATCTTGATAAATGCAAGATTTCTGTATCAGAGACAGACTTAATTAATTCAGAACTTCTTACCTCAGTTTCCCTGTGCCTCATGTACAGTGGAGTTAGTACACAAAGAGAAACTCTGCAGTTGAATATTAGAACTTATTTGGAGGTATTTGGCACATTTGCCCTACCTTCCCTGGAGTGGGGGGGGAGAAAAGAAGAGAGAGAGAGGAATAGGGAGTGAGAGGAGAAGGGAGAGGGGGAGAGGAGGGAAGCAGAGAGATAGATAAAGAGGGAAAGGGAGCGAGAGAGGGAGAAAGAGAGCTAGAGTGAGTGCAAGAAAACTCACAAGTGCTTTATAAATGTTAAGTAAGTCCATTGGTGGGGGTGGGGGAGGAGGTGAAGTGCTGGTCGGTCTGTCTCCAGGGCAGGTGCCTTTAAATCTCTCTCATGTCTCTACCTCTAACTTGGTTTGTTTGCCATTCAAGCATCCTTTAACCCAGGTGCCAGAATTTGTTGCCCAGAAAGCCCCGACAGTGCACAAAAGTAAAAATCTTCATGGAGATTTATCTCCTGACACCTGTTTTAATTTTGTGTAAGGGAAATGTCAAGATTGGCTGACTAGGGATATACACCAGTATTTTCCCATCAAGTGGACCAGAGCCCAGTAAGCCCGAGTGAAGGTTCAGATTTGTAAGAGTCATTTAACTGTAGCCACATCTTTGGTTTTTATTGTTGTTTGTTTTTTTTAGTTGTTTTATTTTTTGTAGGTGAGGGTGGACCAAGAAGAGCAATATAAATACATTTCTTCCGGGCAATTTTGTTAAGCCTTTGGCTATGGTATTTACTTGGTGGAGATTCAGCTATTTCACCAGGGGATATATGGCGTTACTTTGATTTTGGGGGAAGAGTGTGTGCTACCTAATTTGCCAAAGGCTTAATGAGTACTGCTGTATTTTATGATGAGATAAGAGAGAAATGAATGCTCGATAGAAAAGTTTTAGGCATAGGAATATTGATTTAGCATAATGTGACTTTGTGTTTTGTTTTCAATATGTTGTGCTATTACTAAAAGTTTACATACTTGATATAGTATTTTGGTGGCACTTTATTTTATAGCACATATAGCTTTCACTTTATAACATATTACCTGTCTGCCTCATATCCTGTATGGACATGATCGATGTTATGATATTTTAACCATTGCCACCACAAATAGTACTGAGCATTCGCTATGTACTGGATGTTGTGCCAAGTCCTTTGTATGTATTACTCATCCACTCCTCGTGGTAACCTACTATCATCATACACATTTTACAAGTGAACAAGATGAACTCAGAGATACGATGCAACACTCTGAGGGTCATACTGGTGATAAAGTTCAAATTTATACCCCCTCGGGTCTCTGTGTCCTCTTAACCATTTTTCTATGTGATCTCAAATAAAAAATGCAGTATACCCACCTAGCGGATGAGATTCGGATTTCTAAAATAGGACATCAGTTAACATAATAATTTGTACCTGGTAAGATATTGAATTGATTATACTTGAGTAAATTGTCTTAAACGTTATTGGAGTTGTATAATCTTTGTCTTCTTTTTCATTACCATTACATTATATTTTTAGATTCCTGAAAATAGTTATATATTTGTTGTTTTAGTACATTTCGCATTATTGTTTTACACACTGAGGTCTCATAGTAGAGTTAAATTGTACTGACGAAACTTGTATTAATTCCTAGTATTCTTCATTTGACATCAGAGAGAGCTTTATATTCTCTTTAATTTAATTCAATCTGCTCTTGGTTCCTGGTAGAGTTTTGTTTATTCATTTGGCATTTATTGAGTACCTAATATATGCTAGGCTAGGCACTTTAGGTATTTGTTCAACAAATGAATGAATGATTTCTTTACTGTGTGATTAGTGGAATATAAACTTTTGGAAAGTGGTGTTGATGTTTTCCCCTTTTCTTATAACCTCCACGGTCTCTGGCACATGGCTGAAGGAGGTAGTCAATTACCCTTCCTTAGTTGAATGATATTATATTGTGGGCAATAATACCTATATGAGAATGAAGTAGAAAAATATACAGTGAAATCCGAAGTATTCAGACTTGTCTAACATATCACCTTTCTGACTAAAATTCATTATATCTGTACCTGCTAAATGCATTAACAAATTATTTCACTTATTCAATTAACATTTATTGGGTTTCTGATTTATAATGCTATGCATGAGTTAGAAAGGGAATAAAAATGTCTCTATTCATAAATAGCTAATAACATACTAGAAGAAATTCATTCATTCACTCTCGATCATTCACTCACTCTTTATTAAGCATCTACTATATGCCAGCCACTCTTCTTGACACTGATGATGTAGTTGTGAAAATGGAACTTACATTCTGCTGGGGTAGGATTGGCAATAAGTATATGAATAGAGAAGATAATCATAAAACACAAAGATCACAATGAAGGAAATAGAACGATAAAATAGACTGTGGGGATGTATTTAGATGCAAATGTCTCGAAGGCATCTCTGAGGAACTCCTATTTGATGTGAGAGCTCAAGGAGAGGAAGACCAGTGGTGTGCCGGTAAACTAGTACTCTGGGAAAAGAAAAAAAAAAAAAAGCCCAATTTAACATGTCCTGACTTTCATGGTGTAAATATCCCACTGTGGTTAATTTTTAGGCTACCAAGGGTTTAACATCTGGATCGCAAAAATGTCTAAAAATTTAACAATCGGCCATTGAAAGTTGTATAAGCCAGCTGCGGCACATCAGTGGCAGCGATATGAAGAGAAATCCAGGCAGTGGAAAAGCCTTGAGAGGGGACGGGAATTGACTCGTCATAGGTTCTGAAAGGAAACCATTGTGGTTGTAGAGTAATGGCAGAGAAGATAAGGATAGTGATATGAAATGTGTGAGGGATGACCAGGAATCAGATGACGTAGGGTCCTGTAGGTAATGGCAAGGAATTGATTTTTGTTTTAAGAGTGGTAGAAAGTGATTGAATGGCTTGAAGGCAAATGTTACGATCAGAATTCCATTTTAACAAGATATGTTGAGCTCTATGTGGAAAATGAATAGAGGCCAGAGGTAAATAGATTAACCAAAAAGCTATTTTTCACTCCTAATGGTGTAGGTTGGGTTATCGTTCAACACACGTTCACTCTCTTCCTCTTCCACCTTGGATTGGAGTATGCTTCCCTGACCCACTGATTGTGAGATTGGCCCTGTGCTTGCTTTGGTCAATAGACGGTAAGAAGACATGATACAAGCAATAGCTTTAAATGTATTGGTGGTTTAACTTGTCTCTTATACTCCTCAATCTGCCATGAAAAACTGTGCCCCAGGTAGCTGCACTCTCCAGCCTGGCCCATCTAAGCCAGTTGACTCAGAGCTGCTCTGGTCAAGCTGAGGAGCTGTGAGCAACAAAAATCTAAACTTGTAATCCACTGATTTTTGGTTTGATATTCTATGCAGTATTATACTGGCAAGTGTTGTGGTATTAGTGAAATTAGAGAGAAATGGCCAAATTTGAGATACATCTTAGTGATAATTAATGAGTCTCTGATTTGAATGGGTGGCTATATGATAATATTGTTTACAGACAAGAGAAATACAAGGAAGAACAGTTTGAGAGAGAAAATCAAGAGTTCTGTTAAATATATTTTAGATACTTATTAACATGTAAGTTCACATGTAAGATAGTTGTATACGTGAGCGAAATTTTGAGGATAGGTGTGGTATAGAGAATGAAGGTTTAGGGTAATTGGTATATGGACATAATTTGTCCAAGGACCTGGATGAAGTCTCCCAAGGAACAAGTGAAATTAACACAAAAGGGCTTGTGATAGAGACTCAAGGCATTCCATTCAATAGAGGTTTGATAAAAGAGAATAAGTCAGCAAAGGAGATTGAAAATGAGCAGCCTGGTTTTCATAGGAGCAAAACCAGAAGAAAATGTCTTGTAATCCCTTCACAAGAGAGTTACCGTTGCCATTGTGTCCTGCTGAAGACCCTGGAAAAAGCAGACAGAGATTTGTCCAGTGGGAGTGACAGCGTGGAAGTCATTGTTCCCTTGATAGGGTGTCTGAGCAAACTGTACTAGGAGTGGATCAGAGGTTGGGGTGAGGAAGCGCAAGCTATGTGTAGACAGCCAGTTTAATCATTTTCCTATAAAGCAAAGAGAAGGTTTTGTTGGTTTTGTTTGTTTGGAAGTGATAGCTGTGATAATGACTGCATTAAGAGGTAATCCAAGTTAAAGCTTTTCATTTAAACTTGGTCAATTCGTTTACCCCCACACTCACTGTTTCTTTCAAATCTTTGCCACTCTCTTGAAGATCCTTATCTAAGTTCTATACCCCTCTCCCAGTAATGATCTCACCTCCTACTTCATGGAGAAAAAAAGTTCTTGATGGCGAACTCTCTAGAAACTTATTCATAGCTACCTAAAACCTTCTCTACCTTCTTTGAAAGAAAAATATCTATTTTCTCTAGATTATGGCTAAATTCTATCCCTTCCCTTCTTGCCAGAAATCTACCTTATCAATTACATATTATTTCCTTACTTTATGTCTCCACCTTATCCTTTCTTATAGTATTATAAGCATCCTAAAGTCTCTTCTTCTTAAAAATATAGCAACATCAAAACATTCTTTCTCAAACTTACGTCCCCATGATGGTCATTTCATCTCTTTTCTCCTCTTCAAACCACACTTTTTAAAAGGAGAGTCTACATTTATTATTTCCAGTTAGTTTATTCCTCCATAGCAGTGAAATCTTGCTTCCACTTCTCTTTCCCTTTAACTGTCCACCAATAGACTCCTAATCACAAAAGCAAAAGGATATATTTCATTCCTTATCATAAATGTATGAGGTAATGGAAATAGATTTTCTTAGCACTGCAATTGGAATTACTCAATTATTTGTGTAATTATTATTTAGTTATTGAATTCCCTAGGATATAACCTTCATAATCCCCACCTTATGTCTTGCATCCCTGGTGCCTAGCAGACTGCCCGTCACATTAGAGGCATTTGGTAAATATTTGTTGAATTAATGATTGAATAAGTGGATGTTGTATAAAAACACAATCCCTGTCCTCAAGACCATGAAAGAGTTCACAATCTAGGGAGGAATTGGCATTCTATATAACACACATGTGCTAGAAATTCCAACAGTAGAAAATCATATGACATCTACCCAGCCCACACACTAGAATGTGAAATGTCAGTAAATTGCAATCTGTCATTCTTGACTAATGAATCTGTCTATAAATTTGCAATGTTAAATTTTAAGTTTTATTCTAATTCATATGAAATTGAATATAATTTAAACAATGGGTCTTAGAAAGAGAGAAAGGTGAGAAAAGCATTTTATAATCACTTAATATACAAAATCTAAAATCTCATTTTTTGAATGAAAAGAATCTTCATTTAACCTGTGTGAAGCCCTTTCTTAGTATCATTAAGTCTCTGTGTTGAAGAGATGTTAACATTCCTCTAGCCCAACTATTTTCATGGTACCAAGTTCCTTAATTAATGTTTTCTGGTAAGTTCCTGTCCAATCTCTGCTAGGAGACACCTGTGATGGGGAACACATTCCCTTTTACAGTATCCAATATCTGAACTATTGAAACTCTAAATTCCAGAAAACTAGGTTCCTGCTAACTTCCATTTGTCTGATTTAACTAAGATGGGCTGCTTTTAGGCACCCGAATTAGCCACCTGAATTAGAACTTTGGAACAGCCAAAATATCAGCCAGAAATTATTTATTAATCACAAGGGGAAAATGTACATTTATAATAGAAATATTTGACAGTTGCCACCTAAATCAAATGCCCAAATTTAGTAACACCTTTTGATGAGATGTGATAGGAAGGACACCACACCACTTCTGTACTATTTCAGTCAAAATTTCTAAATCTTAATCTAGTTCTAAAGAAACAATGGGAAGAATTCAGATTGCCTTTAAGATGAAAAAAGGATAGGAGGAATGTGCTAGGTAAGTGCTGTCCTGTTGAAAGGCAATGCAAACCACAGATGCAATTTGAAATTTTTTGGTGGCCACGTGGAAAAAGGTAAAGAGAAACAGGTGAAATTAATTTCGATTATATATTTTATTTAGTCAATATAGGAAAATATTACATAAATATTTAATAAATAATGTTTTAATATGAAATATATTTTTCTAGTAAATTTTAGAAATTCAGAGTGTATTACAGTACATATAGTACATCTTAATTCAGAATAGCCACATTTTAAGACTCAGTAGTCATATGCTGGTAGCTACCATATTCACAGGGCATTTCTAGGTTAAAATAGATCTAAGAGATATATATGGTCCTTGTTTGGATCCTGGATTGAAATAAATAAGCATTTATAAAAGATATTTGGGGGACAGTTAGGGGAATTTTTATAGTGAATTTATTGGATAATATTATTTTATCAATGTTAAATCCTTGGGTGGGGATTATGAATGTGTAAGAAGTATTCTTAGGAGCTATGTAATGAAATATTTAAAGGTGCAATGTCATACTGTTTGCAGCTTACATTCAAATGGTCCAGCAAAAGATATATTATGTATATATGTATATACATATACATATATGTATATATTTTGTGTATACATATCAGTAAAATTATAAAATTTGATTTGGGGGCATCTGGGTGGCTCAGTTGGTTGAGTGTCTGACTTCGGCTCAGGTCATGAGCTCATGGTTCATGGGTTTGAGCCCCGCGTCGGGTTCTGTGCTGAACATTTGCTCAGAGCCTGGAACCTGCTTCAGATTCTGTGTCTCCTTCTCTCACTGCTCCTCCCCTGCTCGCACTCTTTCTCACTCTCTCAAAAATAAAAGTTAAAAAAAAATAATAATAGATAAAATTTGATTTAAACAACTACATTAAGAAGGTTAATTTATTGGGGTGCCCGGATGGCTCGATCAGTTAGGCATCCGACTCTTGGTTTCTGCTCAGGTCATGATCTCAAGATTGTGAGTTTGAGCCCCATGTCAGGCTCTGCACTGGGAGCACAGAGCCTGCGTGAGATTCTCTTTTCCTCACTCTCTGCTCCTCCCCTGCTCACACTCTCTTTCTCTCTTTCTCTCTCAAATAAATAAATAAATGTCAACTTATTATATCAATATAGAACAACGAGAGGATATACATTTTCAGACAAATATGAAACATTATGAAAATCGACTACACACTGTTTTATGGAGTAGGAGTCAATAAACTTCAATGAATTTGGAATTATACATCATGTTCTCCAATTACAGTGAAATTAATTTAAAAACAATGACAATGAGGTGCGCCTGGGTAGCTTAGTTGGTTAAGTGTCGGACTTAGGCTCAAGATCATGATGCTGCTGTTTGGTGTCAGCACAGAGCCTGCTTTGGATCCTCTGTCCCCCTCCTCTCTGCCCCTCCCCTGCTCATGTGTGCATGCACACACACTCTCTCTTTCTCTCAAAAATTAATAAGCATTAAAAAATAAGTACAAACTCATGATAACGAATTAAAAAGTTAAAAAAATGACACTGATAATTTAAAATCCCATAATTTGAAAATCAAGTATTACTTATGGAAAGTAAAGGGGAAGGATTGGAGGTTATTGTAGTTTGAAGCAGGAATCCAAGGGAGGAAGGTATTAGTGTTCAAAGGAAACAAGACAGAAGTCTGTTTTTGGGGCCCTATGTTTGGGAAAGGATGGAAGGGGTTTAATGATGGATTGTAGGAGGAGATTGAGGGGGAATGAGTATAAGTAACTTCCGAGTAGATGGATGGATGGGAATGTCATTAATTGTGAAAGAGAAATGTTAATTGGGATGTCTTGGGACATGTGTACAGAGATAGTTAGTTATTCAAATTTGGCTCTTGAGAGCAGTCTGGGCAAGATATATAGATTTTGTGATGCATCTGCATTTAGATGATAAATTTAGCCGTGGGCTTTGGCCAGATCATTCAAGTAAAGGGTTAGAAGGCAGCCAAAGAAAGAAAGACCTGTGGGACATACACAACAGCTGGTGGTGGTCAAAACAAAATGAGTCCATGAAGAGACAGGTGAAATAGTCAGAAGCGTAGAACTCAAATGGTGATTGATTCCGGGTGAATGAATGATCCGTTCCAGCTGAACTCTCGGGAAAGCATGGTACATACTGTAAGGACTTAAGTCCTTTGATCAGCAGTTCCAATGCCTTATGTTCCATATGTTTGATTTCATTACAAAAACCCTAAATATTTATTGCTTTACCTGCATTTTCTTTTCCCAGTCTCCCTCTTTGTGTCTTATTTACCAATTATTGTAACCAGAGGTGATTTATAGTTTATATTCCAGAACTGAATTCTGGAGTTTGATGTAATTGGTTTAAAGACTAGATTTTACATAAAGGGAATAGTTATGAACTCTGAGATGATATAATTTGCCTAAAGTCACAAATAAGTCTGGTTCCCCATCCAAAGATTTATTAAACTAATTAGTAAGTAATGTTAGATTTTTTATATGCTTTAATTGCCTTTCTAGAAATCTCTTTTTTAAGGGATATAACTATGCTTTTTTTTTTTTAAATTTTGGATGCAGTCCTAAAATGATTTAGTTAAGTGCTACTGTAGAGGGCTTTCAGTTGAACATTTAAATAGATCATGCCTGAAGTTTTTAACAGATTTTATTAAAAATGGGCATATAGGGGCACCTGGCTGACTCAGAAGAGCATGCAACTTTTGATCTCAAGGTTGTGGGTTCAAGCCCCATGTTTGGTGTAGAGATTACAAAAAAAAAATAAATTGAAAAACCAACAAAATGGGCATGTCTTTTGCTTTATTAATTATTATAGTAACAATCTTACTTTCTTTGGCATCATGTAAAATTCACTCCTTAGATCTCTGGATCACACATTCTCGTGCTCTTTCCTCCCTATCCTTTTTCTCCTTTGCTTTTCTGCGATAATTTTTGCTGTTAGTCATGCTGTCCATTGAGAGTGCCAGTTGTGTTTTATTAATTCTTATGCCTTACATCTCTCCTGTCTAGGAGTTAGCATAGCAATTTTCAGTCAGTAGATATTCCTGAAATAAAATAAATATGCATATTGAGTATCATATTGATTAATAATGCAGGCTCCAAGGACTGCCTACCTGGGTTTGACTCTACCTGGGTTTGACTCTACCTACTGTAAGCTGTGTAACCTGGGGCAAGTTAATCTCATTCTCTGATTAATTTTCCTCATCTGTAAAATGGGAATAATTATAGAACCTAATTTATGGTTTGCTTGTAAGAGTAAAAATATGATAGCCCATGTATAGGAATTAGGACACTTAACATATGGCAAATAGTTTTAAATGTTTCTACTTTTAAGACTCAAACTTATAAGTTCCTTCCCTTCTTGCTTGTAATGTATTTCTCCATCTACTATGTGTCTTTACATAAAGTATGTCTTTTGAGCTCTATACCCTTTAAAGTAAGCAAGACAGAAATGATCTTTCTCTGAAGTAGGGCCCTGAGCTGCAGGGGCTGTAGGGATGAAGGAACTTATAGTCAGAGGGATAGAGGTTGGAGCCCTGCCTCTGTACTATACATTTTTTTTAATGTTATTTATTTTTGAGTCAGAGACAGATTGTGAGTGGGGGAGGGGCAGAGAGAGAGAGAGACACAGAATCCAAAACAGGCTCCAAGTTCCAAGCAGGCAGCACAGAGCCCGATGCAGGGCTTAAACTCACAAATAGTGAGATCGTGACCTGAGCCGAAGTCAGACACTTAACCAACTGAGCCACTCAGGCGCCCAGCCTCTGTACTTTTAAACTTCCTAGATCTTGGGTAAGCTGTTCTCCTTTGTAAAAGAGAGTAATCACTGTATTTCACCAAAAAACAAACAAAAATGCCGAAAACTGACTCTGAGGTTAAATGTGAGACAATTTACAGGGAATGCTAACCAATATCCCTGGTATATAAATAGTCAATAAATTTTAACATTCTGTTTTCCATTTCTCCACAATTTTTATATTCTGTGTTATATATTTTAAATCTAAATTAACATAATGTAGTCAACTGTGTTCTTTTATTTGTTAGTACTGACACATCAACTAGTTTGTAAATATTTCTAAAACAGAGGGTTTCACTTCATAAGTTCCCTATATCTTTAATGTATCTTTCTTTTACCTGAGCTGGTAGCTAGAAAGTTCTTAATAGATATTGACTTAATATTTTGTTATAAGGTTTGAAACTGTATTAGTCCTATTATCTATACAAAATAGAAAGGAATAGGTATTTTAAAATATTTATGTAAATTTCACTTTAGACTCTAAAAACTCGATTTTTTTAAAGCAGAATTTGCCTATTCTGGACTTCAGTCTTGCTCTGTCAAATTGATGAGTGTTCCTACTTACATTATCTAATGATTGCTAAATTATTTTAAAATAGCAAGCTCTCCTTGAAAGCTAAATCTTATGACAATAATGATGATAATAATGCTGAAATGTATAAACAGGGCTGTTGGTATTCATCGGTATGTGCTGTGCTGTTGCAGACAATTCGTGGGGAGCTATCTCCTTTCTGATATATGCAGTTCATTTACTCTATACCTTCAGTACTAAATTTTGGTAATTGCAAAACATCTGAGGAGCATGGGGTGAAAAAAACCACTCAAATGTGTTTGTAGAGTATCTTTGTGTTAGTAATTTGTTTGAAAAATATTGTACCTCTTGTTATTAAAAAATCTGTGATTTGTAATTTAATTCAAAAAATGCACTTAGAACTTGAAAACAAAGAGTATACAATTAAAGGTTTTCTTTTTCTTTTTTTCTTTTTAATTCCAGAACAAGTTAAACTGGGGAAAATAGTGACTAATATTGAATCAGTGAGTAAAAATATGGAGAGAGAAAAGCATCAGCACCACGGGAAGTCCAGGTAATGTGTAATTAGCTCACCTATAGAAAATATATAGTTTTATTCTACTGTGCCAATACTTCCTGACCAATTGTTGTAGTTTCTCAAGTCTTTTAACACCCCGTTCAGGAGGCTAATTTATCCTTCTGCTTGAGTCCCTTAAAGCATATCAATTATCAAAATTTTAGTTTTCAGTTCAATTAACTTTTGAACTGGAGGATGTCTGAGTAGTTAAGCAAACCATCTGGGTTTTACAGTGCGTAAGCTCAAATCCAATTTGTGGTTTTCTTGAGAAAAATGCCATATTTTATGATAATATTACATAAGTTTGGAATTTTAATAATTCATCTGCAGCAATTATGGAGCAGAGTTAAGTTATAATTTTTCTTTTTTAATTTTGTAAGTTAAAGTTAGTCTTTTTCTAACAGAAGGTGAGACTGAACCTGTAGAGCATAGTTTCAGGGAAGGCATTTGCTTCTTCTTCCTAAAGGTATGTGGAGAGGGGTCCGTTACTTTTCTGAATTGTTCCACTAAAGAGCATGATCATCTTCAAGGTAGCTTTACAATTGTGTACATAACCGTTGGCCCTAGGGCTACAGAACCTCTAAAGGCCCTCCAGCCCATTTTGTAGGCACATTTATACTTGTAGAATATCAATGCTGCTCTGTTAAAATGTGTTTTCCAGTGGTTCGTTTTACAGTATTTCATTATGTAACATTGTCAGAAATTTGGGGTAGTTGGCACATTTATAAATAATAAAAATTTGAGAAAATGTTGCCCTGGCTGTAAAGAATATCATGGACCTTCCAACATTTATCCAGCAATCTGTGCTTAACACTAGGAGATTGATGCTCAGAAGTCAACACTTTCTTGGCATAAGTGTAATGTGATATTCAAATTTGGAAGAGTGGAATATATATAAAGCAATAATAGTAAGAGTTTGGTTTTATCCATGGTAGGGGAAGATGTTAATTGCAAAGGAAAGGAAATGATTATATTGGGAATTTACCAGTTAAAAAAAATTTGCTTTTGGCCTTAATTTAAACTAAGACCCAGGTTGGTCTAGCAGAGTGGTAACCGCTGAAAGAGCAGTTAATAGACCAATTTAACCAAATAGTTTAGAATTTCAAGTAAGGTTTTAACAACTAGAAAAGTTAACTGAACTAATTTGAGAATCTACCATTTTCTGTGTATTTGGATGGGACTGAAAATTCAGGAAAGAGTAATAATGACTTAGGGACAAGTGGAGCACTCATTAGTAATAAATCTGATCAGGTAGAATATCTTTCAATATGGCTTTCTCAAGAGAGCTGTGTCTCTCTCAAAGAATTGTTTTTTCTGCAACTGGTGGAAGATAAAGGTCTCTTGACACACTAACATCCCATTTTTAATGAAAACATGTCCTACCTAATGAGGAAGATCAAAACCCTCTGAAATTAAGAGCAAGTCCATGTACTTCCAGTAACAGCCTGGGGCACATAAAGCCTGAACTTCAATCCACTAGGGTTGCTTTGTCTTTATTTATAGCTACCTTATGGCGGTAACTTGTTTCCTACCTTGCAGTTAGCTTCATTTCATTAATGTTAGAAGTGTGATGGGAATACAGAAGGAAAGACAAATAAGTGTTCTGGGACATGGTGACACAGGGTGTTAGGAAACCTGTGCTTAACTAGACAAATAAGATGCCATTAGAATGAAATTTTTACTGAAATCTGGTTCACCACATAATAAAGATAAGGAAACTTAGCCTTGAGGAGATAAGCAATAGAAAGGACAATAGAATCAGTCAGAAATCAGGTCAGGGGTTGTTAACAATGGAAGGACAGGTTCCAGCACTAATTAGCACAAATTGCCCAACTCTTTGTGAGACTTTTGGAAGATTTCTGTTCAATACAAATAGGCCCCTGTGAGGGAAGCTGTATATAGACTACTTACAATTCTCCTGAAGATGCCTTGGAAAATACTAATTTCTAAGGGTGACACATAATATTTTTAGGTAGACCATAAAAATATTGGCTCCACAAAAGAAATTTCCTTGGATAATACATGAAGAAATACAATCTTATAAATGTATGAGTTTGAAATTTCCCAGATTTCTCTATGTTTGGTTTGCAGAGCAGAACCAAAATTGAATACCTCTGCATTTTCAAATTTAAGGAAGTGAAGTTCTTCAATAAATCTTTGAATTCTAACTTCAAAGATTACCATGCATTAACATGCTCTTTTTATGACAATAATGATAAATGTGAGTGCATTCTAAATGTTGATTTTACACCAAGGAAATTAATTTTCTATGCACTTATTTATTAAAGCTATTTTTTGTTGTTGTTGATAATATTTGGTGCATTTGATGGTATGACAACTGCATTTCTGTAAATGAATTCTGTAATTCAGGCAAGTGATCCCAGACTTCTTCCCCTAGTTTTGTGACCATTGGGAGTTTGTTATGTGTTACTTCACAATTTGTATTTAGGTTATTCTGATCAAGTTAATAATAAAATGAGATTGTAAAATAATGATAGAATCCCTTGCTGTATTTCACATTTGTGTTGAAATGTTCCTACCATTTCACTTTAATGCTTATAAAATATTTTGCTTAAGTGGATAAACTGTGGTCTGCTTCTGTTAGAATCTTTCATCAATAGGGAATCATCAAGCAATGCAATTAATAGTCCTAATCTGGAGATTTATATATATAACCATGGTCCAGATAGAAGAGAACAAAGAAAACTGTCATTGATCAGTGTATCTTGGCCCTTTCTTTGGCGACATATAAATAAATTCTAGAATTTTAAATGCGGTTTTGCAAAGCTGACTATACTCAAGTCTTTCATATTTTCCCTTGACTGTATGATTTCGTTATACTAGCGATACTGCAGTTCTTTGGCCAACTGCATAGGTGTGACCCCATGAGTGACAGCTAGACTAAAGGATCCTATTAAGTCAGTCATTTATTTACTGAGTGTCATCTGTTTGCTCAGTGTGAAACTCTGCCACAGAGTCTTCCCTCAGAGACCCTAATTTTTCGATGGGCAAAATGTTTTAAAATCCTAACAATTTCTTTAAAAATTTTTTTTAATGTTTATGTATTTTTGAGAATGAGAGAGACAGAGCACGAGTGGGGGAGGGGCAGAGAGAAAGAGGGAGACAGAGAATCTGAAGCAGGCTCCAAGCTCTGAGCTGTCAGCACAGAGCCTGCTCGACGCAGGGCTCGAACTCGCCAACTGCAAGATCATGACCTGAGCCGAAGTTGGATGTTCAACTAACTGAGCCACCTAGATGCCCCTAAAATCCTAAAAATTTCTATAACATTTATATAACATTTGAACTAGCAATTCCATTTCTGGGCATTTATAATAAGAAAAGAATTGGATAGGTTCACAAATATGAATGTTTGAAGATTTTTATCCTTGTTTATAAATACCAATAAAGTAGAAGCAACCCAAATACCCAGCAAAAGAAGACTGGTAAATAAACCATCAGTATGTTGACTCCATACAATGGAATGCTTTGTGAAGGGTCACAATGACAGTGTACCTCTCTGTACATTTACAAATAAAGAAATTCATGAATTAAGTTAAAAAATGAGGTAAAGGGTTCATATTCATATATGTGCAAATAAACAGAGAAGGTATGAAATATAGTACACATGTTAATTATGACAAATGGAGTTAGTCTAAAATAGTAATAAGGAGTTAGTTCTTGAAGTCTCACTGCTTGGATTCAAATCCTGGCTCCACCCATTTCTAGCTGGGATAATTTTAACTATATACTACTTAACCCTTGAATGTCTTACTTTCTTCATTTGTAAAAGAAGAAGTGGTATATATATACAATGGAATATTACGTGGCAGTTGCTATTCGCAACAATGTGGATGGAACTAGACTCTATCATGCTAAATGTAATAAGTCAGTCAGAGAAAGACAAATGTCATATAATGTCATTCATATGTGGGATTTAAGGAACACAACAGATGAACATAGGGGAAGGGAAGGAAAAGTAAGATGAAAATAGAGAGGGAGGCAAACCATAAGACACTCTTAAATACAGAGAAGAAGCTGAGGTTTGCTGGAGGGGAGGTGAGTGTGTGTGGGGGAATGGGCTAAGTGAGTGATAGGCATTAAGAAGGACACTTGCTGGGATGAGCACTGGGTGTTATATGTAAGTGATGATTCATTGGGTTCTACTCCTAAAACCGATACTACACTGTATGTTAACTAACTTGAATTTAAATAAATAAATAAAAAAAATAAAATGGATATAATAATAATAAAAACCCTGAGTCTTATTGTGAGGATTAAATGTAGTATGACACAGACAGAACTTAGAATAGTGTACCTGGCCTTTAAGAAGCGTTTAAGGTTTTACAAATATGACTAAAATAATAGGGTGGTGAATTAGGGCTAATTTTTATTTTCTTCCTTTTGTTTATGTACCTTTAGTAAATTTCTACATGGTACCCAGTTTTTGATTCAGCTGACTCGGT
Source organism: Paguma larvata (assembly GCA_030068075.1). Taxonomy (NCBI): domain Eukaryota; kingdom Metazoa; phylum Chordata; class Mammalia; order Carnivora; family Viverridae; genus Paguma; species Paguma larvata. The sequence continues at coordinate 73,996,989 of CM057823.1, forward strand.
TTTTAAAGCTCACCAAGTCATGATAGGAAAACATGTTACTTAAAATCTCTTGTGAAACAGAGAAGAAAGATAGGATGTTTGTTCATTTTTATGATTTTTGTTTTCATTTAGAAAGCAAATGTTCCCATTTGTTATCTGCGCTCAGAGCCAGCAAAGTTTGGAATTATTTTTAATTCATATTATATATTTATTATGTAACAATATAATTACATATAAGTATATATTTTCAATAATATTTATAGAGGGTCTACTGCATGCTCCTAACTCTGCAGAGTTATGAGGGTACAACATGCATAGTTTCTGTTGATAAGAGACAAGTGATTTTTTTTCTCCATGATTAACATCTCATACTATGACATCATTCTCGAGTGTTTGTATTACAAAATAGGGATTATAAATCACTCAAGTCTCTGCCTTTATGTTTTGGAAACAGATTGTTGGTCTCACCACTTGCCATCCCCATCATCAACCTTGGCTTGCCCTTAGAACCCATGACCACCTCTTCCATGGGGCCTCTGAAAGAACCTGGTGAGTCTCATTCATAAGTGTTAATAGCAATGCAGTAACTTTCATTATTTCGCATTCATTGAAAATGCAGTGTCAAACAGCTAGTATTTCCTTTAAATACTGTGTCACAAGATAAAGAGATTTCAGAAACAACTACTAATAATTCATTTTCAGCTCTTTTATTTGAACTTGAGAGATTGGATTTTTTTATTCTTTTTTTATGTTTCATTTTTGAGAGAGAGAGAGAGAGAGAGAGAGAGAGAGAGAGAGAGAGAGAGGCAGAGCATGAGTGGGGGAGAGGCAGAGTGAGAGAGGGAGACACAGAATCCAAAACAGCTCCAGACTCTGAGCTGTCAGTACAGAGCCTGACACGGGGCTTGAACTCAGGAATGGCAAGATCATGACCTAAGTCAGACGCTTAACTGACTGAGCCATCCAGGTGCCCCAGATTGGATGTTTTTAATGTGTGTGAATATTGAAAGTTTTAGGAAATTATAAGCATAAATTTCTTATAATTTTATAAATTCCTCTATTCTTGAGTTAGTTGTTGTTTTAAAAAAATACATAATTCTTCAAAAGAAAATATAGATGGTTATATAAAGTCCCTTAAGTGTGATTGAGAAACTAACTCTCTGGAACTTGGTGGTTGCTTAAAGACAGACCTAGGGGGCTATTGGTCCAAAGAAACTACTTTGTAGTTTTCTTCTTTTTAAACCTGTTACTCATGTTCTTGAGCTTCAGGCTGTCATTAAGAGAAAACTCATAGAGTGGGACTTTGATTGATTTTGAGAATTTGCAGAAGCTTCTTCTTGCATTCTTAAGACATTCTTGCGTAAAACTTCCTTTATCCAACTGCAATTTTACCAGCATTTCTCTATTTTGATTATTATAAGGAATTCAAGCATCAAATGGAGGGTCAAGTACCACATTTTCATTAATCCAACCAATATTCACCAACAGTTTAAATATTTGTGAATATAATGTCAGAATCTTGAATACATGCACTTTAACCTTGAACATATGTCTGTTTAAAATTTTTGAATGTTGAATTGATCCATAGCTTAAATTCTTTTAAGACTTTATCAGGTAGTTTGAGGTCCCAGGGAGTTTAAACAATGTGTGGATCTCAACTGAGTCTAGAATTGAATATGTATATGAAGAAGTAAATGCTGTCAAAAATTCTTCATAAAGCATAGGATCTAATGGGTGAAATGGTATAATCTTGCAATCTGATAACTGAGAAGGCTGAGGTTTTGTAGCCCTTAAGTACCTCATAAGTGAAAGTTCTATGATATTTAGAGGTTATTCAGAATCATACTAAGTGTTGATAAAAATCTGTTTTCAAATACCATCAAACTCAGATAAACCACATGTTTTTTCCTCTTGTAGAGCCACCTCTTAGTTCATTGAAGGGTTCATTAATTCTCATGGCTTTACTCTGAATGTAGAAATTTAAGTCTTTTACCATATACATGGAACTTACTCTACAGGGGCTTAACCACTGTTTTTTTTAGTGCTAAAGAAACGACAGAAAATCTTTCTAAAATGTTTATTGAGAGAATCTCAATTACTAACTGCAGATTATTGTGAAATTGTGAGTCTAAGGCCAGCAAAATGGGCAGTCATCTACAGGATGTGTTTTGAGGTTTGCTAAAGATTCTGTCCATGCAAAAATGTTCTGCTGAAATATTTGGACTATTTACTAATAGAGCCATAATAACTTCATGAGAGCTAAAGATTCACTGTCTTATCACAGTGACTGGCACATATTAGGCAATAATAAACATTTGTTGAATGAATGAATGAATGAACGAATGAAGACAAATTAAAAGAAGCCACCCGAATGGGATGTTTTTCTGTATGTATCTGTGTGTCTGTTTCTGCATAATAGGCTAAAAAAAAAGATGAATTTGGGAAAATAAAATACAGAAACGACAATGAAAATATATATACCTGCAAAAAAATGGCACCAGTCATGTTTCTTTTACAGTTCTGATTTACACTGATTATATATAGACTGCAGAGATACCATAAAAATAAGTAAAATGTTATACATTTCATTTATGTGCTTTAAAACCAAATTGTTGGGCAGATTATTAGTTTTATGATATAAGTCTCTCAATACTCATATAACTTCATGGGGAGTTAGAAGGTTAAACATGCTGAAAGTATAAAAATTTTCAGTAAAATATTATTTTCAAATGCTATAGGATAGTCGTTCCTTTTTCCTTAAAATGAAATGTATTTTTAATAAAATAAGAATGGTAATTTCATCATTGCTTTGTTTCATATGAATTTTTGTTTTATTTTGCTTTGTTTTCAGCCAAACCACTCTTTTATAATAGCAACCTTTTTTTTTTTTTTTGGTAAGGGCAGAAATATCGGAAAGCTTGTGTCCAGCAACTTACTTTATATAAGCTATTAGAGAAGTTTGAAAAAATGTTGATTTTCTTTCTAAATAACCTAGGTGTGGTCCTGGCTTTGTGTCTTGGGTGAAATATAATCAATACTTTAAGAATACTTTATAAAATTCATGTTTATATCTTAGTTCATTTTACAGCTTTAGTCTATAAATTTGTCCAACAAAGCTTTTTTCTGCACACCACTATCAAAAATGTTTAGTAAGTTACAGCTTCACTGAATATCTGAAACCGTCACCGAGGTCTATTTAATAAGAGACTGTAGCTTAAATTGCAGAGAATGCAGATCTTGGGGTTTTCTCAGGGTTGTATGGTAATTTACCGGGCTCTTAAAATTGCCCAATTCTTTTTTAGAGTAAATAAATTATTCTTGTTTTTAAATTAAATTCAAGTTAGTTAACATCCAGTGTAGTGTTGGTTTCAGGAGTAGAACCCAGTGATTCATCTTTTACATATGACACCCAGTGCTCATCCCTAAAAGTACCCTCCTTAATGTCCATTACCCATTTAACACATCTCCCCCGCCACCTCTCCTCTCGGAACCCTCAGTTTGTTCTCTGTATTTAAGAGGTCTTATGGTTTGCCTTCCTCTCTGTTTTTATCTTATTTTTCCTTCCTTTAAATTATTCTTATTAAAGGAAAAAGGAAAGGAAATTAGAACATGGGAGTTAAGACAAATTCATGATTTCTATTCATTTGACTTATATATATTTTATTATGTATGATATATAATAATTATGTTATATTATATATAGAAATATATATACTTTATACTACTTGAAGCCTTGCCTTTTAAAGTGGTACAATAGTTCCCCTTTATCTATGAGGGATAGGTACCAAGACCCTCGGTGGATGCCTGAAACTGTAGATAGTACCGAACCCTCTATATATTATGTGTGTTCCTATACAAAAGTTTAACTTCTAAATTAGGCACAGTAAGAAATTAACAATAACTAATATAAAACAACAATTATAACAATATACTCTAATAAAAGTCACGTGGATGTGGTCTCTCTCTCAAAATATTTTATTGTGCTATACCCATCTTCTTCCTGTGATGATGTGAAATGATAAAATGTCTATTGATGAGACGAAGTGAGGTGAATGACATTGACATTATGACAGCATTAGGCCTTTGTTTACTTTCTGACAATGTGTCAGAAGGAGGACCATCTGCTTCTGGATCCTGGTTGATGGTGGGTAACTGAAACCACAGAAAGTGAAACTGCAGGTAAGGGGGCTGTGGTATATAGCACAGTAGTGAAGGCACTGAAGTTGTTCTGGTCACTTTAATGGGATCAGAATTCTGGCTCTGCCAGTTTCTAGCTGGGAAACCTCATCCAAGTGACTTAATCTCTCTATGAGTCAGTGTCCTCATTGATTACATGGGGAATAATAACAATACCAACCTCAGAGTTTTTAGATTATGCTTATAACGTGTATAACATACATCCTGGTGCTTAGTAAAATTGAACTCTGACTATTAACTTCAGTTCCCTAGATGTAAATAGTAAAGCATATATAGACTTGAGAATGTGGTGTTTGGTGACCTAGCTCCTACCCTATCCTAAAGGATATATTCCTAGAAGCACAAGACCTACCTCTTTACCACACACTCAACCCTATCACAGCATGGAACTCAGGAAGTGAGCTTTATTGTTATTGTATAAACACATTCACTGTGACTTTTCCTGGATTCAACTATTTTTGTCATTACCACTGTTAGCATCCTGCCTGTTTACTCTGCTATTTCAATGAATTTGGTAGGTCACACTGAAACTGATATTCCTCAAGCACTCCTTTCACCAGTCATTTCAGAGCTTTACCTCCATCTTTATGATTCTAAGGGAACAGGCCTGTGGTAGGAGCTCTTTAATAGAGTTTTTTAAAATAAAGTCCTGAGAAGAAGGGAAAGGTGTCCAAAACGCCCACCTTCCTCTACATGAGATCCAGCTCTGTGTGTAACCTGGCGTGAGTCCCTTCAGTAATCTTCAAGGAAAGAATGAAACTGTCTTCAATGAAAAGAACAAAAGGTTAGAATATTTTCCTTTCCTGTAGGACTGCTTCTTAGGTATTAAAATCTCTGTACATAGTCTTTGACTGGAGAGAAGTGGACCAACCCTCAGCCTTTGCTCTTAGCAAGATTTCTTACCTCACCCAAGTTGGCAGATTCTCAGCCTTGAGACCCTTGGGATGAATTTCACTAAGTATGACCTTTAACTCTGTCTACATCAGTGTCCTGAAGACACATAGGACTTCCAGGTCAACTCTTATCACCAAAGCCCTACTCCCTCTCTCTCTAATTCTATATGCCTTTTTATGTGACCTCATCCCTTACCCTTTTTGCTCCTAGAAATCGTTTATTCTTCTCCCTGAAATCATAGCCAGTAACCAGCAAAAGTCCTCTGCTAAGTGTTCCCTTCCCTCTTGGTCTCACTGAAATCTTTGCTGTCCCTAGCCCCGAGGACATTTCTTTCTCTGCTGTCTCTTAAGTGGTGATGGTTCTCTCTCCCACACCTCACCTGTCTGGGATTGGAGATGGAGAAGCGACCTCCCTCTTCCTCACGCTGTTTCCAGACCATTCTCCCTTCTTCTTCTCTAACATGAATCCAGCTTTGAATCCCATGTCATCAAACGATATCCTCCATTATCTCTTCTTCTTGCTGCAATCTGTTGATTTGCATCCATCTTCTCATATCTTAAAAAGAATTTAGCCTCTGGGCCCTTGTGACTTTCTATAGCTCCTGTCTTGTAATAACTGTGATTTGGGTGTCACAGTAAATAAGGTCTCTAACTCATTGGCTTCTTCATTCCTTGAGCCCTTTTCCTTAAGTGATTTTGCTTTCCATCATACTACGTTTATTCTCTAATAGTTAAACCTTTGAAATATTTCTAAAACCTGACGTTGAAGAGCACTACTTTCGACTAGATCACCTTCTAAACTCAAGCAATATTTTTAAATCCCACTAAAAGTCTCGGGAACGTAGTGCTCATAGAGGCCTGGCCTTAAATTTTTAAATTTCTTCTCCAGCTATACTCATTCCCTTGGTACTGTTATCCAAGCTGTGGCTTTAAATATCATTTATATGCTGATGACTCCAAACATATCTCCAGCCCGGTTATTCTCCTGAACTCCATCTCACATTCAATGCTTAATCAGCATGTCTACTTGAATTTTTAACAGGCATTTCAAACCTAATATGTTCAACTCAGGAACTTTGTAGGTGTTGTTCCCTTTGCCTAGAAAGCTCCTTCCCTTAGATATCACAAGCATCACTCTTTGACCACTTCTGGGCACTGTCCAATTGCTTCCTTACCAGTGAGGCCAGTTTATTATAGCAGCAGCCTGCCAGCCCTGTTCTGTCTCTTGCTTTACTTTGATCTCTAGCATTTGAGATCTCAGGACATGTTGCTTCTTCCATTTATCTGACTTTTTCTGCCTCCTCCTGCTAGAGTGTGAAATCCATGAAGACGGGTATTTTTGACTGATTTATTCATTACTAAACCCCTTCGATCCAGAATCATTCTTGGCACATAGGAAGTACTCACTATATGACTGAAGATACCATTTTAACTTCTAAAAAAACTGGTACCAATTTGCATATTTATCTTTTCTGTTTAATGAAGAAATTTATCTAATTTATTAGAATAAATATTTTCACCCATGGAGCTCTCATATATGTTGTTTTCATTTTGAATAAAAAAATATACCTGAAAAAAAATACAGCTCTATGTGTGTGTGTGTGTCTGTGTGTGTTTGTGTGTCTCTCTGTGCGCGCGTGTGTGCATGTGTGTTTCTGAGAACACGGTGAACAACTGTGCGAGGAAAGACTTTTGGGTACAGAACACCTAAAAATGCTAGTTAATTATTAAAATGTAAGATTAAAAACTTGGCTGAACTAGCGGGAAAGTATAAAAACAATAAAATGAGAAAATATAAGAAAGTCTGATTCCACAAGGGTTTGATATTATTTAGAGTAGTTTGTTTTTAGGGCTCATACCTATTCCTGGTAGCTTAGAACTTTCCTAGTTAAAACAAACAAGCAACAAAAAATCTGTATCACTTCTGTCCTTTTTCCTTTCAATCAATCATATACATGTATATATATGCATATATATGTATGCATGTATTTATTAGGTCTCAGGAATCCAGAATTAGATTAATAGATTAACTTTTGTCATGACACATTATCATCACTTGTTTATGGGTTGCACTCTTTTATTTCATTTTTTAAAATAATATTGATAGCAACTGACATCTACTTATGTGCCCTTCCCAATCTTGTCTCTTTGTTTCCATCCTAGATTCCTAGCTTTGGAGTTCTAGTATATTCTTGATACTAATCCTTTATTGTATTGTGACTAATCTTTTCACTTCCTTTAAGGGTGTCATTGATAAACAATTGATATTGATTTAAATACGGCAAAATTGAAGAAAAATATTACCTTCTTTGGAACAATAAAATGAAGTACTGTAGGTTTGCTCTTCCCCTAATCTGAATTTCTTAATATCATTGTCCATTATTCCAATTTTGTCTTTTTTTAATTGCACAAGCCATGCCATAATTGTCCTTATTTTATGAAGATGATGTTTGTTTATATTTACCTGTCCCCAGGTAGGGATCAAGAATTGCAAAAAACTTACAAATTTTCAAAATGAACTGCACATGGACATGGTATGTCCTTCCTTTTTATTAGGCCTTTGTAAAGTCTCAATAATGTTTTATAGTTTTCTGCTTTTTTTTAGATTTATTTCTGTGCATTTGATGTTTTTGCTGCTATTTTAAATGCTATCTAAAATTTTATTTCATCCCCCACCCTAGTTTCTGCAACATAGAAATACAGTTGATCTTTTTATATGGACTTTACATCTTATAGACCTTATAAATTAACATAATTTCCAGTAGTTAATCTCGTTTATCTGTTGATCCTTCTAGATTTTCTAAATACATAATCATCTTGTCCATGAATGATGACAGTTATGTTCTTTTTTTCCTATTCTAGACCTTTTATTTATTTTTCCTCACCTTATTGTATTAGTTAACCTCAACAATGTAATACAGAAGTGGTGAGCAGCTTTCTCACTTTCTATGTCAGAAGGAATTATTACATATATTAGCATTAAGTGTAATGTATAGTATTTGTTAAAGCCTATCTATATTATTTAAGAAGTTCCTACTTAGCTAAGAGGTTTTATCATGAGTCAATGCTGAATTTTATCAGATGATTTAATTTTTATCTCAAGATGATTGTATGATTTCTCTCCTTTGTTCTCTAATGTAGTGAATTATGCTTATTGAGGTTCAGACGTAAAACTAATCTTCAACCTTGGAATAAACCAAACTTGAATTTAATTTGCTATTATTCTGTTGAGGATTTTTAAACTTGTTTTGAAAAGAGAAGTGACTCGTAATTTTCCTTATTTATAATGCTTTTGTCTGGCTTTGGCATTGAGGTAATGAACATTATACAATAAGTTGGAAACTATTCCCACTTTGTTCATTTGTCTTGAAGAATTTCTGTAAGATTGTGCTATTTATTTTCTTAAATTTTGGGGGGAAATCACTAATGATGCCACTTGGGCTGGAGGTTTCTTTATATGGAATCTTAAAATCACAGATTAAATGTCTTTAATAAAATTGGAACTGAGGAAACTATTTTAATCTTCTGTCAGTTTTCGTAAACTGTGTTTATAGAAATATGTCTAAATTGTCATAAGTACTGCCATAAAATTGTCTATAATAACATTTATACTGATGTCTCTTTTTAAATTTTCTATATTAATTATTTAGGTTTTCTCTCTATCCCTCCTTTCCTTCCTTTTTTCCTTGGGTCAGTTGCGCTGAATGTCTGTCAACTTTATTGTTTTTCTTTTAAAGAAACAACTTTTAGCTTTATGGTTTTATTTATAGTGCACTGCTTTCTATTTCATGAATTTCTTTTTTTTTTTTTTTTAACGTTTATTTATTTTTGAGAGACAGAGAGTGAGCAGGGGAAGGGCAGAGAGAGAGAGAGGCAGAGCAGAATCTGAAGCAGGCTCCAGGCTCTGAGCCATTAGTACAGAGCCTGATGCGGGGCTCGAACTCACAGACCGTGAGATCCTGACCTGAGCTGAAGTCGGCCGCTTCACCGACTGAGCCACCCAGGTGCCCCTGTTTTATGAATTTCTAGTAATCATTATATTTTCCTAATCTTCATGTTGGTTAGCTCTGAGTGAACACTTTCTTTGAGACCCTAATATTTGTTACCTGATTTTACTTCAGCATTTACTCATTACAATGAACATTTTCTAAATGCTGCTATATATGGTAATATTATCAGTTACTGTGATGGAATCTTCTCTCAATAAAATGGGTAAGTTTTAGGAGGACAGCATTTATCCTTTAAAAATAGCAGTAGAGGGGGACCTGGGTGGCTCAGTCAGTTCAGTGTCTAATTCTTGATCTCAGCTCAGGCGTTGATCTTAGGGTCATGAGTTCAAGCCCCACAATGGGCTTCTCTTTGAGGATGAAGCCTACTTAAGAAAAAATACCGAATAGAATGGTAGACATATGGGAACTCAAAAAATGCTTTATAATTAGCTTTTTGTTCCCCTATGAAGATAGCTGAAAATAAACAAAACCTTGCCGTCAGACTCCTTTTGTATTCAACTCAATAGCCAAATGTTGTTTCATTTTTTTCAGTTATAAAAATACATACAACTGTATTAAAGAACAATTTGGAAAAAAGAAAAAAAAAACTTGTCCATTAATGCCACCACCCTCTCACAGCTGTGCTTAACAACTTGATTTATTTCCTTTCAATTTTGTTTCTTTGCATCTTTTTAAAACCTAATGGCAATACTTAAAATATTTTTTTCTAGTTAAGTCTAATGTAATAATTTTCTTTCATTAATTGGAATAAGTGTCCATTTCATTTTCTTTCCATGAGTGCAGGAAATTCTCCCCCATGTACCAGTGCAACAAACTCTCCAGCTTCTTCATTTGCCCGTTAGAGGTTTTCAGGTACTAGTCAACTTGGGTTTCTGTAACAAAATACCATATAGACTGGGTGGCTTAAACAACAGAAATATTTTCTCACAGTTCTGGAAGCTGAAAGTCTGAGATCAGGGTTCCTACATGGTTGGGTTCTGGAGAGATCTGTCTTCCTGGCTTGCAACATCTGCCTTTCTTTTGTCACATGACCTTTTCTGAGAGGGCACATTCAGGAGAGAGCTCTCTGGTCTCTTCTTAGAGGGGCACTAATCTCATCATGAGGGCCCCACCCTCATGACTCATCTACACCTAATTGCCAGAGGCTCCATCTCCAAATATCATCACCCTGGGGGGTCGGCTTTCAACATAAGAATTTGTGGGGAGCACAGTTCAGTCCACAGAACTCAGTACCAGAGGAGGAAAAACAATGTTCTTTGTTCCTGCTTTTTGACAGTATGTGAAGCCGGCTAAAGATAGAGAGGAGGGTAGAGAGGCATTTTCAACTCATTTTGGAAGTGGAAAATAGATTTTTTAAAATAATACATTCTGTTTAAAAAAAAAGTCACAAATAAGATTTTTTATTTGTCGCCATTAAATGTCTGAATTTTAAAAAGATTCCTGGACTGGTGGCTCATATCCATCAGCTTGTTCAATCTGAGCACCGTTCTCATCCCCGGTAGCTTTTCCAGAACTATTATCTTCACTGTGAAGCTCCAGGAGCTTTCCCAATTCAGCATCATTACTTTTCTAACAAAGACATCATGGGGTGGAGAAATAAAGTCTTTCAGTGTCTTTTCTGATGCTGTCTAGAATCAATTTATTGACCACTTCTTTCAAGTCATTTGTCTCCACTTTTTGGGTAATTATTTCTGTCATCTTTTTCTGAATCTGGAGCACCTGTTGGTGCTGAGCATAGGAGTTCTTCCGAATCTGACTGTTGCTTTAATTTTATTTATTTATTTACTTACTTATTTGCTTATTTTTATTTTTATTTTTTTTAGTAAAACCAACACAAACAGATGAAACAAATAACCTTTGGTAGTTTTGATATCAGCATGAGCTTCAATCATGGTCTGCCCTTTATTGACCATGAAGCACTTTTTGTCATGGGTAAGATCCAGGCTGTGGAAATGCCCTGAATGTCCTCAGTAATTAGCCTCAATTTTCTAAATACAACTTCATTATTCTGCAGATCAGCAAGGCTCACTTTAAAAAATGACCCTTGAGGACATTAGATGCGATTTTGTGATTTGCATTGAGTTCTGGTGACTGGTGTTTTCTAATATTTCTTATATTGAACGTATCTGGTGCTTTCATATCATACCAATATTTCTTAGAAAATGGATCAGCCATTTTCTTCTTGGCTCTCTTTTTGCTGCATTTTATAAGATGCTTGTTCTTGACCCAAAATAATAAATTCTATGCATTATAAATAGATTTAGTTTTGTTCAGGAATCCTCTATATTACACCAGGTGCAGTGAGAGGGAGACGATGCTGGCCATTTAGACCATTGCTACTTGCCTTTTTGATATTTTCATCTATTGATGCAATGTCGGTTATTATTTTATACCAAGGCAATTCCAAAAATGATTTGAAAAAGCTGAAATTTAAGATATTTAAAATATTTTTATTCTTTTTGCCATAATGGCTACTAAAAACATTAATTTAAAGTAGATATATTAACAAAGCAATAGAACAAATTTGATTTTAATATACTAATAACATATTTGTATCACTCCTTAGTGGTAAGTTTCTTTTTATACTTTGTATCCTTGATTCTCATAGGATTTTCAGGCATAACTCGCCCAATATTTCCTATCATTGATATGAAGAAACTAAATATTAAAAAGTTTGCAAGTAGCTCAAATTTCAAGTATCAGTTTTCTGATTCCCACTTCTCGTTCTGTTTTATTGTATTGCTTTATATAGGTTCATATTGTCTTATATGTATCTATGAATATTTTGCTCTTTAAATATAAAATTGGGATATTTTATTCAATATCTCTTCTTTTTTTAAGTAAGCTCGACACCCAAAGTGGGGCTTGAACTTGCGACCAAGAGTAGCATGCTCTACTGAGTGAGCCAGCCAGGTGCCCCTAAAATTGGGATATTTTAAGGCTATATTCATGACAAAACAGATTGATTCAATATAGGATGGGCTTATACAGTGAGTAGTTTGTAGTCCATAAAATGTTATGATAAAGGATAGTCTAAATTTGTATGATTTTTGAGTTTTCTCCATCTGATACCATGTAGTCTAAATATGGTGTTTCTCACTACTGTACCTATTTTTTTGTACCTATTTTTTAGAATTACATCTTCAATTAGTCTTCCAAGTTTATCAATAATGCTGTTACATCATACACAATTTGTTTTAGATTTTCTAATAATTTATTGTCAAATTGATTACCATATAACACCCAGTGCTCATCCCGACAAGTGCCCTCCTCTGTGCTCATCACCTACTCTCCTCCTTCCCTCACCCTCCTCTCCCCTCAGTTTGTTCTTAGTCTTTGAGAGTCTCTTATGTTATGTCTTCCTCCCTCTCTGTGGATTTTTTTTTCTACAAGAACGGAAAGTGAAACATCATACACAATTTTAGAGTGTTAGCCTTTATGTTGAATTATAAATTAGTTTGTATTGCTGTTTCAGTATGTAACAACATAATAGGAAAGATAGTTTTCTTGCATTATTCCCCACTGCTCACATTAATAGATATTTTGTAAAAGCACAAGTGCTTTGTCTGAAAATGCACCTTGCCTCATCATCTTTAGGGAAATGTAAAAAGTATTTTTAATGTACCAAATTCTAAATAATCAAAAATTTTCATGCTGGGAGAAATGCATACTATGATATTAAAAGTATTTGGCAAATCTCTAAGAGATACTTGAGGAATGTGAAAAAGCTCTTTTTATTCCGTTGCAAGAATACCTGTGTCTTGAATCCAGGTATTTCTCTGTTCATTTATACACTCTGTCAGGAAAAGGAAAACCAATAGGGTTTAGCTAATTTTAGTTAAGCTAATTTCTGAAATTTGAAGAGATTGAATATATCGTCTATAAATATTGACGGTGGCAAGAAGATACATTCCACAGTGGATTATACATATTCCTTATTCAAAATAATCTTGAAATGTAACATTTAAACATTACAAGTATGTAACTCATTTATATATCCTAAAGCAAGACTGAAAGGGAATCATTAGACTAGTGATGTTAATAAAAATAAAATGTGAGATGTACTTATAATTTAAATTTTCTGGGGTTGCCAGTATGTCTCAGTTGGTTAGGCATTCACCTCTTGATTTTGACTCAGGTCATGACCTCACAGTTTGTGAGTTCGAGCCCTATGTCAGGCTCTCCGCTTGGGATTCTCTCTCTCTTTTCTCTCTCTGCCCTCCCCCTCTAACTCTAAAAAGTAATCTTAAAAAAACAGATTTTCTAGTAGCCACATAAAACAAGAGAAACAGATGAAATAAATTTTAAACACACTGAATTTAACCTAATATACATATATATATATAATTTATCATTTAATATGTAATCAATATGAAAAATTATTAGTATCATATTTTACATTCCTTTTTTTCTTACTATGTCTTTAAAATCTGGTGTGTAATTTAACATACAGCACCTCTCAATTCATACTACGTTTCAAGCCCTCATAGCCCACAATAGCCTCCCAATACTGAGAACACGGGATTTGGATTTTGGGCTCCAGTGGATGTTCATCACTCATTTTTTGTGATCATGCTTGGCACATAGTAAATGGAAAGTAAATATTTATAGAAAAGAAGAAAAAAGATAGCAAAGAAAGGTCGTAGAAGTTTGTGGTCTGGTTGGACTATATAGATCCGACTATATATATCCACTTACTAGGTGGATGACCTTGGTAAGGGTATTTACCCTTCCTAACCTCAGTGTTCTTTTGTAGGAATGAGACATTGGTATGTGCCTTTCAGTATTACTGTGAGAGAATTAAATGAGGGTAATAAAGATAGCGCACCTCCTTGGTTTCCGTCCGTCCCATTTCCCTTCTGAAATCTGAATTGTCCTATGTTAGATGACTTAATCTATTTATATCCATTTTTATTAGATTTTATAAATTGCCCCACCAAACATTACATTATTTTCAGTTAAAGTGAGTGGAAAGGAAGGAACTAGAATCAGAGTAGGAGGTTCTTGGCATCAAGATTATAGCCAAGGACAATTATGTTAAATTGCTTAGCGTGCTGTGGAATTAATTGCCCATGATCTTAATTATAAATATTATTTAATTTATAAAACATCCTTTAAACACACAAGTCTACATTCAGATATATGAACACTTTGGTAAATAAGTTTCAATCAGATAGTTTAAAAAGTTAATGGCATGATCACTTCAGATCTTCTTACTTCCCTTCTGCTCAGACCTGACCTGCTCAGGGACTTGAAGCAAGAAATAGAAGCATGATCCGTTTTTTTTTTTGTGGCTGCTGCTGTTGTTTTTATTTCCTCCATTCACACATGCACATATATCCAACTGGTCCCAGCTCCCCGTCCCTACCTTATACCCTAGGGATGGAGTTTTGACCATCCGCTCCCGGGTTCCAGTTCAGAGATTGCAGACACACGCCCTCTGCCTCTTTTGTGTTTGCAGAGCAAGGAGGGTCTGGTGAACGAATGCAGCCTGCTCACCTGAAGATCTGCACTCTGCTAGAATTGTTCCCATGCTCAAGAGAGCACAAAAATAAATTTCAAGTCAAAACCACCATGACAGATTGAAAGAGACCAATGAGTAAATGGAAATCTGTTATGATGTGATGAATAATTATAAAGTTAAACATGTGCCAGCAGTACACAGGTCAAAAAATAGAATATTGTCAGCACTCAGTAGTTACCCCCACTCTCACCTTGTCTCCTCCCAACTGGAGGAGCACTCTTGTTATCCTCTCCGCCCACCCCCCCCGCCCTCCCCCACCCAGTATCAACTGCCAGCTTTAGTTTTGCAGTAACAATTTCTCTGTAAATTTACTGCCAAGACTGATAGAGAATTATTGGTGCCTATTTAATATAAGTATATAAATTAATTACACTATCTATAGTTTCTGTGCCCTACCTGTTTTGCTCAACACTGCTTACAAATTTTTTCCTTGCTGTTACAGATTACTGTATCTTGTTCACTTTCACTAATGTACGAGGTACCATTTTAGAAATACGCCATGCAACATTTAGTCTATTCTTGATGGTCATTAAAGTTGTTTTCACTTTAAGGCTGTATCAGCACTACTGTTCATGTCTCCTGTTGTGTGTCTGCAAAAAGTTCTCTAGAGTATACATCAAGGAGAGAGTTTTCTGGCTTATGGGCTATGTATATTTTAAACTTCTCAATAATGCCAAACTATTCCAAGTTTGGCACTAAATCACATTCATGCTTGCAGGAAATGAAGTCCCATTGTTTCATAACCTCTTCACTTGAAATTGTTAAAACTGTAAATTTGTGCCAATCAGTTGGGATTCAGTGTTTAAAATTTTAAATTTGCGTTTTTCTGGTTATTCATGAGGTTGAACCTCTTATCATATGGTTCTTAGCTATTTGGATTTCCTCTTTGTTTTTTTTTAAGTTTATTTATTTTGAGACAGAGAGTAAGAGAGAGAGAGCATGCATACATTGGCATGCTTAGTCAGGGAGGGACAGAATGAGGGAGAGAGAATCCCAAGCAGGCTCTGCATGCAAAGTCTGACATGGGGCTCAGACTCAGAAACCTTGAGATCATGAGCTGAGCCAAAATCAAGAGTTGGATGTTTAACCAACTGAGCCACCCAGATACCCTTGAATTTCCTCTTTAAAAAGATCTTGTTCAGTTATTTTTTTCCTTTTTTTTATTTGTTGCTTTTTCTTGGTGACTTAAAACAGTTCTCATAAAATCTCATAAACTACATCTTTGTCAGTTGGATGTGTTGGAAAAAGTCCATGGCTTATCTTCATAAACTGTTTTATGGTGTTTTGCTAAATAGAAATTGAATTTATCAGTGTTGCCTATATGACTATTTCTTTCTGTACCCTATTTGTAAACTTTAGTGTAAAATCTTTTAGTGTAATGACCTAAAGGTCATTAATGTCCATTGTTGTCTTCTAAGTTATTGTAGTTTTATGTTTATATTTAGGTTTTAAGCTTTTCGAAGTCTATTTTGTGCAAAGTGTGAGAGAATTGTCCCGTTTCACCCTCCCCTGCCATAGTGACACTCAGTTGTACTAGACATAGTTATTGAAAAGGCTGTCTTTACTCAGTGGTCTTCTGGGCCACCTCTGTCATATACTAAATGTCCACAAATGCATAGATCTGTTGCTATGTCTTATTCTGATCCACTGATCTGTTTGTCTAATCTTAGAATACCACATGCTTCCAATTACCATACGTTTATAATAAATCTTTTGTCTAGATTTTAAGCTGTTTGTAACAGGAGGCCAGTTCCATAGCAGTTCAAAAGTGGAAGACATGTTTTCTTTATATGTAACTATGACTCTCTCCCATGGATAATAATAGAATTTGTATATATCTATTTATTCTTCCTTTCTCTATCCATTATCCACCAACAATTTTATTAAATATGTTTTTTCTCTTAGTGTAGAGGTATACACTAAGAATATACATGATAATGACTTCACTCATATGTAGAATTTAAGAAACAAAACAAAGGAGCAAAGGGAAAAAAAAAGAGAGAGAGAGGCAAACCAAGAATCAGACTCGTAACTACAGAGAACAAATTGATGGTTGCCAGAGGGGAGGTAGGTGGGGGGAAGGGTAAAATAGGTGATGGGGATTAAGGAGTGCACTCACTGTGATGAGCACCAGGTGTTGTATGGAAGTGTTAAGTCACTATATTGTACACTTGAAACTAATATTATACTGTATGTTAACTAACTGGAATTTAAAGTAAAACTTTAAGAGTATACATGGTAAAGTATACATGGTAGTTGTACTTTAAATATACCTATTTTTGTATCAAGTGATTTACTAATTCCAAATGAGAATGTTTCCCTTTAACTATAAAAAACATTGAAATCAGCTACTTACATCATTTACAAACTTCTTTTCCTTCTTAAAATTTTGGTTAGTTATTTATTGATTGTGTCATCTAGTCTAGGGTGATATTCTTATGTCATGCTCATTTTTCTTGAGGATTTTGTAGACATTTCTCTACTGCCTTCTAGCTTGGAGCTTTGGTTTTTATAGGCATAAGTTCTTTTTGCTTGCCTATTTTTATTTCTGAATTCTAGTAATATTTCTGAGATATGTTTTGGTGAGCATTACACTGTGATGGTTTTTTTTATGACATAAATAAAGTATGTCCTTCAATTTGAAGATTCTTTTATTTCAATGATTATTTATTAAACTATGTATTTAATATATTTTTATTCTATTACTTTGTTTCTTCTTTTGCCTGTTTCCTATGCCTGTGATTTTTCTTGCAATCCCTTTAAACTTTATTATGTTTCATGTTTACTTCTATCCTTCCTATTTTCAGTGCCCCATACTCTGTCTTCATTTCTGCAAATGATTTAATTTTTCCTTTTACTTCTTTTTAGACTCCTTCAACTCAAGCCATGATCTCTATTGTCTCACTGTATTTTTCTACAGTTTTTATATCCTTTTATTGACCATTCTTTAAATAGAGGCAATTACCTTTTTTCTTCCAAAAACTTTCTTAGACAATATGCTTGGTTAAAAAGTTTATCTTATTTGAGGCAATATTTTTCATCTTTTTTTTTCTCCTGGTAACATTTTTTTTTCTCATGGTATCCATGTGTCATTTTAAAAAATACCGTTTTCATTGTATTTGTTTCTGTAATATTATTATCATTATCATTATAATTACCATTTACTTTGAATGGAATGTGTTTTTCCTGGACCAGCCATTTGTAGAAGGTTTGCATATAGGAATGGACAGAACAATGTTCCTAGTTAATGGAAAACACCTTTTTTTTTTAGTTTATTTTTGAGAGAGAGAGAGAGAGAGAGCAGGGAGAGACAGAGAGAGAGAGAGAGAGAGAGAGAGAGAATCCCAAGCAGACTCCATGCTTTCAGAGCAGAGCCACATGTGGGGCTTGATCTCATGAACCGTGAGACCATGACCTGAGCTGAGGTCAAGAGTTGGATGCTTAACCAACTAAGCCACCCAGCCTCCCTGATGGAAAACACCTTTAATGACACATATCAGTGGTGTGCATGAATTGTTTTAGCCTTTGTTTCTCCCCAGCCATTTTATTTCCACTCTGAAGGACAACTTACATTGCCTAGTGTCCCTCTTTACCCTCTGCTGAGTCCTGAAAATATGCCTCATCTATGTGATTTCTCATTCAGCCCTAACTTCCCACTTTTTGAGAATTTGAGAAAATGTGGTCCAGGGACCTCTGCTATCAGAATAGACACCTTATTTTCACCTTTTCCCCCAAAGGGATATATTCTTTAAGATGTGGCTTCTTATTTTCGAGAGCTGTCCTTTGCATTAGCTGAGATCTACAGTGGTGGCATCTTTAATTTCTTCTTTCACGTCCATTTAACTTTCATTTGTTTTATTAATTTTTTTTCATGTTTATTTATTTTTGAGAGACAGAACAGAGCATGAGTGGGGGAGGGGCAGAGAGCAAGGGAGACACAGAATCTGGCAGGCTCCAGGCTCTGAGCTGTCAGTACAGAGCTCCAAGTGGGGCTCAAACTTACTGACTGAGTGATCATGACCTGAGCCGAAGTTGAACGCTCAACTGACTGAGCCACCCAGGTGCCCCCATTTAACTTTCATTTATATTTGGAAGTTCTGTCTCATATAGCATGCTTCTGGGTTTTAGATGGTTTCTGATTTCATTGAAGGAATTTACTTTTCTGACGTTTAATTTTTATTATTGATTTTGGACTATTTCCAAGAGAAGAAGGGGCAAATTTTGTATTTTTATTCCACAATTTTTAAGCCAGAAAGTGTGATACTGTTTTGAGGAACTCGAGCAAATGCCAATAAACAATTCCCTAAAAGAATTATAATTCATACATTAATCTTTAATGCAAAGTATATTATTATCTATCTGTATGTTTATGTTAAATAATAGTCTAATAACTTCCTCAAAAGCTACTGATAAGATATAAAATTTAAAATAACACTTTAATAGGGTTGATTAGTTTGTTCGTGCTGCTGTAATGAATTAAATTTATTGTCTCACAGTTCTGGAGGCTGGATGTCTGAAACCAAGGTGTTGGCAGGGTCATGCTCCCTCTGAAGTCTCGGGGGGTGGGATCCTTTCTCTGCTTTTCGAGGGTGTGATAGCCCTAGATGCTAATTGTCTCGTGGCATAGACATATGCCAGTCTCTGCTTCTGATTTTAAATTATTGTCTTCCTATTGTCCTTATAAGAAGAGGAAAAGCATATCTCTGTGCTTTTCTTCTTCTTATAAGGACATGAGTCATATTGGATTAAGGGCCCATGCTACTTCAATATGACTTCATCTTAATTTAACTAAGTATATCTGCAGTGACCCTTGTTTCCAAAAAAAAAAAAAAGTCACATTCTGAGGTACTAGGGGTTAGGAGATCTACATGTCTTTTTGGGGAACACAGTTCAATATAGAACATAGGGGATTGTATCTTTTGGAAGATAATCGACTAACTAATTGTTCTAACTCATTATTTTTTAACAGATAAACAAGGGTTTTGTGAAACAACTTTAAAGTATTCCTTAAAAAAAACACACACAAACGTTGTGCTTTTTGTGACAGTTATATTGAACCATTGAGACATACTGATTTCTTTATTTTAGTACCATGTTTACATTTGTATCATTCCTAAATTGGGAAGAAGGTGTTTGGAGACCTGCCAGTGATGAATATCTCAGAAGATATAAATTTAGTCCAGTGTTACTTAGTTATCTACTCATGGGCATGTAAAATACATTATCATGTAGCCAAGGAAATGTGGACATTGGAATAGCATCTTGTTTTAGTTTGTAGATAAATGAAATCTATTAAACTTTGATTTTAATAATTTGCCAATTCTGACGAAGTGTTTATTCCACTTACCCCGGGGCGAAGGAATATTTAGATAAAGTATCCGTTTTGAAATAACAAAATATGTTAGATAAATTATGTTCTAAAAATATATTTAAAAATCACTGAAGAACTGAAAGGACAGTGGGGAATGCCACAGGTCAGATTTTCTTTGGCCATCTGTAACTAGTGTGGGAAGCAGAGACTGGAGTGCCGAACTGGCACTTGTTGGCAATAACCGCCAACAAGGCCTTGTTGATGCTGTACCCTTGGGAGAAGCAAGCATGTGGATAAGGAGGACAGAGTCAAGGCTTAGAATCTATCTATGTTGGAGATTTTTATAAAAGAGCCTCCCCACATTAGGCCAGGGTAAGAGTAAACTAGAATGAAACCCCTTCCTTCCCCACCAATTACAGGGTCTACTTTTTGTTTTTATTTCTTTGTTTGAGTTTGTTTTTTAAAAATTGCCTTGTTGCTAACCAGCAAAGAAGAATATAAAAACAAGTTCTCTGAGTTGTGGCCACATATAGGGTCTTGCATGGACTTGTATCTCACGCACACATAGCCTACCTTAGTGGGAGATCCTCAAGTTATGACTTAGTTTAAATTGACTTCCAACTGGGTAGTGGTAAAAGAAAATGCAAAACTCTACTGACTAAGGAAAGCTTAAATTATTTTTTTAAGAGCGAAACCCTTGCCCTTAAAAATCAGTCAATGAGTCAATAAGAACTTAGCACATGAGAAAACAATGGAAAAGGTACAAGAACCAACTGGAATAAAGGATAATAGTAAAAGATTCAGGTATTGGAATTATCAGGTTCAGATATTAAAACAATTATAGTAGTATAAAAGGACTAAGTGAGAAGATGAAAATATTTATAGAGAATAAGAAGTTATAAAAAGTGATGTAAATTTGGATTAGAAAGAGTGGAGTTTCTAGAAAATAGAAACAATATCTATATTGGCAGTGGGCATCTTTGGTAGCATTTTGGATGCAACAGAAGAGACAACTAGTGAACTGATAGAAAGAGTAGAAAAAATTACTCAGAATTTATTACAGAAAGACAAGTAGAAGATACAGAAGAGAAGGCTGTGAAGAGACCTAATATACCTATGATCGGAGTCTAACAAGGAGAGGATATCCATCCCTCTTAGGGATATGGCAAAGACAAGATCTAAAGAGATAATGGCTGAAATTATTCCAGAACTAATGAAAGACACCAGTCCTCAGATTTAAGAAGCCTGGTAAATCCTAATTTGGATAACTAAAAAAAATATATTTTTTGAAATCATACTGAAGATAAAGAAGACCAAACAAAAAGAAATTGTTTTTAAAAGCCAGCCAGGAAGGTAGAAAAGGAGGGAAGGAAGGAAAAGAAAAAAGAACTTATTTCTACAACAAGAGCAGTAAGATAACCAATTTCTCAACAGCGAGAATGAAAGCCTGAAGGTAATGGAGTAATAACCCCAGTGTGCTTACAGTCATACCTGCTAGTCTAAAAGTCTATAGGCATAGTCAATATCTTTCAAGAGGTTCAAAGAGGATGTGATTAAATAAACAAAGACTGAAAGTGTTTATGACCAACAGAATCTCATGAAGGAAATACTAAAGATGTACTTCACGGGGCACCTGGGTGGCTCAGTCAGTTAACCAACCAAATTCAGCTCGGGTTGTGATCTCATGGTTTGAGTCCTGTGTTGGGCTCTATGCTGACAGCTCAGAGCCTGGAGCCTGCTTCAGATTCTGTGTCTCCTTCTCTCTCTCTGCCCCTCCACCGCTTGCACTCTGTCTCTCTCTGTCTCTCAAAAATAATAAACTTAAAAAAAAAAAGATGTACTTCAGGACAAGAAAAATGATCTGAGAAGGTAGAACTGAAATTCAAGGGAAAATATAGATTTAAAAAATCATAAATATCTGCAAGAAAATAAAGATAAACTGATGATGTGCAATAGCAGTAATAATGTCTAGTGGGTCTAGAAAACATAATTAAAATATTAAATAGTGATTATAATCTATTATCTTTAAATTAACATGAAAGTTAAAGTATTCCAGGGAATTTAGTTTATCCAAGAAAAGGATAAAGTTTTTGTTATGTATGCATTTTTAATATATAAAATATCATTTTCTAAAAGGTATAACATGCAAACTGATGGAGGGTTAAAAATAACATAATAAAAAGTACTTAGCACAAATGAGGGAAGGAGAGAGAGAAAAGGAGTAAGTGACAAAATAGGAAAAATTAGGTAGATACAAAAAAAATATTACTCATTGAAAATAAATGAGAAGAGATACTCCAATTAAAAGTCAAAGAATTTTAGATTGTAGGGAAAAGAGTCAGCTCTGGAGAGGACACATGAACAGAGGTCTGGCGGCAGTGCTGGCAGAGGATCTGAAGTGCGGTCTCCCTGTCGCAAGGACTGTGGAAAGTGATCACCAGGCCAGCCTGGGGCTGTGAGTTTGCTAAGGTATGAATACCTTACATGTATATCTGATATACTAAAGAGGGGCACCACACATGAGTGGAAATAAAAGAGACTTTCTGGTACATTGTACTAGAAAAATTAATTATCCTCATAGAAAAAGGCAAAACTGGGCAATTATCTCACATCGTCTTCATCTTGAGGAATAGTGACGAAGGGGAAGGAACAACATAGGGGTTTCTAGTGGCTAGAAATCATGTCTTCATTCACAACGATGCTGGTGAAAATTTATTAAGCTGACTTCTCATATTTAGTTTTCTGCATGAATTCTATTTTAATAACAAGTTAAGAAATGTGAATTTTTTCCTGAAATAATATAGGGAAATATATCCAGGACCTTGGGGTAGGAAAGGATTTCTTAAATAATATACTAAGTCCCCAAACATAGATGAAAAAAACTGGTTAACTTACCTACATCAAAAGGAAGAAATCCCGTTTGTCAAAGGCACCATAAACAGTAAAAGCGAACACAGGTGGGAGAAATAATCTCAATACATATACCCACCAATTCTCTAAAACTTAACGTATGTAACAAATTTTTTCCAACTAAGGAGACAATGAGAAACAAACCAACAGAAACCTGGACAAAAGACTGGCAAGGAAATTTGAAATGAGGCTATTCAGATCCCTTATCGGCTTATAAAGAGATGATCAACCCTGTTAGCGGTTAGGTATATGCAAAGGAAATCTGGGAGAGTCCAGATCACATCCTCCAGATCATTATAGATCTAAAAGACTAAGGGTACAAAGTGTGGGTGAGGATGTGGAAGGCAGGGACTCTCACCCTGCTGACATAGAGCGTAGAGCAGTGCTTTTCACCGGGATTATTCACACAGACTTTAATGTGCAAATGAATCTTGTTAGAATGGAGATGCTGATTCAGCAGGTCTGGCTTAGGGCATGAGCATCTGCATTCCTATCCAGCTCCCAGGTGATGATGATTCGACTCCTTCGTTGACCATGCTTTTCACTAGTATGACCCCAGAGAACCTCTTGCACATATGCACCAGAAGACACATGCAAGAATGTTCATAACGGCATAGTCTGTGATAACTTGGAACTGGAAGAAATTCAAATGTCATCAACAGTACAATGATGAATACATTATGGTAAATGCATCCGAGGGAAGAGTATACAGCAAGAAAGTGGACAGCCTCCTACTACATGCAGCAGCATGGATGAGTTTTATAAACATAATGTTAAGCACTAAAAGCAAAATATAAAAATACCGTATTTTGGAAGATGGAGTTCAAGTAAAAAGGTAAAGCTAAGTTTTATAGTTTAAAACCACTGGCACGTTTATTGTAAAAAGACAAAGGAATGTTTATAAGAAAATTCAGGAAAGGAGTTAATTCTTGGGGGATGGAAAACACGTTGGGAAGGAAGGGTTCTGGGGTGGTAGCATATATATTGTTGCTGATACTATGTGGTCCACTATTTTCTAAAAACTGTACACATAACAAAGTCCACTATTTGTTAAAAACTATACACATAATAATTTATGTGCTTTCCTCTATGTATGTTGCATTTAAAAATAGTAGGTATTTAGAAAAAAATCACTGCGAAAAGCAATGCGGTATTCCTGTTTTGCTAGAGCCTTGGGAATGGGAAGTCTTAGAGTGACCAATGGGGCTAGATTGCCCTGGGCTGAGAAGAGTCCCAGGATTTGTGACTATCAATGTTAAAACAGAGGCAGTCTTGCACAAACTGGGATGGTTTGGTGACTGGGCATCTAGACTACTTTACTACTGGAGAGGCCATTAAATATGAAGGATAGGTCCTGAACATCTCATCAGTTGTTGTAAAATTATGCTAGGAAATATAATAGTAAGAAGGCAGAGTAAGGTTTTAAAATAATCTAAAGGTAATCCATTGGAGAGATTTATTTGGAGTTTCTAGTTATAGCATCTAGTAAAAGGCCACATTGTTAAACCATCAGTTGGGTTTCTTAAGCTCCTGACTCCTGGTCTTGTCCTGCCTGGTCAGTCTCTCTGGATATCATGGGCAACTTCTGGATTTTGACTGAATTCCTTCGCTTTACACCCTCCTATCTGGCTAAACAGTTATATAAGTCTCAGCACTCTGTACTAAGAGATCTCCAAAAGCGTTTGAGTGCCCCGGGGAATTTAGGATTCAGAGCCCTAACTCATTTTTATTGCTGTCTCCTCTGAGAGACAGAAACTCTTCTACCTCCTGCTAGAGCTACTCATCATCCTTTAGTATCCAGCTCAAGTGTCCTATCACCACCTGTGAAGCTACCCCTGGACTTCCTTGGCTAAAAATGTCTCATCTCTGCGTGAACCTCCAAAACATACATCTAGTAAACACTTAGCACAAAGTGGTAGTGATTTGTCTTTATTTACTTTTCCCTATTCGACTGTGTATTTCTCAAAGCCTGGGACTGTGTCTTGTTCATCTTGTATTCTCAACACTTAGCACATGCGTGGCAAAGAGTATGCATTTGGTGTTTAGTTGCACCTAGTAAATATGAATTAAATACCTGCTGGGATTGTAGACAATAAAACCATGTATTGAACTGAAATACTAGGTATAACAATTTATTTGGCCCTGAAGAAAATCACACTACATTATTATTCCTAAGGTTTAGTAAGTATTGCTTGCCTGATTGAGTGTAACAGTGGTAAATAACATTTTTGATTAAAAAAAAAAAGATAGAAGAAAAAAATAAAACACAAAAAAGCAAGCACCGATCTGTAGGCTACTCTTACTGAATGTAAATGTTTTAGAACAGAAACCTGTCTGTGGCCCATACTGTGTTGTGTGTGAGTTCTGTTCGGTAACCGCATTTATTATTGTTAATTGAGAAAAATAACTGATGTGTTTTTTCCCCCTAATACATATGGCAAAGGCTGATACATATTTTATGGACCAATAGACCTATTTGTATCCCTAAATATAATTTTGAACCTATCCTACATCTGAGGAGAACTATTCATTACTATGTCCTAACTCATAGAGAAACCAAAGTCAGCCATTCTTCAAATTTAATATCCTGGAACAATATCTTAGTGTTCTAAAATATACTTTGAGCCAATGAAAATCTCTGTTGTATTTGGATGATTGAGCTTTGAAGGAGCTCCAAATTTTCCTGTGCAGTCCATGAGATGGGTTTATAGTTTAGATAGATGAAGGCAATAACTGTTGAGATCACAGACTATCCCTTCTTTGCTAAAGGGGGAAAAGAATAGTTTTGTCATTCCCGACTGCTTTGCAAAAGGTAAAATATTTCATTGCTTTTAAGTTGAAATTAATTTATAGCAACTATTCAAAAAGATCTATTCAATTACACACCAATGAGTATGAAAATGGATTTTCTATTTTATGACCCTTCATTTTTATCAGTTGTGCTAGGCTATGTCCACTGGGAAATACAGTGTATATAAGGAATGTTTCTTTCAAGCATTTCATGCATATGAATCTTTTAAACATGAGGTAGTGGAACTATGATGGCAAAATATAATTCTGTTGCTTAAAAGCAAATAAAAGCCAAGGTGGTTCGACTTAGAGGTTTACCAGGATTTAGAGTTCTTCAAAGTGCCGTTTACTGTCATACTAATTACTTGTACCATCAGTCCTATAAAGCAACTCTCTATGAGAGCATTTTATGAAGGTGGTTTTTGTTTGTTGTTTTTTTAAATATTTTTTTGACATTTATTTTTGAGGGGCAGAGAGAGAGGGAGACACAGAATCTGTAGCAGGTTCCAGGCTCTGACGAGACCCAACACAGGGTTTGAACCCACGGATCATGAGATCATGACCTGAGCCGTAGTCTGACACTCAACGGACTGGGCCACCCAGGCGCCCCTGTTTGTTTGTTTATTTGTTTTTTAATTCTCTCTTTCTTTCTCTTCACTGTTAGGAGTATTTTGTCTTGCATATATACACTGAGAATTTAGCTTTGTCCTTGACAGCCAAAATTTCAATGTTGCTTAATTCACTTACAATGACTTTTGAACTATTTTTTAGAATATAAAAAGCAAGATCTTATTCCTTAATTTGCCTGTTTTTAAAGTCAATTTTCCAACCAGATTTAGAAACCTTTTTTTTACACCTAAGGTAGTTTCTCTGGCATAAGTCTTAAAAATTAGGATTAATAATTCATGACCATGTGTGCTATAGAACATTTTGGAAGCTTATCTTACCTAAAAAATGGAAGGCTAAAGCATGGAAATGAATATAATAGAATATTATTAAGTTTTCTTTTTCTGAGTTTCTAATTTTGGGCTTAAATTCCTCTGTGGGGCAAATTTTGGCTCAGAAATATACCGAAGACAATATTTAAATGACTGATGCATTTTCTCTTAATTGTGTTTTAAAAAGTGAGACCATTTATCTCTCACTTATAAAATTGGGAAAACACATAGACTTTTAAAAAAGAATTCTTATGTTATTCAGTCTTTCTTGCCTCCTAATCATTTTTACCTAATTGTAGGTAAATGAGAAGGTTTTCCACGATTAATCTGTAGAACATGAATTTTTAAAATGGTATTTATATTTTTCAATTTTTAGTGCTTCTGAAATAATACACAATTAAAATAGGTAGGCTTTTGTGTGATTCTAATACCATAGGTCTTTAAAAATAATTTCCATTAGAATTAATAAATTGATGTAGAGAAAAATAGTAAGTAGCTAAATAAAATGGCAGTCTATTCACTCATTAATCTTTAGTTTTTTGTTTTTCTTTTGTTAGAGTTAGGCATTTAATTATCAGTGAAAATGAGAACAAATATTTTCTGAAAACTACATCAAAGATGTTATTTGGTTCCTAAAAATCTTTTAATATATTTTTAGCATTGTTAAAATTGTCTTTGTATCACACGATTGGCCTAAAACAACAACAACAACAACAAACTTGGATAAGAAAGAATTTCTTTAGGAAAAGTGAGGATCTTAACTAAAGACAAAGTCTTAAATGGAGATGTTAGAGGTAGAAAACATGGTTAGAATTTATGGAATCAAAGAGGAAAATAGTTAAACAAGAATTTGAAGCAAGATCAGCAAGGATAGTAAAAGAAGTGGAAATCATTTGTTTTGTCTTATAATAGGGAAGGAAATGCCTTTTTTATCTACTATTCATAGTAAATATGAGAATCAGACAAGATTGTTTGTATAGAAGTTAAGTTTAAACTATGAAGTGCTTAATTTTGAACTTTAAACTATTTTTGGAATGAAATATTAATAACTTGAATCAATAAAACTGCAGAAATTATGAAGTTAAAAAAGTCTCACCTAATTTAAAATACCCACAGGAATTCTGATTCTCCTTAACAGAAAACCACCTCAGCGCAACATTTAAAAAATGATTTTTAAATTTAGTGCATGTGCCAGGGAAAGAACAAGAGCTTATTCCCAGAAAAACTACTTGGCTATTTAGAGTTTGAAATACTTTGTTTTGTGAATGATTTATTCTGAAGATGAACTTTAAATTAGAATGTACTTTTAAAGTATTTGAGAGGAACTTTTAACCTTTTAGGACTACAACTCAAATTTTATTTGACACCATAATATGAGTAATATAATAATATAAATTGCTTGTGTGGAGATGCTAATAGAAGGGACATAGAATATTTAATTTATTTTTATCTTTTATTGAAATATAATTTACATTTAGTGAAATGCTCATATCTTGGGGCACCTGGGTGGCTCAGTCGGTTAGGTGTCTGAGTTTGAGCCCCACATCAGGCTCTCTGCTTTCAGCACAGAGCCCACTTCAGATCCTATCCCCTTCTCTCTCTGTCCCCCCTCTCTGCCCCTTCCCTACTCTCTGTCTCTCAAAAATAAACATTAAAAAAGAAGAAATGGTACCTTTAATGAAGGTACCATTCATTAAATTTTGAGGAATGGATATCAAGACAGTGTTTCTATCACTCCAGAAAAGTTTCCGTCTGCATGTTCCCTATCAATCCTAACCGTGCCATGCTCTCCACTTCCAGAAGTAAACGCTGACCTGATTTCTTTCATCATAGTTTAGTTTTGCCAACTTGTGGATTTCATATAAATGGAATCATACAACATGTATGTTTTCTTGTCTGATGTCTTTCATTTAGCATGTTTTTGGAATGTATCCATGTTGTTGCATATATCAGTAGTTAGTCCTTTTTATTGCTGTTATTTGGTAATACCACAGTGTAGCTATTCATTCTCCTGTTTATGGATATATGAATTGTTTCCAGTTTTTAGCCATCATGAATAAAGCTTACAGTAGCATTTGTGTGTAAGTATTTGTGGGGGCCTATGTTTTCATTTTTCCTGGGTTAATACCTGGATGCGGAATTGCTGGGCTACAGAATAGACGTGTGTTTAACTACTTAAGAAGCAAAGTGAGTTTTGCAAAGTAGTGATAACCATTTTACATTCTCATAATCTGTGTTTAAGTGTTCTGGTGGCTCCATCTTCTCCACAATTTGTTGTTGTTGTCAGTCTCTTTAATTTATTTTATTTTATTTATTTTATTTTTAAGTTTATTTGGGTGAAACAGAGAATGAGTGGGGGAGGAGCAGAGAGAAGGAAAGATTGAGAATCCAAAGGAGATTCTGCACTGCCAGCACAGAGCCTGATACAGGGCTCAAGCTCACAAACCCTGAGATCATGACCTAAGCTGAAACCAAGAGTCGGACGCTTAACTGACTGAGACATCCAGGCACCCCCGAATCTCTTTAATTTTAGCCATTTCAGTGGGTAAGGTAGGTCTTTGGGGTTTCAATTTGCATTCCTCTGCCTGATGACTAATGATGCTGAGCACTTTCTCACATGATATTTTCCATTTGAGTATCTTTTCTGAAATTTCTATGTCTTTACCCATTTTTAAAATAGAGTGATTTGTCTTTTTATTACTGAGCTATAAGAGTATATATTCTGTATTTAGGTCCTTGTCATATGTGGTGAATATTTACTCATAGTCTCTAACTTGCTTTTTTCTTCTTCTTCTTCTTCTTGCCTTTTCTTATGAGCAGGTTTCATTTTTGATGAAGATCAATTTTTCATTTTCTCTTTTGTGACTTGTGCTTTGTGTCTTCCTTAAAAATCATTCCTGATCCCAAGGTTGTGAAGATCTATGTTTTTTTCCTGATAGCTTTGTTGATTTAACTTTTATGTTTCAACTTATGTTCCATTTCAAATTAATTTTTGTGTACAGCTTAAGTTAGTATCATTTGTTGGGGATTTTTCTTTTTCTGTTGAATTGCTTTGGTATCTTTGTCAGAAATCTTCATATTTGTGCATGTCTATTTCAGGACTCTCTACTCTGTTTCATTAATCTATTTATACATCATTTTGCCAATACCACATTTTCTTACTACTGTAGCTTTAATAGTAAGTCTTAAAATTATATACTATACATCCTTCAATTTGTTTCTTTTCAAGATTGTTTTAACTACTGTTGTTCCTTTACTATTCCAAACAAATTTTTAAGGTTTTCTTGTCAATTTCCAGAAAAAATGCTGGCTGCATTTATAATTAGCTTTGCTTTGAATCTATATATCACTTCAGGGATGTAGAACAGTCTTCACATTAAGTCTTTAATTGTCAGCATAATGTATCTCTTCATTTATATAATATTTTCTATTTTGTTATATATATTTTTTATATTTATGTAAAGTCTTACATGCTATTTGTTAAATTTGTCCTTAACTGATTTTTCTAATTATTCATGCTACTATCAATTATATAAAGTATAATTGATTTTTTATTGATTTTGCCCAGAGCAACATTGCTGAATTTATTTACTGGTTCTACTAGTTTTCTTTTCAGTTCCTTTGAATTTTCTATATACACAGTCATGTCATTCTGAATAAAGAGAGCTTTACTTTTTTCTTTCCAAATTGCATGTCTTTTATCTCTGTCTTGTTTTACTGCACTGGTTAGAAACTCTAGCACAATACTAAATAGAAGTAGTGACTGCAGACATTCTATCTTTTTATTTTATTTTTAAATTCTTAAAAAATTGATTTATTTTGAGAGAGAGTGACAGTGCATGCATGCCTGGGGGAGGGGTTGAGGGAGGGAGGGAGAGAATCCCAAGCAGACTTTGCACTGTCAGCATAGAGCCCCATGTGGGGCTCAATCTCACAAACTGAGAGATCATGATCTAAGCTGAAATCAAGAGTTAGACACTTAACTGACCCAGGCGCCCCAACCGACATCCTATCTTGTTTTGAATCTTAGGCAGATGGCATCAATATCTCATTATCATGTATGATATTAGTTATAGTTCTTTGAAGATTCCCTTTATCAGGATTAGGAAGTTTCCCTTTTTCCTAGTATGCTGCGGGGGAAAAATTTTTTTAAATCATAAATGTGTTGAATTTTCTAAAGTGTTTTTTTATATGCGTACTTTAATGATTATTGATTTTTCTCCCAGTGTTTTATTGTAGTGAATTACACTGTTAATTATCATATGTCAAACCAACTTTATATTCTTGGGATACACCTAATTGATCACATTATATTTTTCATATATTAATGGATGCTTTTCATATATTGATGCATTTGATTTGCATCCTTAATATTTTATTAAGGATTTTTGCATCTGTGTTTCTCAAGGACCATTGGTCTATTTTTATTTCTTATGAAATCTTTGTTTTGCTTTGCTACCAGAATTATAATGGCTTCATGAACTAAGCTTTTTCCTGGCTTTTCTCCTGCAGCAGCCAACCACCACCTTGTCCTCATGCAGTGCCTCTTTTGGAGACCGACTTCTCCAGGCTCTTCTGCTCCACCTGTAAATCAAGGCTAGACCCACACACCTGCATCACAGAGGCCATCTCTCTCAGATCTCCTGCCTTTGCCTGGTCTTTCCCATCAGACTCAGTGGAAACCTTTAGAAAAGAATAGAATTGTGGATACAGAT
The DNA here is from genome assembly GCA_030068075.1 of Paguma larvata. Taxonomy (NCBI): domain Eukaryota; kingdom Metazoa; phylum Chordata; class Mammalia; order Carnivora; family Viverridae; genus Paguma; species Paguma larvata. The sequence goes on from CM057823.1 coordinate 74,028,256, forward strand.
GCCTCATTTGGGCTTCTAAGAATTCTGTACTACCAAGGGAGTCCACATTTGGTCTTTAAAGGTTTATCAAAACTTTCCACTGTTTTTCTCTTGCATGCTTCCATGGTGGTCATCTCTTCTTCCCTTAGTCTGTCCAAGGTAAATTGTATTCTATCTTTTCTTGGAGGAGCTTGTCAACCTTGTATAGCTGTTTATTAGGTTGCCTTGTGACCTCAGCTCTTCATGGCTCAAAAATTATTTTTGTATAGACTATCTGTCTTATTCTTATTGCTAGAGTGGAGAAGGTTTGTGTGTGTGTGTGTGTGTGTGTGTGTGTGTGTGTGTGTGTGTGTGTGTGTGGTTTTCTATATTTAAAGTGAAAGGTGAACTCTACATATCTGTTAAGATTTGAAATGATATTCCTTAATAGTGTACCTAAATGCTCACCTAATAGGTTTGATTTTCTATCTCTTATACTTTGCTCTGGGCTCAACTTCAGGGTGTTTTCTGTCATTGAATGAATAATACTGAGTGAAAATGCTTGATTAATTAGAAGTATCCTAAGGTAAAAAGGACATACAGATGGTTCTCCAGTTGAAAGAATGAAGGATCTTGAGTAAAAAAACCAGCATTAGAATCTCAGCAGAACAGTTTATTCTGAGCGTCAGTTTTTTCTTTTCTAAAATGGGAGAGGTAATACTTGTTTTATCTATCTCTCTTTTGAGGAAGCTAAAAATGAGATGGTGTATGTAGAAGTTATTAACATGCTAAATAGATAACTTGCTGATGAGTAATCTTAGAAAGATACATATATAATTGAAACATAAATCTCTGAAATGTGTTTTTATTCTAATAGTTTTATACCTGTAATTAATAGTGGATGGCCTTGTGGTGATAGCCATGGGAGAACATATTTCGTAACAGGAATGATTGATGGATATTTATTGATCACCTACTGTGTGTGCTTTGCTTGTTGCTGGAGAGATAATGGTGAGCATGACAAAAGTTATTGACTTTGTAGTACTTATATTCTATTGGAGAAGACAGACAATAAACAAATTTCTGATGCTCTGCTCTGAGGAAGGTTCTGGCCTGGGATTTACATTATTTTCAACAAAGACACCGTATGAGGACTTGGTGGGGATTTTGCTTAGCTGAACTTTCTTACACCTTATTGTGCACTTCTGTTCTTCCTTTTTCAAACAAAATCTTGCCAGATAGAAAAGTATTGCTATTCATGTTTTGCTCTGTGGTCTGCTCTTTTTTTCTCTGATTATTAGCTATTTAAGTTTTTCTTGGCATTGGAAAAGCTTATACATTTTGGAATAAATAGATAAAAAAGCATTTTATTATGGAAAATCTAAATATATACAAAAAGAGAGTCAGATAATAAACTTCAAGTACCTACCACCCAACTTCAATAATTATAAATTCATGGTCAGTATTATTTCATCCATATACAGGCAACCCACTCAGTTCTCTTCCCAACTTGGGCCATTTAAAGAAAATTCCTTGATACCCTTCCATAAATATTTTTCAGTTTTATTATAAAATATAAGGAATCTTTTCATTTTATTACTTAAAAAGTTTTTAATGTTTTATTTTGAGAGAGAGAGAGAGAGAGAGAGAGAGAGCGAGCAAGCAAGCATGCACAAGCAGGAGAGGGGCATAGAGAGAGACAGACAGACAGACAGACAGACAGAATCTGAAGCATGATCCAGGCTCTAAGCTGTTAGTACAGAGCCTGATGTGGGGCTTGAACCCACAAACCTTGAGATCATGACCTGAGCTGCAGTTGGATGCTTAACCCACTGAGCCACCCAGGTGCCCCAGGAATCTCTTTTTAAGGCACAACCAAAATGCCATTATCTCATCTAAAAATTAATAATAATTTAATATCAATTAATATCTAGTAATCATTCAAATTCTACATTTTTCATCATATTTTGTAGAGACTTCATTCAAGTGGAGATGGAGTTGTTATATCATTTTTGCTTCTATCATTTATATAGATAAAGACATTTGGTATCAGTAACCATAATGGAAATGAAGGTATCATCTGAATTTTGAAGGCAAAGTGATGTCGATTAAAGTTTTATTTTTTTAACTTTTTGAAAACTGACCATACAAAATGCTGTGCATGTGGTATATAGGAATACAATCAAATTTTAGATATCAGTCATGTCTTAAAAATAATTTATGGACTTGTGGCTGAGTTAAAACATAAGAAAATGACCCACAAGGAGAAAAGGCAGTGAGCTGTGTTTTGTCCCAGTGGTGGAGATGAGTGGTCTTAGTTTCTATGACCATTCACGTTGGTATATCATATCAGGGGGTGGTTGCAAGGCATATTTTTCTTAAAAGAAAAGTATCTATGTCTTTTCTTAACCAAAAAGACAAAACTTTGAAAATTATTCAGATTTTTAATAGAATGGATTGAGGCTTATCTTTGTAATCATGCTAGTCATATTCCTCTGAATTCCAATATGATTTTTTGGATGGAGAGAAAAAGATGATGAGCCTTGAAAGTTTGGCCTTGAAAGTTGGGTATGCTTTGGGAAGGTGGAGATGGATTAGAACGTGGTCCCTGGGTATTTTAGTCAGTGTTCTCCAGAGAAACAGAGCCAGTAGGATCCCCCCCCCTCTCTCTTCCTTTTGATAAAAATATACCTAGATCTACCATGTTACTTATTTGTGTATGTACATATCTGGAGCTCCAGATAGATAGGCAGAGGTATAGTTAGGTAGAAAGATAGTTACGTGATAGATACCCTCTCTCTTTCCTAGTCTTCGTATGTGAGTCTTTAAATCTCTTTCTCCTCTCGAGTCCATATATGGAGAGATTTGTTTTAAGGAATTAGCTTATGCAGTTGTAGAGGCTGACAGTGTAAAATTTGCGTCTGGAGATAGTCTTCTGGCAGAATTCTCTCTTTTAAAGGAGGTCAGTATTTTTCTTAAGGTGTTCAACTGATTGGATGAGGCCCACCCTGTTATGGAGAGCAATTTGTTTTAGCAGATTTAAATGTTAATCTCATCTAAAATAACTTTACAGGAGGCCTGAGTGTTTTAATTGGTTGGGTGTCCTACTCTTGATTTTGGCTCAGTTGTGACCTCACATTCATGAAATTGAGTCCATGTCACGCTCTGTGCTGGGCATGGAGCCTGCTTGGGATTTTTTCTCCCCCCCCCTCTTCTGCACCCCCACTTGCATGTACAAATACCATCCACCCTCTTTCAAATAAAATACCTTTACAGCAACATCCAGATATGTTTGACAAAATATCTGGCCACTGTATTTTAGACAGGTTGACACAAAATTTACTATCACAAATGAAGGCAAATGAGTGGACTTCAATGCTGTCTTTTAGGTTAAGGCAAGTAGAGTCCTTCAACTAGAGGAAACACTCATATATTGACATAGTCGTTAGTAAAACCGGGAGGGTAAATTAAGAAATAGTCTTTATTTTGCTCTCTTCTTCTTAAAGTTGCTGCTAAAATAATACATATTATGTTTCTCAAAAGAAGCAAATTTTGTTGAATTTGATCTGTTGATGTGTAGGAGTAAGAAGACAGAGCATCTGTGAAATATTTTATTAGTACAGTCAATTTTCATTTATTAGTGATAATAAAAACAGCATCCACATGGCTATTGATCTTTATAGATAATATTTAACACATTAAAATCCAGAATTTTCATCACCCACTTAGAACTTAGACTATTCCTTGTATTTATAAACAATCAGAAACATTGATTTATGTTTCGTGTTTGCCTCCTTTCTGATGATGATTGAAAAGACTGAAAAGGACAAGTAGAAATTGGCTAATTTTTAAGCCTGATAATTGTAATTTTTTATCATCATAATAAAATGTTCTTTTAGGTTATTTATTATTGTTTGTTATATTTATGTGTGACATTTGCTGTAGCTTTATAAACTTAGGCTTTGTGAATCTCTTTGTACTTAGATATATTTTAAATTTAGTTTTATATAATATTCTGCCTGCAATTTAGTTATGGTTCCACACTCATATATGCTCTATTCCTCACAAGGTGACAGACTAACTCTCTCCCAGCTATGACTAGAAGAATAGAAAAGAATAGAGTGAAACATTTAGAACAAAAATACTGACATAAGCAGGGCTAAAATGCTGTTCCACAATTATCCATTTGTTTTTGTCACTAGAATCTTTTCTCCTGCCTTGAATGTATTGCTTTAATGAATTTTAGTAAAGATAATGATACAGTAATGAACTTCAGTTTTCTGACAAGCCAATCATGAAAACAGATGGAAATAACTAAAAATTAACAATGTTTCTTAGGGGATTAGATTCTTGTTTTTGTTTTCTAAAAAGGCCAGCTCATTCCAGAATTTGCACAATTATTCTAGCTCATGCATAACCTATGAATAAATAAAATACCAAAGATTTGTGACAAAACATGTGGTAGATAGTTTTGTTTTTCAAAGTTTAATCATCCTTTTGTAATACAAAATAACTATATCTTCATCACAGAGCTTCTGGAAAGCTAAATATTCAGGTCAACATCCTTATAACTGGAAGAGAGTGGCGTGTGCTTACTTTTTTGAGTGATGCATGTATGCGAAGGCATCCTTTGAAGTCATCCTCTAAACTCCACAGTCATTCTAGGTTCCAGATTTATTTATTTGTTTCTTTATTTATTTTTTAAATTTTACAAGGGGTTAGAGAGGGGAGAGAGAGAGACAGAGACAGAGAGAAAGAATCTTAAGCAGTCTCCATGCTCAGTGTGGAGCTGATTTAGGTCTCAATCCGAGGGTCATGGATTATGACTTGAACTGAAATCAAGAGTCACTCAAGTGACTGAACCACCGGATACCCCTAGGTTCCAGGTTTTTTAACACTGGAATTATCAACTTGCTTCAGAGAGAGGTGAGGAAGTATTTCATCTCTCAGCTAACAACCTCCTTCTTTTTGTTTGCTTAACATTTAAACTGTTAAGATATAAGATTTGATTGTGTCATGTTGTTTCCATGTGGTATAGAGACCAAACAGCAGAGTTTGAGCCAAATATGTTCAGTATGCTTACCTCCTTATGTACAACTCATGTATGTTTGTCTCAGCCCATGGACTGCTTCAGTCCTGGTCCAGTCTATTCAGGCTCGAGGCAGCAAGTCTGGTTTTACAAATAAACCAGGGGTTAGGTCCTATGGCAACCAGGAGGAGGAAAAACCAATTAGGAGAGCTTTCCTCAAAAGGTGGCTGTATGTCCGTCAGGTCCTTAGGATTCATGAATTTTGCATTCAGCCCATTCAGAACCAAAGAATAGAATACAGACAAAAGTTTGATTAAGCCAAAAGTTATTGTTTTCAGTATTTTGGCATATTTTTGTTTAGTCTTTTTGTTTATGTGTTTTTTGTTCATAATTGAAAGTGTAAGATATATATTTCTGTTGTTGAAAAATAACTCAATGCATGTATGTACTCTAATTTACATAAACAATCTCCCATTACTGGACATTTATGTTAATTTCAATTTTTATTATTGTGTTGGGGTCCTAAAGACTACCACCTATTCAGTGATCTGCTAGGAGGATTCATGGGACTCAATATATTGCCATATTCATAGCAAAGATTTATTATAGTAAAAACATACAAAGAAAAATCAACAATCAAAGAACAAGCACTTCACATGTGGTGGAGTCCAGAGGAAGCCAGGAGCAAGCTTCCAAGAGTTTTTCCAATGCATTTAATTCCTCCAATAATGAATCCTGACATGTGTGAAATATTGTACACTGGGGAAACTCATTAAAGATTCAACACCAAGGTTTTTACTGGGGAATGATCTAAGTATCCTCTGCTTAGCATGTCCAACATTCCAGATTTCCAAAAGGAAGCAGACATTTTGCATAAACTGTATTGTTTGCACAGTCTAGGAAAAGTTTTACATTGGTGTAGGGAACTGTTCACTTGGCAAGTTCCCAGATGCCAGCCTAAGGTCAACCTTGTAAACTTGTCTTTCCAGGAACAGCAGTCTCAACTTTGCTATGTTAATTAACTCTCCTGCACAATTTAGGATTATAGGAGACAAACAAATGGCTAGTTAATTGTTGCTTGTTTTTGCAGGGGTGCGGCAGGGACCACTAAGAACACTCCCATTGAATTACCACCCAATATTCCCTTTTCTTCTGGAACTCTTGTCTTTTTTTTTTTTTTTTTTTTTGCCTAGAAACCTATGACATCATTGCCATCTGTAAAACAAACATCATCCAGTTAATATTAACATTTTTCCCTCAAAACTATTTGTACATATTCCGTACCAGGCATTGTGGTTGTGTGGAGGATAAAACAGTACACAGGACGTGACTTCTGCCCACCTGGAATTTGCAGCCAGGTACTAACATGAGCCGTATTTGTCGTAGCGCTTCTTGGCAAAGATGACAAGTAGGCTGCCATCAAGAGGGATTCTCAGATCATGTATTCAGATAGCTGCTTTTGTATCACAGAAGTAAATCTGTGACAGGCCTAGTACCTGGGCTTCTTGTTTTAGTTAATCAGAAAGACTGAGACTAAACTCTTTCAAAGCTACTTCAACATAGCAGACTATCTCTGTTACTTCCTGGGAGGGGGATATAACTTTTGACTCTTTAAAGATATTGTTTGTCTCCCCTGCCCCCAAAAATGTTGTGTCATTGAAGACAAATTTAAAGGAAGCATTTATTTTTGTATGTATGCTTGCATGTATTTATGTACGTATGTAAGAAGTTTAAACAAATTGTATATCTTCTTTATAAGTAGAAAACATTTTTGTTAGAAAAAAGGGAGGTAGATGTCCCTAAAGTTCTGTGATAATTTCTTCAGACTTTGCTTTTGTTCATTATTTTTCTACATAATTTTTGCCTAATTCCGTCTAAAATTATACAGCCTTATTTTAAATGTGTTCTCTGTAAAGTTGCAGTTAGTTATGATTAATTGCAGAAAATGTGGAAAATACAGAACGCTATTACAGAAAGACATAATCCTTTATTATTCTACCACCCAGAGATACTCAGTATGAAATTCTGGTGTGTATCCTGCAATCTATTTTCCAGGAATATTTTTCCCCTTAAACAACAGAGGGCCATAAGAATATTCAGAGGCTGTCGTCATGATGTAAAGAGGCACTTCCTGGCGGGTGATGGTGTGATTTAGGTGATTCAATCTGAAGTTTTAAGAAGGAGAAAAATCATTGTTTAAGTTCTGGGAAAATGGAAATAGCCATTATTGTTCTTTGTTTCCTTGTCTTGTTTACTGGGTACATGTTCCAAACCTTTAGCCCTTCTAAGTGCACGACAGACCAATGCTGGTCATTGGTTATTGTTTTTGGTAATCATAGAACAAGGTTCCATTTGAAAGGACATTTCATTTGAACTGTGAGTGAGTTCAAGCTTATACCCTAGGAAACAAATTGTTTGGTTCCTAGGAAAGCAGAATGAAGCAGAAAAGGAAATATGAGGATATTATTGGCAAGACCAAGCTGTTAAGTCCGAGCTGTAGAATCCACGTGACTGTCTGTGGTCCTATTAGAAATGGCTGTTCTGGTTGTGGGAAGAACTGCTGGTCCCATGATTTCTAAACCCTTTTAACCTTAATTTTGATTCATGTCTTGGTCTTCAGATATTTTTTATTTAAACAAAAACACATTATTTTTCTCAGCAGAGCTTCAGCGTGTTGGTATATTTGAGAATGAATTTTTTCCCTGGCCTTTATAAATCGAAGACAATTTGGTTCTAAAATTTATGTTTCACAACTTTTCTTTTTCCTTGGAAATTCTGTTTGTGGTGTTTCTATTATTTACTGTTTCTTTTGTTTCATAGAAGATATTTGATAGCAACCTGTGTTTTACACCTTTGAGATTTTTTTTCTTTGCAAATGTGTATGAATTTTTCTAGCAGTTTACGTTTTCTTTATTCTTGTAATTTTGCAGAACGTACTGGCATACAAATATCTTTTAATTACTTTCTCATAACATACAATAAGTCCCAATACTCAGAAGATTCATGCCTTTTTTTTTTTAGCTCAGGAAATTATTATTCAGTTGTGTATGTTTTCTTTATTTTTGATTGTTCTGGTTTTATCTTCAGTACTATATATGACTCCTTTGATATCGGATACTTATTTTTTGACAACTTTAATTTACAATCTTTAATCTTCTCTCTCATAATTTTCATCTTTGGATACTTCTGTATTCTAGGAACACTTGCTAAATCTAGTCATTTGATATTCTGTACTGTCTCTTACACTCCTACTAAGTGTGAAATACATTTTAATTCTGTCATTACATTTTTGGTTTCCTGGTATTTCCTGCCTTTTAAAAATCACTCATTTCCATTTTTATTTATCTTGCAAATATTCTTATTGTTTAAAGTCTTAGTTTGTTTTCTCCTTATTGCTTTTGGCTTCTATTTTAGAGTTTGGCATGTTATATAGTATAATGGAATGCCAATACTATTCTAAAGTTTTCTTCTGGGTCCAATAGAATATTTTTGACTTAAAGTCTTTTACTAGATTTTCAACATTGCAGATTGTATTAGTTTCCCAGGGCTGCTTCAACAAATTGCTCCACAAACTTGGTAGCTTAAAACAACACAATTGTGTTCTCTTACAGTCCTAGAGGCCAGAAATTTGAGATCAATTTCATTGGACTAAGTGAAGATGTTCCCAGGACTGATTCTTTCTTGCAGTGTTAGGGAAGAATGTTCTGTGCCTTTTCTGCTTCTGGAGGCCGTTTGCATCCCTTAGCTCATGACCTCTTCTCCAAATCACCCTTGCTTCTGTCATCACATTTCCTTCTCTTCTGTAGGCAAGTGAGGGCCTTTGTGAGTACACACAGGGCCCGTCATCATATCCTAGGTTATCTTCCTCTCTCAGGATTCTTAATTTAATCATACTGAAAAGTCCCTCTTGCCATGTAAGCTAACATTTACAAGTTTCAGGGATTGGGATGTGAATATTTTGGGGCCATTGTTCAGTCTTCCACTGGGACCTTTCCCCTTGTGTCACTGTCCCTTGGACTCCAAATTCAGATTGACCTGGGTTCACAAATCTGCTTACTAGCTGCCTGAACTTGGGCAAGTGACTTAATTTGTTCTCTCATCTGTTAAACTAAGGGTTCTGAACTTGGGCAAGTGACTTAATTTGTTCTCTCATCTGTTAAACTAAGGGTTCTGGTTCAGATTAGTCAGGTAATGTGTATAAAGTATTTAGCGATCTACGTCCTCAATAAATGTTAACTTGCATTTCCATGATCATTGTAGGCCCCATGTTTACTCTGCCCTGAATAAAAAGAAATAGCTCCACGCAAAGTGAGTGATTACAAACAGAACATAGAGATTTTTCTCTACTCTGCTCCATGTTCACTTGGACATGACAGTTACCTTTTCTAGGTCTATAGTTGATGAGCAAGTGTCAATACCCCCTTCTTTGATGAATTCTCAGTAACCCGAACAGTTTGGCCCTGCTGAGGTGGGTCCTTTCCTGTTCCACACCTTCACTCTTTATTATTTTTAGCCGTTTAGCATGTTAAAATTATAATCCCCGTTATGCATTCTTATCAAGTCCTGTCAGTCCCATCCTCTGCACAGAGCTCTTTCTTTATAATAGAACTGTTTCAATTCCTGGTCAGGATTACTCTCTTTTCTAGTTGTTTCCTTAGAGTTGTAGCGTCCAAGTGGATCTTGGTAGTTGAGGGTATGGAAAGGGAAGAGTTTTTCAAAAGCAGCATCCACATTGTACAGAAAGGGGTTTTGTTCTTGTTTCTTTATCTTTCTTTTGGAAGATAATAAGCCTTTTTTCTAACATCTTTCAGATGGGCTAGGAGTTTTATTATTATGTAAAGGTCACTAATTCTTTCCTCCATTCACTTCCCTCATCTTAAAGAAATTTTTTTTCTCATCTGTGTATTAATGAATGGTTAGACTTAATTTTTTGTGACCTTGAGATTTTCATCTTTTTCTTTATTGTTACAGTATTTTAGTGGGGCTGTTAAGAGGGACAGCCAGAAGTCACAAAGCTATATTGAACCAGAAATGATTCTTTTTGAACACTTTTTTATCCACTATTAGCTGAAAGTATCTGCCAAACTTGTTCAAATACTTGGCAGTTCAGAAACATATTATGCAACAGTGATGCCACTGTTCTGTATCATATTATATCCTAATAAGAATGAAGTTCTCATATATTTTTCTAACTCACTTTAAGTTTCTCCTGTTTTTTAGTATTTGCTTTGTATGTATAAACAAGTGATCCCATCAGAACCCAAAAAAGAATCATAGGTATGTCTTATCTGCTGTCTCTCAGGACAGACTTAAATAAAGTGTTAATTGGAACCTAGTACAAAAAGAGTTATCTGTATTTCTTACATGTTTTATAATAAGATTTGGGAGCCATGAATATTAACTGGTATTCAGTAGATACACATAAATTAGTCTGTTGGATCTTTATTTTTATTAAACTCTTTGGAAACAGCTCATTTTAAATAAATGCAAGAAGGTAAATAGTTTAAGCAATTTGAGAATACATAGTGTACTTTTTTGACTATAAATTAACAGTATGATTGATTTAAGTGGACATTTCAGTCATTGATTCTAAAAGTTGAACGAATGTAGCAGATGGAATTCAGCTGCCCAAGCAAGCTTCTGGGTTTGATTATTCAAGTGATTAAGATGCTATTTGTCAACTCTAGTTTACCACCCCTTTTAATTATATAGATAATCAAACTAAGAACTGCTAATTCTGTCTCCTAACTATTAATTGTTTGTAATTACCCGCAGATTAAAACTGCATGTGCAATTAACTCAAAGAATTAATTGATACAAGGGAATTGATAAAAGGGAAACAGAACAAGCTTGGCATTAAAAAGGCTCTAGGGACACAGGACCACTTGAACCCACTAGTGTCTTGGGTTCTATCATGTCCTTGTAAAGATACTTCACACTTTCATTTGGACTTCTTTAGCTCTGTTGGATGCAGCTGAATAGACTATTTCTTTTGAACTATTATATTCTTAAATTATATATTATTATTACAGACTGTTTCTTAGTTCTTCATTTATGGTTGACTGACATAGTATATTTGAAAAGTTTGAGCTTCTACTATTTTTGGGACTTTGCTGATAATTCAGGAGACTTGGACAAATATATCAATTTGCAACCTGGAGGAAATGTTTGTCACTATGAAGATTACAGAAGTGGTGAATGTTTCAACTAGCTAGGAATTTTCCCTTCCTTCCTTTCTCCTTCTTTCTTTCTTCATTCTCTTGGCAATATCACCATGGTATAGAACCTTTTCAGTTTTCTTTGAGTCTTTTGAGAAAGTTTAGTTTCTAAAATAATTATGATAATTAGAATTTAGAACTGTCTCTAACCCTTGCAAATAATTGGCTTATTGTTAACTACATAAATTTAAATAAAAATGGGATATAAAATTAAAAAAAACACCCCCAACTGAACTGTGTTTAAAAATTATTACCGGGGTGCCTGGGTGGCTCAGTCGGTTAAGCGGCCGACTTCGGCTTAGGTCATGATCTCACAGTCTGTGAGTTCGAGCCCCGCGTCGGGCTCTGTGCTGCTGGCTCAGAGCCTGGAGCCTGCTTCAGATTCTGTATCTCCCTCTCTCTCTCTGCCCTTCACCTGCTCACACTCTGTGTCTATGTCTCTCAAAAATAAATAAATGTTAAAAAAAATTAAAAAAAAATTATTACCATTATAAACATCAAGATTATGCTAGAAAGTGAGAAAAGATAATCTGGTGGAAAATACTTGATCCTGAAAAAAAATAGAATTTTCAAAACACGTCGTAAATTTTTTTCCATTCCTTCAGACTCTTATGTCAGTTGCATTGTATGGGGGCTTTCACTCTTAGCAGTTTTGGTCATTGGCCTTTCAATCAATGCCAAGTCCAAGAGCATATATTGAACATATGCTTCGGGCACAGCATTATATTCAGTTTTATGGGAAATGCAAAGCAGGTAAAAGACTTTTAAGTTTAGACAGGAAAATAAGATGTTCAGAAGACAACAAAATAACATGAACTAAATGTATAATATTTTTCAGAAAGAGTCTACAGAAGTATTGAGGAAATGCAAAGGCAGGAAGACATCACTATTGTTGGTTATTTAACCAAATTTTTTATGTTCCAAGTCAGCTGCTATTCTACCAGCTTGTTAACCTGATGGAACCTTCTTGTTTTCTTTACAAATTTTGATACTACATTTTTCCCAGATTTTTTTAATATCAGAATAAATTGTTCTATCCTGCTGGCTGTTCAACTGAGATTACTGCTAAGATTTCTTATTTTTTTCCACCTATCAATAAGCAGCCTACTCTTGCTCACCCTCTACCCTGCTTCCAGCATTCTGAATCTTCTTTTCTCTGTGGCACTATCTGTGAAGATTGTTGACTCCGTGAGGGTTTGTGAACATTTAGTCTGATGTATGACTTTGTTCTTCAAACTATCAGTTTATAACTTTTGACTGACTTTGTGGAATAAACTAGAATTTGTTGCATGTCACCTTCTGTGCCTGGCTTCTGAGGAGGAGTCATTAGCATATATCAGTGTGTGAATGATTACCTTGAGGATTTTAGTAGAGGGTTTACTGCTTCTTGAAGTGGAAAAGTTATAGCTATATTTTCTAGGTTGATACCTATATACTAGAGAGAATAATGCATGGCCTTCTCAATGACATGAGTCTGTTTTGTGGGTAAACAAGATAAAATATTTGAAATGCTCTGGACTGTCTTGGAAAATAATTTGTATAGCACTTAGTTTCATTTTGGGTTGGGCTCTTCAAAGATCAGGAAGACTCCTTTTGCCTGTGAGATCTCACCTTCGGAGGCTAATTCTTATTCTCCAGTATCTACATGGCTATCTTAATTGCATTGCTGATGAACCAGAAGCACAGAGAAATTCCAACTAAGATATTGTCTTTTCCTGGAAGCATTTATCAATTTAAAAAGGAGATTGAATTGAGGAGGACACTTGTTGGGATGAGCACTGGGTGTTGTATGTTAGCGATGAACCATGGTAATCTAATCCCAAAACCAAGAGATCACTGTACATACTGTGTGTTAGCCAGTTTCACAATAAATTACATTAAAAAATAAAAAATTAAATAATAAATATAAAAAAAAACAAAGTAAATTAGACCCTAGTAAAAAAAAATTAAAAAGGGGGTTGGAAAGAGATGTCCAGTTATCTAAAACATGTGAAAACACTTATGGTACAAGTTCATTAACAGAAGTAGGTGGTCCAGGGATAGTGCTAGTGAGTTGAGGAATGTTTCAAATTACTCAAGAAAGCTTCATAAGAAATGTGGGGGCTTACACATCTCTAATAACCCTTACTCTGCCCTTTTAAGTCCCCCTAAGTTTATAAAAGTCCCCAGTTAAAATATAATGTGTTTGGCCTTTTTTTTGCTGACCTGTTCCCGGATGCTAATATGTTCAGCTTCCCTATAAGCTTTCCATTGTTGGCATTTCCTTCCACTAAAGAATTTTATTCATATTGAGTTGTGATTGAAATATGCAATTTATTATGTTGCCTCTTCTAGACGCTTTGCCTTTTTGATAGAGGACAAAGATTATTTTTGGCTGAAGTGGAAGAAATTATATACATATAAAATTAGAATGGGGTAGGATGTGTCTATATTATTGATTGGGATGTCTCTGAGATAACATTCCATTTTTTTTTATTATTTTCTGTTACTACTCTGCCTCCCTATAGGACACTGAACTTGCAATCCTGTAAATAAGTTGAAGCAATGGAATGAGAGAATTTATTACTTCCGAGTTTTCTCAAAATTTATGTGAAATTAAGCGGTCTATAGATGTCTCTATTAAATCGAAAGTTTCAGGAAAGAATATATGTATATAAATAAGTATTAGAAAGAAAATTGGAAACATGAAAACAGTTTGATTTATTTTGGATGGCAGGATTGAACTGAATTTTTCCTTTTTAAATGATTAACGCTTCTGAGAAGTAGACAAATAAATCTTAAATTTCCTCATCTTTAAAAAAAATTTCTCTACAGAAATCTCATGTAACAACTGCCATGAGACAGAAGAAATATGTGGGCATATGTTGGCTAACCTTTTGCTCTTTGAACTTATTTATCTAGAGCACTTTTAATAATTTCACTTACTTTGCAATTTCAAAACATGTACCTTCAGTGTACTTCTGAATTTTCTTTTAAAGTTCTGATGTAACAGGGAGAGGAGTTTCCCTTTGTTTTTGTAAGTGCTAATCACAAATACCATTTTGCTTTAAGCCTCTTTTAAAAAAAGAAGTCAATGCTATTGAAGAGAAGAGAGTCAAAAGAATGAACCTGGTTTTCTGATGGGCATACTATACACAATAAAAACACAAGAGCTTTACTGTGTGATGGAGCCAATTAATAGAAGCCTCTCTGTGCTGTGTTATTGCTTCTGCATCTCTCTGATTAGATGACAAGATGTGATTTTAATATAGAATAACGGGGCCATAAAGATGATTTACTTTTCTCTTTGTAACATTAAGCAGTATGGTCCATGTGTACTTTTCTTGGATAAATATTATTTTAACTTACATTGATATTTCTAACAGATAAAACATTCTACGATTGGAGAGGAGTTATGTCAAAAAAGTCTTCCCGTTTGACTCCTGACTCCAGCTGGCCTAGTTTGTGTAGGCCGTCATCCGGGTTTCAGGATTACCTTTCTGTGAGTATTTGTGAAACTGGACATAGAGTTGCATTGCCATTCTTCTGGGAGATTATTAGGTTAATTTTGATATAACATGTGAAATTGTACTATGGACCTATTTCATTCCCAAAATGATTCTCTACTGAAATTCTTTGTCCTGAAGCAGTGCTGTTCTGTTGTCATGTCATGTGCAAAATTTGCATCTTGCAGATGATCTTAACTCCTAAATATGTGTATTAATTTTTATTTGAAGAGTACTGATAGCCAAAGTGATCATCACAATGGTTTGCCCCAAATGTGATAGTAACTATTTTTGTAATGGTACCTCGACTATCAAGTAAATATAATGGAGGCCAGTGGAGCATGAAGATATCTGTTAGGAGTGTGACAGAGGACAAAAAAATTCAACCACAATTCCACAACCACACGTTGATGGTTTTCTGAATGTGGGCTCTCTAAACTGAAACATGGGAATCTGAGAATTGAAAATGGAATCTGGCATCACTTTGAGTTCATCTATTCATCAGGGCAGGTCCTAAGATGTTTCAATATCAATAGTAGAGGAAACTCACGTGGTTCTGAAATCTTTGGCAACAATTTCTATTTTACAATGTTGTGTCTCACAGTACCTATATATACGTCTGGGTTTCTTATATCTTCTCTGTGTTCTCTGTGTGAATGTGTCTGTCTCATCCTTTCACTGACTTTTTCTCTCTTTTTGTATCGCTAATTATTTTTCTACTTGACTCGTCATTTGTATTAGCGTGCTTGGCAGTCATAACAAAATACCACAGACTGGGTGGCTTAACCAATAGACATTTATTTCTCAAAGTCCCGAAGTTTGGAAATCCAAGATCAAGGTGCTAGCAGATCTGTTTTCTCCTGAGGCCTCTCTCTCCTTGGCCTGCAGACAGCTGTGTCCTCACATGGCCTTTCCTGTATGTGTCCCTGGTGTCGGTCTCTTCTTAGGAGATCACTAATCATATTGGATTAGGATGACCTCATTTAACCTAATGACTTCTTTAAAGACGCTGTCTCCAAATACTGTAACGTTAGGGGTTAGGGCTTCAACATACGTATTTTGAGATGACATAATTCAGTCCATAACACCATTAGACAACTGAACTATATTGAAAATTTATTTTCCTATCTATTGAATAGTTCTTTATCTACAATTAAAAAAACAAAGCTTGTGTTTTTATGTTTTTCCTATAAACCAAAACTTTTTGAATCATGTCATATATAGCTTATGTTGCTAAATTTGTGAATAAATTTACTAAAACTAAGCATTGTTTTAGACAAGGACATTATAGGAATATTATTAAGGAAAATAATATGATGTCTTTAACAAAAGCAATACCCAGAGAAGGCTGTTTTTATTATCTCCCAGTAATGGTAAAAAAAAAAATGAATTGCTGCTTCTAAGCTTTCCAGCTCTGTCCTGTTTTACACTAACAATTTAAAGACTGCTCCTAGCTGTGTGACAAACTACATTTAAATATATTTCTTTGGGGAAAATATCTGGCAAGAGTAGACTTGATTGTGGAGAGCTCCAAATGCAAGACAGGGAGTATTTATTCATTGTTGAGTGGGGAATTAGGAACACAAAAGCCTATTACCCATAGCTTTGACATAAAAGATAGTGCTTTGGGTATGTGCACATGTCTAAAGAGTTTGGGGTGGACTGGAGTGGGGACCGGGTGAGCATGAATAGGCCTTTTGCATCAGTCCAGTTAGAGGCTTGTCTCTTATCCTTGCAAACCAACTGTACTGGGGAGCGGGTATGTGTGAATGGATAAGAGGGAGTAAGATTCAAACCTTCAGATTTCTTTCCTGCAGCTTACTTCATTTTCAGTTTCTACCACCGAAAGTCTAAATGGCTTTTTTTTTTTTTTCTTTAGTAAGAATCACTCTTTTGTTTATCCTTCAAAATAATCACAATTCTAGAAGGGATCAAACATCAAGTTCTAAGTAATCTTTTTTTCCCCAAGTTTTTATTGTGGTAAAATAACATAAAATTTACCATCTTAACCATTTTTAAGTGTATCATTTGGTGGCATTAATTACACCCACATTGCTGTGTAACCATTACCACTATCCATCTCCAGAACTTTTTCATCTTTCCAAACTGAAACTCTGTACCTCTCTTTAAACATTAATCCTCTCTCCCTTCCCTCCTCTCCTGGCAACATGCATTCTACTTTCTGTCTCTATGGTTTTGGTTTTTTTTTTTTTTTTGTGACCGGCTCATTTCACTTGGCATAATGTCTTCAAGGTTCATTCATGTTGTAGCATATGTCAGAATTTTCTTACTTTTAAAAAAGACTGAATAATATTCTGTTGTACAGGTTTCCCTACTATCTCAAAGTAAAATATTCCTATGAAACTTTTTGTAAGCTGAAATCATGTGAAGTGAAGAAATAATTACCATAGATTTATACGGAAAAAATTTCAAGTGTTCCCAGATCCCAAAAATAACTTCTCCTAGGCCTTTCTGATATCTTAGGACACATCTTGCTAATGGATGAACAAAATGCTTTAAGATAAGGCACAGATGCTCACAAGACACATTTCAAAGGTATGGTGGCTTGATGCTGAGGTGCTGAGTGGAGTTTCCAGGGAAGGAGCTAGGTGAGGCCACTCTCACTAGTTGGGTTGTGCTACCTTTATAACGGCTTGTCACAAAACAAATGCTGAGTGCTATTTTCACTTCTCACCTTTGTTTACAAAAGCAAAAATCTTCTTTGGATTTCTTTTGGTTAGCAAAAGCAAGTCCTATCAAAGGTCTTTCCTAAAAGTGAAGTGGCGGAATGTGAACTTGCAAAAAGCAGGGATACTTGTACCATATTTTGGTTATCCACTCATTTGTTGATGGATGCTTGAATTGCTCTTACCTTTTTGGATATTTTGAATAATGTTTCTTTGAATATGGGCGTATAAGTATTGTTTGAGTCCTTGCTTTCACTTCTCTTGGTATTTATATCCAGAAGTAATTGCTGGACTACATTGTATTCCTATATTTAATATCTTAAGGAATCATCATATTGTTTTCCACAGTGGCTACACCATTTTGCATTCCCAGTAGCAGTGCACAAGTATTCCAATGTCTCCATATCCTCATCAGCACTTATTACATTATCTATTTTCCTGATAGCAGCCATACTAATGGGTGTGAAGTGGTGCATAATCGTGATCTGAGTTTTTTCAATCAGTCCAAAAAATAAGTAGAAAAAAAAGAATGTAGAGGTCGGTAAAAGAGGAGTGGACACATGGCATAGAAAACCCTGTCTTTGATTTTGTAGGTGGAGAGAAAAGTTTTGCACATTCTGCTTTCAAAACACTCTCTACAGCATGGCCACTCTTATCAAAACTTTAATTCACTCAAATAAGAAAGTCACTATGGATATGCTTTGTTTAGCCTAAAAAAAACCACTATCTTTTTTAAGCCTGAAGTTTTTGTTTTCTTTTTAAAGTCTTTTGAATCTTTATATGTTATCAGTTCTTCAAAATTTTATTTAAATTCTAGTTAGTTAACATATAGTGTAATACTGGTTTCAGGAGAAGAATTTAGTGATTTATCATTTACATATAACACTCAGTGCTCATCACAACAAATGCCCTCCTTAATACCCATCACCATCTAGCCCATCCCCCATACACCTCCCACCATCAACCTTCAGTTTGTTCTCTATCATTAAGAGTCTTTTATAGTTTGTTTCTCTCTTTCTCTCCTTTTTTCCCCATTTCCATATGTTCATCTGTCTTGTTTCTTAAGTTCCACACAGAAGTGAAATCATATGGTATTTGTCTTTCTCTGACTGACTTATTTCGCTTAGCATAATACCCTCTAGCCCATCCACATCATTGCAAATGGCAAGATTTCATTTTTTTTGATGGCTGAGTAATATTCTGTATATATTATATATTATATATATAGCATATATATTTTATGTGTATATATATACTTATATAAACATTGCTATAAACATTGTGGTGCATGTGTCCCTTTGAATCAGCATTTTTTTTTGTCCTTTGGGTAAATATTTAGTAGTGCAAAGGCTGGATCATAGGGGTAGTTCTATTTTCAACTTTTTGAGGAACTTCCATGCTGTTTTCCAGAGTGGGTACACAGTTTGCATTCCTACCAACAGTGTAAGGGGGTTTCCCTTTCTCCACATCCTCACCATATATTTTCAGTTCTAATTAAATAATAATTTAATAATGTTATATGTCTTTAGTTTTAATGTTTCATTTCTGAAACTGCAGCCTTATTATATTAGAATTATGTTATTAGAATTTCTAGTTGCTTGAAGCAATGTCATATGGTCCCTTAAAATGTCTTTATATGAAGTTAAAGAAACTGCATTCTGATAGTACTTTTTATGATTTTTAAAGACTGAGATATTTATAGCCGTAATTGTCTTGAAAGATAATATTTATTCATGGTAAGTGTAATATTTTGTGTAATGTAACAGTGTAATATTACATGGCAATAAGATAGGAAAGACCGTAATCTCCAACTTTCTTACCACAGTTTCATTTTATATTTCTTCTTTAAAAGTTTTGCTAACATTTATAATAATGTATGAAGTAATCTTGAAACCCACAACTTGGAGGAATTTAGTTATAGAAAAAAACCTTGGTATTTATCAAGATTATGGGATGGAAAAATTAATGTATTTATCAATAGTGTTCTTAAAAGTAGCTAGGATAAAAAAAATATTGACAGAAATTTGTATAAGTAGTTAATTTCTAGCTAAAATTAGGAAGCATAGGAGAAAGTGTTATTCATTACTTTTTAGTAAGGCAAACCCTCCTCAGATAGTGGTTATCTGTTGCAGTGCTCTTCCTGAGGGGAAATATGTTGTTTGGTCATATCTTCCAGTGAGGATGGAGTTGCAAGTCAGGGTTGCCAAGCATGTGCACATGCGTCCGTGATGGGACGGTGATGGGGTTCAAGGTAGCAGAATGGAGGAAAAAGGGCAGTTGTGGTTGTCTGATATGGGAGAGAGGGTGCATTTCAGGAATTGAAAGAAGTTTATTGCAGTAAAAGTTAAGCACATTCTAAGGGCCAAGTGGCAAGAAATGAAACTGAAGAGATAAGCAAGGCCCTATTATCTTGAAGCATCTTTGTAGGAAGACTGTCAGTCATGTTATCTTCTTAACCCTAGTTCCAAGAAATTTGCCTAACCTTGACACTTGGACATAAGGGATTACAAGCAAATAGAATTCAGCTTAATAATTGGTTGCATTATAAATTGTTTTCTGTTTCAGAGAACAAACTGTGAGTCAGTCCTCTGAGCATTCGGCTTTATTCCCCTCTACACCATTCCCCTCTTCCCTAGGGGAACACAGCCCACATAAAAGAGAAGAAAACAACTCTCTGGTCATATTTTTAAACATACTTACATCTTTATCTTCTAAACAAAATTCATTGGTTTTTATAGAAACATTTTTTAGAAATGAAAAAGGAAATTTCAAATATAAGATTCTTCACATGACTCCCTCCCCTCCACAACAGCCACAGTCCTTTTCTCCTTGCCTTCTTCGTTGTGGCCTCGTATCTTCCTTTAGTTGAGTAGTTTGTTCTGTTAAGACTTGAGGCCAATTTCTGGAGTATTTAGGGTGATTTGATAGTTATCTAATTGTGTTCATGGGATCCGAGATGAGCCTAGGGTCCTCCTACTCCACCGCCAGCTTTTTAAGGTGGTACTGCTTTTACTCTGTATCAGGTTAATTTTGACCATAGAATGAATTGATATTTTAATGTGAACTTTCAATTAGTTTTCTCTGGAGAGTTTTCTTGAGCCATTTTGGTAATAGAAAGTTTTAAGAATCTAAAGAGATATTTT
This sequence comes from Paguma larvata, assembly GCA_030068075.1. Classification (NCBI taxonomy): domain Eukaryota; kingdom Metazoa; phylum Chordata; class Mammalia; order Carnivora; family Viverridae; genus Paguma; species Paguma larvata. Next base: position 74,048,776 of record CM057823.1, read on the forward strand.
AAATGTACACAGTTGTAGTTAAAAGCCTACATTTCAATAGTTATGGTGCTTTGCAGCGGTATTATCTTGGCCTGAAGTATATTTTTATAACCATCATTTACTTTATTTTACTAAATCTTTTTCTTCTAGATAAAAATTCCTACTGTTGTCCTAGTTAAGATACTTATTGGGACAAATAATGGAGGCACTCCATGCAACATTCCTTTAGCAATGACTACGTCAAGAGGAATAGTCACAACAAATTGGTCAAGACTTACCATTCAGTTATTTTCACAAAGTATTAAAAGAAAGCAGTCTTGGTGAGTGCAAGGTTTGGATTGTAGTGTTACTTAGATTTCCAGTGTACTACCACTTAAACCACATCACAGTCTAACCCATACAAAACAATTTTCAGAAGTAGAAGGTTAGATAAATAAATCAGATAATTTTAAATTTGTATTTTGGGGTCAGTTTAATATTACTGAGAAAAAATATTTATCTATACTTCTCATTTATTATTAAAGATCATTGGATTTTTACTTCTGGAAGCCATTTCACAATCTTTCTTTATTGCGGAAGCCAAAAGATTCAACCAATATCTCAATTATATTGATCATGTATTTTGAGATATCCCCATGCAGGAAAGATATTTGAGGAAGAGTAGACCCATGTGTGTTAGTATTAGTGCCCATGTTAGTTCTAGTTTTATTGTTTCTAGTCAACGTATGCATTCTTTTTTAAGCTGGAGTGTGATTGTTACCAATACCTGGATGAAAGAATGAAAGTCAAGTGCAGAGAGCATTTGGGCAGATATTAGGTTATGGGAATGAACAGACTGTGCCTGCCCTGGGGAATCCCCCCCGCCTCCAATCTGCTGGGAAGCTAGGTACGCTTGTTCTCTTGTAAAAGGAACATTAACTAAATTTCTTAAAAAGTAATGAAAGAGAACAAACTGTAAAAAGGCAGCCAAAAAAGGCAAACATCTGTTACTGAACATGTCTCACTTGACTTCTTTTTAATGTTCTTAGGAATAAATTTATGAACTAGGGAAGGTTCAATACTAATTAGCTTGTTTTCATCAAACAAAAGGCACCAGACATGGATGTTGAATATGAATGAAAACTTCAATGGTAATAGTAAGTAGGCATAGAAAGTGAGGTAGACATACCAAGTGCTAGTATCCAGGCTTTGGTAATGCCATGGCTGTTAATGTTGCATTGAGTTAGTTTGCTGTAATTTGCTTTTTTAAATGATCAGAAGAAAAAAAAGGTTTAGAAAAGTCAAGTGTATTCATTAAACAGTAGATGGTTTAGGTGCAGAGTTTTCTCTTCAGGCTTCAGCTAATGAGATGGAATGATTTGGAATAACAAATCCAGAGCTACTCAAAGGCACAGTTGTGTAGCACATGCAGCAACAGTAGTTAATAGCTGTACTTTGTAGTAGTTGTACAGATCCATCATCCTTTATTCAGAACTCTTGGGGCCAGATATACTGAGAAACTCAGAAAATTTCAAACTTTAGAAAGTAAAAAAGATAAGTAGATCTGCAGTGAAACCTTTAATCAAAACATATTAATATTTTGCCGTAAAGCATATAAATGTTCTCATTAAGTGGGTGAGAGAGGCCTTTTAAGTTGATTTGGATCAGGTTTTGCCACCAAAGATCCAGTGAGTTAAGTTTTCTTCCATGTGAGTGACATGTGTGTTCACAAAACTTGTTGGTTTTCAAAGCTTTTTGGATTTGTGAGTCACATCATAGATCTCTAGTAGTAGTAGTAGTAGTAGTAGTAGTAGTAGTAGTAGTAGTAGATGAGGGTAGATAAGGAAGAGAAACAGGTAAGAACAGACATATACACACTTATATGAAAACATACACATATTATTAAGGAAAATAGCATGATCATATAGTCATTGTTCTTGATTCTTGGTGCAAAATATCCTGCAATGCCCATGTTTTTGTATGATTCTTCTTGGCAGAATTAGACAGATGTGATTACCTCTCACTGATAGGTGCATCTTCCTGTGAGAGTCCTCTGCTGAATGCCACCAAGAGAGTACCACTGCCTTTATATTCACCGTAGCAGCTACTCTGACCTGACAGTGCATTGTGTATCTCTTTGTTGGTTTATTCCTGGCTTTCCTTTCTAAAATGTAGGTGCCACGAGGGTGAGGACTTTTAAGATCACTAAGGCAGCCACGGTGCTTAGAGTAGTATAATGTCATAAGGTAGACGTTCAGAAAATATTTGCTGAAAATGAATTAACAGGTTGTTTGAAATTTTCTCCAAAAGGAACACAAAAGAGACCCAAGTTCCCAAGGCAGTGAAAAATACAGCTATAATAATATTATTAGGAAGAGAGAAAAGAAAAAAAGGATTTGAAGATGTTGCATTGACCTTGCTGTAATTATTATTATTTTTTTCTATGTTGACCAAAAGGAATTGTACAATCGTTGATTCTTTTTTTCTGAAATGGACTTTCCCTCCATTCCTTTTCTCTGGACTCAGTGGCTATTCTCATTTTGTCAGGCAGTTCTCTTGTTGGTTTCTCTTTTTCTTTTTTCAGTCTCCTCCAACACTTATTAGAAAACCCTCCAGGGGACCTAGGTTACTCAGTAACGTATCCAGTTCTCTGCAGAGCTAGTTTAAATCAGAGGTAGATTTTAGGATATCTTGAGGAGCAGGGGAATATTCATTAGGCCTTTCCCCTTCCATGGCTCAATAGCATTGTTATCATCTTGGAACTTGGTAGAAATGTACAATCCCAGGACCCCACCCCAATGCTGTTGAACCAGAATCTGCATTTGAACACAATCAGCAGTGATTTATACGCATGTTAAAGCTTTAGAAATGCTGCTTTCGATCATTTCCCATGATATTTTGCCTTTTAAGTGAGCATTGGTAAGTAGTGACATCATATATGAAATAAGTTTTTTTTCTTGACCAGTACCTGAAGTGCAGCTATTCTATGTTGAATTTAGAGTCATGTGGTGGGGGAGGAATGCATTTTCTTACGCAAGTTGAGGAGTGAGATTATAACCAATCAGAGCTATCAGAAACTCATTGTCAAATAATGAAATGGAACTACAGTGAATATCAAAATTGGCCTCAGAAGATATGCCAGATATTTTTATAATTAGAGCTCTTACCCAAATGGACTAAGCTGGGCAATTTCAATAAGCTGATATATCCATCCAACTATACCCTGAGTCTCTAGGAATCAGATATAAGTGATTCATGGGCACGTTCAAGAGAAGAACCGTTTTATGTAATTCTCTGTAAAAGTTCTCCAAATAAGAAGTGATTGTCGAGTTGTAGTTAGAAGGCGGAGACAAACTTTGACCTCAGTGCATTTGATTGGCAGTCCTAAATCCCACTATGATTAAGTCCTATTGACTCCCTACAAAATCATGAGATCTTTTTTAAAAGAAATAAAAGTGGAAAACAAAATTGCTGAGTGTCAACCAATTAAAAACCTAACAAACTCCAATATTGTCTTTGTTCACTATGTTGACTGCAATGATTAAAAATCTGCTTGATCACCAATCTCACCTTTGGAAAAAGTAGTATATTGAGTCTGAATCCAAACTACCTCCTACTTGTGTTACCAGGGTAAAAATTAAATGTCTCAACTTCATTAGGAAAAGTGGGAATTAAAATATCTTTTGTGCAGTCTTGGTGAAGATTAAAGAAAATATACATAAATTACATAAAAGGTTGTAATTATTAGTTAAACGATTTATTAGTTCTGTGATGCAGTTCTAGATCTACCACATAATACATAAATCTCATTATGATAACCAAACTCACATACTTTTTCTTTTTTTTAATGTTTATTTTTTTTTTGAGAGAGACTCCGGGCACGAGCAGGGGAGGGCAGAGAGAGAGAAGGAGACACAGAATCTGAAGCAGGCTCCAGGCTCTGAGCTGTCCTCGATGTGGGGCTTGAACCCACGAACTCTGAGATCATAACCTGAGACGAAGTTGGACACTTAACAGTTTGAGCCACCCAGGCACCCCCAAACTCATATTTATAGTGGTTTCACATTCCAATAAATCTCAAACAGAATCACAAATAAAAAGAATTGAATTCAATATTTTAAACTACTGTTCAGTTTATAACTGATTTGTTTAGTAATTAATTAACTGCCTGGGAGGTTAGTTTAAATCCTAAGGGAGAAACATACTCAAAATCAAATAAGCACCTTGTATCTATTTAAACATGAACTGCAATATCAGTGTAAACACAAACATATTAAAATACTCCCAAATTGTAAAATGGAGACTCATTTCCTCAATTTTTCCTTTTAATTCTAGCTTAGAAAAACAACCAGTAACATGTGTTTATAGATTCATACAGTTTAAGACTTCAGAAACAACTCAGACCTAGCAGCAGCTACTGTATCCTTTGGCGTTCTTGAATTTTAGAGTTTCCAAGAACACACACAAGCCACAGGAGACATTTGGAGTCATGTCATGTCCTAGGAAGTTGTGGTATACCTGAGAAACCTGTGGATTCCCAAGGTCTCTTCAGTCTTCTCTTTCTCAAGGGGAGAGATGCTCATCATAAGCTCAAGGAATTTTTCTACCCTGTTATTTAAAAAAGAAATTCCATTGTCTTATATGTTACTTACGCACAACAGCACATTAGACATATCTATCTATATCTGTGTATCTTAAAGAATAATACTAAAGTAAATACTTACAAAACATAATAGAGGTGTGTCTCTTGTCTTTCCTTACATATCCTGAGGAAACCAACCTCCTTAACTTTATGTTCATCATTCCCTTGTTTCCGTTTAGAATTTTAGCACGTGTACACATATCTCAAATTAGGATTTTGTTTACTTTGCTTGTTTTTAACATTAGGTGTATGGAATCGTAATGTCTTGCCTCTCTTTCTTCTCAACACTGTGTATTTTTGAGATCCATCGATCTTCCTAAATGTCGATCTGTGCTCCCGTGTTTTATTCATTTTCATTGATGCATGGCATCCCATTGGATGATTACACTACAATTTAATTATTCTTTCTGTTGCTGAGAGATATTTGCAGCCCCCATTTTAGTTATTTCCTATTATGAACAATTCTGCTACATTCTTTTACATGTCTTCTGAAGTATAGCTGCAAGAGTTTCTCTAGGGCAAGAATTCCTACTGTCAGTATGAACGTGCATCCTGCTGCCTCAAGTATGGGTAATATAGATGCTGGGATATTGATCCCTTCAGCCCTTGAGGCAGGTGGGCAGGCCTGGAGAGTGGAAGCTCAATAACTGATTATCGACTATGTGCATAATTGATCGCCTCTGGTCGGATGGCTGTGCTGGCCAGTGGGCATATGTTTAGTTCTACCAGGCACTAGCGAACACTGTTCCATTCCCAGCAGCAGCTTACGAGAGTCCCCATTGCTTCATATACTTGGCAACACTTAATATGTCAGAATTTTAACCTTTGCCAATTTGGCGGGCATGAAATATTTCTTTGTGATTTTAATTTGCATTTTTCTAATGACAAATAAGGCTGAGAATTTTTCACATATTTCTAGGCCACCATTATTTCTTCTTTGCAAATGTCATACTGTTGTATTTTTAAAAATGGATTTAGATGCAGTTCTACCACATTTATTTTGTGCTCTCCATTCTTTCAGTTTTTTCCCTTTTTTCCATTCCTTTGCTGTCTTTCTGGAAATTGATTGACATATTTTTCCCTCTTGTTTCATTTTTCCTAGTTTCAAGTTTGGCATTGTAATAGTTTTCCTTGTACTAGTTTGGCATTCATATTCTTGTTTTTAGTTTTGTAAGTAGTTAACCTATAGATGGTAATATATACATTTAACTTAAAGTATCATTACCCTCTTCCCAATTCATACAGAAAACTTAGATTTCCTTAACTACTAAAGTTTGGTTGTCTCTTATTTTTTAAGTTTTTATTTTAAGTCCAGTTAGTTAACATACAGTGTTATATTAGTTTCAGGTATACAATACAGTGATTCAACAATTCCATACATCATCCAGTGCTCATCACAACAAGTGCACTCACTCCTTAATCCCTATCACCTATTTAACCCAACCCCCCACCTACCTCCCATCTGGTAACCATCAGTTTGTTTTCTGTAAGTAAGAGTCTGTTTCTTGGTTTCTCTCTCTCTCTCTCTCACTTTCCCTTTGCTCAGTTGTTTTGTTTCTTAAATTCCACATATGAGCAGAATCATATGGTGTTTGTCTTTCTCTGACTGACTTATTTCACTTAGCCTAATACTGTCTAGGTCCATCCATGTTGTTGCAAATGACAAGATTCATTCTTTTTTTAAGGCTGAATAATATTCCATTGTATATACACCACCTCTTCTTTATCCATTCATCTAGGGGGGGATGCTCGGGCTCCTTCCATGTCTTGATTACTGTAAATAATGCTGCTATGAACATAAGGGTATGTGTATCCCTTTGAGTTAGTGTTTTTTTAAAAATGGTTATTTATTTATTTTTGAGATAGAGAGAAGGTGATAGAGGCAGGGAGAGAGGGAGAGAGATCCCAAGCTGGCTCCAGCTGTTAGCACAGAGCCTGATCGAGGGCTCAAACCCATGAACTGTGAGATTATGATCTGAGCCAAAATCAAGAGTTGGAAGTTCATCCGACTGATCCACCTAGGTGCCTCAGTGTTTTTATTCTTTGGGTAGACACCCAGTAGTGTGATTGCTGAATCATAGGGTAGTTCTATTTTTAACTTTGTGAGGAACCTCCATATTGTTATCCACAGCGGCTGCACCTGTTTGCATTCCCACCATCAGTGTATAAAGGGTCTTTTTTCTTCACATCCTCACCAACACCTGTTGTTTCTTATGTTGTTGATTTTAGCCATTCTGACAGGTGTGAGGTGATATCTTTGTAGTTTTGATTTGCATTTACCTGATGATAAGTGATGATGAACATCTTTTCATGTGTCTGGGAACAAACGGTTGTCTTCTTGGAGAAATGTCTGTCCGTCTCTTCTGACCATTAAAAAAATTTTTTTAACGTTTATTATTTTTGAGAGAGAGTGAGAGACAGAGCATGAGCAGGGGAAGGGCAGAGAGAGAGGAAGACCAAGAAACAGAAGCATACTCCAGGCTCTCAACTGTCAACATAGAGCTCGATGCAGAGTTCAAACCCACAAACTGTGAGATTATGACCTGAACTGAAGTCGGACACTTAGCCAAATGAGGCACCCTGGTGCCCCATCTTCTGACCATTTTTTAATTGATAATTTGTTTTTTGGGTGTTGAGTTTTATAATATATATATGTAGAATCATATATATATATTGGATTTTAATCCTTTATATGTCATTTGGAAATATTCTCTCTCATTCTGTAGGTTGCCTTTTTGTTTTGTTGATTGTTTCTTTGTTGTGCAAAAGCTTTTTATTTTGTTGTAGCCCCAATAGTTAATTTTTGCTTTTCTCTTGTCTTAGAAGACTTTTCTAGAAAAAGGATGCTATGGCCAGTGTCAAAGAGGTTACTTTCTGTGTTCTAGGATTTTTATTTTTTCAAGTCTCGTCACATTTAGGTCTTCATCCATTTTGAATTTATTCTTGTATATGGTGTAAGAAAGTGGTCCAGTTTCTTTCATTTGCATATTACTGTACAGTTTTCCCAGTACCATTTGTTAAAGAGACTGTCCTTTTCCCACTAGATATTTTTTTCTGCTTTGTTGCAGATTAATTGACCATATAGTTGTGACTTTATTTCTGGGTTTTCTATTCTATTCTATTGATCTATATGTCTGTCTTTTTTTTTTGGTGGGGGGCAGTACTGTATTGTTTTGATTACTACAGCTTCATAATATAACTTGAAGCCTGGAATTGTGATGTATCCTGCTTTTCTTTTCTTTTTCAGATTGTGATCTTTTGTTGTTTCATACAAATTAGAGGATTATTCGTTCAAGTTTTGTGAAAAATGCTGTTGGTGTTTTGATAGGGATTACATTGAATGTGTAGATTGCTTGAAGTAGTGTAGACATTTTAGCAGTATTTTTTCTTCCCATCCTTGAGCATGGAATGCCTTTCTATTTCTGTGTCTTCTTCGATTTTCATCAGTGTTTTACAGTTGTCAGAGTACAGCTCTTTCACCCCTTTGTTTAGGTTTATTCCCAGGTATTTTATTGGTTTTGGTGCAATTGTAAATGGGGAATTTTTAAAATTCCTCTTTCTGCTGTTTCATTATTGGTGTATAGAAATGCAGCAGATTTCCATACATTGATTTTGTACCTTATGACTTTATTGAATTCAGGTATCAGTTCTACCAGTTTTTTGGTGGAGACTTTTGGATTTTCTGTATATAGTATCATGTCATCTTCAAATAGTAAAGTTTTACTTCCTCATCATTTTGGATGCCTTTTTTTTCTTTGTTGTCTGATTGCGATTTTTGTTTTGCTGTCTGATTGCTGTGGGTAGGACTTCAGTACTATGTTGGATAGAAGTGATAAGAGTGGATATCCATGTCTTGTTCCTGACAAGGAACTGAGAAAAGCTGTCAGTTTTTCCCAATTAAGTATGATATTGGTTGTAGACTTTTCATGTATGGCCTTTATTATGTTGAGGTATGTTCTCTCTAAACCTACTTTGTTGAGGGTTTTTATTATGAATGGATATTAAACTTTGTCAGATGCCTTTTCTGTGTGTTGAAATGATCATATGGTTGTTTTCCTTTCTCTTATTGATGTGATATATCACACTGATTGATTTGCACATATTGAACCACATTTGCAATCAGGGCTAAATTCCACTTGATTGTGGTGAATGATTTTTTAAATGGATTGTTGAATTCAGTTTGCTAGTGTTTTATTAAAGATTTTTGCATCTTTGTTCATCAGGGATATTGGCCTGTGTTTCTCTTTCTTAATAGTGTCTATCACCCAGTTTTGATATCAGGATAATGCTAGCCTTATAGAATGAATTTGGAAGTTTTCCTTCCTTTTCTATTTTTTTGGAATATTTGAGAAGAATAGATATTAGCTCCTCATTAAATGTTTGGTAGAATTTGTCTGTGAAGCCATCTGGTTCCAGACTTTTGTTTGACGAGAGATTTTTCATTACTGATTCCATTTCTTTGCTGGTTATCGGTCTGCTCAAATTTTCAATTTTTTCCTGTTTCAGTTTTAGTAGTTTATATTTCTAGGAATTAACCATTTCCTCTAGTTTGTCCAGTTTGTTGACATATCATTTTTCATAATATTCTCTTACAGTTGTTTCTATTTCTGTGGTGTTGGTTGATATTTCTCCTCTCTCTTTTGTGATTTTATTTATTTGAGTGTTTTCTCTTTTTTTCTTGATAAGTCTGGCTAGATTGATCAATAATATTATTCTTTTTAAAATAAAACAACTCCTGGTTTTATTGTTGTGTTCTATTGTTTTGTTTTGTTTTTTAGTTTCTATATCACTTATTTCTGCTCTAGTCTTTATTATTTCCTTCCTTCTGCTAGTTTTAGGTTTCATTTTTTACTCTTTTCTAGCTATTTTAGGTGTAAGGTCAGATTGTTTATTTGAGATATTTTTTTGCTTCTTGAGGAAAGGTCTGTATTGCTATATAAACTTCCTACTTAGAACCACTTTTGCTCTATACAAAAGGTTTTGGACTATTGTGTTTTCATTTTCATTTGTTTCCATGTACTTTTTATTTCTTCTTTGATTTCCTGGTTGACTCACTCATCATTTAGCAGCTTATTACTTAACCTCCGAGTATTTGTGATCTTCTCAGATTTGTTTCTTGTAGTTGACTTCTAGTTTCATAGCAATGTGGTCAGAAAAATGCATGGTATGACTCTGATCTTGAATTTATTGAGGCTGGTTTTATGGGCTACCATGTGCTGTATTCTGGAGAATGTTTCATGTGCACTTGAAAAGAATGTGTGTTCTGCTGCTTTAGGATGGAGTATTCTGAATATATCTGTTAAATACATCTGTTGCAGTGTGTCATTCAAAGCCATTGTTTCCTGGTGTATTTTCTGTTCAGATGATCTGTCCATTGATGTAAGTGGAGTGTTAAAGTACCCTACTATTATTGTATTATTTTCAATTAGTTCCCTTATTTTTGTTACTAAATGTTTTATGTATTTGGGTGCTTTATGTTGGGCGCATATTTACAGTTGTTATATCTTCTTGTTAGATTGTCCTCATTATTATATAGTGTTGTTCTTTGTCTCATGTTACACCCTTCATTTTAAAGTCTGTTTTGTCTGATATACGTATTGCTGCTTCAGCTTTCTTTGGCATCCATTTGTATGATAGATGGCTCTCCATCCCCTCAGTTTTAATCTGCAGGTGTCTCTAGGTCTAAAATGAGTCTCTTATAAGCAGCATACCAATGGGTCTTGTTTTTTTTTTTTTTATACTTTCTGTCACCCTGTGTCTTTTGATTGAAGCATTTAGTCCATTCACATTCAGAGTAATTGTTGATAGATATGTATTTATTGCCATTATATTACTTGTTTTGTGTTTTTTTCTGAAGATTTTTTCTGATCTTTTCTTTTTTTTCTTTCATGTTTTGCTGATTTTCTTTAGTGATATATTTTTCTTTTTTCTTTATTCTCTGCATGCTTATTAGTGGGTTTTGATATATGGTTACCATTAGGTTTGTATATAACATTTCTGCATATAGCAGTCTATATTAAGTTGATGGTCATTTAAGTTTGAACCCATTCTTTTCTCTTCTCCTCCCCATGTTTTAAGCATATGTTATTATACTTTATATCCTTTTTTTGTTTGAGTTCCTTGATTGAATTCATTTTTACTCCTTTTGTGTTTACTACTTTCATAGTGTCATTTTGGTCTCTCGTTTCCACTCAAAGAGCCCCTTTTAACATTTCTCACAGGGCTGGTTTAGTGGACACAGACTCTTTTAGTTTTTGTTTTTCTTGGAAATTCTTTATCTAGCCTTCTATTCTATTCTCGCCTTGCGGGATAGAGTATTTCTTGGCTGCAGATTTTTTTCCCATTCAGCACTGAAAATTTCATGCCACTCCCTCTGGCTTGCCAAGTTTCTGTTGAGAAATCTCCTGCTACCCTTACAGGTTTTCTCTTGTAATTTACTGACTTCTTTTGTCTTGCAGCTTTTAAAATTTCCTCTTTATCACTATATTTTGCTAAATTAATTACAATATGTCTTGGCGATGGGTGGTTTTTATTGAATTTGATGGGAGTTCTCTGTGCCTTCTGGAACTGGATATCTGTTTCCTTCTCCAGATTAGGGAAGTTTTCAGCTATTATTTCTTCAAATAAATTTTCTGCTTCCCTTTCTCTCTCTCCTTCTTCTGGGATTCCTATAATACGAATCTTATATTTGATGGAGTCACTGACTTTTTTAAATCTTTTCTTGTTTTGTGTAATTCTTTTTTTCTGTCTTTTGTGCACCTTGATTACTTTCCATTAGTTGCCTTCTATGTCACTGATTCATTCTTCTGCTTTTTCCATCCTGCTGATCATTCTACCAAATGTGTTTCTCATTTCATTTACTGAGCCATTTATCTGCTATATTACTCCTTATCTCTCTGTGGTAAGGGTCTCACTCATGTCTTCCACTCTTGTCTCAAGTCCAGTGACTGTCCTTATGATCATTGCTTTAAATTCTTTATCAGGCATGTTACTTATATCTGTTTTGCTTAGATCTCTGGCTATGGCCTTTACCTGTTCTTTCATTTGGGATAAATTTCTGTCTCTTCATTTTGTCTGCCTCTCTGTGACTATTTCTGTGTGTTAAGAAAGTCAACTATGTCTTCCGTTCTTGAAAATAGTGATTTTATGACTACAAGGTCCTGGAGTGCCCTGTAGTGAAGGCTCCCTTGTTTACTAGAACCTGACACTTCAAGAGAGTATCCTAAATATGTCGCTTATGCCCTTCTATTGTATCTGAATCACTTTTCTTTTCAGTACAATTGTTTGCATTGACTCTTGGCCTCTTCTGGGCTGTACTTGGTTTCTGTGGTGTTAGTGGGACCCAGGGAGGCCAGTTCTGAGGAAGCATGCCCACCAGGAAACATGGGAGTGGGGCAGTGGTGGTAGCAAAATATGTGTTGAGCTGCTAGTCTTATGCCTGATCTCCCAAAGCACTGAGGCAGCTGGAAACTGCACTGGGGCAGCCAGGGGTGTGAGGCTAGGCATGGCACATGACATCAGCTAGGTGTAAGTGGGCCCAGCATACCACGGTAGCTCAGGATGCACATGGCTGGGCTCTGCACAGTGGTTGGGTGCTGCTCTGTGGCCGGACTGGAGGGCACTGCAGCAGGTGTGCCCTGGGAAGCTAGGCAGGGTGCCCGGCTTTAACAAAATCTGTGCTGAGCCCAGGACTGAAATAGCAGGCTTGGGAGTGTGCAAGTCCTCAGGAGAGCTTGTGGGCACTGCTAGCAAGTGTGTGTGTAGCCATACCTCATGCAGGTGGCTCTGTGTTTATGCCTGGGGGCTGGGGAAGAATATGGTGCTGCCAGCTCCCTCGTTTTTAGAGAAGCTCCCCAACATTCTCTGAAATCAGTATGAGCAGATCTGTCTCCCCTTTGCCCCCGACATTGTGTGAAGTGCTGTTTTTATGTTGCCTCTCTCTCCCCTCAGGCTGCTGTCTCTTTAAAAGGCAGTGACCAAGTTATCCCCAGCCCTCCTTACTTGCCCAGTATGTTTAGCAGACTTTTAAAGCTCAAAGCTCCAAGTTCCACTGGTTTTACAAACTCACAGAATTTAACCCATCTGGTTTTCAAAGCCAAATTTATGGGAATTAGTCTTCCCTGTGTGAGCTCCCTGGTGCAAGGGCCCATTTCTCTGCCCACTTCATGCCTGCAGCTCCTTCCTTCCCATAGGCAGCCTCCCTCACCTTTCTGACTTTCCTAACTTTTCAGATTCCGTTTCTTTTCTATATTTAGTTGTGGAGTTTATTCTGCCAGTCTTCAGATCACTCTCCAGTTTATTGACTTGGGTATGGATGATATCTAGTTGCAAATGTGGGATGGGGTGAGCAGCGGGTCCTCCGACTCTACTATCTTCCCCAGTACTTTTCTTCTCTCTTTTCCAACCTCACAAAATAGACACGATTATTTTTTGTTTTATACTCCACTGTTTAGGTTTACCTACATGCTTAACTTTTTTCGTACTTGCCATTATATCTAGCATCTCAGACCTACAGATGATTTTTATTCTGGAACTACATACTTTAGATGTACCTTTAAGTAAGGGTCAGTTTGCAGAAGACTTCAATTTATAGTATATTTCTTCCTCCTTCTCAACTATGTATTCTCAGCATTTTGATGTTATCATTTCCCTATTTTTTTGGCTGCTGCTGTTGCTGTTGAAAAATCAGATGTTTTTTCCACTTATCTTTCCTTTGTAAGTAATCTTCCTCTGTCTTTGCCTCTAAGAACTTCTTCTTATTTTTGTTCTGCTGTTTTATTCTGTGATATGTAAGTGTGGTTTTTGTCTTCATTTATTCTTCTTGGTTTTTGTCGGGCTCCCTAAATATTAAAATCAGTGTCTTTCAGCAATCTGAAAAAAAAAAATTCTCTGGCATTATCCCTTCAAATGCTTTCTGCCTTCCATTCTTCTCTTTCTTCTTTCACTCAGTTTCATTCTTTGCCTTTTTTATTTTTCATATTTGCCATTTCTGTCTCTCATTGGTCTTCTTCCACCCCCTCCCATTTCTCTTTTAGATTATTGGTTATCTTTTCAATGAGTTTCTAATTTTAGTAATTATTATTTTTCATTTTTAGAATGTCTACTTGTTATTTTCCAAGTCAGCTTAGTCAATTTTGAAAATTTTGGGTTCCTTTAATCTTCTTTATACATGTAGAAATAAAATCTTAATTTATTTTATGTTCTATGCATCTTGATTATAATGCTGTAGTCTTTGAGGTTCTGAATATGTATTTTGTTGTTTTTCTGACTCCTTGATTGCTTTTTTTCTTATATTTAATGACTTTTCTGATTTTGAACTCATTTTTCTTGGTATTTTATTGTAATTCTTTGAAACCTGAGTTTAAATTGCAGTCTTTAAAAAATGATTGATATTTGCTTTTACCGGGTATTTTAGAGCTCTACCAACCTGAGACCACTTTATTCTAAACTTTTGCCTTTCATTTTTTTGGTGGGGTGTTGTGGAGCCCAGAGCCACCTAGGGACAAGGTCATGACAGAGATGTGGTCTCATAGTATCTTTTTCTCTTTCTCTCTATTTCTTTAATTCTCTTTAGAGGGAAATTTTACTTATTATTAAATTTTTTTAATGTTTTATTTTATTTTTGAGAGAGAGAGAGAGAGAGAGAGAGAGAGAGAATGCATAAGGAGGGGAGGGGCAGAGAGAGAGGGAGACACAGAATCTGAAGCAGAATCCAGGCTCTGAGCTGTCAGCACAGAGCCCGATATGGGGGTTGAACTCACCAACCATGAGATCACAACCTGAGCCGAAGTCGGACACTTAACCGACTGAGCCATCCAGGCGCCCCTAAAAATTTTTTTAAATATTTATTTTTGAGAGAGACAGAGAGTGAGCGAGTCAGGGAGGAGCAGAGAGAGAGAGAGGGAGACACAGAATCCAAAGCAGGCTCCAGGCTCTGAGCTGTCAGCACAGAGCCTGAGGTGGGGCTTGAACTCACAAACTTTGAGATCATGACCTGAGCCAAAGCTCGACTGACTGAGCCACTCAAGCACCCCATTTATAAGGAAATTGTAAATCCTGGTTTATACTCTAAGGATATTATACGTCTAGTACTCAGGGTTTTGGAGGGAGGTTCTCAACTCTGACATGCTTTCATTCTCTGGTTTCAGTTTTATCTTCCAACTACAGGGCATGTGGCTCATTAGATTCATTAGACTCAGGTTGTCAGGAATTGCTATGCTATCCTCAAGATAGAGATGAGCTCCAGATCTAATGCAATAGTAAATTCAACATTTCTTGTTATTTTTAACCAGAAAGGATTTCTATTAATTTCCCGTCAACTCAGCCATGCATTTAAAATATTTTTTTTTTGAATTTAGAATTTATCATAGTATTTCCTGTGATTTGTTATTATGAACATATCCCTAAAAACAACAGTCCTATTATATCTTTTACAAGTAGATTTCGACCCTCAGAGGGACTTATATTGGAATATAAACTTCTCCATCCCGCTCCCTCCTCTCATTAGTCTTTTTATTATCTTCCATGTTATACTTCCTACATTTAGAAGAATAAATTCCTATAGTTTCGATTTCTCTTGGAAGTTGAAAAACTTTATCTAGTGATTGGAAAATAACAATATGTGTGTTGCTGAGCTGAAGACTTTCTTCAGTCTTCCTTAATCTGAAAGTCGAATGGCTTTTTGAGGCCATGGCCATTGCAGAGTGGCCAGCATTACCTTGGGAGTCCCTCCATTTGTCTTAAGACCTGTGAAGAAAATACCACATGTCAGAACATCTTCCAAAATGGATGCTTCTCTTGCTGCACAGGGAGATTTTGGAAATGCATGGGTTTCCTGGGCATATCACAACTTCCTAGGGGCATTTCTATGGCTTGAAAATCTGCTATGGTTTTTATGTGTTTGGGGAAGCTCTAAAATTTAATAATGCAAAGATACTGACTTGTGAAAAATCCCAGAATGATGTGTTTGCTGCCTTCTGGTTCTGCATGTGTGCAAAGCTATTGACATTCTTCCCTTTAAATGCTTCTTATACAAGAAGCGATAGCAATATAAAGGAGAAAGCTTACTGCTATTTACAGAAGGTGCTAGTGACATGACTGACTTCTGCTGAGGAAACACAAGTGTTAATAGTCAAGCCTGGCAGAAAAAAATTTTCAGTTTATTTCACATGTTTTAAATTGTAATTTTATATGTATAGGCTATTAATGATTTTCTCTTCACAGTTACTTACTTTTAAACAAACCTTTAACTTTACCTTTAATGGTGTGTTTATATATACTTCTGGTAGGGTTGCAAAACTGTTTCAAACTATGAAAATTCCTTGCTATATAGAAAATACCCTTTAATCACATTTGGGGTAAGTATTGGAGGTGTAACATGCCAATTATAGATTATTCTTTTATATTAAACATATTCTAGAATTCCACACTAATACTAGTAATATAGAAATATGTCTTAGAAGGGGCACCTGGATGGCCCAGTAGGTTAAGCAACCGACAGCTCAGGTCATGATCTCATGGTTCATGGGTTTGAGCCCTGCTTTGGGCTCTGTGTTATCAGCTCAGAGCCTGGAGCCTGCTTCGGATTTTGTACCTCCCCCTCTCTCTCTGCCCCTCCCTTGCTCACATTCTGTCTGTCTTTCTCAAAAATAAGTAAAAATATTAAAAAAAAAGAAATATGTCTTAGAGTTAATATGCAAAATGAAAGACTTTCTTTCATATTTCATCTGTGGTTAGTCAAAAATTTAATCATTACACTATGAGAGAAATTAGCAGCAATGTCAAAAGGAAAAAAAAATCCAGATGAGATTTGGAAAGAAGAGGAGAATTGATGAATTAGACAGCTGCTTCTAAAAAGAAGCTGGAGGTGTAATAATATTGTGTAAATTATCAGAATTAATCTTGGTACCAGTTAAATTGTAGGATGTGAGAAAATATGTGGGGGAAAGGAGTCTGAGATGTGGTTTGGAATAAATAACACATAGGGTGCTAACAATTTTTGAAAATTTTGACATGAGGGTTTAATAAATGACTTACGTCTTACATCAAGTATTTATTTAGAATGTGGGGTAACTGGGTGGCTCAGTTGATTAAACCCTGACAAGATCATGATCTTAGCACTTCTTGAGTTCGAGCCCCACTTTCAGGCTCTGCCCTTGGGATTCTCTCTCTCTTTCTGCCTCTCTCTCTGCCCCTCGTTCACTTGTGTCCCCTCTCTCTCAAAAATAAAATTTAAAAAAGTATTCTGAATGTATCCAAATGCATGGTCATCGAGAGACTAGGAGCTTGAAGTAGTTTAAAGAAGCAGATTATACCTGTGGAAGGAGGAAGAATTTCGAGAAAGAATGGAGTTGAAACATTAAGGCAGAATGGACTTGGGATTTGAGTATACCAATACGTAGAACACTAAGACTTACAAAAAAGCTCACAGGACCTCTTAAATAGGACTGCTGTTAATTTTGAAAAAGGAGACCGCCCCCCAATCTGGAAAAAATCCAAAACAAAAACCAGTTTTTAATTCTGTTAGATAAGAAGAGAAAGGAACAATGGAAGCTGTGAAGGCCATGCAGCTGCAAGAGGGTAACTGGAAAATATCAGAGACTATCTTAGTAGTGAAAATCCTCAAGAATATTTGTCTGAGACTGTTTTACTTAGCAACCTTCACACTTGACACCCTTCTTCATGGTGAACATGCCAATTCAGTTAGTCTGGCCAAGAAGGAAGCAGTTAAAAAAATATGAATTTGGCAAGTGTAAATAATAGTATCACATACAGACAGTGTGTTCCAAGCCAAGCACATTGTTTTATGAAAAAGTATGGAATATATTGGTTAAAATTAATTTTTGTAGTCATTAGTATTTTTATAGCCATGAATATGTGTCATGGAACACCTTGAGGACACCGTTTGAAACATGTAGGTCCTGCTTGACGTTTTATGATGTCCTACACGTTGGTCATAAATTTTTTAAATTACAGTATTATTCTTGAGGATGATGGCTTACTTTGAAAATGAAAACATCACCAGGTGATTCTAAAAGTAACAAATAGTTGAGAGAGGTTACAAACTAATTCTCAAGGTGATTGTTGCATTCCAACATAATGATAGAAGAAAAGTTAATCTTTGATCTTAAAAAATGAATGACATCAAATACAAAATTAATATATACAAGTTAGATTGCATCTGAGAGAGTAGTATGACACAGAAGGCGTTTAACTTTAAAATAAAGACTTATAATTTGTTTAAAATATTTAAAACGATCATTGTTGTGTCCTAATATTGAGGGGTTTTTGCAATGCGAAGGCAACTTTCTTTCACTTGTCTCTATATTTTTCCTTTATATATTTTGAGATTTTTATATAAGAGACTTCTTTGGTTTTAGTTGTCAAATAGTGGTTAAACACATATTTGAAACTTAAAAAGCAAAACTAACGTAAGCATTTCCTTGTGGTATCATGAGCCTACCACATAACAACAGCCAAGATGTTTTCTATTCCTGACTTCTTGTAGAGTCTGAGGGAGTAGACAAAACCAACAATCCAAAATCCATTAACCTTTTATCATTTATCACGATTGTCTCAAATTTCTTTTATCTGAGACTATTTTTTTTGAAAGCTATTTTGTGAAAAATAATTGTCATGGCAGATTATAAAGCAGATATGCAATTCATCAATGCCTCTAGGTATCAGTTTAACTTTTGGATCACACAGAATGGCCCGGGAGGGAATGGCCCTGTTATTCTAAAGTCTTGTAAAGTTATCTTCCTTGTTGTTCTTTCTAATATTGACAGATAATTGAAGGACTGTCTTAAAAAATCCAAATTAAACACTCTCATGTAATTGTTGAAGATATGCTGTTGAAACTGACCATCACAAAGTACTAGGCTAGAAATTAAATTTGCTTCTCTCATAGACATTGTGAATGTCAGAACTACTATCTTTTCTTCATTACTTTCCGTATTGGTTGTTTGCCAGGCCTGCCATAATAGAATACCACAGAGTGGGTAGCTTATATAAGATAAATTAATTTTCTTACAGTTCTGGAGATTAGAAGTCTAAGATCAAGGTGCTGGCAGAGTTGGTTTCTCCTGAGTCCTCTCCCCTTCACCTACAGATGGCTGCTTCTTGGTGTTTTTTCTGTGTACATGTGTCCCTGGCATCTCTTCTTCTTATAAGGCCACCAGTTCTGTTGGATTAGGGCTTTACCCTTATGGCCTAATTTAACCTTAATTACCCCCAAAAGACCTTATTTCCAATATTGTCACATTGCAGATTAGGACTTCAATATATAAATTTTGGTAGAACACAACTCAGTCTATAACATTTTGATAGCTAGGAATTGGAGAGCAAAATCTGTGTGACAAAATTATCAGAAAATATTTGATACTATCTCTCTATATATTCCCTTTAACCTGGTTTTGTTATTTCCCTTTTTCATATGTACTGTATTTTTTGTAAGCTACCTTGAATCTTTTTTATAAGACAGGGGACACATAAGTAAATAAATAAATTCTCATTTGTAATAGATTTGTATGGATATTTGCTCACTGAAATGATCAGTAGGAACTGTATTCCTGGTTGCCAAAAGATGCTGGAGGAGGTACAATGATCCTACTCCTCTGAGTATCATCAAACAGAAAAGTGTTTAGGCTGCAAAGCAGACCAAAAGTTTATTTGAGGTCTTTAGGAATTCCAATACAGGAGACACAGATTCAAGAGGAATCTGAGGGAGGAGAAAGAGTATATAAGGGCAAAAACCTTAGACTTTTATAAGTTGTTTTGAAAGAATTATGATTGGTGTAGGTAAAAATAATTAACATTAGTCTATTTAGGATAGGTTACTATGCCTGTTGTTAGGTTGAAGTTCAGTGATATAAGCCTCATTCTGAGACCTGCAACAGGATGTAGCCATTTGTGGCTGGAACAGTCCAAAAGTTCATGTTCCATCCACTTTTGGTTGTGCATTTCCCCAGTGGTCTCCTGGCTTCTTACCTTCTAGGGCCTTTGACATTCCTTACTCCATCTTGAATGTGTCAGTTTATAGGATACTTACAAGTTTACATCAGTGTTTTGGTTTGTAATATAGATTAGAATAGAATGGCTCTTTCTCTCTTCGATAATAGAACATTAGTGAAATTAGAATTTTATAGACATCGAAGTTGTTTTCCTACTTACAGCAACTCCTCTTTCTCTATTCTAGAAAGCCTTACTGAAGAAAGAGCAACAGCCTATCCAACCAGAACCAAAGCCATGGCTCAAGTATATCTTTTATGTGATAGCAGAAAAGTACAAATTAATGTGCTTGTTTTTGGTTTTATCTTGACTTAAGTATCTAGGTTTGTTTGTTTATTTGTTTATTTATTTTTTTAGTATCTAGGTTTAAAGAACTGCACGTGGTTGAAAGTTTGAGTTTTTAACATATTTGTTTTAGTGTTTTTTTTTTTTTTTAGTATATTAATGATAATTCAGTAGACCAGGCTGAAGTTTACTGTGTAGTAGCTGAGAAAATCGGTATAAACAGTAGTATATAATGTTTGAGCTGTTTTGTTTGTTACAAACAGAGTTACTATAATTCACTATGGTAAAAGCATGCCTTTCAATGACTCTATGGGAGAGTGTTAAGATTGTTTTGCCCTTATATGTATCAAATTTTTGACAACCTTTCGTGAAAAACTATTGATTTTGTGATATAGATCGACAGTGTGAAGAAAAGAAGGGATTGTGGAAAGGTAACAGTGAACGTTCTCAGAAGGGCAGGTTTCACACTTATGCTTTCTTATTCACTGGTAATATTTTCATTCATTAACCCACCAAATATTATTTTAGTACTAACGAGGTGCAAAGCACTGTGCCAGGCTATCTAGATGCATATAGCAAAGGGGTAGACCTTGGAGACTGAAGTTTGTCAGAAGCTAACAGTTTGGAAATCTAAGCCCCCAGTAAATACAGGTTTATTTAAATATATTATTCAGCCACCTTCTCCTACTTTATATCCTTCTTCATTCCTCCTCTCATATTTACTCAAAATACGTGACTCTACGAGGTCCATAATTTCTCCTCCATAATTCCAAAATTCAGAAAGCTCCAGAAACTGAAAGTTGATGTTACTTAAGGTGGCGCTAAAATTCCCCAGTGTTAAAAACCTGATCTCAAGTGACAAGTGATTATGATTATTCAGTCTTTACTTTTCATATTTTATGTGAATATTCATATTTTGCCTACATATTAACATTAATTACATTAGCTAATTAATATTGATATGTGTTATATCAGGAACCTGCCTTAGACCCTGCTTGGGTGTTATATAATATACGGTAAATATACGATATTAATTTCCTAAAATTTAAATAAAACTAAATTCCAAAATACATATGACTCTAAGGTTCAAGTACTGTGGAATTGCACTTATGGCAAATCTAGGCCAAATATAGCTATGAAAAAGTGCAATGCCGTTATTTAAATATTCAATAAATAACTGTACAATTTAAGATTGGATATTACCTGAGACCTAGTCTCATAATAAATTTAGCAGTAGCAATCAGTCAGGGCTTATTGTGTACTTGACTTTGTACTTTCATATAAGTCCTATAAGAACACAGTGATGTAAATATTTTTATTATCACAATTTCATGGATGAGAAAAGTGAGGTTAAATTTCTCATTTCGGGTCATCCACCCTGGTTGTCAATGGAGCTGGATTCAAAACTAGGTTCTTTAAATATAGACTCATAGCTATAATACTATAATCTAAATTGTGCCAGAATGATCCCTGACTAAAATTTCAAGCTCTGTGAAGGCAAGGATTGTTGATTCTGTTTGCATTTTTATTTATAGCTCCTGGCATAATCTCTGGAATATAGTGGAACCCAGAAAATATAATTGCACAAGTTAATAATGTCTAGAGGAAAAGGAGATTTGTATCTTGTTGTATTGAGAAAATTTTCTTTCAGTCTTTTATAATTTATTCATTTGATAACAAATACTAAGCACCTGTTATTTTATATTCTAAAGACAGAGTGAACAAGATAGACTATTTACATCTATGAAACTTAAAGCCTAGGCATAGTTTTCCATTACTGTTCATGATGGAAGGAGTTAAAAATTGGAGTTTAAGTCCTATCAAGTGACGGGGAATTAGGGAGCACCTCAGTCTTTCGATGGAAGTCTTAGAAGGCCAACACCTAAGGAGTGGAAACTATATCTTAGGACTAAGGGATTCACCTTAGTACTAAGGACAAAACAAATTGATTTACCCTAATGAAAGTGTAAAACCAAGCCTTGACAAGTTCAAGATGATAAATTAGTAATTCAGCCACCAAATAGAATAAAAAAGACCCAACATTCCTTCAAGGACAATAACAGAATTCAGAATCTCTGTAATGTAAAATGTTTAGTATACAATAAATAAAATACTAGACATGAAGAAACAGGAAAATCTGGTTTACATCAAAGAAAAAGATATCCCAGATGTTGGAATTAATAGGCAAAGACCTTAAAAGCAGTATTGTTGATGTTCAAGAACTTAAAGGAAAAGATGTTTATAATAATAGAGAATGCCAGTGCAGAAATAGAAACTATAAAAAATAATCAAATAAAAATTTTGAAACTGAAAAATACAGTATCTGATATGAAAATATCATTGGGTGTGTTTTAACAGCATATTAGGAAAGGCAGTAGAAAAGGTCAGTAAACTTGCAGATCAGTAGAAACTAATCTTAAGCAAAGTAAACCATAATTGAGAAACAAAATATGACTGACCTATAATTTAATATCAAGTGGATTACCAAATATGAATTGTAGTCTCAGAAGGAGAAGAGAAGTAAAAAGAGGCAGAAAAAAAACAGTTAAAGGAATAATAGCTGAATTTTTCCTAAATTTAATGAAAAACATCTTTACATATCCAAGATCATGAAATATAATCAAGAGAAATACAAGAAAAAAACCCATGAAGGTGCAGCATAGTCAGAGTTGAGAATCAAAGGCGAAGAAAAAACTGGAAATAAGTGTGTGTGTGTGTGTGTGTGTGTGTGTGTGTGTGTGAATACATATTATGAGGAGGGTTACAATTTTAAGAATGACGGATGTCTTCTCATCAGAAATGATGGAGGAGAGAAGGCAATGAAATTATATATTTAAAGTTCTGAAAGAAAAAAAACTATCAACTGATAATTCTATGTCTAATGAACCTATCACACAACATTGAGGCTGAAAAAGCATTTTTAAGTTAAATTAAAGAAATGAGAATTTATTGCCAGCTGATCTGCCCTTCACAAATATTAAAGGAAGTTCTTCATGCTGAAAGGAAATGACACCTGATGGGAATTTTAATCTATAAGAAGAAATAAAGAATATTGAAAACCAAAAATGTATGTTGATCAATTTAAAAGAATAATTTTTAACAATTTCTTTAAAATTGACCACTAAGGCAAAATTATAACATTATTATGTTACTTACAAGTTAGGTAGATGCAAATATGTGGGACAATAATAGCAACAGAAATAGAGTTATTCTGATGCAGTTTCTTTCATTTTATGTATAGCAACATTAATTCTAAACAGAGTGTGATAAGTTAAGAATGCATATTGCAATTCCTAGAGCAACCACTAATACAAAAAGGCAAACCTGAAAGGTCACGGAAACTCAAATGGAATACCAGAAACTGGCTAACCCAGAACATAGGAAAGGAGAACATACTGAGTGAGTAAAAACAAATACAAAAATGGTAGACTTAAACCCAACTGTACAGACATTTATATTAAATACACAGAATAAACATTATACTTAAATGTAAGAGCTTATCAGGCTGGACAAAAAAGCAAGAACCAACTGTCTGCTCTTTCTAAAAGATGAATATAAAAACATTAATTGGAAGTAAAAGGATAGAAAATGATAAACAATGAACAAAAGCTAGCAGAAGAGTGCTAGAGTGGCTATATTAACATCAAGGTAGTGTTGAAGGACTATTTCCAGAGATAAAGAGGACACTTCATAATTATAAAAGGGCCAATTAATCAGAATTAGATAATATCCTAAACATGTATGCCTTAGTAATAGAGAGTCAACATAAATAAGAAAAAATTGACAAGATTAAAAAGTAAAATGGACAACAACTTCATAAATATGCCTGGAAAATTTTCCCATGCCTCATTTAATAATAGGAAAATTAGTCAAAAGAATAAAAGTGAAATTGCAGATTTGAACAAGCTACCAACTAATTTGACCTACTTGACATTTATAGAAGACTACATCTAATAACTGGACAATATACAGTTGTATACAATGTACAATATACATTCTTTTTAAGTGCACATTTAACATTCATTATAGAAATAAGAAAGCAATGAAATAAATAACAGAGAGACAGTATAGCAAATTAACAAGGCCAAAAGTTGGTTCTTTGAAAACATTAATAAAATTTGTAAGGTCATTATACAACTTTTTAAAAAAAAGAAGAGATAAAACACAAATTCCAATATTAAAAATGAAAGATGTGAATGACTTTTCTCCTACTATGTGCAACAACAAAGATAAATGGACAAATTCTTTGAAAAAAGCATGCCAAAACTGACAGAAGAATAGGTAGAAAATTTGGATAACTCATGTCTATTGAAGAATTTGTTACTTAAAAAAACCCAAAAAAAACTTTAAAGAAAGGAAGGCTATTTTTTAAATAATTTAATGGTGTTAAAACTAGTTGATCTTCTTTGTCTTCTCCTTATAAATATTTTTTACCTGGTTATTTTGACCAGGAAGTCTTTTTTCCTCATAGGTATCACTAAATTAAAATCTAATGCAGTCCTTTCAATGATTAAAAAATTGTACAGTCTGAAAGATGAGTGTTCATTGTATTTATTTTACTGGAGCCAGCCAGCTAATATGAATGCTAAACATTTTCCTGTACAGTCTTACCATCTGTTGCAGGGATAAAGAGCTGCGGCAAAGTTTTGCAGGGATATCTAGCTGATTTTTGTAGAGATTTCTTAAACATTATAGAGAATGATGGCTAAAGGGAAGTTTACAGGTCTTTTGATTTAATCCTTTTAATTTCTACTTGATAAAACTGAGATTCAAAAAGATTAAGTGACTTTTTCTAGGTCACAAAAATGAAACAACAGAACTGTTGACTAGGATCCAACCCTTAATTCTGAGTATTCTTTATATATATATATATATATATTATTTATTTATCTATTTATTTATTTATTTATTTATTTATTTATTTATTTTGAGAGGGAGGAGGGGCAGAGAAAGAGGGAGAAAGAGACTCACAAGCAGGCTCTGCACTGTAAGTGCAAAGCTTGACGCTTGGTTCTATCCTACAAACTGAGATCATGACCTAAGCTGAGATCGAGAGTCAGATGTTCAACCAACTGAGCCACTCAGGCGCTGCCGTCAGTATTCTCAACACTCATGCTGCTTTATGCCATTTATTATCTTAAATTTTAACTGCCTTTCTGATGATCACTGAAGAGAAGTAGACTGAAACTGTACTTATTGAGTTAACAAATCATAGAGTGGCTCTAGTGATTAAAAAGTGTCACTAGAATAGAATCCCAGGGAGAAGGAAACAATGTAAAAATAAAGCAAAGTGGTGAACAATATAAAACAAAACAAAAACAAAACAACTTTTGGCCTTGTATAAATACATCACATGCAGATAAGTTTCACTGTTAGTGAAACAATATTAATATTTTCTTGTTTATCTGAAATCCCATACCATTTATGTCATAGAAATTCCATTAAACTTTAAAATCCAAATGTTGGGACCCTATAAGCTTGACCTGAAGGATTTTTCTTGTCAGGGAGGAGTTTCCCATATATTTTCAGCTCAAGGTTTCCTTAGAGCCTGCGTGAGGCAGGGTGTATTATAACCTTCTATCAGTCATCAGTCAACTTCAGTGAGGTACTGGCCAATTTCTAAAGCACATTTGCATTTCAAGGGTAAAAATATGTCACACTTACATTACCACTATCAGGCTATAGTAAATACAACAGAGTTTGTTCCTCCACCCCCTCTTCTGAGTTATAGGAAAAAAAAAAAAGATGACGGAATTCATTTACACATACCCACAAGCTTTGCAGGAACCCTCTACATTTGGCAAGTAGAACTGGTTTGTGAGCTCACTCAGCATTATTTTTTAAGGAGACAGTCTCTTGTCTGCTAAAAGGTGGGGCTAGGAAGTTAAGCAAATGAAAAATGCTGTTGCTGCTCTTGATTTGGAATTATGGCAAATTTGTGCACCCACACTCCCGTTCTTGGCAGGGAATGGAACCTGTGGCCCTTCAGAGGTAAATGACGGTCGAAAAGGCAGAGTCATGATGACTTCTGTCCTACTCTTCAGTGACCATAAGCCTAAGAGACAGGTTTTCAGGTTCCTATCTTTTTCTTTTATCTCCCTGTTTTTTCAACTATCAAGATCTCAAAATTTAGAAAGAGACAAAAGATGGCATGGTTGCTTAGGTACATTTGCCTGTACAAATATGTGTACAGATGTACCTAAGACTTTTCATTAGCGTTATTACTAAAAAAGGAGCTGTAATCCTCAGATCCAGTACATTTAGGTTGAATTTTGTAGGTTGCAGACTCCAAACAGTGGTTGCTTACTTTTGTTTTTGGGCTCTTAAATATATACATTTGTGTATTTTTATGAGAGAGATCTAATTGTCTTAATTTTCTAATTCTGGTGCAAACATTTTCATTCACACCCTTGCTCCAAATTTTTAGAATATAATTTTCATAGATGAGCATTTATAAAAATTGTTGATTTCGGAATGATTTCTACTTCAGTATTTCAGTTTAAATAATAAAATTTTGAAACTGTTAAAACTCCATAAGTTTCAGAAGATTATTAGAAATCTGTAAGATTGAAGTATGATTGAGAAAGCCTGAAACCATTATTAAGGGAAAGTTAAGTATTTCAAAGAAAGCCAAGTGATCTCAGTTCAATTAGAATTGTCAAAGGAACATTTTTGAGAGTTGTATTATTTTTTAAAATAAAATACCTAATATAAGATTCCTAAATAGGAAAGGATTAAAGAAAAATAGGTGTAACTCTTAATTTTTAGTTTAAAAAGGAAATATGTACATGAATTATGCATATATGTTAACCTTTTTTACCTCAGTAAAGGTAAGATTGATATTTTGCAATGAAATAAGATCTTGTCTTCTCCTAGCATCATCTTTTAAAAAATCTCTTCATTGACTTCTTTATTCCTAACCCATTTTTCTCATTTTTATATGGTATCTTTAATATAAAGTATCAAGTGCAGTTTATGTTGTTAGGTCAGGGGAAATAATGCATCAGCACACACAGAGTCCTTCTCAATATCTAAGCGAAAATTGTCAGCAAAGAGCTTTATTGATTGTAATCTATTGTACTATTATGATGACACTGTACTTTTATTTTCTGTGAGAAAGATTTTCTTTATATAAACAGTCTTCTTTGAGGTCTGCTTGAATTTGTTTAGTACTTCCAGCCATATGGCAAAAATCTTTTTCCTTCAGATAACCTATTGTACTCCATGAATAAGACTCTTACTTTCTTTTGATGTCTTTCTGCAGCGAGCTGATAATCCCTTGCAGATTCATATGAACTCCGTGATAAATTTTTCTTTTGTTGAAGTTCTAAAGCACATAATTGTTTTTTTTTAATGACTGACTGATTTGCAACTAAAGAACAGAACAGTTGATGGATCTTTAATTCATAAAGGAAAAACAGTCTATTGTTGATTCATAATATTAACTTTCTAGTTGTAATAAGTTCAGAGGCTGGTCATCACCTTTCACCTTTTTAGTAGTTGTTTCAATTCTGGATGATGAAAATGTTATTTGAATACATCATCTATGAAAAAGTATACCATTTTGGAACCCCAAAGTTCCGCATAATTTTTTTTTATTCTTTAAGATTTTAAGTGTCCAGATAGTTCATGTAAATATGTAGATGTGCAATAATTACATACTTTCTCCTTACTAGTTTATAGTTTACTGGAGTATAGTATATGAGTAACCAATATGTTACTGAAACGTAAAATTGCACTGTCCTCAATTTTTTTTTGATATAAAATATAGTACATTTATTGCCATATGTAAGTATGAAATTCACACTTCAGAGTCTGGAAATTTAGCTGGGTACTTGAATGTTTCCTTTATAGCTCTGAAATTACTGTATTTATTCATTACCATTTTTCACCGGATAGGGTCAAGTCCTCTTATTTTATCTCAACACAAGTTGTACAATTTACCGCCTGATAACTTGCCTTTGATCTCTTCTTGAAATTTTGCTGCCTAATAAAGTAATATTAGCTTGTTTATGGTTAGTATCTTCCATGAGCAGTTCTTTTTCTAGGTCAGTACTCAGCCTAAGCAATTATGAAAAGAAATTTATGGGGAATAATATTTCCCCAATGATACTTTCACTTGTGTGTTTTGTCTTTGGAAAATAATAGAATCCCAGAGTTTAAGGAACCTTAGAGATTTTCTACTGAACCCCTCTGTCCAAAGGGTACATTTTTATAATATGGTACACACATAGTCTCTACTTGAAAACTCCAGGGATTCATAATGTTTCTGTGTAAGTGGCATCCCATTTAATTCTAAGAACTTGTCAGATTTTTCAGACAGTTCTGTGTAAAGCTCATCACTATCTCCCTTGAGCTAGTACCCATTGGTCCTGACTTTGTCTTTTGAAGCTACCCCACTAGTTACTAGTCTTCTCTTTTTAGATTAAGCTCCTAAGTATGCGTGTGTGTGTGTATATATATATATAAAATAGTTTTACAACACATTAATTAGAATGGCCATTCAACTTAGTTTAAGCAAAATGATACTTAAATCTGTATGCCCATGTAAATGGAGATTCAAAGAGTATAGAGTATGGTGGGCATCTGTTCTTTGTATGTTTTTATCATCTCAAGTGCAACTGATTCAACAGACTCAAGTACAGTTGGTCCTTGAACAATATGGGTTTGGACTACAAGGGTCCACTTATATGAGGATTTTTTTGCAATATAGCACTGTAAGTCTATTTTCTCTTCCTTATGATTTTCTTAGTAACATTTTGTTTTCTGTAGCTTACTTCATTATAAGAATACAGTATATAATACATATACATACAGATTATGTGTATGTTATCAATAATGCCTTTGGTCAACAGTAAGCTATTAAGTTTTTGGGGGGAGTCAAAAGTTATATGTAATTTTTTATTGCACAGGGGGTCAGTGCCTCTAAACCCCATGTTGTTCAGAGGTCAAATGTAAGGTCTTCAAAATGTATTCTCTTCATTCATTTCAAATCTCTGCTTTCTCCTGCTTGACTTTAATACCTCTTACTGAAGACTTTTTCTCCATGGTTTAAGGAAACTGGCTGGCTTCCAGTTATTTGCAATTGACTTACTTCCTGCTGTTACCAAAAAGAATGGTCTCTTATTACACATCCACACCCATTAACCTCTCCACCCTGAATTATTCTGGCTGACCTTTCAGCATGGATGACACAATAACCTCTAGACAAATGATGTAGAAGTCCCATGAGTGGACTAGAGGAAGTACTGCTCTATAAAAGTCAAAGAGGTGTAAAACAGAGGAGAGGAACAGGTGCCCACCATACTCAAAAGTATCCTTTTTAAAGAATCTTGCTTAGCATGAAAAGATGCTCAGGGGAGCCTGGGTGGCTCAGTTGGTTAAGCGGCAGACTCTTGATTTTGGCTCAGGTCATGATCTCACAGTTTTGAGATAGAGCCCCATGTCAGGCTCCTCACTGTCAGTGTGGAGATTCTCTCTCTGTTTATCTGTCCCTCCCCCTCAAAATAAATAAATAAATTTAAAAAAAAAGTCTGTTGCTTAGAAAAAAAACCAGTATTTCAGATGTAATTTTATCTATACAAGGTGGAATGGGACCAAACTGTACACATTGTGGATCAATGCATGAAGCCCAGCATTGTCAGTTCTGGTGGGCAGTTTCTTAAGGGTAATACTTACATTGATTTAAATTCTGAAAAACAAACAAACCCCAAACAAGCAAAAGTTCGAGACATCATATATTCTATTTTTTCCCCATTTTTTTCCTTTCATCCCTCATTTCTTCTCTTTCTCTGCCCTTCTTTTCTTCCCTTCATCTACTAAATATTACCAAGCATGCAAAGAAAATTCATTGCTCTCAGGGAATTCAGAGTATAGAAGGGTGATACACCCAGAGTTAATTATAAATAATGTGGTAACTTCACGGGGCAAAGGTATCTAACCATCTCCATGGGTCTGAAAGGAATTCTTTGTGTAATCATATGTATTAACCAATTGCAGAGCTTTGCAAGGAAAGCTGTCACATCCCAACATTGGGTTTAACTCCTTGTCACGTTTACCTCAGAAAATTATCTGACATAGTACCTTTTCAGGAATCTTATACCTGCCATGATACACATTTAAAATTTTATCTTCCACACCTGCTATCACTCCCTAATTGCCTTCCCACTTTATTTTTTTTTTTATCATAGCACATACTGCCTTCTAACATAGTCTGCAGTTAAGTTGTTTACTGTGATTACTGTTTGTCTTTCCCACTAGAATATAAGCCCAATGTGGACAGGGAGTTTTCTGTGTTTTATTTACTAGTGTATCCTCAGCACTAGAAGAGCATCTTACAATGAATGAATGAAGGAATGAATGAATGAATATTTTTTCAATGCATGAATTAAAGTTTTAGATTTTTTCTTAGTCTTCTAATGAATTTTCTTCCCTTTCTAGCCATTCATAGATTTTTTTTCATTTCTACTGCTTATTGGTGTCTTTACTGTAATATCCCATAACCATCTCTCAAAAGTGAAAGAATTATGTATTCCCTTCTCCAAGTCTTGTCTGTCATATTCCCTATCTCAGCTGGTAATGATACTATCCACCCTATCACCTAAGACCACCCAATCAGCCTATATTTCTCTACCTGGAGAACCTTGAAAATTACCTTCCTGACATTCAGAAACATAAATAATAGCAATCTAGTAAAAAAAATAAAATTAGGGGCGCCTGGGTGGCTCAGTCGGTTGAGCGTCCGACTTTGGCTCAGGTCATGATCTCACTGTCTGTGGGTTCGAGCCCCACGTCGGGCTCTGTGCTGACAGCTCAGAGCCTGGAGCCTGCTTCACATTCTGTGTCTCCCTCTCTCTCGGCCCCTCCCCCACTCATGCTCTGTCTGTCTGTCTCAAAAATAAATAAAAATTAAAAAAAATAAAAAAAATAAAAAAAATAAAATTAAAGTAAAGTAGTATAAATAAATTCAAGATGGCATGACATTCTTTTTATACACATTCTGACTCTCGGACCATTACTACTTTAATTACATACCATCCAGTTGATAACTGATAAAATCTGGCCCATACTTACTGGTCCATACTTTATGTAATTTTTATACTCTTTTCTTTTCGAAAGTGAAGACATTTACTATTCTCCAGAATTCTCACATCACATTCATTGTCCAGTTTCTCAAAGACAGCAGATCAATAGATGAATCTAGAAAATTATTTGCCTGAGCCCAGAAAATTTAACTAAGAGCAACTTCAGTTTTGTTTATGAAATCTTTCCAATTTGAGTTCTCACCTATGAATATTTGTTTTATCCTCTATAGTTTGATGGTCATTCTTCCTAAGCAATAAAGAACCAATACAGCCTGAGATATGGGTTTCCAGTAAATCCCAAGTGATGCCAAATGATGCTGGTCCTCACACTTTGAGTAGCAAGCTGGAGAGTGTATTTGACTATGTTCAGTGTTCCCCTCAACTTCCAGCTCTGCCAATTCCTAGAGTCACTTAATTGCTTTCTGCTAGGGTTATCAAGTTAACAGAAAGTAGTATCTTGATGATACTCTGGTGCCATTATCATGTGATATGAAGAAATATGGGAAAATTACTACCAGAGAACTTTATTTCCTGGGAAATGCTACCATCTCCAAACTCACACACTTTAAAGCCAAGTATTATCATTTGGCCACACGTTTCCCAGTATTCCAGGCCTGCCTTCCTCAGAATTGTTCCTCAGTAGTATAATAAGAGGACAAAAGTAGCTAATATAGGTCAAATAATTGCCTCAATTATCAATTTCTTTTCGCTGATTACATTTTATGATGCATGGTGTGTCCTTCGTGCTTATCCTTCACCTACCCTAGCTTCCCCTGGCTTTTAGAATGTCTACTTTAGTCTGAATCTTCAGGAACTGTTGGTCACCTGTTTATGACCATTGCCAACAATTTTGGAACTTCTTCTTAGTTCTTAATTATGAAGTTTTGGTGTCTTCCTTTTATGACTTATATTCCTGTGTAAAGATTCTACTCAACAAAGCCATACACCCAGGCAGGAGCAAGGTTGGTGGTAGATTATTGGCAGCTTAGATCTCTGAATGTGTCCAGACTCCAGCATCGGTGAGAATCATTAGGTCAGCACCATCTGGTTTTTCAGTCTTATCCAATTGGATGGAAATACATTACACCAGTAGGCAGGCCAAACAGTAACCAAGTTCTGATAGCTGGATTCTCCGACAAAACGGTGTTGGAGCATATTGGCTTGAGCTACAGGCTGAGTTGGGGACTTCTGCTTTCTTCTTTGAAATATAAATAGTTGAGAACTTAGAAAAGTCTTGAGTTTACTTTGTCTCTCATATGCATGGATTATTCATAATCCTACCAGTGTCTGCTGAGTAAGGAAGAAACTGACTACATGGGATCAGTGCTTTGGCAAAAGAATGGCTGGGCCTGATTAAAAGGGAAACCCCTGTGAAAGTGTTGTTCCTGCATGGAATCAGAATGAAAATGTCTGAGGAGCAAGAAGCAGAATCATGGAAGGAAGAACACACATAAATACCCATCTCTAAATCATAGTAATCCTGCCCACAAATAAAATGAGGATAAATGAATGTCTCAAGCAGGGAAAATCAGATTTTCAGTTAGTTTTTTCATGGAAAAACTCACAGAGGGAGAGTAAGGAGGCAGAAACAAGGAGAAAGGGGGCTATCAAGTCCCTCTCTCTCACCTGCCGGTTGCTCTGAAGACTATCCACGTTTCCTGATTATCTAATAGAATTTGACCTCCACTGTCTGACCATCACTCTGTGTGCCTGCATGAGAGTGTCCTCTGAATTCCTGGAAATGACAGTCCCTAAAACGTATTTGTGGTTGAGACTAAAATATTGAGAGTAATATCAGAAAATGTTTTTAGAATCACCTGAATTCTATTCTAGGGACAAGGAGTCTATGAATAGGCAGCAGTCTTCATTGTCTGCCCTTTTTGAGCAGAAATGAGAGAGACAGATGGCAGTGGGCGGAGCCAGCTCTCCTCCAGGACTGACTAAAGTCTGGATTGGGAGCAGAAGGCCACCCCAAGAGAAATAAGCAAATCACTGTATCTGGAGAGTAGACAATTCATGTTCCCTATTTCGTAGATAAGCTCATGAAAAATTGACAATTCTGGCCACTGTGCCACAGAAAAATCAGCTCCTGTTACACCTTTGGCATATACATCCTAGTCACTTCAGGCATCTTCAGGGTAAGTTTTTTTCACTGCCCTGCCTGCAGATAAAATGTGTAGGCACAATAAAAAGGAGTTTTAAATGTTTGTATTAAAGAGAATTCCCTGAAAGTGCATCATAGATTACCTTGACCATAAAATTAGAATTAATTAAATCTGAACAAAAAATAGCATTTCCTTTCTACTTTTGTTTTTCTACTATGTAAAATGACAGTTTCATTTTAATTCCCAATAAATAAGTGCTCCTCTAAAATGTTTATATGTGAGGGAAAGAATAATTGTGCTTTTTTTAACTGAATTTGGAATTTAGATATTTCTAAGTTGTTTTGAGGAAAACCTGTTGATAAATTGAAACCGAGCAGCAGCAGCAGTAATAATAAAACCCATCTTTCCCTACATATGACACAATAGGCCGGGAGAATTTCATGAGGGGTGAGGAGAGGAAATCCTGCCAGCCCATTATATCACTTGCACTGCTGGAGAAGTACCAGTTAGAGAACTTCAGGTAGTAAACTAAAGCAAATACCCCCAGAGACTTAAATTATTTTTTAATGTTTATTTATTTTTGAGAGAGAGAGAGAGAGAGCACAAACAGGGAGAGGGGCAGAGAGAGAGGGAGTCACGGAGTCTGAAACAAGCTCCAGGCTCTGAACTGTCAGCACAGATGCAGGGCTCAAAACCATGGACTGTGAGATCATGACCTAAGCTGAAGTCAGACACTTAACTCACTGAGCCACCCAGTTGCCCCTACCCCCAGAGACTTTAGATAGAATGCCATCCTCGCCCTTTAATATGATCTACTTTAAGAGATTGCTGTGCTACTGGGAACAGCCAAAAATAAGAGGCCACTTGGTTTTGGGAGGGTCTGGCAGGCTGACATCCTGTGGAATGATCAGAATACAAAATGAGTGTATAAAGAACAGAAGGAAATGCATTTCATTCAGATATTGAAACTAAACATTTTGCCTGAATTAAAGTGGTGTTATCTTTCACTTCAGGAGATCACATCTTATTTTTAAAAGTCCCAGGAAACCCTGCTCTGATTTTTGAAGGGTATAAGTTTTACTAGTATGCAGTGCTAATTCCTTGGGAAGATTTGGAAATGGGGTATTAAATAGTATTAAGATTGGCTCAGTCAGAAGAGCATGTGACTCTTGATCTAGGGGTCGTGAGTTTGGGCCCCACATTGGGTGTAGAGATTACTTAAAATTTTTAAGTAGTATTGAGACTATATTCATGGAAATGTAGTGCATCCTTGGTCTTAAAAATCTTTTTTTTTTAAAACCCCACTCTGAACTTAAACACATTGTTTTCAAACTGAACAGACCTCATGTAGGGGATTAAAGTAGGCTACAAACTTATTTCACTCCTTACCCACTAAACCCACGTTGTTTTCAAATCTGGCATTCAAAGCACGAGGGCATCACATGTTTCTACTTCAAGGCTGCACGTACAGGAAACGAAAGCCCTCAACACAGCTTGGTAGCAGAGGATCCAAATCAGGGTAAATTGTGAAAATTATAACGAAATTACAAAGCATTTGGACAAAGAGGCACGCTAGTCTAATCGGGAAAACAGTGATATTTACTTTTTGATAATGCAGGTTGGAAGAGGAATTGGAGGAGGGAAACATCACAAATCTCTTCTAATATATTTCTGAACTTGGCAACCTCAACTGGTTTTGTCACATATTTGCAGCTTAAAAAGTATTTGGCTTTTACAACAGCCAAAATAAGTACCCTTTAATCACTTTCAACCTATGAACAGATGGGCAAGCAGTGCTTTTATAAATGGAGCATACAAAATACTTCAATATCAGCCAAAACTAATTAGTAGCAATATCTGAACCAAACTCTAAAACTGATTTAGTGTTTAATATATATTACCATATAAGCATTAGCAGTTGAAAGGAAATTCCCTGTTCAAATGTTTGCCAAGCTCAGTGTCTAATGTTCAGACATGATTAACTTACTAATTAACTTATTGTATCTTTTCTCACATGTAATCTTGCTTAATGATTTCTTCTCTCACTGAAAACTACTTGATTTCACACCTTGATGATAGATTTGTCAAACTTCAAGTAAAAAAGTCAAATTCAGCTATTCAGCCATCACTGGCCTTTCTCTCTTTCTTAGGGTGACTTTAGCAGGAGGTGGCTTGAGGACAAAGCTGGTGGTCTCTTCAGTGAGGCAAACTGGTTTTATATCTAACCTCTAATGACTAATGTTTTTATGTAAAAATGTAAATCATAAAGATTTTCTAGAAGAGTTTTATAGAGACTCTTTAATGGCTAAGAATCTATAAAAATGAGAATTCTTTCCATATCAGAATTGTGTGAAGACGTTGTGAAAGAAGATAAATTTTTAAATTTCATTTAGAGAGTAAGCAAAGCAAAGGATTCATTCTCTAATCAGAGGCTACCTGGCCTCCATATATTTGGCAGTCACAATGCATCTCCCCTATCTTAGTATATGTTGTCTGGCTGTGATCTTTTCAGTATTGCTATAACAAACAAAAGAAGAAAAGCCTACTGCCAGTCACCCAAATCGTCCTAAACAATTGGGGACTGGGGAAGTCATGACATGATTTTTTCTTGTGATTTCATTTCAAGGCAAGGAGGGCTTTGAATTCTGATAATTACACCTTCATGATCTTTGGAAGTCACCTAATTTCTCTTGCATCAATGGATGTAATCATAATAGTAACATTTATCCAATAAAATTATTATTTTTTTAACATTTTAATTTATTATTTTAGAGCACGAGTGAATGCATGAGTGGGGGAGGGCAGAGATAGCGAATATTAAACAGGATCTAGGCTCAGTGGAGGTGGATGTGGGGCTAAACCCCACGACGCTGGGATCATGACCTGAACTGAAACCGAGTTGCACGCTCAACCAACTGAGTCCCTCAGGCGCCCATCCAGTAAAATTATTTTGAGGATTAAAGGAGAAAGTATATCTGAAGTAAATGTTTAATAAAATATTGCTACTGCTACTACTGCTATTAATGAATTTAATTATTATATATATATTTTTGTTATACAATGCTTATTAGTCTACTTCATAAAATCTAAACAAAATAGAGAACAAGAAATAAATACAGTTGACCGTTGGACAACATGGAGGTTAGGGGTGCCAGCTCCCCCTACACAATAAAAATTTTGCATATAACTTTTTGACTCCCTCAAAACTTAATTACTAATTTTCTGTTGACCAGAAACCTTACTGGTAATAACAAGTCAATTGACACATATTTTGTATGTTATATGTATCATATTCCATATTCTTATAATAAAGTAAGCTGGAAAAGATGTTATTAAGCAAGTCATAAGGGAAGAGAAAATACATATATAGTACTGTAGTATATTGAAAAACATCCACATATAAGTGGGCCTGCACAGTTCAAACCCATGTTGTTCAGTGGTCAGCTGTAATCATTTCTCTTTAAACCTAAAGTTTTCCTTACAATGTACTGTTTAATCATGGATTTGCATTTTATCAAAGGAGTTAATGCATCAGAATCTGTGTGGAAAGGCCTGAGCAGGAGATCTTTGAAAATATTTCTTAGATGCTTCGTTTGATTCAGAACCACTGCATTAATACAGTCACTAATAATATTTACCATGTTTCTTTCTGGACTTATTTATATACATCATTTAAAAAATAACACTGCAATCATATAATGCATATAATTTAATGTCTTCATTCTCTTAATATCCTTTTTGGAATTATAAGCACTTTCTTAAGTTATTATATAATCTTCATAAATGCCACTTTTATGACCTCATAATTTATTGATTGGATATAATACAATTTACTCAGATATTTGTTTCTGGATTTCTCATATCATAAACAAAACTATGATTGATATTTTTATACATATAGCTTTTCTAACTCCTATTTATTTTAGAGTCTAGAGAGAACTATTTGCACACTTTGTTTTACTGTGCTTTATTGCATTTCACAGTAGCATTTTTTTTTTTTTCAAAATGAAGGTTTGTGAAAACCCTGCATTGAGCAAGTCTATTGGCAACATTTTTCCAACAGTATTTGCTCACTTAATGTGTCTGTGTCATATTTTGGTAATTTATTCAATATTTTTTCAATATTTCAATATTTGGTAATTTTTTCAATTTTTCATCATTATTATATTTGTTAGGGTTCTATGATCCATGGTTTTTGTTGTTCCTGTTGTAATTGTTTTGGGGTGCCACAAAACCCACCCATAATCCATAAATGTGATGTTCTGACTGCTCCACCAACTAGCTATTCCCCCCTCTCTCTCCTCTCCTCAGACCTGTCTGTTCCCTGAGACGTAACAATATTGAAATTAGATCAGTTAATAACCCTGCAATGGCCTCTAAGTGCTCAAGTGAAAGGAAGTGTTGCACGTTCCTCGCTTTAAGTCAAAAGTTAGAAATGATTAACCTTAGTGAGGAAGGCATGTCAAAAGCCCAGGTAGCCTGAAAGCTCGGCCTCTTGTGCCAGTTAGCCATGTTGTGAGTGCGAAGGAAACATTGTTAAAGGAGATGAAAAATGCTACTCCAGTGAATAGATGAATGGTAAGAAAGTGCAAGTCTTATTGCCGATAGGGAGAAAGTTTGAGTGCTCTGTGTAGAAGATTAAACCAGCTAAAACATGCCCTTAAGCCAAAGCCTAATCCAAAGCAAGGCCCTAACTCTCCTCAATTCTATATGGACTAAGAGAAGTGAGGAAGCTGCAGAAGAAAAGTTGGAAGCTAGCAGAGGTTGGTTCATGAGGTTTAAGGAAATAAGCCATCTCCATGACAGAAGCGCAAGGTGAGGCAGCAAGTGCTGATGGAGAAGCCACAGCAAGTTATCCAGAAGATCCAGCTAAGATAATTCATGAAGTTGGCTACACTAAACATATTTTCATTTTAAATGAAGCAACCTTGTATGGGAAGAAGATGTCACTTAGGACTTTCATAGCTGGAGAGGAAAAGTCAATGCCTAACTTCAAAGGACAGGCTGACTCTCTTGTTAGAGGTGAATGCAGCTGGTGAGTTTAAGCTGAAGCTAATGACAGCATTCTAAAAATATTAAGACCCTTAGTAATTATGTTAAATCTCCTCTGCCTGTGCTCTATAAATGGAACAATAAATCTTGCATAATAGAGCATCTGTTTATAGCATGGTTTACTAAATATTTTAAGCCCAGAGTTGAGACCTACTGCTCAGAATTAAAGATTCCTTTCAAAATGTTCCTGTTCCCTGACAATGTAACTGGTCACCAAAGAGCCCTGGTGGAGATGGTCAATGAGATGAATGTTGTTTTCATGCCTGCTAATATGGTATCTCTTCTGCAGGCTCTGGGTCAAGGAATGATTTAGACTCTTAAGTGTTATTAAGTAAGAATTATATTTTGTAAGGCTATTGCTGCTATAGATAGTGATTCTTCTGATGGATCTGGGTAAAGTCAAGTGAAAACCTTCAGGAAAGGATTCACCATTTTAGGTGCCATTAGCCATATTTGTCAAAATAGTGACATAAACGGGTTTAGAAGAAGTTGATTCCAACCCTCATGGATGACGTTAAGAATTCAAGACTTCAGAGGAGGAAGTAATTGCAGACGTGGTGGAAATAGCAAGAGAACTAGAATTAGAGTGGAGCCCGAAGATGTGACTGAATTGCTGTGGTCCCAAGCAGGCTCTGCTCTGTCAGTGCAGAGCCTGGTGGAAGACTCAGTCCCACACCTCTGGGATCATGTGCCTGAGCTGAAATCAAGAGTCAGATGCTCAATCATCTCGTGCGCCAGAAAGTGGCTTCTTGAAATGGAATCTAATCCTGTGGAGATATTGTGAAGACTGTTGAAATAACAAAGAATTTAGAATATTACAAAACTTAATTGATAAAGCAGCAGCAGAGTCTAGAAGATTGACTCAAATTTTGAAAGAAGTTCTCCTGTGGGTAAAATGCTGTCAAACAGCATCACATGCTACAGAGAAGAGTCAATTTATGTGAAAAACTTTATCATTGTCTTGTTTTAAGAAATTGCCTCAGCCACTTCAACCTTCAGCAACCACCACCCTGATCCATCAGTATGCATCAACATTGAGACAAGACCTTCCACGAGCAAAGAGAGGAAAACTCAACTCACTGAAATCTCAGATGATTAGCATTTTTTAGCAATAAAATATTGTTTAAAGTTTATTTATTCATTTAGAGAGAGAGAGAGAGAGAGAATGAACAAGTGAGGGAGGGACAGAAAGAGGAAGATAGAATCCCAAGCAGGTTCCATGCTCAGCAGTGAGATCATGACCTGAGCCAAAATCAAGAGTCAGACACTCAACCAACTGAGCCAACCAAGATCACAGCAAGAAAAATATTTTTAAATTAAGGTATGAATATTGTTTTCTAGAATAACACTATGGCACACTTAATAGACTATGGTATAGTGTGAATATAACTTTTATATGCACTGGGAAACCAGTAAATTCATTTGACTCCTTTTATTGCAGTATTCACATATTGATGTTCACTGTTGTGCAGTGGTCTCGATTGAACCTGTTAATATCTCCAAAATATGTAGGCAGGCTCTGAATGGTTGAAAATATACTTTTATGGGAGATATTTAAAACAATAGGATGTCTAAGAACTTTGAGTTTTGAGCCAGCAGGCTTTTGAGCTAATGGTCCTACCCTGACATAAGAACAACATAGGGGCCAATATACAAAAAGTCATCTTTGGTTCATTTATATAACTATGCCAAACATACTTTACCATTTCTAGTATCCCTCCTTTTATATAATGAAGAAGAAAATCTTTGATGTGGTCCTGCAGCCATCTGGGACACCCAGAAGACAGCTTAAATATATATAATAAAGTTTATTTTTACATTTGGAGTTTGAACTTGGAGAAAACAATATTGGAAATAATTGTTAGAGGAGCCAGAGTATGAGCAAAAGTTATTGGTTCCTTTAGTGTAAAAA
Source organism: Paguma larvata (assembly GCA_030068075.1). Lineage (NCBI taxonomy): Eukaryota > Metazoa > Chordata > Mammalia > Carnivora > Viverridae > Paguma > Paguma larvata. The sequence goes on from CM057823.1 coordinate 74,088,823, forward strand.
AATTAAAAAAAAGAAGTAACACAGCCATAGTAACTTTAAATAATAGGAATACAAGATTTTGCAAGAAGTAGATCACAAAGAAAAAAAAGATAATTATGATAGAATATTTTTGTGATGTAAGTAACTTTTGTTTTCCATGCAAAGTATATTGAAGACATTAAATGGTTTTTCCTTTGTTAAATTAAGAGCAGACTGGATTCAAAACTCAGTGTGTCAATGCAACAGAAAATAAATCAAATTCTAATCTTACTCTTTTTGTATACCACTTAAATAATATTTTATAGTCAAAAATTCACAAGCATTTCTCTATTTTATGATTAAGCTCATCAAAATTGACTTGGTAAAACTTTGATATATTTTATAGCTTTTCAAATCCATTCTTTGTTAATATAATTCACTTTACATCAAGCCTTCTATAAATTATTTTTCAACTTCAGATTTCCCTTTCTATTATTTTTAGCATTCCAGTTATTTAGAGATGTACTATTGATCAAAGTCCATATGTCTAAGGCCTAAGATAAACCTTTTTTCTTTTTAAGTTGATAAAAACAGACAAAACACATTCATCGTTTTGTAAACATGTTTGCATTTCTTCATAATTTTTTAAATATAATATAGTTCTGATCACTCATTTTAACTGTAGCTTTTAACCAAAATAACTAATTTCAATTTCAGTTCTATCTCTCTCTCTCACACTCACACACACATGGACACACACACACTCTTCAGTAGGTGACTAAGAACAGCACCAACAGAACACGTGCTTCAACAATACACATCACATATTCCTTTATAATCATACATACCCCTATAAGATTTATTTATGTCTTCTTGTTAAGAACATGGAACTTGGCTAGGGTGTACACTTGGCTCACTCGGGTATTTCTTTTTTTTTTTTTTTTTTTTTTAAATTTTTTTTAACATTTATTTATTTTTGAGAGACATAGAGACAGAGTATGAGCAAAGGAAGGGCAGAGAGAGAGAGAGACACAGAATCTGAAGCAGGCTCCAGGCTCTGAGCTGTCAGCACAGAGCCCGACGCGGGGCTCGAACTCAGAGACCGCGAGATCATGACCTGAGCCGAAGTCGGCCGCTCAACCGACTGAGCCACCCAGGCGCCCCTCACTCGGGTATTTCTATGACACTTCTCTTATTTCTTCTGACAGTAAGAAGAAAAGTTAGGAATTCAGAACTCTATAGATTTCACAGTAGGTCTTGAAACTCTGGATAAGCCAGATGTAATCATTAACATTTCATCTATATCACCAGTTTTTTTCCATACATTGAGGCCCATTCATCAAAATTGTTATATTAACTAAGCAAAAATCCTCTTAGAAGGCAGAGCTCTCTTTTCTAAGCTATTCAAAATCAATGTTAATTTAAACAAAAAAAAATCCTTGAAAGATATACTTCCTTTTCTTTGCCTTTTCATGTAGTTTCGTCTAAATAAGATATTTCTTCAGTACACAAAATGATGTAGTTTTGACTCATTAATCTAAAAAAATTTTTTCTCAAGAGAGAGAATGAGAGAAGGAACCAGTCGTAGATACAAAAGAGCTACAGTTATAAGAACATTGTACAAAGCTAACTTCTTTTCTTTTGCAAGGAGAGTAAGGACTTTTTTTCATTTATGCACACAAGCACAAAGAGAATGAACAATCTTAGTTCTACATCCTTAGCTATAGGTGAAAAGTAAATATGGAACACAGTTGTCTGTGCCTGAGCAAATTTCACTTGTCAGTTGTGGCTTCTTGGGAGTAGAAATGTCAGGGAGTCAAAGAAGATCTCAAAAAGATACTTGTTATGAAAATCTCTTGTTAGGAAGCTGATCCCCATTCTAGTTGGGACAAAATTATCTCCTAAATGTTTTTAGCTATACTTGTGTTCAAGCTGGTGTAATACAAGGCATATCATAGACTTTAAGAGTAACAGAAAAAAATAAATGAAAAAGACTGAGCCATCCTCTATCATCTACCACCCAACAGAGACTAGATGGCTGTGTGAAATAATCAAAATCAGACTCCCAACATTTCCGTTACCAAGGGAAGAACAATAGTGTCCATTGTACAAAACAGAGCAGGACTCCTCATGAATCAGCATGCTGCCGACATCAAAATAAACTCAGAGGAAGGAAAATGCATAAACAGCGTCATGATATTCACTCTGGGAATCAAGAAAGTTGGGCCCAGGATCCAGAAATCTACATCCAGTGCACTTTTTAGGGCAAGACCCAGTTCTGTCTGGTATGTGAGTCAACCTGGGCAACGCATCGGAATTTCGGCTGTGAAACATGCAGAAACCAAAGCAACGAAGAAGAAGAAAAAGATTTTTATATGCTAAAAATTGCAGGGAACCTCTATTTTGATCTTTGGAAGACTTGGAAAAAACCTAACTGCCATGTAAAGATAGAACATATATAAGTGAAAAAAGCAGACAGGAGATTACCAAGATCACAGACAGTCTGTCCATAGTAGAAAGTCTGCAGTTTTCTCAAATATTCTCATCACTACAAGGGCCATCCACATCAGTATGTCAGGGCTTGTAATGGTTTCCATTATGGTCACTGGCTTCTGTGATCCTGTAGTCCATGACCTGACCAGTACACTAGCATGCCTTTCGAGAGAGAGTGTTTTTTTTTTTTTTATTATAATAGTTTATTTTCAAATTGGTTTACATATAACACCCAGTGTTCATCTCAACACATGCCCTCTTTAATGCCCATCACCCCCTCAAGAGAGAGTGTTTGGAAAATAAAATCACTTTTCAGTTAGTGTCTGGTAAGCAGAGTATCAGTGCCAAATAATTTTGAAGTAGTCTTTACTTTTACTAAGTATATGACTAGCTCTGTCATATGAAAATATTTTGTTCCTTAAAAATGTTATATTTCTCTTTTGAATAGTTAAGGATAAGCTTTGACAAATTTTCTTTCTTTTGGATTTGCTTTCATTACAAGGTTAATTTTATACATGTTACATTGATTATGGTGTATTCAAACTTATTTGGAGAACCCTATTGACATGTCCAGGTGATGTATATGAAATATATGTACAGATAATAATACATTTCCTATTTCAATATATTTATCATTGAAGTAAATTTAAGACTTTTTAGAAGTGATTATTTTTCTTATTAACTACACTAAGAAAGTTTTATATTTTATTTTTAGGTTAAGATCTATTCTAACCAAAAGTGGTAAACTTGACAGTAAAGTTAAAAGAATTGGACCACACATAGAAATCTTCCAAGTGTTCCGGGAAAGGGACAAATTGGTAAATAGCAAAAAAGTAGTGAAAATGATCACCATCATGCAGGCATATGTTAGAGGGTGGCTCGAACGCAGAAGATACCAGAGACTAGTGACCAAGGTAAAGTATATGTTAAATATGCGGTGTGTAAATTTTCTTGTGTAGGTTTTGAATAGTCACCTGGTCAATATATTAATGATTTTTCTAAGTAAAGTTCTGACTACATTCTTTGCATTGAAAAAAAAAATGGTATGAATAATCTATTCTGCTGACGGTTTCAGATTTTGCCAATCTGGAGAATCTAAACAAAAGGCCTAGTTTATCCTTAACGTAGTAGTTTTGGGACCACATTTATTCTAAGGCCAGGATCACTTATCTTTGTACTAATTTTGTTTCTCCTTTTTGCTATTTATTCTCTGTACAAAGCAACTTTCTTCCACTTCCCACACCCCTTGATACTGCTGTATTGCATATACATTCAACTCAAAAAGAATTATACACACAACACACACGTACACACACACTTCTGAGAAACTTTTATAAGCAGCAGTCCTGACTTTCAAAATAAATATTTAGGGCCTGTTTTGTCTGGGAGAATGCAGAAGAACCTGATTGGATGGATCTTGGCAGACTTTTGAGAGGATCCAAAAATATCCTCACCTTGAGGGCTAAAGTTTTAACACTCACAAGGAATTTGGGAAACCAACTACAAATAGACTAGATCAGGAGTGCTCTCTTGAATTCCTGGCACTTCTGGGAGGAGCCCTCTTGAATGGCCTTGTAGTGGGCACTCCAAATGCATTTCTATGAGAACCCAGCGATGCTGTTAGAAGGCAATCCATCTGCGTATCTCTGTATATTTATATATATTTATACACATATTAATATGTACCCATAATACATGTATGTAGTTCTGATGATTAAGTGTGATTATGCATGTAAATATTTAACAAAAAAGTAAACATTCCATATAATTAATCTTTCAGTAATTCTGTGAGGTAACAATTTTATCCATTTTATAAGTGTGGACACTGAAGCTCAGAGAAATAAAGTCATTTTCTCCAAGTCACACTGCTGGTAAGTGACAGAGGTAGAACTCAAACTCAGGTCTGTCTGACTCCAAAGCCAATCTTATTCTACATATCATATCTTCTACTTGAACTCATTATGGCTGATTCACCCCTAGTCTAATCTATAGCTATATTGAGACCTATCTCTGTAACTCAAAATTCAGGGATTAAATTGCCCACTTGAAAGGTCCATAAGTAAGTCGAATTTCATAGAGTCCTAAATGAATGTTTTCATACTTCACAAAGCTCTTCCTTTCCTTATTTTTTTATTTTAGTGAGGAGTAATTGACATACTATATTGCTTTCAGGAGTACAGCATAATGATTTGATGTTTGCATACGTTGCAAAATGGTCACCACAGTAAGCCTAGTTACCGTCCATCGCCGTACGAAGTTAACTTTCAGGATTTATTCTCTTGGCAACTTTCAAGTGTGCTCTATGATATTATTGACTATGGGCTATTAAAGTCACCATGTCTTATTTATTTTATAATTTGAAGTTTTTACCTCACTCCCTTTACCTATTTCATCTACTGCTTAATTTTACTCCTCTAGCAATCACTTATCTTCTCTGAATTTATGGTTTTGGTTTTGTTTTGTTTGTTCATTTGTTTGTGTGTGTTTTAGATTTCACATGTAGGTGAAATCATATGGTATTATCTTTCTTTGACTTACTTCACTTAGCATAATTCCCTCAAGATCCATCCATGTTATCACAAACAATAAAGTTTTATTCTTTTTTTAAATTGAAGAATAATTGATGTATAACATTGTATTAGTTTCTATTGTACACATATTGATGCAATATTTATATACATTATGAAAAGTTCACCAGAATAAGTGTTATCATTGGTTCCCATACAAAGTTGTTACAATATCATTGCCTATGTTCCCTATGTTGTACATTTCATCTCTGTGTCTTATTTATTTTATAACTGAAAGATTGTACCTCTTAATCCCCTTCGCCTATTTTGTCCATCTCCCTGCACTCCTCCCCTCTGGTAGCCATTACTTTATTCTTTGTATCTATGAGTCAGTTTATGCTTTGTTTTGTTTTTTCATTTGTTTTGTAGTAGATTCCACATATAAGTGAAATCATACAATATTTGCCTTTCTCTGCCTGACTTATTTCACATAGCATAATACCCTCTAGGTCCATCCATGTTGTTGAAAATGGCAAGATTTCATTATTTTTTTTATAGCTGAATAATAATCCATTGTGTGTGTATACACACACACACACCCACATACATCTATCATTGGACATTTAGGTTGCTTCCGTATCTTGGCTATTGTAAATAAGCTGCATTGAACAGAGAGGTGCATGTAACTTTGAATTAGTGTTTTAATTTTCTTTGGAAAATATCAAGAGTGGAATTGCTGGATTGTATAGTGGTTCTGTTTTTAACTTTTTGAAGAACATCTATACTATTTTCCATAACAGTTATACTAATTTACATTCCTACAAATGATACACAAGGGTTCCCTTTTCTCCACATCCTCACTGATGCTTGTTATTTCTTATCTTTTTGATAGTAGCCATTCTGACAGATGTAAGGTAATATCTCCTTGTGGTTTTGATTTGTGTTTCCCTGATGATGAGTGAGGTTGAGCATCTTTTCATGTACCTATTGGCCATCTGTATGTCTTCTTTGGGAAAATACCTATTCAGGTACTCTGCCCATATTTTAATTTGACTTTTTTAAATATTGAGTCATATGAGTTCTTTATGTATTTTGCATGTTAACCCCTTATCAGTATGTCATTTGCAAATAATTTCTCCCATTCTTTAGGCAATTTTATTTTTTCATTTTATCGATGGTTTCCTTTGCTGCACAGAAGTTTTTTAATTTGAGGTAGACCCATTTTATTTTTGCTTTTGTTGTCATTGCCTGAGGAGATAGATCTAAAAAAAATATTGCTAACACCAGTGTTTAATAAGCTAACTACCTGTGTTTCGTCCAGGAATTTTATGTTTTCAGGTTTCACCTAAGTCAATAATACACTTTGAGTTTTGTTTATAGTGTAAGAAAGTGAACCAATTTTTTTCTTTTGCATATAGCTGTTCAGTGTTAACAACATCATTTATTGAAGAGACTGTCTTTTTTCACTGTATATTCTTACCTCCATTATCATAGATTACTTGGCCATATAAGTGGGTTTATTTCTGGGCTATCTATTTTATTCTTTTGATATGTGTGTGTATTTTGATCAGTGTAGCTTTGTAGCATAGTTTGATATCCTGGAGCATGATACCTCCAACTTTGTTCTTCTTTCACAGGATTATTTTGGTTATATGGAGCTGTTTGGGTTCCATACAAATTTTAGGATTATTTGTTTAAGTTCTGTGAAAAATGCTACTGGTATTTTGATATGGATTATAATAATTTATAGGTTATTTTGGGTAGTAGGGACATCTTGACAATATTAATTCTTACAATCAATGAGCATAGTATATCTTTGCATTTATTTGTGTCATCTTCAGTTTCTTTCATCAGTGTCTTAATAGTTTCCAAAGTGCAGTTATCTTACTTCCTTGGTTAAATTTATTTCTATGGGAAATCTGGAAGAAATGGATAAATTCCTAGGAACATATGAAACCAAAACTGAAACAGGAAGAAATAGAAAATTTGAACAGACCTATAACCAGTAAAGAAATTGAATTAGTAATAAATAATCTCCCAACAGATAAGAGTCCAGGGCTGAATGATTTCCTGAAGGAATTCCCAAATATTTAAAGAAGAGCTAATACCTATTCTTTTGAAACTGTTCCAGAAAACTAGAAATGGAAGTAAATCTTCCAAACTCATTCTGTGAGGCCAGCATTACCTTGATTCCAAAACCAGTAAAGACCCCACTAAAAAGGAGAATTAGAGACCAATATCCCTGATGAACCTAGATCCAAAAATTCTCAATAAGATACTAGCACATTGAATCCTATAATATATTAAAAGAAGTATTCACCATGACCAAGTGAGATTTATTCCTGGGCTGCAGTGGTGGTCGGTGGTTTAATATACACAAATAAATCAATATGATACACCACATTAATAAAAGAAAGCATATGAACCATAAGATCCTCTCAATAGATACCAAAAAAGCATTTGACAAAATACATCATCCTTTCTTGATAAAAACCCTCAAGAAAGTAGAGATGGAATGAACACAGCTCAACATCATAAAGGCCATGGATGAAAGGCCCACAGCTAATATCATCCTTAATGGGGAAAAACTGGTGCTTTTCCCCTAAGGTCAGGAACACAACAGGGATGTCCACTTTCACCACTGTTGTTCAATATAGTACTGGAAGTCCTAGCCTCAGCAATCAGACAACAAAAAGAAATAAAAGGCATCCAAATTGGCAAGGAAGAAGTAAAACTTTCACTGTCTCCAGATGACATGATACTCTATGTGGAAAACTCAAAAAACTCTACCAATTGCTAGAACTAATACATGAATTCAGTCAAGTCGCAGGATATAAAATTAATGTACAGAAGTCAGTTGAATTTCTGTATACCAACAATGAAGCAGCAGAATGAGAAATCAAAGAATTGATCCCATTTACAGTTGAACCAGAAACCATAAGATACCTAGGAATAAACCTAACCAAAGAGGTAAAAGATCTGTACTCTGAAAACTATATAACACTTATGAAAGATATTAAAGAAGACATAAACAAATGGTAAAACATTCCATGCTTGTGGTTTGGAAGAACAAATACTGTTAAAATTTCTATACTACCCAAAAAAGTATACAAATTCAGTGCAATCCCTATCAAAATAACACAGGCATTTTTCATAGAGCTAGAACAAACAATTCTAAAATTTGTATGGAACCATGAAAAATCCTGAATAACCAAAGTCATGTTGAAAAGGAAAGCGAAGTGAGAGGCATTACAATTCCAAACTTTGAGCTATATTACAAAGCTGTAATCACGAAACAGTATGGTACTGGCAAGAAAACAGACGCATATATTAATGGAACAGAATGGAGCACCCAGAAATGGACCCACAACTATATGGTCAACTAATCTTCAATAAAACAGGAAAGAATATCCAGTGGAAAAAAGACAGTGTTGGGAAAACTGGACCACTCTCTTATACCATACACAAAAATAAACTCAAAAGGGATGAAAGACCTAAATGTGAGACAAGAAACCCTCAAATTCCTTAGAGGAGGACACAGGCAGCAACCTCTTTGATCTCAGCCATAGCAACTTCTCCAGAGGCAAGGGAAACAAAAGCAAACACTAACTATTGGGACCTCATCAAGACAAAACAACACTTCTGCACAGCAAAGGAAGCAATCAACAAAAGTAAAAGACAACCTATGGAATGGGAGAAGATATTTGCAAATGACCTATCAGATAAAGAGCTAGAATCCAAAATCTATAAAGAGCTTATCAAACTCAACACCCAAAAAACAATCCAGTTAAGAAATGGGCAGAAGAAGGGGCGCCTGGGTGGCTCAGTCGGTTAAGCGGCCGACTTCAGCTCAGGTCATGATCTTGCGGTCTGTGAGTTCAAGCCCCGCGTCGGGCTCTGTGTTGACGGCTCAGAGCCTGGAGCCTGCTTCAGATTGTGTCTCCCTCTCTCTCGGACCCTCCCCTGCTCGTGCTCTATCTCTCAAAAACAAATAAACATTAAAAAAATTAAAAAAAAAAAAAAAAGAAATGGGCAGAAGACATGAATAGATACTTCTCCATAGAAGACACACAAATAGCTAACAGACACATGAAAACATGTCCAACATCACTCATCATTAGAGAAATACAAATCATACCCAGAATGAGATACCACCCCACACCTGTCGGCATGACTAAAATGAACAACTCAGGAAACAACAGATACTGGTGACGATGTGGAGAAAGGGGAACCCTCTTGCATTTTTGGTGGGAGTACAAACAGGAGCAGCCGCTCTGGAAAACAGCATGGAGGTTCACTAGAAAGTTAAAGATAGAACTACCCTATGACCTAGCAATTGCACTACTAGTATTTACCCAAAGGATACAAAAATGCTGATTCGAAGAGGCACATGCACCCAGATGTTTATAGCAGCTCTATCAACAATAGCCAAACTGTGGAAAGACCCTAAATGTCCATTGACTGATGGATGAATAAAGAAGAAATGGTACATTTTTACAATGGAATATTTTTTTTCAAATTTTTAATGTTTATTCCTGAGAAAGAGAGAGCACGTGAGAGTGTGGGAAGAGGAGAGAGAGAGGGAGACGCAGAATTTAAAGTAGGCTCCAGGCTCCAAGCTGTCAGCCCAGAGCCTGAACATGGGGTTTGAACTCATGAACTGTGAGATCATGACCTGAGCCGAAGTTGGATGCCTAACCAATGAAGCCACCCAGATGCCCCTATACAATGGAGTATTACTCAGCCATCAAAAACAATGAAATCTTGCCATTTATAATGACATGGATGGAACTAGAGTATATTATGCTAAGTGAAATAAGCCAGTCAGGGAAGGAAAAATAGCATATGATTTCACTCACACATGGAATCTAAGAAGCATAACATATAAACATAGGGGAAGGGAAGGAAAAGTAAAATAAAATAAAAACATAGAGGAAGGCAAACCATAAGAGACTCTTAACTATGGAGAATAAACTGAGGGTTGCTGGGGGAAGCTGTGTGGGGGAGGATGGGCTAAGTGGGTGATGGGCATTCAGAAGGGCACTTGTTGTGATAAGCACTGGGTGTTGTATATAAGTAATTAATCACTAAATTCCATTCTTGAAACCAATACTACACTATCTATTTAACTAACTAGTTTAAATAAAATCTTGGAAAGAAAAAAAAAGATTATTTCTAGGTATTTTATCTCTTGGATGCACTTATAAATAAGATTGGTTTCTTAATTTCTTTTTCTGATAGTTATTACTATAAAGAAACAACATATTTCTATATATTGATTTTGTAGCCTGCAACTTTACTGAATTCATTTATTAAATCTAATGGTATTTTGGTGGAGTCTTTATGGTTTTATTTTATTTTAATATTTATTTATTTATTTTTGAATGAGAGAGAGAACACAAGCAAGGGAGGGCCAGAGGGAGAGGGAGACACAGACTCTGAAGCAGGCTTCAGGCTCTGAGCTGTCAACTCAAAGCCTGATGCGAGACTTGAACTTAGAAACCTGAGGATCATGACCTGAGGTTGGACACTTAACGTACTGAACCACCTAGGTGCCCCTGTGGTTTTCCATATATAGTATTATGTCATCTGCAAATGGTGATGATTTTACTTCTTCTTTTCCAATTTGGAAGCCTTTTATTTCCTTTCCTTTCTCCCTCCTTAATTGCCATGGCAAGGACTTCCAGTACAGTGTTGAATAAAAGTGGTGAGAGTGGGCAGGCATCTTTCCCTTGTTCCTGATCTTCCAGGAAAGCTTTTGGCTTTTCACTGTTGAGCATGATTTTAGTGATAGGTTTGTTATATATGACCTTTTTGTTATGTTGAGGTATGGTCTCTTATACCCACTTTATTGAGAGTTTTTACCATAAATGGATGTTGAATTTTATCAAATGCTTCTACATCTACTGAGATGATCATATGATTTTTATCCTTCATTGTGTTAATGTGGTGCAACAGGTTGATTGATTCGTGGATGTTGAAACATTCTTGTATCCCTGGAATAAATTTCACTTGATCATGGTGTATGATCATCTTAATGTATTGTTGAATTTAGTGCTAATATTTTGTTGAGAATTTTGGCATTTATGTTCTTTAGAGACACTGGCCTGTAAGTTTCTTTCTTTCTTTCTTTCTTTCTTTCTTTCTTTCTTTCTTTCTTTCTTTCTTTCTTCCTTCCTTCCTTCCTTCCTTCCTTCCTTCCTTCCTTCCTTTCTCTCTCTCTCTTTCTTTCTTTCTCTCTCTTTTCTTTCTTTCTTTCTTTCTCTTTCTTTCTTTCTCTCTCTTTTTTTCTCTTTCTTTCTTTATCTCTCTCTATATATCTTTCTTTTCTTCTCTTTTCTTACCTTTTTTTTTCTTTCTTTCTCTTCTCTGGTTTTGGCATCAGGGTAGTACTCACCTCATAAAGTGATTTTGGAAGTGGTCATTCTTTTAATTTTTTGAAAGAGTTTGAGAAGTATAGGTATTAAATAATCTTTGAATGTTTGGTAGAATTCAGCAGTAAAGCTATCTGGTCTTGGACTTTTGTTTTTTGGAAGGTTTTTGATTACTAGTTCAGTCTCCTCACTAATAATTGGTATATTCATATTTTCTGTTTTTTCCTGATTCAGTCTTGAAAGATTGTATGTTTGTAGGAATTTATCCATTTCTTCTAGTTTGTCCAATTTGTTGGCATGTAATTGTTCACAGTAGTCTTGTTCTTGGTACTTTTTGTGGTATCAGTTGTAAGTTTTTTTTTTTTCTGATTTTATTTATTTGAACCTTTTTTTTTTCTCATGGTAAGTCTAGCTAAAGGTTTGCCAATTTTGTTTATCTTTTTAAAGAACCAGCTCTTACTTTCATTTATCTTTTATGTTATGTTTTTAGTATCTATTTTACTTACTTCTGCTCTGATCTTTATTATTTCCTTCTTTATGCTAACTTTGGGTCTCATTTCTTCTTCTTTTCGTTCCTTTAGGTGCAAAATTAAATAGTTTATTTGAGGTTTTTTCTTATTTTTTGTTATTATTATTATTATTTTTTTTTTTTTGCGGTAGGCATCTTAGAATGCTATGAATTGCCTCTTAGAATTACTTTCTGCATCCCATAGATTTTGGTATGTCACATATCCATTTCCATTTGTCTCTTGGTATTTTAAAAATTTCTCCTTTGATTTCTCTGTTGACCCTGTGATTGTTTAGTAGAATGCTGTTTAATCTCCACATATTTGTGATTTTTCTATTTATCTTCTTGTAATTAATTTCTAGTTTCATACCAGTGGTCATACTTGGTACCATTTCAGTCTTCTTAAATTTAATGCTGGCTTTAGCAAGGGAGTGGGAGAATGTCATGATCACTTGCACTTGTTGGCTCCAGCCAGGGAGTGGAGCAGTGTTGCAACCACCCATGCTCACAGTCTTTAGCAAGTGACAGGGAGAGTGTCGTGACTCCTCACACTCATGGGCCCCAGTCAGTGAAGGCGGGGGTGCCACCATCGTTCACCCCCACCAGCCTTAGCAAGGCAGCAGGGTGGCACTGCACATACTCTCCTGTGCTATCTGGGTGGGAAGAGTGCAAAAATGGCATCTGCCAGTGTCTTCACCTCTGAAGAGAGTCCCAGCTGTCCTCTGCTCCTTCAGCAAATGCTTTAAGATTAGCAAATGAATCTCCTTCACATATCGTCTAGGTGCTTTTCGAACTGCTGCTTTTGTGCCAGGTCCTGACATGAGTGAGACTATAAGACTATGTTCTCTTTCAATAAGAGAATCTCAGTTTCCTTCAGCCCTTTGTGTCTCTTGGATATAAACCCTGTTGGTTTTTCCTGCCCATCTGGATGTGGTACTTTTATCCTTTGTTATTGAGGAACAGTTCTGCTAGTTTTTAGTTCTTTTTTAGAGAGAATTATTCTATACACAGCTGCAGGTTTGGTGTGTTTGTGGGAAGACAGGAGTTCAGGATCTTCCTATGCCACTATCTTGGGCCACCTGCTCCCCACCTGCCCGCCAGTACTACCTATACTGACAAACTATTTCCTTGTGCAAGCTATACATGGAGTTTTCTTATACTTTCAACTTGCTCACTTCCATATTTAATGGATTATCACTTGCATAATATTTCTTGTGTTGTTCTTCCTCTTTGTTTCTTGCCAGAGCTTTTAGGTATTAACTCTCATATGGAGAACTACCATTATCTCCTAATTATTTTCCTTGCTGCCTACCCCCTATTCTGTCATATACAATTAAAGAAATTTCACTCTGATTACCTTATTCCATTCCTTATAATCTTTTAATGGCTCTATATTTCCTATAGGAGAAAGTATGAATTCTCTAACATAACATGGTACATATTACGTCCCTGGTCTGGCACTTTCTCACTGTCCATCTTCGTCACATGAGAATTCCTCACTAATGCCATGTGCTCTAGCAAAGCCCAAATTCTTTAATTTCCTGATGCTTTCATATATCTTATGTTTTCATGCTGTTCTCTTAGCCTGGAATACACTTCCTCCCTAATCTTCTGATAAACTCCAACTCATCTTTCAAGATCTTCCTTAAATATATGTGCTTAGACATCATCTCAGGTCCATTAGGCAGAAATTATCTCTCTATTCTTTTCATCATTCTTGTGCTCAGATATCTATATTGTGATCTTTTATTTTTATGTCTGTCATGAGCAATACAAATATGTGACCTATTTGGGAGTACATACTCTTTATTTTTGTATTTATAGCACCACCCTATTTTGACATGTCATATACAATCTCTATTATTTTAACCATTTGCCCTTATTATCTACTTTTTTAGTTTATTTAGTTTTTTGTATATGTTTACATTGTTTCTGTTTTGTTTGTGTTAAAATGCCTAGATTAGTGCTTGGTACATGGTAAGTATTCAATAAATATCTATGAATGGATGAATTAATTCAATAAAATATAGTTGTAGAAATTTATCAGGACACTCCAATGATTCACATTTATAGGTTGAGTAAAAATGTATATGCATATGTGTATATGTACATAATATATAACATATATATCATATGGGTATATATCATATATATATGATTATGTATTTATATTATGATTTAATTTAATTATAGCATTTCTTGCTGTTAGAGTGAATTATTGTAGAGATATCCATCACTTCTGGTAGAAAAATGAGTCTTAGTAAACTTAGAGAGCAAGAATGGGCCCAGAGCATGGTTAAAAGGATAGACAAGGAAAATGTTGAATTTCTATGTAGAGGTAGTATTTGAAATGGAAAGAATGGGAAGCACTTTTAAAGGGTCAGAGCCAGTTAAACTAGACTGTTGATTTTGTCTTGGTTATAAAATTTGTTATGATCATTGATTATCTTTTTTTATTCTATCACTTGTATGGTGCTTTGTATGTTGGATGACTGCTCTGTTTATATGGTGAATGTTGTCTTGTCTGCTGTTGAACAGCTAGTGCAGCAGACCTGTAATGCACACATTGTCAGGTTCCAGGACTGTGCGTGTGTGCTGTTGGGAGAATTCTTGATAGAGTTTCTGCTCTGGAGGCTGCATAGCAAATCACTGGAAAATTGTCAGCACCATGGAAATCCCTGTGCTGGAAGACTTCCGTGGTCTTCTTGGCTACCGCATTAGATCTTGTAGCTGTGGACAGTGTCTATGAAAATGCCACTTTAGAATACCTCAAGAGAATGTACAATTTCCACCATTTCCTGTGAAATGCTTCAATTAGGGTTTATTTAGAAATAATGAAGCAATGTTGAATTATATCAGTCATAAGAGTACCACAGAGGTTGCTGTATTTAAGTACCAGAATTGTGCCCACCATTCAAAGTGTCCTTTTCCTTTTAAAAACTTTGTGTTGTTTGTATGTGTTTTAGAATAAGTAATAGTGATTAAAAAAAAAACTATAAGGATACGAAAGCAGTATTTTTCTCAGTGTAATGCCTCTAAGATTTTACTTAATTTTAATATTTTTCTCTGAATATTTATAATTTAAATTTTTAAATTTTAGTCTTAAATTGATAATATTCATTTGCTATTTGCCAAAAATACTGAAATTCTAGGGCACTTGAATAGCTGATAGTTGCAATAAGAAAGTGTTCAAAATTGTTTTTGAATAAATATTTGTTGAATAAATAAACTTGGGATAATTCTGGAAAATCTGAGGTTTAAGATTATGATAGTAATACCTCATACATAGGCCAGTGATATTTAACCTTTTGGAGGTTATAGAATCCTTTGAAAATTCGATAAAGTAAAGATTTTCTCTCATTGTCCCAAAACACAAAACAGAAACAATAAGAAAATCTTTAAGCCCATACATAGATACTATGGCACAGGTGACATTGAACAGAAAAGTTTTATTAAGTAAGTTTGTTAGCTCCCAGACACTAGAGGAACTATGTTCTTTTATTCAAGATTGCTTTAAAAAATTTTTAACAGCAGTTACTGTGTACTAGATCCAATTTCTTGCCTAGTGTGTGATATCATAGAGTATATAGTCCAGACAGATATGCAGATAAACTAAAAGAAGTATTAGTACTAATAGAGAAATTAGAAAGACCATTTAATCCTAAAGGCTGTGTCTGGTGTAGGGGTTGGATAATGCCAATACATTGAGATCTGGCAAATGAGGGGCAGCTATGTTTTGTCAGGTCAACTGAGAGGCTCCGAATGTTGTAGGCATGGGGAAAGACAATATAATGGCCTTAGGTGAGGTAGAACATTGAGGGGCCAGGGGTTGGTTGGGAGGACAGTAGCAGTAAAGGAAGTTGAGATAGCAGTCAGAATAAGCATGTTCTTTAAAACCAGGCTAAGGAGTTTATGCTCTTACTTAGTTTATGGGAATGGATGACTTAAAGCAAATCAGTGACATTAATAGAGTTGCCTTTTAGAAAAATTCCTGACTCTGGGCAGTGAATTGGGGGAGAGGGAGAGAGGACAACTAGTATGTATGCTTCTTCAATAATTCAGTATGTGATAATGGTGGCTTGAGTTAGGGCTGGAGAGATGGAGCAAAGATAGGACTTTGGGTTTGAATGAACTTGAAGGTAAGGGAGAGGGAAGAGTCAAGAACAGTTCTCAGTTTTTGTGGTTTTGTCTTGGGCAACCTGGTGGATGATTGTGAAAAACAGAATTTAAAAGGAAGAGCACGTAGGAGCAGGGCATAAAGGAAAGGAGATAGAGTCCAATTTTCAACACTGACTTTGTACCAACTGTGGGAAATCTTTGAGATGTCTGGGAAGAAGTTGAATATATGGGTCCAAAACTCAGAAGGAATATTGGCCCATAAGGAAACATTTAGAATTCATCAGAAGTTCTTAAATTCTTTTCAACCTTAACACACTTGAGGATGATGATAAAACCTGCCCACTAATGAAAGTAGCTCCATTTAGCAATGATTCTCAGGTTATCTCCAAGAAAGCTCTTTACCCAGGTGACTAGATGGCTTTCTTCATTCATGTCTGTGCTAATTAATCTGTGTTAATTATCAAAAAGACTGCCCCATACAACCCAAAAAATTACATCCAGTCTGGTCGCTCCCTATTCCATTTAAAAGACTTTATTCTTCTTCAAACCACTTATTGCCACCCAACACATAGATATTTGTTTTTTTGTTTTGTTTTGTTTTTTTTAATTTTTTTAACGTTTATTTATTTTTGAGAGACAGAGCGTGAGCAGGGGAAGGGCAGAGAGAGAGAGAGGCAGACACAGAATCTGAAGCAGGCTCCAGGCTCCGAGCCATCAGCACAGAGCCCAACGCGGGGCTCGAACTCACAGACCGTGAGATCATGACCTGAGCTGAAGTCAGCTGCTTAACCGACTGAGCCACCCAGGCGCCCCGATATTTGTTTATTGGATTACTATTCCTTTCATTGCAATGTAACTCCCTGAGACAAAAATTTTGCTTTTTCTGTTTATTAATCTGTTCACAAGGTCTAGAACATTCCTGGCACATATTAGGTCTCTAATTAGTTAATTAATTAATTTAATTACTTAAATAAATAATTAATTAAAATAAGTTATTTTCAACATGATAGAGGATTATAATAGTATATGGATCAGAGGATGTGAAATTTGAAAAAAAAATTCTAAGTATTTTGATTTAGCTCCCTGACCAATGGTAACTTCCTGTACTCTGCCCCCATCCATAGATTTGAGATTATTATTAGTAATACTAACTGCAGCCATGGGAGTTGATATATTGTCTGGGGAGAATACATAGACTAGGGAGAAAAGCAGTTAAAGGGTAAGAGTGAGAAAGCAAGCACACTGTTCAGGGGGAAGGCAGATGACGAAAAATCCAGTAACAGTGAAGCATTAGCCAGAGAGGTAAGAACAAAACCAGGATATGTTAGATCAAGGAAGTTCAGAGGCAGTTTAAGAAAGAAAGTGGGGTAACCAGTCTCAAATGCTGCTAGGAATGAAGGTCTAGACAGAATTTCCTGTCTTTGCAACAGGTAGTTCATGGATGACCCTGGCAAGTTTCAGTAGAGTGACGTGTGGAAAGCAAGGAAGCGAGAACATCTAGAGTAGATAAATATGAGACACTGTGAGGCTTCGGGAAAGTCAGGTTAAGATGGGAGACACTTCAGTACATTTAAATGCTTATTGAAAAAGCTAATAAAAGGAGAAGGTTGATGATATAAGAGAGGTGAGGATAATCCATATTAGAAGGCCTAAGAATATTGGAGGGAGTGTGTTTATAAGACATCTGACAGGATAGCTTTAGGTAAGAGAGACATATTTCTGTGTTGTAGGACCAAAGGATTTTGCTGAGTGTTTAGATTTGGTGATAGAAGTTGAGATAATCTAATGTTTTCTCCTTGGTGAAGTAGGGGCCAAGGTCATTTGCTGAGAGCATTTAGAAGCTGAGTTTGAATGTTTGAGGAGATTGAGTTTCTATAGAAAATGACAAAAAAAGAGAGATGCCTAGGAAAACACAGGTGAATTTTCAGGCCAAGTGAGGTTGGTGATCAAGAATTGAAGTGATACCATCCCTCTAAGTTGTATAATTATCTTTACTAGCTATGAAAAGTAAGGCACAGAGAGTTAACAAAATTTATCTAAAGTTACACATCCAGCCAGTGGCATACTTGAATTTTGAGCATCAAACCTAAGCCTGTTTGGCTACAGACACATTAAAACATTAAACCATTTTGGTAACAACAATATTCAGCAATCATTGCAAAATGGTGGAGTCTTTTCTCAGATCAGGCTTAACATAGACATTGGAGTGTCTGGCAAAAGCCGAATTTAGATTAAAACTACCTTCTGATACCATAGAGCCTACTGGGGATGTTGCAGATGGGAGAAGATGCAGAGAGTCACAACTGCATTCATATAAAGGGACACCAATTGTGTGGCAATCAGAAGCTGCTTCATTTTGCAGAGGCGCATGAGAGGAAAACAAGATTTAATGATACAAGAATGTGTACTCACAGTCTTTATTCTAAGCAATTAGAGATTGAAGGATTAACCATGTGCTTCAGATATATAGTAATCATTCTGACCAAGATCAGAGTGGATGACGACAGCTGACAATATAGAGAAGAGGACTAAAAAGAGAAGAACTAAGCCCAGGGGAGAGACATTTGCTTTAACTACATGCGTGTGGCTAAGGGCTTCACTAATTCCTAGTGGATGGGAAAGTGAATACAAAAATCATACTTAACATTATTTATGACCTGTATGGTGTGCGTGTCTGTCTATGTATAGGTGCTTAAAATAACAATTCAAAATACTCCATTTTTATTTCATTGGGGTTTAGTTTAAGTTTAAAAACTGTTTCCTGGTTAGTTTTAATAAGGTTTTCGTATAAAGACTCTTTTAGAGAATGTCCTATGTAAGTGTTTAAACAAGGTTACACTTCAGTTAATATATTTGGGTAAGTTATCTGCTTATATGTTTAAACATCATTTTTTAAAAGTTAGAAAGTCAATCTGTGGAAAAACATTTGATGTAAGATTGTGCAAGTGTTAAAAAAACTCAACACGTAAAGATCTCTTATAAACCAATAAGAAATACACCTTAATAATAGCTTCTCTGTAGGAGAAGTATAAATGGTGAATAAATATCAAAAGAGAGAACTCTCGCTAGTAATCAAAGAAATTAAGCCCTACTAAGTGTCATATGGTAGTGAAATTCTATAAGTAACAAATCCATTCATTACTTAAATTTTTTTTAATGTTTTATTTTATATTTGAGAGAGAGACAGACAGAAAGAGAGAGTGAGCAGGGGAGGGGCAGAGAGATGGAGACAGAATGTGAAGCAGGCTCCAGGCTCTGAGCTGTTATTAGCACAGAGCATAGTGAGATCATGACCTGAGCCAAAGTCGGACACTTAACCCACTGAGCCACCCAGGCACCCCTATTACTTTTTTCTTTTAAAGAGACATGACCATATCAAACAAAAGGCAGACTGAAAGTGCATACTGGAAAAAAATTTAAATGTTAATATGTCTTAAGTATGCTGCATTTACCATTCAAGTCAGCATGGATTGGAAACTTGCAATTACTAATTTGCAGTGTGTCTTTTACATTCCAATATTGTTTTCATAAATATCAATTTGTCTATCATTTTTCTAATTCTATCTTGAGAAATGTTTAGAATTGGTGAAAGACTTATGTACTGAGATGTACATATCACCATAGCAGAGGCATATTCCCATGCAGAGGACTGGCAGAGAGGCACACTGTAATAAGAACCATTCAGATGGACCATTATCATTTTCTCTGACCCAAATTCTTAAACATAAAAACCTAGGTAACCTTCTGAATGCCTCAGATCTGTGGAGTCCCCACAATTCAGGTTGCATCCCCAAAGAGGATGTAATAAATTTGGAGAGAAAGACACTCTAGTTGGGTCTGATGGCTGCCCAGTGCTCCTGCTCTCTTAGCAAATATCATCCATCTAACAGACACACTGCAACCAGGGTCCTTTTGGCCTATGCTCTAAGGGCACAATGAAAACATTCCTTGATTCTTAATTATAAGCAAAAGAAACCTACTAACAGTTTTAAGCAGAGAGCTATTGAATAGAATATTGGGCAGAGGTCTGGAGAACTGAGTTTAGAAACATGAAGGGATGATGCAGGTAAGATCGCTCTCAGAATTCCAACTACATCCTGTATAGAAAGGATCTAATGCAGATACTGAATCCTGTGTATTCCTGCTTCCATGAATGCTGCCCTTGAAAAATGGATATTGCTGCCATAGTTACTCTGCCACACAAATGGATTTACCATTGTTTTGCTTCTAAAGCATCACTAGTTTCAATTCAAAATCTGGTGCTGATGTAGATAATGAACAGAGCTTTAACAGACGAGGCTTTGGTCATTAGTACATGATGTGTGGCTTCAAATTATGAGAGGTTTGTTCTGCCTCCTACTAAAATTCACATGGTAGGGAATGCTCCACAAGTGTGACCAATTCATTATTATTTTTTTAAAGCACAAGAGCCTGTTGAATAAAAGGCAGATTAAAAATAAACATTGGAAAATGTTATTAAATGTTGAAAGAAATGTTTTAGGAAAGAAACTAAAACAAAAATTCACAGAATGCATTTAAAATACTAAATTCAAGTAAATTAAGAGGAATATAGTGTATAATAAAAAGTATGGGGTCTGAGTGTCCCAGTTTTGGGTTCATAACCAATTCTGCAACTTACCAGCTTAACTAGCTACTGCAGCTAACCACCCAATAACTGGGAAAGTTATTTAAGGTTGTTTTTTGCTTCAGTTTTTTTTTCACTTGTAAAATGGTATACAAAGTACATCAAAGGAAAGATGACTCAGAGAAAAATTTGTGGACTTAATTAAATATATTCTAACAGAAAGTAATGAAAATAGATGTTTTTAATTTAAGAAGTCAAGAACAGGAAAATAATCCTTAAAAAAGGAATTAATAAAGATAAGTAGAGAAATTAATGAGCTAGAAAATGTAAAATGTAAAAATAATTGAATTGTTAAATAAAATGGAGCTATTTAGAAAAGAAGAAATCTGAGATAGATTGGTTTTTATATTTTAATTTTTCAAGTTTTTTGTAGTAGAATAGAGAAAATGTATATATAGTCATGGTTAAAAGGTAAATTGATAAAACAAAATTTGCACATATGCTGAAAATGATTAATTTAACAGAGCTTTAAAAACATGAAAAATTTGAAAGACTATAGTAAAAAATAAGTAAAAGACACAAATATACAATTTGCAAAAAAAAGAAAATTAACAGGGATTTGACCACCCCTAGTGAATACCTTAGGTAAGAATCTCCATTACAGAATCTGCCTTAATAAAACTTTTATTCTGGCTGATTGGTTACATATATAGAAATCTGGTTGCCAACCTAGGAAGCTTCCATGCAAGTATCCGTCACTGAAAACTCTATGATATGGGAATTATGGGTATCTGATGACAAAGCAGCTCATAATGAAGCTTTCTGAACTCCAAGAATATTATCTCATTCTATAGTGCCTGTGTTTAACCAACCTAGGCAATAAACATTAACAATTTAAGAAACTGGGTGAAATTGATGAAAAAGGGCAAATACAGATTAAATATACATTAAAGAAATATGTAAATATGGGGCTTCACAGTCTATATTGCTGTTTTATAGGCTCTGTATCATGGACCAAATTTGAGAGCGGTTATAAACATGTATCAGAAACAAATTAATCGAGTTAGATATCGACTTGGTCTTTGGAGGACAAGACAAGTTATAAACTTTGTGGAGCTAGAGGAATGGATGGACAGAAAAAAATGTAAGTGATACAGTCATTTCTGATTTGATTTTAAATTTGGAATTCATTTAACCATTGAGATTTTATATATAATTTACATGTAATTACACATAGATACCAAAGGAAACTTATGTTTTATATTGCCGAAAGCTATTTGCATTTTATTTATTTTTTAAAGTTTTTTTTAAGTTTTTATTTTATTCCAGTTAGTTAACATACAGGGTAATATTAATTTCAGGTGTACAATATAGTGACTCAATACTTCCATGCAACACCCGGTGGCTATTTGCATTTTAGAGTGATGTATTGTATATTTGGATTAATTTATTAGGATTTTGTGTTTATAACCAAAAGAAAGCCCATTCTGGTTAATCATAGCAAAAAGAAAATTTATAAGAAAAATATAGGAAAGTTAGTTAAAGGATCAGATTTCACACAGAATTTGAAACAGAGCTACCCCAGAGATTTAGGGAGCAAAAAGTAAGGAAAAAGATCTCTTTGTCTTTGAGAGATAGAGAAACTGTTGTCACTTTAAGACTTTTTTGTTTCTATGCTTTAAATTTAAATTCCAGGGAGAGAGCATCCGATTAGCCTAATTTGAATCATGAGTCCAACACTCTGCCATGGGAGGACAGAGAATTTTGCTTGAGAGTTTGACAGAGGTTCTATCCACTGGGGGAAGGGTAGCTCCCCAAAGGAAAATTACATATTGCTAACAGAAGAATAGCTAATGGACACCAAGCAGACTAAATAGATATCTATTATGTGTTGCTTGTTGCTTGTTAGTGTTGAAATTCTGTTCACAGAAAAAGTTCCTCATTTTATATCTTAGCTTTCAGAGAACCTGGTTCCTATTATGTTTTATGAATTTGCATTGCTTCGGATTAGATGGACATTACAGCTAGTGTCATGATTTAAAAAATAATAAATGAAGGCTTCTGGTTTCTGGTTCCACATGTAAGGAGCCTGGAAGTCTCCACTCCATTTTAACATGTAAAAAAGCTGAACAGACTAAAAAATTAACTTTTTATGGATCTATAAGAGAAGGGAAGAGACAGTGCATACTGCTGCCCCCAAGGTTAAAGAGACATATACTCAAATACAGGGAGTTGCAGCTTACCAGAATAGAGACTAATGTGCAGAAATTGATGTGGGAAGAAACAAGTGTTGGCAAAGGTGTGGAGGAAAAGTAATCCTCTTGCACTGTTGGTAGGAATGCAAACTGGTGCAGCTACTGTGGAAAACAGTATGGAAGTTCCTCAAAAAATTAAAAATAGAACTACCATTCAGTCTAGCGATCGCGCTACTGGATGTTTACCAAAGAATACAGAAACACTAATTTGAAAAAATGTATGCATCCATGTGTTTATTGTAGCATTATTTACAATAGCCAAATTATGGAAGCAACTCAAATGTCCATTGATAAATGAGTAGATAAAGAAGAAATGGTATATATACACGGTAGAATATTATTGAGCCATATAAAAAATAGTGGAATCTTGCCATTTCAAACAACATGGCCAGATCTGGAGTAAATGCCAAGCGAGATAACTCAATCAGAGAAAGACAAATACTATATGATTTACTCATATGTGGAATTTAATAAAACAAATGAACAAAGTAAAAAAGAAAAAAAAATCAGTCTCTTTAGAGAACAAACTGGTGATTCCCAGAGGGAATGTAGGGGGATTTTTTATTTTTGTTCAGGTCATGATCTCATGGTTTATGAGTTCAAGTCCCGAGTTGGGCTCTGCACTGACACTGTGGAGCCTGCTTGGGATTCTCTCTCTCTTTCTGCCCCTCCCCTGTTCTCGCTCTCTCTCTCTCTTTCTCAAAATAAATAAATAACAAACAAACAAAAAATGGAGGTGTAATTGATATATAACATTATATTAGTTTGAGGTGTTACATGATTCAATATTCATGTATATTGCAAAATGATCACCACAATAAGTCTAATTAGCTTGGGTCACCATACATAATTACAAAGCTTTTTTTTTTCTTTTAATGAGAACTTTCAACATTTATTGCCTTAGCAACTTTTAAATATGAAGTAAAGTATTATTAATTATAGTTAGTAAGAAAGATATTCTCAATACTCTTTTATGGATAGTAATTTTATATTCTGTAATCGAGACTGTACAAATATTATTTTATCAAAATAATTACTAGGACCTTACATTTCTTACAGTTAGTACACTGAACACCTTTTCTTTTCCACTCATTTTATTTTTTAAGCTACTGACTACCAAATCACATATCCTTTCCAAAATACTCTCACTATTTTACACAGTTAGTCTTGTCTTCATCCCCAAGTCTGTCACTAGATTCATTTTTTAACCTTATAGAATCTTGCTTGATTTTTGTTCAAGTAAAAACTATGCTTGCTTTACTATTCTATGTTTTACCTTCTTCCCACCATTTCTCCTCTTTGATTTTAGCTGCAGATTTCACCCTCCTTGCATCTTAATCTCCAAGTTTGAAAAAGAGCTAATGTGGTTCACTTTTCTGGCCTGGACTCTGGTGGTTTCTAGCTGAAAAGCACTTTGAGTTAAAGTCTTAAAAGAAAATCAGAGGGGAGCCAAGTGGATACATGGAGGAAGAATGTTCTAGGCAGAGGGAGCCACAAGCACAGAAGCAGGAAGTTGGAGGCTGTTAGTGTTGGAGGAAGCTATTACTGCTATTCGAATGGAGCAAGAACAGAGCAGAATGAGATGGGAGAGGTAGCAGGGAGCGGAAGCATAGGCTGTGTCAGGTTTTTATAGACCATTGGATTTTACCTTGAAAAGGTTGGGAAGCCCATGGAGGACTGTGATGCAAGGGCTATGATATGACTTATGATTGAACACATCCCTCTGGCTGTTTTGTGGAAAATAGGTTGACATGAGGTAAGTACACAAAGGAGTCCAGTTAGGACAGATGGTGCTCTGTCCAGCATAGGATGTAAACAGTAGAAGAGAATTAGCTAAATGAATGACTTAAAGAATTGCCAACTAAGGCACCCGTTTGCACTAAGGATTAAACTAACTCTAGAGTACACAGAATTTGCAAGTTCTTATTTGCCCTTATGGTCCTCAGAAAATTCTCCATCCCTTCCATATGTGTACTGCTAACTGGGTGATATTTTGCAGGTATCTATACACATTTTCAAGAATCTTTCAATGACCAGAAAATGTCATTAATTTTCATGATTTAAGTTCTGTAATGACCCTGATTAAACCTGCCTAGAGTATTAATTCTGCTTGTGTGTTGCTGAACAGTTGCTTTTCAAGCATATTATGCAGGTTAAGGGCATTATTATCTATTAATATAGTTACAGACCATAATGTTAATATGTACATCAGTTTGATCTACTGAGAAGCATCTAAAGCTGATTAAATGAAAAACTAATGAAGGTATATGTATTTTTTAAGGAGAAATATATTTACTTAAACAGAAAAGTAAAAAGTGGCATTCTTTGTATGCTAGTTTAGATTTTTCCAGAATCATACCCTGAGATAAGAATTCAAGTACAACTTACTTATTTGAAAGTTCATCCCAGCAAATACTGTTAGTAGAATGAAGTAAGATAGGGAAGGGATAGAAGTCAAAACAGAATGCATTATCCAGCAAATTACCATCAACTAGAGCTTGATCCCTCTAGGGAATAGGGTAGACAACTTTCCTTAAACGCTGGAACTTTATCCGCCAACTCCCAGTTGAAGGAGGGGCAGTGGTTGAGGGCCACTGCACTGTGGGCCTTAATTCCCTGGCACTTCTGACTTGCTGCATAGGTGGGCAGAGTGGAGTCCTGCAGCCAGAGGGAGCCCTGAGGCAATGAAATGAGATGCTGGCAATTGAAAGTCAGGTCAGCATTCACAGAAATGTAAGGGACAAGGCAATATGGATGGAACACCAACAGCAGCTGTTCTAGTTTGCTTATTTGAGTAATTTCCTTTTTTTTTTTTTTTTAATAAGGACAAAAAAGTCAACTAAAGAAAATAAAAGGTTTTATTAAATAAAAACTAAAAAAATAAATAAAAGATTTATTTATTTTTGAAGGAGAGAGAGAGGGAGACAGAATCTGAAGCAGGCTCCAGGCTCTGAGCTGTCAGCACAAAGCCTGACACGGGGCTCAAACTCAAGAATTGTGAGATCATGACCTGAGCCAAAGTCCGACGCTTAGCCTACTGAGCCACCAAGTGCCCCTAGTTTGCTTACTTGGAAAGAGAGAAAAAGCCATAGATATTCTAAATACGAATTTATTTTATTGCTGTGTTTCAGGATCTGGAATAGTGGCTTAATTTAGGCAATCACTAAATATTTCTTGAATTTGTTGATACCTCAAGACTGTCCACCTCAACCGAATGAATAAATAAATAAACAGAAAGTTGATGTCCATGTGGTTGACTGCCAGGATTGTACCTTAGAACCCATATTTGGAGCCCATATTCAGAGAGCTAAACCTGTACTGAGGCTGACCCTGTCATTCTGTACATGCTGATTGACAATCATCATCATGGGCAAATCAATTATACTTCAGAGTAGAGGCTCAGTATCACATTTTTGAAAAGACAGAACATTAAAATAAACTCTTTATGGGGAACTACACTTACCAAATGTATGCATTAGTTTTCTTGGTTCTTATCTAACTCCCATTAATGCCAAGTATGGGAGATAGGTGAAGGATGACCCAGCTGAGTGGTTTTCTGTGGAAACCTTGAGCCAAGTGTAACAAGGTCACTTTCTGTGGTCGCTTGAACCAAGTGACCTTAAACTAGGAAGGAGGAGTACATGAAGTCAGTGAGCAAAAGTAGACATCATTCCATTTAGGGGCAAAATCAGAAGTAGAATAAGCAGTCCAGAGGAGAATCAACAATACAAGTGGTTAGAATGTAGATAAAAGCCAAAAAGAGAAGAAAAAATTAGGGGAACTAATTAAAGATGAATCCTGACATCAAAGCTATGTCTTACAATGTGGTTTGAGCATTGATGTATGCCATGGGCAATTCTCATGTAAACCAGGCCAGAGGATGCCAGTGTTCTCTTTGGGGAAACAATTCCAAATCCTACTACTATGGAATATGGGAGGGAGAAGCATTTCTCTCTAGCCTTGCTCAGTAGGTTGCCATCATGCTACTCTAATCAAGACATAAAAATAAAACTAGAGGTAAAGTTCCTTTGAAGTTAGATGAAGCTTTCTGGTAGTTTGTACTTGACATAGTATTTATAACGAAAATATTTTATCTTTTTCTTTCAGTCTATGAAACAATGTTTGCTAAGAGAGAAGACTGGCAAGGATTAGAAAGAAGCGAGCTTCTTAAGTTCTTCAATGACTGTGGTCATTTCCCAGTCCAGCAGCAAATTGATGAGGTTTGGGACCTGGTCCATAAAAGTGAGTGGTTTCTCATTTTTTATCTTTTTTTTTACCTTTGTCTTTCCCTTTCCTCCTTTTCTTCCTCTCTTGTTCTTTCCTTCCTTCCTTCTCTTGTTTAATTTAAATATAATTTAAAATTAGATTCTCAGTTTTCTTTGTCATTAAACTTGTCTTTTAAATCCTTTTCCTAAAATTTTTAAAACATAATTTTAATATATATAAAAGAGATTTAAGGACAATTAAAAAAAGTTAATATAACACAGTTGTTTTAAAGGGGCAGATGAGATGATTTACGTTTTTAAGATTTTAATATATTTTTGATACAATATAAATTACATCTAACTCAGTGTATTTTATGCAACTATATTTTAAATACCGATGCTAAAAATTTTTCTACTGGATAGTTAGATTTGGTACTGAAGAACATAGCCAAGTTTAAATATTTAAACATTGTAAACTATTTCAATAGAATTTTACAGTTAGAAATCATTTCTTTTCTGAACAGTAAATAGGTGAAAGAGTAGTATTATATGAGAATATTTAATAATTTAAATGGAAAAACATCCCTCCTTTCTTTAGTATGGGGGTGAAAATGGTCACAAAGAAGTGAGGAATCTCAACAAATGTTCCTAATTCCTTAAGGTTCTTAATGTTTCTATGACCATATAATGCTATGGCTTGCTGTTATGTTTAGAGATAATGGCTGGTGTATTCACAATTTAACTGAGAAAAATTGTGAAACTGAGCCCCGCGTGGGGCTCTGTACTGACACTGAGGAACCTTCTTGGGATTCTCTCTCTCCCATTTTCTTTGCTCGTTCCCCCGCCTCTCAAAAGAAATAAATAAACTTTAAATACAGGAAAAGGGCTCACATGCCTGTAGGAAGATTGGATTAAGGTCACAGTGGGAAAGTGGAAACTTCATTATAGGTTCGAAGTTCTCTTTCTTATTTTTTAGTTTACCTAATTTATTACCTATGGACTTTGCTTTGCTGCTGTATCCCTAGTACCAAGAACAGTTTTCTAGACTCTTAATAACTATTTGCTCACAGATTGGGAGAAGCTTCTAAATCACTTTGTGCTCTAGTAGTCATCACTAGATTGTTTAATTTTTTTTTTCCTGATGACCAAAACTTACAATGTTTATTATAGAAAATTTGGGAATATATAAATATACAATATTGCTAAGAAATAATAATTGTAAACATTTGGTATCTATCTTTCCAGTTTTGTTCTATGCATATGACATTTTTTATGAAAAGTGATATTATTTTCTACATGTTTAAAAATCTGCTTTTGGGGCGCCTGGGTGGCTCAGTCGGTTGGGTGGCCGACTTCAGCTCAGGTCATGATCTCGCGGTCTGTGAGTTCGAGCCCCGCGTCGGGCTCTGTGTTGACGGCTCAGAGCCTGGAGCCTGCTTCCGATTCTGTGTCTCCCTCTCTCTCTTCCCCTGTTCACACTGTGCCTCTATGTCTCTCAAAAATAAATAAACATTAAAAAAATTTAAAAAAAAATCTGCTTTTTTTGCTTACCAATACTTTCAAGTTTGCAAGCCATATCTTTCATAGCATTATTAATTACTGGGTAATAATCTGTCATATGGTGGTTCTATAAGTTATTTATCATTGCATGTTTAAATTGTTTTCATTTTTATTTGTAATAAATAATAAAAAATTAAATGCAGCAAAATAGCATGAATTAGACATTTTAAAACTTATACTGATCTGTGTTCGTAGTTTAAAATATAATTTTGTTTTCAAATTAGCAGTTTCATAGAGATATTTCCTGCTACTGATTACTTTGGAATATATCATAAAAGCTTTAGAGTGTGGCTCTGGCATTAGCTTTCCTGGACTTAATTCATGATTTTACCACTTCTTGCTGTTTGTCTTTGGCCAATTTATTTATCTCTTCTATGCCTTATTTTTCTCAGCCATAAAAGAAAGATAATACTAGCTAAGTCATTAGACTGTTGTGAAATTTAAAAGAAATAATTTATGTAAAATATGTGTCCCAATATAAGTGCTCAGTAATGTTTGCTTCCATTATTCTTGAAAAATTCTGAAGTATACTTGTTTCGAGAATTTTTTTTTATTTTGAAAATGTTTAAATGTTGAATCTCTTTGTATACTGAGTCACTCCATAGAGCTTGTTTATTGAATCTTTTCTGTTGATTTCCACCCTCTCTTTTGATTATCACAATGACCTGTGTGTTCGTTTAAGCTCATTTTACAGATGAGAGGACTGGGACACGGGAAGAGACTTTTCTAAGCTCACTAGTAGTGTTGGAACTTGACTCCTGGTTTCTTCAAGTTAGGTTCAGTGTTGCTTCCATTGTACTATGTGAAGATACTTGAAAGCCTATATTATGAAAGCATAGTTAGACAGATGATTAAAACATTCTTGACAGCAAGTAGTACCTTTTATTGATCTTTCACAGACTAGCCTAATACCTTACAAGATAGCCGGTTTTCTGCAAATGATTGAGTTTATTAATTTTTTATTAAAACGAGAATTTTCAAAAGAAAACTTAGTTTCAAAACATTGTATTTATTATACTGCCTAAAATTGGGAAGTTGTTTTTTTTTTGTTTTTGTTTTTGTTTTTGTTTTTTTTTACAGCAAGGAGCCACTCTAACATAATTTAAAATATATGTCCAATTATGTTGCTCCATCCAGTTGAAAAAATTCTTTTGGTGCATAAGAAGCTTTCATTTGAAATGGAAATATCCTAACGGAAAAAAAAAACCCAGAAAATTTATGGGAAATGAAGCTAAATTAATGGTTTTCCACTTGCTTCTGGTATATATTCCATTTTTAAAAGAATCTGATTTTATGTGTTTTAGATTGTCAGTCATCTTCATTCATACTGACTTCTTTGATTGGGGATAATAGCTCCAGATGTACAACCTACGCATATTTTCATCCAGTAGAATATTTCACTTAACGCATATGTTCTTAATTCAATTGATTAACTTCTTCAGTGTATGACACCAAGTAGGTCACATTCCTAAAACTGTCTGTATGTGTTCAGGTATTTTTAGCTTTTTTTTTCCCCCCATTCTTTATTCTCATCACTATGGTAACAAAAAAATTTGTGACTGAGGACATGATTTTTGTCTGAAAATCTTCCTTTGGGAAAATGAAGCAACTTCAGGCTACACGTATGCATTGATCTTAGGCTACACGTATGCATTGATCTTAAAAGCTAAAGTCTATGCAAACATGATATTATTTGATATTCATTGAAATATCAACAAATGAAACTGATAACTATAGAATGGCGTATCTGGAAGTAAGGAAAATACTACACTGTGGTTCTATATCATCTATTCTCCTATCTGCCTAAGTTTTTAGATATTTGAGCATTTTCCAGTATTTTTCTAGTATGTAAATAGAATTTTTAGTTTATTTTCTGCAGTTAAAATGAACACACAGTAACAATGAAGACAAGTCCATTTTCACTATGGAACTCTAGACAGAAGTCTTAAAATCAGAAACATAGAAGTTACTTGTATGTTATTTAACCTGCAGTATTCTATACATCTGAAGAAACTGTGGCTTAAAATGAAATGTGAATTATTTCAAGCTCCCTGACTCGTTAGTAGCAAACTGTAACTAAATCCTGGGCCTCCTGCTCCTCAGGGCACAGCTTTGTCCACCATAAACAGACAACACTGCATTTTCTGCTGTTTTCTAAAGAATAGGTTTTATGTTATTAAATTGGAAACATATTTTTCCTAATTTTTTTTTATGAACTGGCACTCTAACAATAAAATTTTAATTATGCAGGGAAGGGTTTAAAGAGGATTTAAAAAGATAGTAAAAGATTCTAGAGTGTAGGAAATGTGAGATGGGAAAATTCTGGTGGTAAAAAAATGCAGAAGTATTGGAGGTAACATGCTACAGAAACTTTATTTTAAATAACTTCTAAAAATATTTAGCACATATTTATTATAAAATACCAAAGATACACTCTAAAAACAGAAGATGAAATGAAAAATACTGGCGATTTTGTGTTCCAGAAGGACATGAAGCTACTGACTAGGGGTCAACTAGAATAGGTAGTCAGGTCTTAAAAGGATCTCTTAGTGCCACTATTAACATTTGAGGAGAATATCTGACAATTTTCTTTTTTTATATAATAAAAATTTGATCACACTATATGTTTATGTTGTTGATACAAGTCTCAGTCCATAAACTCACAGTTTTTCTTTTATTTTCCCTTTTATTTTAGAGAGAGAGAGCAAGAGAGTGAGAAAACATGAGCAGGGGAGAGGGGCAGAGGGGAAGAGGGAGTATCTTAAGCAGGCTCCACGCTCAGTTTGGTGCTTGACGAGCTGAATTAAGAGTCAAACAGTCAACCGACTGAGCCACCCAGGCGCCCCCTCACTGTTTTTCTACAAGTTAATTTTTATTTCTAGCTTCTATACATCAAAATTGAATTTCAGTCAATCTGGCTTTTCATTCCCTTATTTTCTGAGGTTGTGGCTAAGAGATAGTGACATAGCATGTGGAGTGTCTACCTGATCTGCAGTATCATCTTTGACATAGGCATTATTCGGTATATTCATTTGCTAGGGCTGCCATAACAAAATACTACAGACCTGGGTGTGGACCATGAATCACCCATGTTTATCATACTTGGGGTTCATTGAACTTCTTGGATCTGTAGATTAATCTTTTTCATCAAATTTGTCAATTTTTCAGCCATTTTTTGATAAATTTTCCTCTCTCTCCTTTCCTTCTGGGACTCTTATTACACTTATGAGTACACTTAATGTGTCTCAGAGGTCTCAGAGGCTGTGTTTACCTACTTTTAAATTTTTGTTCTGTTCTTTTTTTTTTAATTGTTTATTAATGTTTCTTTATTTGAGAGAGAGAGAGAGAGAGAGAGAGAGGGAGAGACAGAGTATGAGCAGGGAGAGGGGCAGAGAGAGAGGGAGACACAGAATCCAAAGCAGGCTCCAGGCTCGGAGCTGTCAACACAGAGCCCATCACGGAGTTGAACTCACGGACCTGCAAGTTCATGACCTGAGCCAAAGTTGGACACTCAACTGATTGGGCCACCCAGGCGCCCCTTGTTCTGTTTAAAAGTGGATAATATCTGTTGATCTGTCTTCAAGTTTACTTTCTCCCTTCTGCCTTCTTAAATCTGTTGCTAAGCCTGTTTTGTAAATCTTTCATTTTTTATTTGTCAAAGACTCTAAGTCTGGCGTTCTCTCTTGTCCAACAAGAAAGCAGGATGCAGGATTAAAAATGTGAGAGAGACTAATGTCCGGGAGGAGGCAGGAGCCCTGAGTAAGGGTTCTTGTTCTGTTTATTAGAATCAGAAGGCAAAAGCAGTGGTGGACGTGCACAAAGAGACAATGAAACCGTGAACATTAACTCATGGGTGTGAGGGAAAGGGGGTTTTGAAGATATGCGGGCTTAGGAGTTTCGGTCAATACAAAACAAAATCCTGGCACCGGTGGAAGGTTGTTTACAGCAGATGTGAGGTGCCACCTCTGTGTACCTAAACTGGCGTAGGGGACAAGAAAGACAGAACATGCTACCTCAGGGTCAACAAGGCACCTTTCTTTTACTAATTAGCTCTGCTGTGGGTAACTTCACCCCACTGCAGTCTATAGCCCTATTTACCTGTTTACCTTATTTGGTCCTTCCTTCCTATGAAAGCAGCTTTCTGCTATTCTACTAAGTTGGGGGGTATTTCTGCCCTGAATACCTAATCTTGTTTACCTCATCTTGGTTGTTTTCATCCTGAGATTCCCTACTCCTATACCTTTGTCCTATACTGGGAGCTTTTGCCCTGTTTGTCCTACAATGGGGGCCTTTGCCCCATTTACCTAATCTTATTTACCTAATCTTCTTTATCCAACTTGGTTGTGTTCATCCTATGGCTTTCTAATTCTTGTTAACCTATCTGTGCAAGCTCAGGGAATTCCTAAGCTTTATTCCCCACAGTTATTACATTCTTCAACTCTAGAATCCATTTACTTTTTCTAGATTCTGTTTATCGTGATAGTGTTCATTTCTGAGTATTGTCATTTTCCATTAATTCTTTTTTTTTTTTTTTAATTTTTTTTTTTAACATTTATTTATTTTTGAGAGACTTAGAGACAGAACGTGAGCAGGGGAAGGGCAGAGAGAGAGGGAGACACAGAATCCGAAGCAGACTCCAGGCTATCAGCACAGAGCCCGACGCGGGGCTTGAACTCACAGACCATGAGATCGTGACCTGAGCCGAAGTCGGCCGGTTAACCGACTGAGCCACCCAGGCGCCCCTCCATTAATTCTTTAAATATAACTTATTTCAATTATTCGAGTACATTTATAGTAGCATCTTTGAGGTCTTTGTCTGCTAAACCTAGTATCTAAGTCCATTCAGACTTAGTTTTTGTTGGCTACTTTTTTTTCCTGAGTGTGGGTCACACTTTCCTATTTATTTGAACGTTTCTGTTATTATTTTTGTTGAATACTAGACATTCTAGGTAGTATGTTGTTGCATCTATGGATTCTGACATCCCCTTTCCTAGGGTTTATTTATTTATTTAGTAACTTGTCTGTACTTAATATCTGGAATCTGATCCGTCTCCCCCAGATGTTTGGCTATTCATTTCTCTGCTCAGTCATTGTTTTAATTTTTTTACAGTGGCTTTTCAAACGGCTATCTCTGATTCTGTATAACTTAGCTGTCAGCCAATTAGACAGAATGTTTACCCAAACACCTTGAGCCCGTAAGGTTTCCACCCTTTGACTGATCTGTGTGTGGACTGGGAGCACAATCAATGCTCGAATGTGGTCATATTTTACATCTGCCTCATATTTTACCTTCTACTGGTGCTCTTGGGTCTTTCCTGTTCATTCCCATCGTTTTCCAGTTAGTTTGGGATGTGTGTAATGGTTATCAAGCCATTCCGTGGCTTTCTCATTTCCAAATCTGCGTCTGAAGTTTCTGGCTTGCCAGTGCTTGCCCTAACTCAGACTGAATCCAGGCTGGCACAGCGACAGCGTCTCTCCATTTATTTCTCAGCTAGTGTGTTATATATACTGTTCAATGTCAATAGATGTGGAGTTTTTTCTACCTCTTCAAATCAATTTAGCTTCCTGGTTGATTGGTGTCTGGTTAGGGGGATGGGGAGGAATAATCCTCATGTTAGACATATTGAGATTAATTCTTCATATTCTTATCATGATGCAGTTCAGTAAAGCCTATGACCTAGTGATCTACATTCATTCACTAGAGAAAGGCAGAATGCTCGGAAAATATGGAGGCAAGTAAATGAGTAGAATTCTTAACACAAAATTATCTGAAATGACTCAATAAAGATGATTTTAGGCATGTGGGTCAGTGTTAGGAAAGGTTGGCACCTATTCTAATGACTATGTGATGATAATATTCCTTTTACTATCACCTCCACTTACTAGTTAGAAGAATCCTGAACTAATTTGTCATGAAGTTCTTTAGCAGGATTTCATGTACTTGTGTTATAGAACACTGGATCCCTTTAGAAGTATTTGATGTTGGGGCACGTGGGTGGCTCAGTTATTTAAGCGTCTGACTAGATTTTGTCTCAGGTCATGATTTCATGGCTCATGGAATCAAGCCCTGTGTCTGCCTTTGTGCTGACAGTGTTGAGACTGCTTGGGATTTAATCTCTCCCTCTGTCTCTGCCCCTCCCCTGCTCACTTGCGTGCGCGCGCTCTCTCTCTCTCTCTCTCAAAATAAATAAATAAACTTAAAAAAAGGCAAAATCAAGTACTTAAAAAAAGTGTTTGATGTTTGTCCCATCTACTCTGATGGGTATGCTGCAAAACTCCTTTGAATCTATAGACTCTTTCACTGCATTACAAAGATGTAAAGATTTTGTCAGTGGTGTCTATAGCCTTTGTATAGTAGGTTGCAGCTTTTTTTTTTTTTTTTCTGGTGTTTTAGTAGATATTTTCTGATGCTTTCAGCCACATGACAGGTAAAAACACGTTCTCTGATTTCAGGAATAGGTTAGGAAGTGAAAAGAAATGCATTAGAGCGTATTAAATGAATGCCTTCTGTGGTTGTGGCAATCCAGAGTCTTTTTTGATAAAATTGTAACAACACTTTCAACAAATACATCTTGAGCCCTTTATATGTGGTGTGAAATATATTGTGGTTCAAAGGTCTCAAAAATCCATTTAATAATTTGAGGCATATGGACATATATAGCTAGATAAAGGTTACAAACTAGAAGGTTGTAAATGTTTATATATTCACAATAGTATTGAGCAGAAAGATGATACAAATATTATCTCTTAAGTTTGGAAGTCAGACTAGATTATAGAGAATGTTGAAAATAACGTCAATCATTGTTGCATGAGTTAAGTAGATCATAAAAGAAAGACAGAGGTTTCACACGTAAAAGAGAGATTGTGCACAAAGCATATTAGAATTTTTAGGTCAGCCAGTAACGGTGAAGAAGAGAAATCTATGGGTAACTGGAGAGAGCATGGTGTTACTGAAACTGCTGACTACAGTGTGTCAGATCATTCACTGAGCTCTAGCTGACAGTGGTTGCTGTCCTTATAGAGTTCTTGTTTTGAATCCTACTTATTCACCTGTCATCTATTAGAAATGGATATTTTCAAATAGACAATTCAGATTAGATTTTGGATCTAAATCAGTTTTGTGTCAGGTAGGAGCTATTTAAGCATGTTTCTCTAGAGTTTGAATACCCCTGCATACACCAGAGGGACCAGACCCTAGGGGCAAAGACCAAACCTGTAAGATCTGTCTCTCACCACCTTGCTTCAGCTATCTAATCCAGGCAACTTTTCTTACAGTTTTGCCTGCTTTCTCCCCTAACACTTTTTAAAGATGGTTCTTGACATTTTGTCTCGTATTTCATTATTTCACTCTGTTAATGCCTTTTTTCACCCTAGCTATGGCTGTGCAAAGCCTGTGAAAGCCTATGCTAATGGTATGCCCTAGGAATGATCGAGGCCAGTGAAAGACTTTCCCCTTGCCCCTCTTTCCTGTCTTTCTGCAGTCATGTGACTTGTTACCCCCAATTAGTAAGTTACTCTAATTAGCCATTCTGGGATTTTTTTTTAAAAGATTTTGAGTCTTTTATTGTTTGGGTTGAAATATTTAGACCATTGTTATAAGCTACATAGAGAATCTGATTAAATTTTGTAATATGACTTAACACTAGCTATTCTTTTAAAGCCTGTCTGTTTTTGTTAAGTAGAGAATAACCATCTTCAAGAAACAGCAGGAACAGCAGGGGTTTGAGAAGAGTGTAACTTCAATAAAGGTGTAATTACTTTCATAAGTCTATTAGAGGGCAAGGCTTTAGGCTCCTTTTGTTAGATCACTGTTTATTAAGACTACACACCCAAACTGTTAACATGCAAAAATTCCACTGGCAAGTCTTTGTTGTATATGATTAAATTACTATAGTCTCAGGAGTATGAACTATTGAAAACTCTGTTGGGAGCTGTTTTAGGCTCACAGGTTGAGAAGTAACCTTAAAGTTGCATCCTGGGGATGGGTTGCACCTCCTCCATTGTAGTTGGAAGTACAGTCCTCAAAACAATGCCCTGATTTCTCCTGTTTACAGATAATTAACATTAAGGCCTTAAGGAAACACCCTGTTCTCTCCCCCCACCCTACATTTATATGTTAATTATCCTGAAACCAACATACAAGATTAAGGAAGTTGCCACCTTGCTGGTAAAAACGGATTATTGTTAAAGAGATCAAACTATGGAATGTCACTCATTGTTGTAATGTAACTCACTACCTTTTAAATAAAGACACTGAGACCAGCAGGGCAGAGATGCCAGAATAGAGACACCAGAATGGCAGAGATGCCAGAATTGCCAGGGCTGCCTGCTTGGTCATCAGATTCCATCTCACTCGTGGCTCTCTCACTTCATTTCGCCTAACCATTCGTTCTTCGTGGACCCCTAGATTCGCCGGAACAAGGACCGACTCTGGCAAAACTCTGCTAGCAAGTTGCTGATAAGTGAAACATTAATATAAAATATTTCGTCAGAAATTCCTATGAAATGCAAAATTTTATGATATAGTATAAGTATTCCAACATCACAATCAAAGCCTTAAAGAGCTTTGTGGGGTTTTTTTTGTTTTGTTTTGTTTTGTTTTTCCTGGCATCCCATTTGATCCAGAGTTCCATTAATTCCCCCAGTGAAGAGAAAACTTTCAAAGGAATTAGAGTAATTTTCAGCCCTTGACAGTCAAGTGAGTTTTGCTGATCTCACCCAGTCCACTTTTTAAATTTAAATTTAAATTTAAATTTTATTTTAGAGAGAGAGAGAGGTGGAGGTCATGGGAGAGGGGCAGAGGGAGAGAGAGAGATAATCTTAACCAGGCTCCACACTCTGTGTGGAGTGTGACATGGGGGCTCAATCTCATGACCATGGGATGATGACCTGAGCGGAAATCAACAGTCAACCAACCGAGCCACCCAGGTGCCTCTCGCCCAGTCCACTTTTTTTTTTAAAGTTTATTTATTTTGAGACAGAGTGTGAGCAGGGGAAAGGCAGAGACAGAGGGGGTGAGAGAATCCCAATCATGCTCCACACTGTCAGCACAGAGCCTATCATGGGGCTGGAACCCACAAAATGTGAGATTATGACCTGAACTGAAACAAAGAGCTAGATGCCACCCAGGCACCTCACCCAGTTTACTTTCTAAGTCACCTTTAGGAATGAACATTTCTAGCAGTTTTGAATCAAGATTAAAAAAAAAAATTATTGTTAGGTCACTATATTGTATACCCAAAACTAATATTACACTGTATGTTAAGTGGAATTTAAATAAAAAATGAAAAAAATTATTTAAAAAATCTGCTTGATAAAATCATGATGTTCCCAGGTTGTGAAGTCTGACATGCTCTATATATTGTAAATGATACTGAAATGCAAGCTTATGATTCATTTCTGTAGAGCCACACTTCTTGCGGGGAACTGCCAGTTTGGCATCATAGAAGCCAATTGTTAATGCTAAAGCCTTGTTTCCTTAAAGTTTACCTCTAAAGCTGTGACACACTTATGAGTTTCATTTGGTGTTTCAATTTCCAAAACTTAAAATTCCATGACTTTTTTCATGTTGAAATCCACATGGTAATACTGTTTTGTAGCTGTAGTTTCTTATGAGTCATGTTGGTTTGTTATGCAAAGAGTTGTTTACAGTGTAAGCTTTTCTCAGGGAATGGTTTTTCAGGCATTTTAACATAAATACCTCATATTTCCACCATAAAGATGTTGAGTTTCTAGTCTTTCGAAGTATTCTTTCCAATAATTCCTTATCTACCAATGCTAATATATATTAGCATTGGTAGATAGATATAAATATCTTTATTATTTATTAATATATATTAGCATTGGTAGATAGATATAAATATGTCTATATATATATATATATATATATTTTTTTTTTTTGACTTGATAAGTAACCAAACATCTTTTCATCTGATACTCCTTGGTAGTTTATATATAAAGGACTTAATTTTCATATACATCCTTGTATGCATTTGTCATCTTTTGAGGTAAAAACAAGTACACACATGTAAGCACATTTGCATAGCGTATGTATTACTTTTAGTAACTCACATCAGCGCTAATAATTGCCCCAAAAAGGCAGATATCAGAACCTCCTCTTTCTCTTTATTCTTTGTGGAGTTTAATTCATGGAACTAATCAGAGAAGACAAAGTTGACTCTATACCTACAATTTATTGTGTATATTTTCTAGTATAGAGATTTTCTTTTAACATTAAACAATCTCTTAAACTAATGGCTTTTAACCAAGGTCTCATAACATTCTCATGCATTTAAATAAGTTGAAAAGTGATTTCCAAATAATTTGATTCTAAGAAAGTTAATGTACCCAAATTTTTAAAGTAAGAAAAAATTTGAATGGATTAGAAACAATCTCTGTAGCATCAATCTAACTGACAGAAATTCTAAAGACTTTTTTGAGAGAGAAAGGATGGAGTTAAGACTGGCATGTTGGGAACTGCACCCAAGGTCAGCCCTTGTGCATGTGTCATGCAGGTGAACCCTTCCCCTGGGAAGGTGTAGCCAGAAATAGAATAAGAACCCTTGCCTTGTGTTATGGCCCATACTGTAGAGTGAAGAGTAGTACTGCTTTTCAGCAATGAAATGATTGCTCATGTAAGTACTGTAAATCTCTTGCTTGTGCCATACTTTTGTTTTCTGTAGCTACCTAGAACCAATCATTGCTAGAAAAGCTCCTAATACCATATTCTCCATGATGTTTTTGGTTGAAGTGAAAGACAAAGAGGGCCATCACCAACTACTGTATTCCAGCCTTGTTATTCTGCAGATAATAACTAGCTCCCTAACTGTAACATTTGCAGGACTGAGGCATTTATAGTAACTTGGGGGCTTTTGTTCTGTTTACTTTCAGCTCTCTGTGTTCCCTAAGTTTTCTGGAGGTGCTTGCAGATAGCAGTTTTGAGCATAACCCAGGCTCTCATTTTCTTTATGTCATTTCTAATGGTCATATTCCTGTAGCAACTTACTTCCTTGGTTTTAACTGGATTTTGTCATTCTCAGAAACTGCAAGCCTCCATACCTGTTTTTCAAGCCTCCTTCTCCCTGACCGCCTCTCACATCTTTCTGGCTCTTCTCTCACTTCAGTAAATCTGTAGCACATGGGGACATTCAATGCATTAACTTTACTATATTTATAATATTCGTAACCCTTGGGGTCTTTTACCTTCCCCCTTACTTAGCTTGGATTCATTCAGTGGTACCCCACACACACTGTTAATCTGAAAATAAGAGCTGTAATGAGAGGCCAACAAGCCTTTTATTTAGGACCAAAGAATTGCAATTCAGGGAGCACAGAGTTAGGTAGAAACCGAAACAGTGTTCCACTTGTAGATGAAAGCAAGGGGCTTTTATGAGGAAAAATAAGGGGGTGATTACATGAGTTGAAGAATGGAAAGAAAAAATTTTCTATGGATGGCAACAAGCTAGGCTACTCTGGGTTATACATTGATCGACTGCTGATTCTATCTTCAGAAAGTTCACATCAGTCCTGTGATCAGCATGTCTATTCTCCTACTGACTTCTTAGTCAATTGCTTGTCCTTTTGCCTAGTCCAAAGGTTAATGGCTCAGTTCAAACAAAGGCAGGTAAGGCAGTTTCTCTGCAGGGCCACTCCAGCTCTATTTAAAATGGTTCCCGTCATGTCAGCTTTTCACAGTATGTATTAACTTCCTTACTCTCCCCAGACTGAATTTCCAACAGGCTGAGTCTGACAGAGCCAAGTCTCTGCCTATTTCAAGAAGATGAGCATGACATGGCTGGAGAAAACACAACCATGCCGATTTACTTCACTTTAAATTTCTGATCATAAATGCCAAGTGGACCCTTAGAACTGCCAGGAAGTTTTATTTTATTTATTTATTTTTTGAGTTAATTCAATTTCTTCTCCCAGATTAATATTTCACACAATTCAGTCCTTCTCGAACTTTTAACACCTCCATCTTCCCCCTCTTTGCTGATGACTTATCTCTAATGAAAATGATGTAGAAGACACAATGAAAAGGAATGGTTATCTTCTTACCTCTCTGTCTATCACTTTCTCTTTAAGACATATTATCAAGTAATTTAGACCTATAAAAATATCACTGACATATAATAAATACACTCAGGTAGTGGGCTAATGGTACATGTATCAGCATAGATAAATATTTTTCAAAGTGAGTCAAAAGGACACATAATTTATGTAAAAATTTTAGACTTTCAACATGATCTTTTATATTGTTTGAGAGTACATAGATTACAATACAAGCATAAAGACATGAGAGAGGTAAGGGAAAATCGTAAGTTTTGAGACATGATTGACTTTTTTTTTTCCTTCTTCACCATAGAAGAAGCAGATTCATTAGGGGTCTAAGCATGTCTGCGAATCCATCAGTCACAGAGAAGAGAGATCAATATTGTGAAAGGACAAGAGTCCAGCACTACAGAAATATCCTCTCAAAAACTAAATGTGAAACAAAAACTTCCATCTTAATATCATAACAGAAATACTGCCAGCGTTTAGCCTATGTGAAACTTCTGGAAGATCCTGGTGAATAATGGGATTTTTTTGCATAAAAGAGAGCTCTCTAGCACAGCTGAATCTCAGCTGTATACAAGGTTATGGGTATGGGATGGAAGAAATAGATAAAAGGATGAGGGGGATGTTCTCCTCACTCACACTAGGTCATCTCAGTGTGCAGGAGAGAGAGGAGACATTATCTCTGCGGAGGGAGGGAAAGAGTAAGAATACAGTTGAGGAGGATTACATAAGGGACCTGCATTTTATTTTCAGTTTTTAGTGGGAGTAAGATATTATTATTTTCTTTTCCCTTTTAAACTATTTATCTCAGCATGCTTTATTGATTCTTCGATCAAATCAGTACTCTCTTGGAGTACTGATTTGCAATCGTGCCTCTAACATATATCAAATTGTCTTCTAAATCTGGGTCTGTGTCTGGATTTTCAATTCTGTTTCTTTTTTTCTTGGTATATTCCTGTAGCAATATCACAGTCAGTATAGCTTTATAATGAGTTACCAGAGTTACCAGACCTACAGCGTCTTTTTTTGTCTTGAACCTTCTTGGACTTTTTTTCACTTCTATATAAATGGGGGAATTAGTCTTTCTAGTTGCATTAAAAATGCAGTTAATATCAAAACAATTTGTAGAAAATTAACTTTTGGATATTAAATCTTTCTGCTTATGTACAGCTTGCTTTTTAAGTTTTTTTTAAATTTTTACATTTAATGTTTTTATTGTATATTTTATATCTTTTATGTTTTTCAATACTTTTCTTCATTTTTCCCTGAAGATCTTATACATTTTTATTGGACTTCTTTTTTGTTTTATTATATTTTTATATTAAGAACAATTAACATGAGATCTCCCCTCTTAACAAATTTTTATGGTGCACAGTACAGTATTTTTGACTATACTCCCAGCTGTCAGCACAGAGCCTGTTGCGGGGCTCGAACCCATGAACCTCAAGATCATGACCAGAGCCGTGTTTGGACACTTAACCAACGCCGCCCAGGCACCCCTTGCTTAATAGACTTATTTCTAAGTACCATTTCTTTTATTGCTGTAGGGTATGAAAGAAGATTAACCTTTCCTATAATGTTTAAGTTGGGTGCTGGGTACATGTGCTTATTTTTGTTTTTGTTGTGACTTTTTATATGTCTGAAATACTTAAAAATAAAAATATAAAATTTTCTAGTTCCTTTCTATCACATGTAGAATAAACTTCAGATACTTAACAAATGAAACATTTTTTACTCCTCTGATCTCAATTCCTACCCCTCTCCTTTTTGCTTACTCTATCCAGTCAGGCTGATGACTTTACATTTTTGAATACATTAAATTCTTTGCACTCACTATTTCTTCATATCCTTTTGGATCACTTTGTAAGAGTTTGACTCACACCGTTACTCAAATACCATTTGTTCAGGAAGATCTTTTGATTTTCCTTTCTGAAATATCTCACTTTCTCCTCATTGTCTTCTGCCCTCAATCCTCCTCTGTTTCTTTGATATTTATTTTCTCCATATTTGACATATTTATATTCAAACATATATTTATTTGTTAACTGTATGTCTCCTCTACTTGCCTGTTGATTTCCAGTATGGCAGTGATCTTATCTTTCTTGTTCACTGCTATAATCCAGTTCACAGGATAGACCCTTGTATATTTACAGAAAGGAGAGAGAATGTCGCCAGCCACAGCAGAATGAAGGATACATGCCAGTTCTAAGGAAAGAGACGTGAAAAGAAAATCTTTCCTACTTCCCTCTAAAATTATTAGAGTAGAAAAAATGGAAAAATTACCATCTGCCTATACAGTCCTAGAGATGATAAAAAATAGATTCACTCACTTTACCTCATGTCTTGGTATCAAGAGGGAATTTTACCCTTCAGAAAAAGTCTGCTCCCCTCAGAACTTTCCAAAGCTTTTCACCAAGTAAGTCTGTGGTGATCCTATAGGCTTGCCATGTAATAATTTTTATTCATGATTATTCTGTTTGGCTTGTTGGGGGATATAATTTAAAGCATGGGGCATCTCTTATAAATCTATTGCAAATGTGTCACTTTGTAAGAATATAGGATGGCCTGATGTCATACCAGCATCAGCTTTGTTTACCAGGCCCCAAAATGACATCATGTTGCTCTTGTTTTTATTTAGTTCAAATTTTGTTTTTAAGGTTTTTAAGGTGAAAATATTTGATGCATTCCAAGGCCATATCTATTGAGACATATTTAAACTGTTTTTTGCAATGGTCTGGTGAACTTAGGACACACTTGCATAGCCAGCCAAGTATGAGTCACCCAACAAAAGGGAAAGTTAGGAGGAGATTAAATCTGATTAGGATTCAAATACATGAGGTGATAAAGGAGCTGGCTCTGCTACCAGGCAAAGCTACTCTCTTATGTGGCCAACAATGAGCCTTCAGTGACCAGTTATGTTAATCAGACACCTGCTATAAACAATATGTTCATAGGAAAGTTAATAAACAGTACCAGGCCAATGTCTGTTATGAGTCAGCAGAAATGCACTGTTTAATCAGAGCAAATGTTTAAATATTAAAAGGGAGCATTATTCTTATTGTTAAAATAAAAATAAGAATGATAACTAGTATGCAGTCTCCTTTGTAGGACCTAGTTTTGTTGGTGCTGCATATGATGCATTTTAAAAACTGGTAGCTGCCAGCTTATATCCAAGAAATTATTTGTAGCAGTTTCTGAAGACAAATGGATTGGAATTAAAAATACATATTTATTTCACCAGTACATCTACTGTCTTACTCAGCTGAGGCTGCCATAACAAAATACCATAGATAGGTGGCTTAAACAACAGACGTTTATTTCTCCTGCTTCTATAGGGACTGCGAAGCCCAGGATCAAAGTGCTAGCAGATTCAGTTCTTAGTGACAGCCCTCTTCCTGGCTTCAAGATGGCTACCTTCTCACTGTATTCTCATAAGGCAAAGAGAAGAATCTCTGGTGTCTCTCTTTTTACAAGGGCACTAATTCTATCATGAAGCTCTGCCTCATGTTCTTTATCTAAACCTAATTATCTCCCAATGGTCCCACTTTCTAATACTATAACATTGGGGGTTAGGGCTTCAACGTATGAATTTGGGGTGTACACATTCAATCTATAACAATAGAAGAATAGAAGGATGCATATCACATATAAAGCAACACATCTACAGGTCATAAATTTAATTACTTTGTGGGCGCCTGGGTGGCTCAGTCGGTTGAGCGGCCGACTTCGGCTCAGGTCATGATCTCGCGGTCTGTGAGTTCGAGCCCCGCGTCGGACTCTGTGCTGACAGCTCAGAGCCTGGAGCCTGCTTCTCATTCTATGTCTCCCTCTCTCTCTGTGCCTCCCCCACTCATGCTCTGCCTCTCTCTGTCTCAAAAATAAATAAACATTAAAGAAAAATTTAATTACTTTGCATCCTTCCTTGTTTCTGTTCTGGGCAAAGGACTCAACTATTAAACCTGCTTTGGTTGCTGTGGCCAACTGATGCTTAGTTTAGTAATGCTTGATGAGAGTGAAGTCCTACTTGATGGCAGTAATGATCATGGTCTTTTTATAGTAAGTTGATCTGGTGATTCCCTTCTCAGATTGGTATTTCTATTATAATTTAGTTCTTGCTGAGATCATAATTATAGGAGTCATAAAGGAAAGTACTTTGGCATGAATCTAGAATTCTCCTTGCTTTGCCGATCTGTAAATGTCTCACAAGCAAACTTATGTGTAATTA
This sequence comes from Paguma larvata, assembly GCA_030068075.1. Lineage (NCBI taxonomy): Eukaryota > Metazoa > Chordata > Mammalia > Carnivora > Viverridae > Paguma > Paguma larvata. The sequence continues at coordinate 74,133,669 of CM057823.1, forward strand.
CCTTTTTCTGAGATGTTATAAAAATAAGTAATAGAATTGATTATTTATAAATGTTTATAATAAATGATTTCCTAAAAAATGAATATACAATTCATCAGTAAACAAAATGTATAGAAAAAACAAAAAATAAATAAGAGTATAGTAGAATGATTGTTTTTTGTTCTGAATATTAATCCTTCATATTCACAGTTTATATATATATTACCATAAAATATACATTTTCATAGAATTTCCTAGTTTCAATGTTTATAAACGTATAAAATGCCAAAACCAATATCCAGTTGCTAAAGGTCTATTTGGAACATTTTATCATCAGCATTATTTAATTATTTATAAATTAAACATGGATTAGTGTCTCATTATCCAGAGAAGTAACTTTCATTTTGTGGGGATTCTATTTTCATCTGTGTAATAGATATGGGCTGCAAAGTATTTGACGAGGAGCCATTTTTTCACATTTGTATAGCTCTTTGAACTTTTTCACAGTGAAGAAAAACATTTTTTATATAATATATTCTTGCAAAAATTAAAAAAAAATTCTTCTATGCTCTATAGATGCATATGAAAGTAAATGTTTATGGCTAGTGTTTATTTTGCAGACTAGAATTATATTATATGCATTTCTCTAAATCTTTTTTCACTTAGCAATACATCATGAGAACCCTTTATCTCTTTTTAATGTCTTCATGATATTTTATGATATGGATGCACACCAGTTTATTCAGTCATTCCCCTCTTGATGAGAATTTACTTTGCTTATAGTTTGGGACCATTCCAGACATCTTTATTTTCTGGTGCTTTTAACTTCTTAGAGTGAAGTTGTTGGATCAAAAGATGTAAATATGTTAAATTTCAGTTGACATTTACAAAATAATTTTCTTTTGTAAAAATTTTTCAAGTTTATTTATTTTTGAGAGAGACAGAGAGATTGAGAGAGAGAGAGCATGTGCAGGAGCGGGAAAGGGGCAGAGAAACAGGGAGAGAAAGAATCCCAAGCAGGCTCTGCACTGTTAGCACAGAACCTGATGTAGGACTCGAACTCACGAACTGTGAGATCATGACCTGAGCTGAAATCCAGAGTTAGGTGCTTAACTGACAGAGCCACATGAGCACCTCTATAAAATTATTTTTAAGAAAGGCTGTAATGATTCAGGTTTACACCAGCAAAATTTGAGTATCATCTTTTTATCCAAATTCTCAGTGACAGGTGTACTTGCCAGTTTGGTGAGTGGGAAATGATTTAAACTTACTTTAGTTTATATTTCCCTATCTATGCATTTACCTTGTCCTTCATATTTGTGCGCACTTTTGCGATTTGCCTGTTTATAGTTTTTGTCCATTTTGGTTCTTTCTCTTTGTCTTACTGATTTTAATATGTTTTTTTACTTTATTATATATATTAATTTTCACTTGCTATATATGTTATAATCATTTTCCAATCATTTAATTCTAAACTTTGTTTATGTTGTATCATACAAAAATTGTTTATTTCTATCAATGTATATTTTTATGTCTTTGTTTCTTGGTTAGAAAAGTATTTTAAACTCTAAGTTATACATAAAATCTAATAAAAGTTTTTCCTAAAATTATTATACTTTATATATCTTTATCTGGAATTTACATCTGGATATGATGTGAGTAGGGTTCAACTTTCTTCCAAATAGGTATGCACTTGTATCAACATCATTTACTAAGTTAATGATCTCTGAACTACTAAATGAAAATACTTTTCTGTATATTAAGTTCCTGTATATACTTAGATCTATTAAAGACCATTTATGCTTAACTGGATTAACTGACTGAACCACCCAAACACCCTTCTTTTTCATTATTATTAGCTTTTATCTTTAATAATTTTCTTTTAGTTATTTTATAATTTTAAAACATTTGAAGAAAAAGATCAGGGGTGCCTGGGTGGCTCAGTTGGTCTGACTCTTGATTTTGGCTCAGGTCATGATCTCATGGTTTGTGAGTTCAATTCCCAGATCAGGCTCTGTGCTGACAGTGTAGAGCCTGCTTGGGATTTTCTCTCTCCCTCTGTCTCTCTGCTGCCCCTTCACTTGTGTTTTCTCTCTCTCAAAATAAATAAACATTAAAAAAAATTTGAAGACCGGTATTAAATTTCTTCATTTGAAGTCATTTCCTCTTAACGATGAAGGAATCTAAAGCTATAAATTAGATCCTATCCTAATTGTTTTGATTTGAATTATTCCCTTTTTGTTTTTTATAGGCATTGGGTAATTTCAGTCCCTTTATCTTAATTTTTCTTTAACAAGGGGTAACTTATACACTCTAAAGTGCACAAATCTTAAGCATACCTCTAGAAGAATTTTACACACATATATATATGTATAGGTATATGTACATATATATATACCTATATAACCACCACCTAAATCAATGTATAGAACATTTACATCGCCTCAGAAAGTTCTCTTGTGCCCCTTCACATCAGTTACCAATTCCGAGAGATAACCACCAGATTGATTTGCATCACAGGAGACAAGTTTTACATTTTTGTATAAATGGAATCCTCTAGCATGTACTCTTTGTGTCTGACTTTCTTCACTTTTAATATCTGTAGAAATCACCTATGTCCTGCGTAACAATATTTCATTCTTTATTGTTGTTTGGAATTCAATTATATGAATATATCATGGTTTCTTTATTCATTCTTTTATTTCCTGTTTAAGGTTATTATACACAAACTGTTATGAGCATGTACATATTTCTGGTAAACATATGCATTCATTTCTTTAGAGTATGTACTTAAGGAATGGGAAAACTGGATTGGTTCAAAAGTTATTTTAGAAGCGTGTTATTAATTTTCAAGTCATTGCTATTTTAATCAATCTGTATATTTTTAATTTCCAATGTAATTGGATTATATTCAGAGGATATGTAAAATATGAACTTTTTAAAAGATTTTATTTGGAAATAAGGCAAAATTTATATCCAGGTTGGTTTACTTTTTTTAAACACAGTTTTGTTATGCCTTTGGCAATTATTTTTGTCTGTTGAATCTATCTGGTTCTTGAAAGTGCATGGTTTCTATATGTATAGGTCTGATTTTGCTTTTTTGTTCCATTAATTATTATTTTATATTCTAATAGATTTTGCCTTATATACTTAGCTGCTATATTGTCTTGGCACAGACATTTATGATACTTATATTTTCTCATAAATCTTGTCCTTTGTCCTTCCATTCCCTTTTTCCTGTTTTTTAATCAAGTCACTTTTTTCTTTCTATCTCTTAACGGAAAATTCTTACCTTATTTTCAGTACTTTTCTATCACTACTTAAATTCTGTTTTTTAAATAACTTACATATAACTGGATTTTGTATTTTCAGTCAGTTAGGTCCAGTTTATTATAAATCTTTGTTTTTCTCCCCTTTATTCTTATTTTTTCAATCAAAAATTTGAAAATTCTTCTTTTTATCTCTTAACTGAAAATTGTTTACTACAATGTTTAATTCAATCAAATTTCATGACTCTTTTTTTCTTAATCATAATCCAACATAACAAGGTACTCTTTCTACTCACTGTTTTCAGTCTAGAATGCTTTTACTCTGCTCTTTTCCCAACTTTTTCATTTTACAGAGATATTTAAGTATTTTTACTTCCAGATTATTCGATTTGCACCTGCAGTATTAATATTCCTTTTCCAGGATTCTTATTTAGTACTTATTTTATGCATGATCTCAGTCTCTTTCTTATTGTCCATTTTGACTTAAATCTATCTATGTATCCATCCATCCATTCATCAATATTAATGTAGATATGCAGCGTATAGTTTACCATTCTCTACTCTCCTCCTCATCCTACTCTGTCTTGTGACTTTTCTTCTAATTAATTTTTCATTGTTTCTTATCCTCAGATGGAAAACATGGGGAATGTGGTTTCAAAATTCTTACTTTTCCAAAATATACTGTTTTCCTACAAGTGAACAGTCCTTTGATTGTGTACGAATGTATTGAATTACATTACTTTCTTTTGGCAATTAGAGAATTTTATGGTATTTTTAAAAATTTTCTATGTTGATGAAAAGTCCAATGCCTGCCTGATTCTTTTTCCTTTTTAACTAATTGCATTTGTAGTCCTAATTGGAATTCTGGAACTTGTTAATTCTTTTCAACCTATAGAGTCAAATCTGGATTAATTCAAGCAAAACTTTTTTTTTTGTTACTTGATTGATTATCCTTCCCTCTCTTCCTCCCTCTACTTTCTTCTTATAAAACTTCTTTTTGCATGTATTACTTCTTGGGTCTGTTGACAGGGTGTTTATATTTTCTCTAGAGATATTGATAAATTCACTATTCCCCTTCCTCACTATGTCTTGAATTCATTTTATCCACTATCTTCTAGGCTACTAAATCAAGCTTTAGTAGTAATTGTGCTCTTTTTCAGTTTACAAACTGAGTTATTAAAATAGAGAATTGTATTTTTATTGTTATGGAAAGGCTTTTTTTAAAATTTCTAATTGTACTTACATTTCCTTACCTTATTTTGTTCAAGTGGTTTTCTGTTTCCATCAGCAATTGTGTTCTGTTAGGAGCCATTTATTCTGGGTGTTCTATTTCTTCTATCTGGTTCTTGGGTTCCTGAAGTATAAAGTTATTTTTCTTTGCATATGTATGGTTCTTAGTGGCCAGGGGCAGCTGCTGGTTACCTGAAGTTGTGAGAGTCTGGATAGTGTTGAGGGGAGCAGCTGTCTGCCCTATAGTTTGCCAAGGACTGGCTGGCAAGTTGTCAGTAGCTGGCAAGGCACCAGAAAGAACTCAAAGAACCCTGTCTGCTCCCTCATGATCTAACAGTAAAGTCTCTCTCAGCGTCTAGTGTCAGAACCACTGTGCTCACTCATTTGTTCCCCTGTAACACTTCTAGTGAAAGGGAAACCAGTATTTCCTCTCTGGGATAGGCAGTCCTTTGTTTCCGAGGGTCTTATCACTCCTGGTCCCATCTTTCAGAATAAGGGATGGTATTTTGATCCTTGTTCCAGGACTCTCCACCTTAGCCTCCAATCTCTTTTACAGACTAGAGAAACTAGTGATTAGTGTCACTCAGACTCTCCAGGTCCATCCAGTCTGAAGAGTAAGGCCAGTGTTCCAATCAGTTGGACTGGAGTGACAGAGGAGGGTGGCAGGTGTGAGTCCAAAGGGTCAATATAACCTAATCAATGTATTCAAGTATCACCCTCATCTCCCGAATTAGAAAATGGAGTCATTGAAATGCAGTTGTTGTTTCAGTTGCACGCATTTAATCTAGTGAAGCCTTTTATGTTGTTGATGTTAAAGATATTTAAATAATAGCTTATCTTTAACAATGTTAGTGAAATCATTGTCTAAAGGGTCAACTAACTTTGAGACTGTAACTCAATGACATGAATACATTTTGACCTAAAACCTCTGACTCTTTCTAAGGAAGGATGAAAGATATATTTAAGCTGAATTAAACAATTACAAAAAGTAGAATAATTTTTCTTTCTGTTTCTGAGATAGAAATTGAATTATTCTGTATGGAAATTGTGAGTATTGTGAGGTAATTATTTGCATGGGAGAAAAATGACGGGAAAAGTTTTTTTCTTGTTTTTATCTTCCTTTCTTCTTTTCTCCCTCCCTTCCTTTCTTCCATTTCTTGTTTTCCTCCTTATTCTTCTCTTCCTCTTCTTTTTAAATACGTAGGTGCTAAAAAAGATGGCAAAGAGGAAAATTGAGATGACAGATTATTTACTGGCATTTCTTGCTCTCTAACTAATAGATGGATTTGAGGCCTTGCGTAAGGAAGGGATATGCCCATAAACAAAAAGAACTGTTTATAATTAACCTGGTGACACTTTGGGCCAAAACTAACTTTGGGCCCATGTAAGAAAAAGCAACACCCTAGAGTACATTAGTGAGCCATTCTGCCCTTGATCTTACTTCCTCCCAGAGCTAAAGGAAACTTGGGACCCTGCAACCCTGTAGTAGCTAGACCAGCAGAGAGTTGCTATGCCCAGTAGAGCAACAGAAAAGATTGGGCCTCTTGAGAAATTAGTGTTTTTTGTGGGGTACATAAGATAGGAAAGATGTCTGTGCTAAGTAGCTAATGCACATCAGCCACTCAATGAGGAGGTGGATGGAAGAGCATCAAAACGTTGTGTCTAAAGACATTGATATATATTTTGGAGACTCTAATGTGACTGAGGGAGTCTGTGGAAATCATGGTGTCTTAAAATCATATAGATAGAATCAAGAACAATTAGGATTTGTGCCTTAAAGCTAATTAAACTATTTATACTCTTAGGTTTGTGACACCTGGAACATTCAAATTACATTTCTGTACATAAGGAAAAGAAATCTGATACATTCTCTAGCCTCTTGAGATTTGACTAATCTGCCTACTACTCTGAGCAGTACTTTCTTCATTTTTCTGTTTCCTTCCTCAGCTCTGAGAGCTTTCTGCCAGAGAGGCAGCATTATGTAGTTGGTAAGAGTTCAGGCTGTAGGTAGGCTAACCGTGTAATTTATTATCCCAAATGGGATACTTTGAGAATTAAAGGACGTGCTGTAATAATTACATTGGAGCAACAGGAAAAACTACAAATCTGGGTAAAGAGAGATGTGTTGCCAGATGAGCCCTGGAGCCTCACTATGTGGGTTTGAGTTCTGCATCTGCCATTTATGAGAACCTGTACATTATTCAAACTCCCTTTGCTCTGATTTTCTTAGGTGCCAAAGAAGATAATAAGGGTACCCTCATAAGGTTGTTGTGTGGATTAAACTAATTAATAAACAGAAAGCACTTTGAACGGTACCCGGCACATACATAAGTGCTTCAGTGCTTTGCAAATGTTAACCACTGTTACCATACTATTACCATTTGGTGGGAATGTCTTAATCAAGTCTACCACATATTGTTTAACAGGTATCATTTTTGACAATGTTTTAAAAGCTTGGCACATATATTAACTGGCACATTTTTAAGAAAGCACTATTCTAGTGTATGGTCTGATTCAAAGAAAAGCAAATGTCACTTCTTTGCATGAAAGGTAATTAGAATATATTTTCTAATTTTCCAAAATGACAGCATCAAATAGTCAACAAATACTAGTAGAAAACTCATCACAAATTTGTATAATACTTTCTCTGTGTTGTAGACAGCATCATGTTGCCCTTATTTATTTTTTACTGGGTTCAGGAAGGTGATTTCTACCTAGCAGAACAGTAATGCCTGATAAATGATCTCTTGCACTGTTTTACAAGAAATCATATCATAGGGATTTAATGTCATCTCCCTGCTTTCTTCTCTAGATTTAATAATGTGATCTATTATCTATTATTTATTGTATGGTTGACATGTCCTGGACAAAGAAGCTTAATTGAGGTATTCTCGGTTTCTTTTACTAATTTTTTCCTAAATGCAGGAATTCCCCAAGAGTCTGTATTACTTTCTACACTTTTCCCCAGTGCTTATCTTAGGTGACCTCATTACCTCCTTTCTCAAGTTTCATTGTCGTTTATATGTTAAAGACTTCCAGGGGGTGCCTGGGTGGCTCAGTGGGTTAGGCATCAGACTCTTGGTTTTGGCTCAGGTCATGAACTCATGGCTTCTTCTTGGGTTCGAGCCCCACATCAGACACTACGCTGGCAACGTGGAGCATTGCTTGGGAGTCTCTCTGCCCCTCCTCCACTTGTGCTGTCTCAGTCTCTCTCAAAATAAATAAACTTATAATAAAAAGACTTCCATCTCTCTCTCTCTCTCTCTCTCTCTCTCTCTCTCTCTCTCTCTCTCTCCGTGTGTGTGTCTCTCTTGCCCCTTTCCTCTCTACCACCCTCCCTCCATTGCTCTTTCTCTCTGGTCTAACTTCTAGGCTGAGCTCTCTTCTCACATTTCCAGTATTCTCTGGGTCATTTCCATTTCAATATCCTCTGGGACCTAAAATCTGTTGGTATTTTTTCTACTTGTTTCTTACCATCCAATCAGTTTTTATGTTCTCTTGATTCTTTTTTTCATGGTATCTCTGACTTCCTTTCTTTCCTTTCTTTTTCTTTATTTATACCTTATATCTGACCTATATAACTTGAGAATATGCTCCTGAGACAGTACCCTAAATGTTCTTTTATTTAAAAAAAAAACATAAAAAATGTATTGCTTTGTTCAAAATTTATTTCCTCTCTTCTGTGAAGCTTGAGTTATACCAGAAGATTTCTATATACCATAGAGACTTAACTCAAAGGAAGAAACTTAGTAGTGATATTTGAGACAAATGATGGTGAGTAGAAGACCCATTTCCTGGTCTTCCTCACCTACCCGGATAGCACTAAGTTAGCAGAGATCTACTCTAATTTTATTAAGGTAAATTATCACATTTAAGCTTGTTAGCGATTTCTTCTTCGTAAGCTCCATGGTAAGAGTAGACTTACCTATACACTTAATACTGAATTTGGCCATGTAACTAGCTTTAGCTAGTTTAGCCATTTTAGCTACATAGTGAGTAGAATGTGCTTTATACTCTTCGACTTTGGGCTCAGCCATGTGACTTGCTTTGGCCAACAGGCGGATATTAGTGAACGTGACACCAGCATTCTTGACGTGTACTTGCATGGTTAGTCTTCTTGTGCCTAAGTCATTGCTATGAAAATGACATGCCCCAACTAGCCTTCTGGTCCAAGGATGATAAGAGGCATGAAGCAGACTGAAAACCAACCTGCAGCTTATATCTACCTAGATATACCTGGCTTAGTTTAGCTGACCCCCACATGAACCAACTAAACATTTATCATTGATAATGATAAAAATGAAATGTAAATAAATGTTTATCATTTTGTGTCCCTAATAGTCTCTGCTCTTTGTTTTACAGCAATAGTTCCCTAAGTTTCCAGAAGATTTTTTTAAACCTCAAATAAGCAAAGTATTTCAGTATGTGATATTTATTAAGGGAAACAAAATTCATATACATTATAAAGTTTCTCATGCTATTATTGGAGGAAAAGGGGGGAATCAAAATAGATATTTAACATGTCTTTTCACTCAGCAGTCTAATTCAGCAGATCTTAAACCTTAATGTGATTAAGAATCACTTGGATAGATCATTTAAGTAACACATCTCTTTTTTAGCCCTAGCAATCTATTAATTAGATTGGGTGACTGCAAGAAATATGTGGGTTTTTTTTTAAACATTTTTTAAATGTTTATTTATTTTTGAGAGACAGAGAGACAGAGCATGATCAGGGGAGGGGCAGAGAGAGAGGGAGACACAGAATCCGAAGCAGGCTCCAGGCTCTGAGCTGTCAGCACAGAGCCCGATGCAGGGCTCAAAGTCAGTGACCATGTGATCATGACCTATGCTGAAGTCAGTTGCTTAACTAATTGAGCCACCCAGGCGCCCCAAGGAATCTATATTTTTAACTATCACTGACAGGTAGTTGTATTGCAGGTAGTCTAATAAACATTGGTTTCTTTCTTTTTTTTTCTCTCATTCTTTTCTCTTTTTCTTTTTAAAGATGCCATAGAGAGAAAAGTATAAGATGTATTTGGGTGACACATAAAACATATATGATGTAGAAAATGAAATGATAAGTATTCTATTCTATTCTCTTGTACCCTTCTGAATCTTTATCTAATATGAGTTGAAGATTGAAGAGTGACATTATCTTATTATTTCTGGTTTCCTGTAGTTTACATTATGAACTCAGAAAGTTTTAATTTTTATTTTAGTGTTATTTGTACTTAATACCAAACAGTTCTCCAGAGGCCTCTTTTCAACCAATGTTCCCTTTGGCAGTGAAATCCACTTACCTTAACTGACTGTGATTATACTTCAACCTAGTTCTCCGAGTCATCATGGTAATATTCATTTTACTATCCCAAAAGGCTCTTAGTATTCATCAAATATTTGATTAACATTGTCTAATAAAGCTTATAGAATGCAGAAACATGAAACCTAACTCCACCATGATTTTTACTACTGTCTTGTTCATTAACACTGCAAGTTGCTTCTCTAAAATAATTAAAACCCATAATTGAATACACTAGAATAATTTTGGAAAATTAATTATTCCAGTACTTCCATTTGGAAAGCTTGCATTATTTATTACAACTAAACGGATAAATGTGACCCCTTTTTTCTTTCTTTTCATTTCACACTTATTCTTTAGGAGGTAATATTTGTTTTGCATATGTGTGTTTTTTTGAGAGAGTGAATAATAGTTCTTAAGCTATGTTGACAAAAACATACGGATAACTTGGGCACTATAAATCATATGAGTGCAGAACTTTTATTCACCTTCAGGAATTGGCTCATTATACTAAGAAATATTCAACTCCCTCTCCTTACTTAGTCTGTTGTCCAAGTTTAAAATTATTCCCTACCTTTAGAAGCAAAATGTAAGATGGGAGATTGTAAATCTTTCAAAGATTCCCTTTGGAATAAGGGGACCAGATTTACCTTCTCTACTAACTTTGAACTTATGGTCCACTGGTTAGCTAGAGTGGGTTTGGGATACATGTAGTTCATTAGTCTGCATTAGCTCTGTACTTGAAAATGACATCTAGGACATGGCTGCATTATTTATATAAGAGAAGAACTGGAGGTATTTTATGGGCTAGAAATAAAAACCTAAACAAGGCATTTTGAACTTAGATTAAATCCCTCTTGGCTATATTCACATAGCAATCCAAGCAATCATACAGTAGGAAGCTAAGGGTATCTTTATTAAAAGCACTTCAATTCAGCTTTATGAGATAAAAGTTATTCAGAACAGTAGATGACTGTAGTGACTTCATTTTTTTGAAACACATATTTATGAGAAATAGCAAGGGCCTCAGTGGAAATTACACAATTAATATTTTAGAAGGTCTGGGGTTCACCCAGTCAGCAGTAATATGAGGTGGTTGGGTCATAAGTCACAAGTATGCTTGGATTTCATAATTGTAAGCTTTACCTCTGACTTAGTAGAATAATTCAACTGACAACACAGATTCAAATGAAAATACTCACACAACTTAAAAGAGAAATAAATTAACCTAATATGAAAGGTCAAAAGCTCTCCATTAAAATTTATATTTGTGAATTCTCTCAAGTTAAACCAAATAAATATCTATAATAAAAGGTTTAAAAATGCCACTGCCATTTCTATTACCAAATTTCTTAGCTTGAAATAAAACTTGCAGATCTATATTTTATATGATATCACTCCAAAACATTGTAGAAATCTCCCAGTTTCTAAACCATTTCCCCTCATCCTTCTACATTTTTACTCTCCAGTCTCATCCGACCTCCCCAACCCTTATTAACTACTTACTTGTGCTTTCTAGGGGGAGTTGATCAACTGGGATAATATTATTTAATTTACATTTTCTGTTGAGTAGAGCTCATGTTCGCCCAGAAACTAAGGGGGTGATCAGTCAGTGCTGATAACCACAATGTATACCCCATGAGTGATTTTTGTAAATGGCCTTGGTTTTTTAAAAAGTTTTACGATTTCGTGCAGTACATGTTTATAAAGTCATAAGAGAAGAGGGCATAGTCTGTCTTATTCTCCAGGTACCTAGCCCTCAGCATGCATCTGACACAAAGAAGGTGTGTAGTAAATATTGGTTAAATGAATGGATGAAAATTAAGAGCAATAACTGCTATAGTCAAGATTGTGGTATTCTGAAACATTTTTATTTATTTACCAAATATTTATCAAGTGCACATTATGTATCAGACACTATTCTAGACCTAGGACACACAAAAGAAAGAGAAAAGACACTGTCACTGTCCTGTTGTGAGCCAGTGCAGGATGTAGAAGATTAGAGCACACAACAATAAAGTCTGCTACAGGGAAGACACTGTGCCATGGGAGTACAGAGATGCATCACCAGACTCAAACTGGGGATCTCATGAAATAGCCTTGTGAAAAAAGTGACATGTAAGTTAATATCTGAAGAAAGAATGGATTTTACTCAGTGAAACCAGAGGTAAGGGAGAGAAAAAAAAAAAAAAAAAAGAATGGACTAAGCATGCAAATGAGGCTGAGGAAGGTAGCTAGGGTCGCATCTGCCACGGACTTGTCAGTCATGTTGTAGAGGCTGGGCTTGATTCCATGAGCTGTGATGAAACATCTAGGTAGGAAGCCAGAAGTGTAAATGAAAAGTATGTATTTGATTATAAAACATATATGACTTTAATGGCTTGCTTCCAGAGAATAGAGTATGGAAAGAGAAAAATGGAACTTCGTAGTGGAGGAAGCTGACAAACACTGTGGTACCCAAGTAATGGAGTTACCATCACCAGTGATGTCATATGGTACCAGGTGCTGTGTGATACTATTTGATGAGAAGAATGCCTCTGTGGTACTATTTCCAAAAACCCGTTGCCTCAGTTTAATAATGGGAAATATATCAGATGCAAATTGAGGGATATCTATAAAATATTTGACCAGTACTCCTTAAAATCATCAAGGTCATGAAAAACAAGAAAAGAATGAAAAACATTATAATATTATAGTAATAGGATACTAAAGACATAAAAAAACAAATGCAATGTGCTTTCCTGGATTAGATCCTGGAACAGAAAGAGGACATTAATGGAAAAATGTGGGGGCACCTGGATGACTCAGTGGGTTAAGCGTCCAACTTCGGCTCAAGTCATGATCTCATAGTTCATGGGTTGAAGCCCTGTGTCAGGGCTCTGTGCTGACAGCCCCGGGCCTGGAGCCTGCTTTGGATTCTGTGTCTCCCTCTTTTTATGCCCCTCCCCCACTCAAAACTAAAAATATAAAAAAGAAATTAAATTGTGAAATCAAATAAAGTCTAAAATTTAGTTATTGGTAATATACCAGTATTGGTTTCTTAGATTTGACAAATGTACCATGATCATGGAAGATGATAATATCACAGGAAGCTGAAGGTAGGTGAGTGGCATTCAGGAATTCTTTGTATTATCTTTGTAACTTTTGCATAATTCTAAATTATTTCTAGATTCAAAAAGTTATTTTAAGAGAATAAAAACTTAACATATAGCTAAGACATGATTGATTGGTAAATAATACTTGCAATACTTTGGTTATGAATAATTAAATTCTATTCAAAGGTGCTTTTAATTGATAAGAAAAAAGGACAAATGCCTGAGTAGAAAAAGGGCAATGGTATTATAAGGAAATTGCCAAAAAAGCAAATTCACACGACCAAAAAACATGCTCAACCCCACTAAAAATAAGATAAAATAAAATAAAATAAAGTAAGAACTATGAGATGGCTCTTTTCACCTATTCAATTGTTAAAAATTAAAGAGTGGTAATATCTGCTCATGGGGATTCCAAGAATATGGCATTCTTTCATACTGAGGGTGGAAATTTTGTTATAGTCCTTGTGGAATTCATTTCAGCAATATATTAGAATATAATATGCATATATTTTCCTAGTCAGAAGACTCCTGGAAAATAATCTCATGTAAATAAAAGCTGGTATAAGATAAGAATGCATATTTCAGGGTTTTTTGTAGCAGCAAAAAATATATATGTACGTATAGAAATGTAAGTTGGGGCACCTGGGTGGCTCAGTCGGTTAAGCATGTGACTTTGGCTCAGGTCATGATCTCACAGTTTAAGATTTCGAGCCCTGCGTTGGGCTCTGTGCTGACAGCTCAGAGTCTGGAGCCTGCTTCCAGTTCTGTGTCTTCCTCTCTCTCTGCCTTTCCCCTGCTCATACTCTGTCTCCATCTCTCAAAAATAAATAAACTTAAAAAAAAATGTAAATATGTACTACAGGAATGATGATAAGATGGGCACATCACTACCAAGGACTAAAAAGTAACCATCATGAATGAATTAGAACTAAGTTTGGGAGGCTTTCCAGAGTGGATTATTAAATAAGGAGAGGAGGATATGAAGAAATATAACATATATAAACATTATTGCATTTTGTAAATTTAATAATGACACAATCACACACATAAGATGTATTTATTTATTAATTTATTTATTTACTTATTTATTTATTTAGAGTGATAGTCTCAAGAGAATGAGACTTTTATTTATCTCTACTGATGACCAAACATACTTTGTCAGGTATCCCTTTCTTGTCCCTAGATTATCTCTTGACCTCAAATTTCTTGGCTCAGCCACTGTTAAGCCAGCACTTCTTTCTTTACCATATAAAAATCCAATCTAACTTAATACCAAAACTTCAGTCTCTCCAGCAATTCAGATATTCTCCCTTGCCCCTGGTTCAGGGTAGATCCTTGCTTCTGCAAAACAGCAATGAGGAAGATGAGATGCATCTTTGTTCACTATTCAATCTTGTTCTTGTTTCTTTCCTAAATTTCTTGTGCAGCTTATTCTTCCAGTGTCAAAGGAGTGAGGAGAGATGAGAGGTAACCAGGCAAATGCTGATGCTGTTTGGAGTTCTTTCTTGGCTTCAGTATGCTGTGTGTTATGACACATGGCTTGCTGTGGCTAGCTCCTTCTGTTTGGAATGTATTTGTACATTTCTTAATGGCACCCCTACCCTGAGCAACCTGGTTCTGTGACTTTTTAATATTCCACCTATCCTAATTTGAATAATGCGCTTTTTATATTTTTTTTCTTAGCTCCTTTGCAAAGACTATATATTTTGGATCTTCTTTTTCTACCAGGTACCCTGAACAGGGCCCCTTTCAAGGCTGTTTTAACCTACTTCATTTATGGTATTACTTTACCTGTGGAAAACTTACCTTCTTGTCCCACATACATGGAAAAGTACTTTACTTCTGTTGTAATCTCCTTACTTTTTCTGAGGCCAGGGGAATTCCAGCAGCTTTTGTTTCTATGATATATTCCCCCAAACTCCATTAGGACTATGTCATATTCTCCAAGAATTCTTTTGCAATAGTATGAAATGTAGTACTGGTTGGGCTGATATGATTCCTTACATTGACAAGCATTCAATCAGAAAATAACATGGCAAAGTCTTCTTAGGCAAGCCTCCTGTAATCTTCCCAAGGATTTTATTGCTGCCCTCCTCACTCCCCAGTCCTGTACTTGGCTTGGTAAGTGGGAAGGTAGTACCCCTTCCTCTATTAGGAGAAGGAGATGCTGGCTCACCCTCTGTTAAGGCAGCACCTCTTTATATAAATAAATATTCATATATAAGCTCAAGTTGAGGGGTAACTAAGATTCACAGGCCCAACTTTGTTCCTCTCCTAGTAAGTCATGTGAAAATGCGTCTAGGACCTCTTTTTAAAATCTTTAGAATGTTTTGGCATTGATTATTCAACATCTTCTGCTTAGGGCCTCAGCGTCTCTCAGAGTACAGAGACAATCCCATTTAACATCCTGCTACTTAAAAAAAATGTACATAATTATACGAATATAGAAACAACCAGATTCTTTTTTTTTATTTTTTTTAACGTTTATTTATTTTTGAGAGACATAGAGACAGAGTGTGAGCAGGGGAAGGGCAGAGAGAGAAAGGGAGATACAGAATCCGAAGCAGGCTCCAGGCTCTGAGCTGGCAGCACAGAACCCAACGTGGGGCTCGAACTCACAGACCGTGAGATCATGACCTGAGCTGAAGTCGGCCGCTTAACTGACTGAGCCACCCAGGCACCCCTACAACCAGATTCTTAATATTGATTTTCAGGATGGAAGATGGAGGGGTAAGAGAAAAGAAAAGAAAACAAATACATCCACAATAAGGAGAATATTTTAGAACAATCTTTAAATACATTTTGACTGGTTATATAGTCATGGAGACATGAAAGAAAGGAAGATCAATAGCAAAATGCTTACTGTGGTTATCTCAGGATAGTGTGGTTTCAGAGGATTTATATTTGCTTTTTTATAGTATTCTTTTTGACAGTATTTCAAATGTATTTTTATATGATCTGCTAAAACCTATAGAGCTACATTTTAAAAAATACAAGTTCTGGAAAACTTAAAACAAAACAGATATCTTACTTTCAGAACTCTTTAGAACCTGCAGTTTGAAGGGATTCCCAATATATACTATTGCCAGTACAATGCGACTATAGAATCCCCCTTTTTTAGTATGGTATACTTTATGAAATACTACCTCAATAGATGTGTCAAAGATTATTTTTAAATTATACCTAAATCATAAGTTATCTATGACTTCAGGAATTCATTTTTTTTCCTCTGTATTTTTTAGATAACATATTAAAAAATTTCAGTGGTATACCTATTGTCCCCTTTTTCCCCATTACAATGTAAACTCTATGAGATTAGGGACCTGAGCTGCCATGTTTATTATTGGTCCCCATTTGGAATAGTATCTGGTGCATAATAGGTAATCAATGTATCCTGTTGAATGAAAAAGTAGATGATTTTCCTATATCATTCTTACATTCTATTGTGCATATATTTCGATTGGTAGTTTTAATGTGGAATTGCTGAGTTACAGAGTAAACCATTTTTTTAAAATGTTTATTTATTTTTAGAGAGAGAGAGAGAGACAGAGTATGAGCGGGGGAGGGGGAGAGAGAGAGACACACACAGAATCCGAAGCAGGCTCCAGGCTCTGAGCTGTCAGCACAGAGCCTGACGCAGGGCTCGAACTCACGAATGGTGAGATTACGACCTGAGTGGAAGTCGGATGCTTAACCGACTGAGCCACCCAGGTGCCCCAGAGTAAACCATTTTTATGTTTTTGAGTCATGTTGTCAGGTCTCTTTCCAGAAAGATTAATATTTCATATATGACTGCTAGTTAGATATGAAAATGTCCATTTCTTTTCACTTTGACCCTCATACTTTTTCATTTTTTCTAATCTGATAGATGAAAAATGATCATAGTATTGTTTTAAATTGTTTTATTCAATGGCTGGTAAAAGTGAATATTTTCTTATAAGCTTACACTCCATTTGAAATCCTTCTTTTGTTCATGGTCCATTTGGGTTGTTTACTAATTTGTTTAATTGGTGTGACCTTTTTCTTTCATTCCCTTCCCTTCCCTTTTCTCCTAATATTTATTTTTGAGAGAGAGAGAGAGAGAGAGAGAGAGAGAGAGAGAGCTGGGGGAGGGGCATAGAGGAAGACACAGAATCTGAAGCAGGCTCCAGGCTTCTAGCTGTCAGTACAGAGCCCGATGCAGGGCTCCAACTCATGAACTGTGAGATCATGACGTGAGCTGAAGTCCAACACTTAATCCGCTGAGCTACCCAGGCATCCCTCCTGTTTCTAAATTTATTTATTTTGAGAGAAAAGAGAGAGAGAGAGAGAGAGAGAGAGAGAGAGAGAGAGAGAGAGAGAGAGAGAAGGACAGGGACAGAGAGAGAGGGAGAGAGAGAGGATCCCAAGCAGGGTCCAAACTGCCCACGTAGAGCCCAGTGCAGGGCTTGAACTCATGAACCATGGGTTGGAAGCTCAACTGACTGAGCCACCCAGGTGCCCCATGTCTTTTTCTTATTGCTATTCTTCTCTCAAAAATTCCAGATGCAATTTTCCCCCAAATAAACTTGATGTTTATTTTTTAAATTAATGGTAGTTTTTGTAAAATATTTGTGTTTTGAAATGAGCATATCCCTCAGTTTCCTGAAGTTTGTATGGTATTTTATAGTTTTTCAGTGTTTCTGACCTGATACAGATTCTTTTTTTATATTTTGATATTTTGTTGGTCATTTCAGTTTTTTGTTAATTTTTTTCCTGTGGTTCACCTCTTGATTGGCTGCATAAGTTTTCAATAATATCTAGAGAAAAAATACCTATGGTTTTGGATTCTGAGTTCTAGCTTTTAGGGAATCTTTCTTTTGCATTTACATTTGATCTGTGATTTGACCGCACATCAAAATCTTGGGTTACAGTTATTTTCTCTGAAAACTCTGTAGACATTATTTCATTTTAGCATTTAATATTTGGTGAAAGAATTCTGAAGCCACCTGATTCCCCTCTCCCCTCAAACTACTTCAACCTGAGTGGTTAGGGAGTCTTTGTCTCTGGAATTTAAAATTCCATTGCCATATAGCCATGTATATTTTTGTCTGTGTTAATTTTCTTGGTTTTTAGTAAGTCCTTTCGATATTCAGATTCAGGCATTTCTATAGATCAGAAATGTTATTTTTAATTGAATTATTTTAATTTTTATTCAAAAATTTTCTGGTATATTCTTAAGAACACATAGATGTCTATTGGGTACCCACAATTTTTTTTAGCCCTTTTACTTGCTCAGAAATTTTTTTCCCTTTGTCCCCTACATAATGAATTCAAATTTCCTATAGTGCCAATTTCACTATTCACTGCTCCTGACACATATTTCAATTCTGCAATTGCATTTTTTTTTTCAATTTCCCTTACCTCATGGGCTCTCTTTTCTTCTTTCTCTCAGCCTGTTGCTTTACCATTTTATTTTTTATCTCTAGTTCCAGAATCCTTATTTCCCTTGAATTTTATTATGAGTACAAAGTGATACATTTACAAATTTTACTTTTGTTTTCAATAGTAAGAGATTTTGATGGGTAATCATGACTCCCATGTCTTTGAAGCCACTGAGAAACAATATTGCCAAAGGAAAGAGCCAGTGGCCTAGAACAGCATAGCACTCTGAGTTGATGTCACTTCATTGTTCTGTGTCTTTCTACTTTATATTCCATGATATTATGTGATTTTGTTGAATATTTAAATGAAATCAAGGTCATGTATGTCTAGAGTATTCTACTCTTTTACTAGAGAAATAGTATCAAAAAAGGTAGTAATACTGATTTGATTTGAATTTTCTTACTAGATTTCTTTGATTTCAGCCCTTTTTTCCCCTAAATATATATACAGTCTTCTGAATATTTGAACTCTTTTCATACACCTAAATATTCTTTTAACTTTTTCTCAATTGTCTTAAGTTTCAATTTACTACATCTAACAGAAGATGTTTTCATTCCTTCCTAAATGAATACAGAGAGATATTATATTATATTATATTATATTATATTATATTATATTATATTATATTATATTATATTACAGATATAATTATATTATCTAAACTTAAGCCTGCGAGTCATTTGGCACTTTCTTGGCTTAAGTCATACAGAATCACGCAGACTTCTATAAGGGCCACATGTAGAGCTTTCTACAGGGATATCTCCCTTTATTGACAGTTGAGATTTTTCTTATTTAATCATTCCTTTGAAATTAGGATTCTTTACCTTTGAAATACTGAGAGAAAGTTTACTGAGACAAAATTTCTCGACCAAATTGGTTTTGGACAAAACAGGAACTTAATAATTGGTTGTTCATTTAAACTACTTTTCTTCAGAAAGGGTTTGCAAGGTCTGCTAAGCTTAGGCTGTTGCCTTTGGTCAGCTGGAAAAGAACAGTGTATTCACAGGATGCACTGAGTTACAGGAAGTTGTTGAGGACAGAAGAGTCAGACAGAAGAACTCACATTGTCTTAAGGCAATTTCCCAGGCGATGTTTTTTATTCTCTTGGCTCGAATATTCAAATAAGTATTATATCCCAAAGTAAATACAACTGACTGTCCACTATTTTGGCCACTCTACATTTCCTCTCTTCATTACCATGGATTATGGAGTAGACATCTTGAATTTATTTCCAAGCCACCACTTTAATTAGCATCACATTACTGTAACAGAAAGTTTAGATTTTTAAAAATCATGCTTTTAAGAGCTTTCATTTCTTGCCTGTTGGGTATACAGCTGTACTTAGATAATAAATAAGGACCATTTCTATAAAAAAAAAGTCTCTGGTAGCAATTTTTGCTTTGCTGAGGTAAGCTGTTAGTCATCTGGCTCCAAAGAGTAATCAGCTAGAGTTTAAATATTGCTGTGTCTCTCTGGTTTTACAATATATTTGATTAGCCAATAAATATAGGTTCAGTATCTTTCCAAATTAGAGTTACTATGTTTGTATTATCCTTTACTAAGGCAGATTATTTCTTTCCTAATATTTTGATGAAAAAATATTAAAGGAGATAAATAAAACTGTGGCGATTGTACTATTTTGCTTCTGGAAAAAGTAGCAGGTATATTGACATGTGTGTATGTTTAACTGATGGAGTAATACATGATGGTCAGCTAAACATTTGCACCTAACATTTTCTGTTCCCCGTATAACATTCTTCACTTGTCCTCCTCTGCTTCCCAGGAACCAGAAACTGTGTTTGTGTTTTAGGAACATTGGGAGAATTGAATGTGTGTTTTTCTCCCCTCATTTGAAGGGGATAAATCATGTCTCCAACTTTATTTCTAGCCAGATATCACTTGTAAAAGTTGTTCTCTAAATACCCAAGTATGCTGATAAACGCCAGTTATTGAACGGTTTGTGGGGAAACATCTATTTTTGTTTATTTCTTCATTTATCACCTTCAAATATGTCTTCTTCCTTTCGCAACAATTTCTCAAGCAGAGACATAGTTTTCTTTTCCTTTCACATATTAAAAACAATCCAGTACCATTTATTTCAGTACAGAATTTTAGTCTTGTTTCTTCCATGCATCCCTTCTCTTTCCAACCCTACCAGGCAGATGTTGGCCTGAAATGTGGGTGAAAGTGAGCCTGGCCTTTGCCTTCCTTGAAACTCCCAGCTGTGACCTCTTCTTTTTCTCAACTAGCTCTACTGGGGATGGAGCCTGCAGTGACGGGTTCCGGGTGGGTACTTGGGCAGAGCGGGGTAGAATTGGTGGGAGGATTAAATGTCAGGCCTGAAGATATTTTTTACTTAATTGTCTTCTAATTGCTAGTTCTCTGATGAGATGTGCGTGTCCTTCAAAAACCCTGGGAGGTCATCCCTATTCCAGTTTCTTGATAGGGGCATCGATTTCAGCATGGCCTCCTCTTAGTTTCTGTTCCACCCCATGGTATAGCTCTGAGCCTCTGGCTGCTGGGAGCCCCATGCTCAGAAGGCAATCTTCCAGATTGAAATATTTGCAAGGCAGCCCGAACCTGGCTACTTTCTGTGGTAAATGTGATCCTGCCAGAAATGTGAAATCCTTACCACACCAAATAATGGAAGTGGTGGCAGCCCCATTATTGACCCTTGTCTCTTCTCCTGCTGCTTTTCCCAATTCCATTTTCTTTGGCTCAATAGTCGCAGAGTAATTTTGCTCACAATCAGAGATAGAAAGTTGGTCTCTCTTTCTTGCAATCTCACCCAATTTACAGGTCATCACTTGGCTTTGGGTGGAAGGAGCACGTGTCTCCCTTCCCTTGTGAGAGAGGACAGGAAAAACAAAAGACCATAGACTACTGACTCACTAGTATGGTTATTCTACTTTATATCCCTAGCGTTCTGTTTGAATAGTGTTCTGTTGAAACATAGGTACGGAGTGAGGATGGCATAATGGGCTAGTTCTAACTTCTTTTGGGAACTTTCCCAAAGATGTGTCTAGAATTGTTTTTAGAATGTGCTGTTTTATTGCACCTATGAAATTAAACTTTGGATAATTGGCCTCAATTTGGTAACAGTAGAACAAAAACCATACAATATTATGTGGAAATAGCAAGAAGAAAAATTGAAAGAAAAAAATCAGAATATATAAACAAACTTGCAATTGATAGTGATGCAGAGATTTTTTTTTGGTAGTTTTCTTTTTAAAAATGAAATAAAATTTCAACATTATTTTTCACCTTGATGAACGTTCAGGGGGAATGTAACATTTTCCCCCTAATATCTGGCCTTTTGGGGAGGAAAGGAAGGATTAATTTTACTGAGTATCCCTGTGCCTAAGAGTCCTGTGGCTTCTCTGTTGTTTATCCTTCTCAGGCCCAGGCCCTTTCTGAGCACCTTCTCTCACCTCCTTTCAGGAAGCTCAGGAAAAGGTATAGCAGCCATCACCACTTATAGTTTCTTTCCTCCCTTGGCATTCCATTCTCTGAAAGGCTGACTGGACAATGGGATATACTTTCTTGCCCCCCAGTTATTGTGAATCCCTAGGACAAATACATAGTTTTTTTTTCTTTTTTCAACCAAGAATTTTTAGTTACTCTCACAAAAAGGGCAAAAGGAAGGACAGAGGGAAAGATTCCATGAAGCCATTCTGAACACTTCTCCCTGCTATCCCCCAGTCCCCAACAATTAACAGAACTTTCCTTCCTTTTTCTCCCCACTGTTGCCACACTCCATCACTTAGAAGATGTTATTGCATTCATTTGTTTCTGTCCCTTCTACTAGACAGTGTGTATTTGGGGAACAAATACCTAAGTCTTGTTTGCCATTATATACATATACATATTCCCCAAAGGAATACCTTGGTAGACCTTGAGTTTTGATAAATATTTAATGAATACAGGAATGAATGCCACCAGGGACATTGACCTGTAATTATTTTCTTATAGTGTTTTTGTCTGGCTTTGGTATCAGGGTAATGCAGGCCTCATAAATGAATTTGGATGTGTTCCTTTGTCTTAAATTTTTTGAAAGAGTTTGAGAACGATTAGTATTAATTCTTCTTTAAATATTTGGTAGAATTCACTCATAAAGCTCTTTGGCCCTGGGCTTTTATTCGTTGGAAGATCTTTGATTACCAATTCAATATCCTTGCTTGTTATTGGTTTGTTCACACATTCTATTACTTGATGATTCAGTCTTGGTAGGTTTTATGTTTCTAGGGATTTATCCATTTCTTCTACACAAAGATGTAAAAATTTTTACATCTAGCAAAACAAATTCAAGAGCACGTTAAAAGGATCATTCACTATGCAAAGATGGTTCAGCATGTGCAAATCATTAAATGTAATATACCACATTAATGGAATGAAGGATAAAAACTATATGATCATTTCATTATTTGCAGAAAAAGCATTTGACAAATTCAACTTTTCTTCATGATAAAAACTCTCAACAAATTAAGTGTAGAAGAAATATACCTTAATGTAATAAAGACCATATATGAGAAACTCACAGCTAACATCATACTCAATGGTGAAAAGTTAAAAGCCTTTCCTCTCAGATCAGGAGCAAGACAAGGACGCTGACACTCACCACTTCTTTTCAATGTAGTGCTGGATGTCCTAGTCATAGCAGTTAGGTGAGATAAAGAAATAAAACACACCCAAATCCGAAAGGAAGAAATAAAATTATCTGTTTGCAGATGATATGATCTTATCTATAGAAAGCCCTAAAGACTCCACCAAAAAATTGTTAGAACTAATGATGAATTCAGTAAAGTTGCAGGATACAAAACCGACGTATAAAAATCTGTTACATTCATATATACTAACAAAAAAATATCCAAAAATGATTAAGAAAACAATCCGATTATAATAGCATAAAAATAAAGTACTTAGAAATAAATTTATCAAAGGAAGTGAAAGATTGTATATTGAAAACTAAAAGATATTGATAAATGAAAATAAAGAAGATAAAAAGAAATGGAAAGATATTCTGTGTTCATGGGTTAGAAGAATATTGTTAAAATGTCCATACTACCAAAAAAATCTACAGATTCAATGTAATCCCCATCAAAATTACAAGGACATTTTTCACAGAAATAGAAAAAACTTTCCTAAGATTCTTACAGAATGACAAAAGACTGTAAAGAAGAAAAACAATCTTGAGAAATAAGAACAAAGTTAAAGGCATCACACATCCTTATTTCAAATTATATGGCAGAGCTCTAGTGACCAAAACATGGCATGAAAACAGACATATAGATCAATGGAACAGAATAGAGACCCCAGAAACAAATCCACACACTTACAGGAAACTGATCTTCAACAAAGGCGCTAAGAGCACACAATGAGGAAAAGATAGTCTCTTCAATAAATGATGTTGGGAAAACTGGATATCCACATGTTGGAAGAATGAAATTGAACTCATCTCACACAAAAATCAACTCAAAATGGATTAAAGACTTAAATATAAGACTTGAACCTGTAAAACTACTAGAAGAAAACATGGGGAAATAGTTTCCTGACATCAATCTGGGCAATGATTTTTTGGATATGACCCCAAAAGCACAGGCAACAAAAGCAAAATTAGACAAAGGACTTGCACACACAAAAAAATAAAAACCACTTTCGCACAGTAAAAGAAAAGTCAACCAAGTGAAGAGGCGATCTACAGAATGGCAAAATGTATTTGCAACTGTACATCTAAGAAGGGGTTAGTGTCCACAATATATAAGGAACTCAAACAATTCAATAGCAAGAAAACAAATATCCTGATTTAATGGGCCTAAATCGACATTAAAAAAAAAAAGACATATAAGTGGCTAATAGGCACATGAAAATATGTTCAACATCACTGATCATTAGGGAAATATAAATCGAAACCACAAGGAGATATCACTTCATACCTGTTACGATGGCTGTTATCAAAAACGCAAGTGATCATGTTGGTGAGGATGCGGAGAAAAGCGAACTCTTTTTCACTGTTTGTGGGAATACAAATTGGTATAGCCACATGGAAGTCAGTATGGAGCTTCCTCAAATAGAACTATCATATTATCCAGCAATCCTACTCCTTCCATGTCTAAAGGAAATGAGATTAGTGTCTTGGAGAGATATATGCACCCTCATGTTCACTATAGCATTACTCAATATATCCAAGGTAGTGAAACAAACTAGATACCATTTGATAAAAAAAGATGTGATTAACCCCTTGCAACTCCTCTACCCTCCTTATGTGATTATGCCTTTAGAAAAAGCTCTTGCTGGCCAGTCCTCAAGATGTTTCCGCTTCCCTATACAAAGGCCTATAGATGGAAACTGCAGGTCTCTTCTGTTTGCTTAATCTCATGCAGATAAATATCTCCTTCTCCTCTGAGATAGTGAAACACTCACTACTCTGGGATAATGTAAGTATTGAGCTATCCAATTCTCACCACTATTAGACAAACCACTCTACCAACTTAGAATAGACATTCGCTTTGAGTGTCAGTTGTTTTAGGCAAATCTTGACTTAGATGAAATTACATGTGAGGAGAAGTAATTTCTCAAGCTTTCTTTGGATTCTCTAGCTGAGGTACCTTTGTCTTACCCACTTTATACATACACTAACCATTTTGCCTAGCCTAGCAACCACACCCAGATCTTCCTTTCCATCAAAAACTTATCTAGCCATCAGGGTTTGTTCTGCACTGTCCTCCTCAGAGCGGCTTTTCTGCATTCCCTGATGCTTCGAGTTGGCATCAATCTTTACTGTACCTTTACCATAGAACTTTCAGTGTGTGTGTGTGTGTGTGTGTGTGTGTGTGTGTACACATATACGTGTGTATGTATTAAAAGTTGCACGGTATAAAAGATTAAGGGTATAGACTTTGGAAGCAAATTGCCTCATTTTGAATCAAGATACTAACATTTATCAGGTAGGTGACTGTGGGCTTGCCACTCTACATTACTGGACCCCAGTTCACTCACCTGTAAACACGAGTTTGTATGAGGTTTAAATGAATAAAGCACTTCGATTAGTGCTTAGTGCACACTTAATACATTTTATGTGTTAGCTATTCTTTTAGAATGATTCTGTACGTATTTGTCTTTCTATGTCATAGCAGATAATAAGCTATTAATTAAAAGGCAATGCAATACCCATAGCATATAGTAGACAGTGCTTGATATAGGTCAGAAGACTGGAAATTGTTGACTTCAATTCTGTATGAACTTTTATTCTTTCTTTATTATCTGTATTCCTTGTCATTGTGAATGATATCATCATTCACCCATATGCCCAAGTCCCAACGTGGATTCATTCTTTGTCTTTTCCTTTTCCCTACTTTCTCTTCTAATTCTTTCCTTGATCTGTCTGTTCTTTCTGTTTCTATCTAGCTCTATTCCTGAAGACCAAGCATCCTACTACAATAGCCCATAGGTGGTTTTCTTGGTTTCACTCTTGCCCCATATAACCCATTCTTTAACCTGCTGTTATGGTAACCTTCAAGACACATAAATAAGGTCATGAGGCCACCTTGCTTAAAATCCTCTCATGTTTTCTTTATGCTTAGTATAATATCTGTTTCCCTTATCCTGCTCAACCAAACTTTCCATATACTGCCTGCTTCTCCAACCTCAACTTACCCCTTTGACATTTTCTCTGCTCTTTCCATCTGTCCAGCTTCTTTCCATCTTAGGGCATATTGTTCCTTGCAGAAAGAGTGCTGAAGGCTTGCCCTGTTTGGTTCTGGACCGAGGTGCTATAATTTTTCTTTGTTATGGAAATGATGCCATCACCCAAGTGCCTTGAGTTCTCTGTTGGTGTCTTTGGCACAAACATAAAAATTGAAGTCTTGGTTTTTGTTTTTGTTTCTTAATCAGGGTACTCATTTTTTGGCATTGAAAGTACAAGCTCATTAGTGACTTTGGGGTGTTGAAATGACTAAATGCAACAAAAGATCAGAGCTTCGAATGACATTTGTACTCATGCAGTTGTATTGAAACTTATTTCCTGGCTTACCGCTGGTTATTTTTCTTCCTATCCCCTTATTTGTTGCAGAGACTTGTTGCAATTATTGTAAATGTTTATATCTACTTATTAGAGTGATTACTTTGCATTTATGTCTCAGCAGTGTGCACACTGTAACTCACACAAAATGTTAGCTGTTAAAAACGACTGCTGAGCCTGAGTTAATTAAAAATACAGAGGAGGCTGAATCTTATTGTGGGTGTAGTATCAGGCTCTGTTTGGACAGGAATTTTTATATATTATGAAGTGGAAAATGCAAAAAATAAAAAAAAAGAAGAAAAGCATTGTATCTGGATAGAACCACATGCTGGAACTATGGTTACTAATTTTTATACAACAAAACAGATGGTTTGTGTTTGATTATGATTCTCCTTTTAAGAAATTTATATGCCAGTAAGCTCTAGGCAGAATGTAGATTTTTGTGCCATTTCCAAATTTCCTTCTCTATAGTCCTACTCCCCACACCCACCTATTTTTTTTTCTCCTCGTGAAGGACAGTGTTAGCAGCACAACAGCACTTGAATTAACTTAATTTATTTTTCTATGTATTTGCAGAATGGTTCAAGGTCCATACCAAGGTGAATGTTTTCAGACCGTGCATGCATTCTCAAACTGCAGAGATCACTCAAGGGTAAAAATACTGATTGCTGGGAGCCATTAGGATCTTCCTCTTTCTCTTCCATTAGAAAGACAGGCAAATCATAGGCTTGTTTATTATGAGAAACAAGAGATTACTCTTACAGTATGTTTAGAGGCAATTTCAACATATATGTTTTGGGTAGTTAAAATTTGATGATAGGCATTTCTGTGCATGCTTGGTTGGACTGATAGCATTGAATCCACATTTGTGATCATCAGTTGGTGACACAGTTTCCAAAAATGACAATATTATGCTGTTCTAACCAAAGTATTTTTAAATTCTTAATGTTGACTTTTCATGGTTCTAAAAAGAATTCTTTATTTCAAGGTAAATTAAAACTCGCTCAAGGTTTTTTTGGAGGAAATTTATTCTCTTCTTTACCCTCCCTTTTTAAAAATTTTTATTTATTTTTGAGAGACAGCACAGTGTGAGTGTGAGTGGGGAGGGGAAGAGAGAGAGGGAGACACAGAATCTGAAGCAGGCTCCAGGCTCTGACCTGTCAGCACCGAGCCCAATCTGGGGCTCGAACTCACAAACAGTGAGATCATGACCTGAGCCAAACTCAGACGCTTAACTGACTGAGCCACCCAGGCTCCCCACCCTCCCCTTCTTAATGAGAAAAAAAAAAGAGGGAATTGTTGAGGATGAAAAAGAAAATCGATTGCTTTTAAAGCAAGTTTGTTAGTCAATTTTATTTAACAATGTAGAGAAAAATTTCTGGATTTCCTGCTTGGGTGGTTGAGCTGATCATGTTGCCATTAACTGAGGTAGGTAATATGATGAAGAAGATGTGTGCAGACCAATACCTAGGCAGGGTTAGTCTGTAATCATTGGGAAGGAGATGCCCACCAGGCAGTTAGATAAGTAATGAGTGTGATCACTCATCCCATTGGGGCCAGAGTTGATTGCACTTATCCGATTTGCTAGATCGTAGTCTTTTCCTCCCTTTCCCTACGTTCTGTAACCCATCCAAAAGTGTGCAAGAAGATGACATTCCAAGAGCAGCTTTCTTTGTCAAAGGCCTATTTAGGAGTTATAGTCACCTGTTAGAATCTCCAGCATGAGTCTGGAATTCAAAAGTTAAAGCTGGCCATTCAGATGTAATTGTTTTAGGCACATTCCACAGAATAGTAAATGGCAAAAGAGAAACTTTCAAAAACGATCAGTTCTAGTCATATAGTTTATTAGCATAAGAGGATATGCAGCAGCATGGGAAAGGATACATCTCAGCTAATGCTTTCTTCCTTCTCCCTCATGGGCGATTGTCAGGGTGGAGGCTATGGTTAACAATCCTTTTGCGGTGAGCAATCATGTAGGCCACAGAAAATTGTAATGAGGACTATGAAGGATAAACACATCTGTTGTATGAATTATTAGCAGGTAACATTTCATTAAAGGATGGAGTTTTAATGGGATGGCCAACAGTGAGGCGAGAGCCACTTTCCAGGTGCATTACTGGAGATGCTACAACTATGACCTCAAAAATTGTGTCAGACTATTGGAAAATGCATTGTGATGGAGGGAAGAGATTGATAGGAAAATAGTGGGAGATATATTTATTCCATTAAAATTGAGTAAAGGAGTATCACGATAAGAGTATCCAGGGGTACATTTTTCCAGTCTTACTGATTTGGCTCATAAGCTATGTTTTTTCTTTTGAAGTTCTATCTTAAAAATAAAGATTATGAAAAATTAATACCATTGGAGTTGGCAGTGAAACATATTTGAAACATAAGCATATCCCTTTGAAAGTATCTAGAGAGGCACCTGGGTGGCTCAGTTGGTTAAGCATCTGACTTCGGCTCAGGTCATGATCTTGCAGTTTGTGAGTTCAACCCCTGTGTCAGGCTCTGTGCTGACAGCTTGGGGCCTGGAGCCTGCTTCAGATTCTGTCTCTCTCTCTCTCTCTCTCACTCTGCTCTGCTTATGCTCGTTCTCTCTCTCTGTCTCTCTCTCAAAAAATAAACATTAAAAAAATGAAAATAAAATGAAGTATCTATATAATAGGAGGTTGTTATTATTATTCTTATTATTTTTGATGTTTAATACAGAACAAATGTGACACTTGGTTTCAGAATGCTTATCAATATATCTCTATCCAGATAGAAATCCTTTATTATGTGTGCAATTAAATGCTATATACATACTTATTTATCTGGTAAGTGAAATTCAGATAATTTTAAGAATCATAGCAGTCTTTTTAGAACCATTAGTTTAGAACTTTGACATTTTTTCATTGATTATGCTACTTGTTTTTATAACTTATTATAGTAATATTTCACATTTTATTAATCAATTCATTTTTTAGTAATTGTTTTTCTAGTGTTCATAGACCTAACACCAGTAAAATGCAATATTGGAGACTCCTATTCTCTGTAATATTGGAATTTTTTTTACACACATATTGATTTTTGCATTTAATCAAGATAAAAACCAAGGTTTTAATCATTTTTATGTTTATCTTATATTTCAAATTCTAGACAATTTCTCATTAATATATTTATTATACTTAAAAGGATTCCAGTATAGTGATTTAAAAGATACCCTATTCTATGGTTTTATAAATATATATATATATTTAATTACAGAGATATCCTTGAACCCATAAAGCATGACAGCAAAGCAGGTCAATTTCTTAAACAACAGTATTTCATTCAGTACCTTGGTGGTTGTAATTAACGTTTCTGTTTAGTTCTAATTATAGTTTTTGTATCACAGCCATTATGCTAATGGTGTTATTCAGTAGTATGTGAGATTGCATTCATTATCACTGGTGAATTAAACCTTTATTAAAGAAAAATTCCCGCAGGCCTCATTCTAGAGTTAAGTAATTATTCATTTGGTTTTATCCTAGCAATTAGCTTATATACTGTAGCACTCATTATTGAGTTTCTATACCTCACTGAATGAGATTAACCCACCATGGTAAATAAATGCCTAACAGCTCCCAAGCTCACAATGTGTTGCTTTTTAAGCATATTATTATGTAACAAAATAAAGAATCAGAATGCATTGAAGTAGCAATCTGGCTTCCAACAAATAATGTACTTGCTGAGAAGACTATGTTGGACATTTTGTGTTTAATTCAGCATTAAAAAAAAAAAATGTAGTTGAAGCCCTCCAACGCTAAGTTCACCTTTGTGGGTGTATGTTTTCCTTTGTTTAATTTCATTCCATTACTTGCTTGCTTGTTGAATTATGTTACTATGCCCATTTGATGTTGATAAAAGCCTTTTTCAATAGCAGAGACTCTAAATAGAACATCCAATTAAATCTCCATTCCAAATGTATTTGGAGAGGGCTAGATCATCCAAGTCTTTTAGCTGGATGGAATCTTTAGCCATTCATTTTAAATCATTAGAATTTGATTTATAGTTTAGTAAAAATATTTTTAAATTACTGCTGTTTTTACATAGCCATTCATACCATCCAACGGTCCATCTTCTCATTGTCCTTTAGAAAATCGACTATGTGCATTTTCAAGTTTCCACATTTATTATCAGCTGGTATGTTACCTTTATTTTTTCTAGAGAGAAGTGGGGGGAGTGGCATAGAGAGAATATCAAGCAGGCTGTGAGTGCAGAACCTGACTCCAGGCTCAAGGCTCAATCGTGAGATGGTGAGCTGAGCCAGAGATCATGACCTGAGCCGAAATCAAGAGGAGGATGCTTAACCTACTGAGCCACACAGGCACCCTGCTGATGTTACCTTCTGAGATCTAGTATCTACCATTATCTTTCTCTTGGGAATTATGTTAGTCTATCTACACTGCCTCTTCTGTTTTTCTCTAGAATTTGCATAGTTAATTAAACACCACAAAGTATAGCATAGAACAGAGTCCTTTTGGGTCTTGACTGCATGTTTTCAGTACCTAAGGAGAAAGTTGTCACCTTTCTCAACGTACTTTAAGACAGTCTATATATTAAGGCACAACTTCAAAAATAGCAGTAGGAAGTTTGTTATTATGGCAATAATATACCTGGAAAGGCTGTGTTAACAACTTTTCAGAATGTATTCATTTATGTTTTTGCCCTGAAATGCCATTTATATGAAAATGAATTGAGAAATTTCAAAATTTGGTTTGTTTCCACTTCCTAGTCTATCCCAAATGTATTTTTGAAAAGTTAAATGTTTCATGAAACTTTTATCATCTTGAAATTAGTTTGCTCATTTTAGCATAACCTTCATTTCTTTAATGCCTGTTTTATAATCATGATATTTCTTGTGGTCTTGGATTATTGGTAAATATTTGTGAGGCAATGTAATATATTTCTGAATGCTTTTCTTTGTAGTAGATAAATATTCCATGGTAACTATATGTTTTCCACAGATCAGTACTGTGGCATTGAAATAATTAACATTACAGCAATACTGATAAACTCTTAGAAAGAGTTTTCTGTGTTTAAAAGAATTAAGTATTGGGCCTACCCCTATATCCCGTCCTGGTGGCCTCACTTCTGCTGTGGTGAGGACAGTGCTGTCCAGGGCGTTGAAGACTGTGTTCCTAGAAGTACGAGTGTTTTGCGGTCTAGTTTCTCTCTCTGCACAATCAGGAAAGAGCGAAAAGAGACTGCCACCAAATCCCGAGAAGCAAAATCCACCAATGAGGCCCACTCAAGCCACCAGCCCTGCAGAGCTGGGAGACAACACCACCTGCAGGAATCTCCAGCAAACGAGTACACCTGGTATACTTCTTACACTGCAAGCTGAACCTCTCAGAACTGAGGATACTTTGACCCTCTTCAGCGTGAGAGTCACCTTACATTGCCTGTGCTGCAGAAGTAAAATGCACTGCAGTCAGGAAGATGGATGGATGGATGGATGGATGGATGGATGGATGAACGAACGAACGAACGATCAAGGAAACAATCTCTAAAAAGATCTTTATATTTATCTATCTAAATATCTTTTAAGAACATTATTTTTAAATCACAGTGATTAAAGGTGGACCCACCAATGGCATATTAACAATGCTTATGAGATTTGAACAAAACACTTTTCCATGTTGATAGTCATACAAAGATCATCGTTTAATATCTCAAAGTGGCCTTTAATTACAGGTCTATTCGTTGTACTTTATATATTATCTGATGTTTCCGTATACTTTATTTTTCTGGGCATCATCTTGTTTCATCTGTGGCGGTTATTTTTCTGGAAGATCTAGACAGTTTTCGAGATCAAGTCTTGGTGCAATCTCTTGGGCCTCATCTGGAGGCCCCTGCATATGGCAGCTTCTTTTACTCTACTTGGGAACCTATGTACTGCACCAGGCTTTTATGTGAGGATATCTCCCTGGTTCTGCCCAGGGTTTTTACTCCATTATCTCATGACAAGTCAGGACACTGTGGCTCTCCCTGCCTGGTTTGAATGTCTACAATGTTCATTCTCACCTAATAGCTTTGGGACTGCCTTATTCAGGAAAGGAAAGGAAGAAAAAGAAGAGGGGACTCCCTAGATTATTAACTGGCCTCTGCCATTTAACATTGGTATGACCTGTGAATGTTACTTTACCTTATCTGTTTCCCAGGTCCTCTTCCTTAAATGGAAATAATGAGTGTCTCTGAGAGTTATTTGTGAGGTCAAATAAGTTTGATGGCTGTTATGCCCTTAGAACAGTGACTGAGCATATAGAAAATCCCCCCAAATGTTAGAGATTTTTAATTATAGTCATCATTATTATTTTAAATTTTAAGTTGACATGCTCCAAATACCGTAACTTCGACCATGTGGCAGAATCAGGATCTATGACGTGTCCCCGAAGCAGTGTTTTTTCCTCCATACACCACACCATTTGGGATGAACACTTATGAAAACTATAGTTCATCATGTTTCATCTCTACCTTCTACTTTAGTTAGTAGAATCAATTTGACCAGTCATTGGCATTAAGTGATCCAAATATTAATTACTCCAGTTATACTCTAAATTTCTTTTTAATATTTATTTTTTTTTTTTTTTGAGAAAGACAGACAGACAGACAGAGCATGAGTGGGGGAGGGGCACAGACAAAGAGGGAGACACAGAATCCAAAACAGGCTCCAGGCTCCAAGCTGTCAACACAGAGCCCGATGTGGGGCTCGAACTCGGGAATGGTGAGATCATGACCTGAGCCGAAGTCGGACGCTTAACCGACTGAGCCACACAGGCACCCCCAGTTATACTCTAAAGAGTTTTCTATTTTTGCTGTGATATTTTCTCTCCAGCAACACTTGTCCATGTTTTGAGGCAGAGTGAAACTTCACTTTAAAGTGAATAATAAGACCTGCAATTCTTGCCTCATTCGATTCTATTGAAACAAAGACTTGCCTTGATAATCATCAATGAATATTTACCAAATATTATTAGGAGTTGGGGGAAACTGTCCGTGTACTAATAGAAGGTTGCATTGTATTTGGAAAAAAGTAATAGGCATATATGTTCCAAATATCCCTAGTCATCATTAACCTTTTGGTACAAATGAAATCATACTGATGTTAATACACAAATTTCCTCTAATTGTAACCTGAACTGATTCCAAAAACTTCAGTATTTTCAATAAATCTCACCCAGTATTTTCCTGGGAGACCCTACAAGGGCTCTTGTAGATTCTTATCCCTAAAAACTTGTCTTCTCCCTTCATTCTCAATTCCCTTGAGGAAGGCTCAGGCTATTATGCTATTCCCTGCTTCTGTATTCTCTATAAATTTCTCCTGAGTGTGTCTCCTGGTGGGCTGAAGCTACAGAACTCAAGAGGTACCAAATATGCTGTATTCTCTCTAAACCAGAATATTATGTGTTTTGTACCTTAATGGAAGACTGTCCCTCTTGCTACCTTTGTATCATGGCATTCTTGTGACATGGTACTTAGGCTGCAGGGTTTGTGGCCCATGTATATCATAGTGCTCTGCAGTCCTTTGCTGTATAGAGATCCACCAACTCTGGTTCCAGGCTGCAAAGCAGATGCCAGAACCCGTAGGGTCTACGGCAAGCATCTTGAGTGTAGACAGTCTTGCGCCTGCCAGATCCAGACAAGAAAGATAAGTTCCGTAGCCACTAGGGCTACTGCTCACCCCTTCTCAAAGGCTGTTAATACTCTTGTTCCCTAACTTTCAGTCGCCATGGCCGTCTCTCTGTCCTCTGAATGAAGCATGGCTTTTCACATGCTTCTTCCTTTATCTAAAATAATAACAATAATGATGATGGCCAATACCTATTTTACACTAATTCCATTCTTGATACTGTTGTAAGTAATTCACAGGTGTTTACGTGTCTAAACCCCCAAGACAACTCCGTGAGATTTTTCTCACTTTAGAGATTAGTAAACAGAGACACACAGCTTAAGAAATTTGCCTAACTGAAGGCACAGGGTCAGGACCTGAACCTAGGCAATGAGATTCCAAAACCTCCCATTCTTCGAAATCACAGTAAATACCCCATAGCTTTCTGCATGGCTAACTCTTTCTCTCTTTAATCCCTCCATACCATCTCTGCTATCTGGAATTACCAAGTTTACCATTTTTGTTGTTGTTGTTTCATGCGTATAGTACTTTCTATGTTCTATGTCCTCAATGCTTCACACAATCCTCAAGCTTATTAGGGAGGTGTATTGTATTTTACAGATAAGACAGTCAAAGCTGAGAAATGTCAATTAACTTGCCCAAGGTCACACAGCTAATAGCTATGGCAGCCAGAATTTAAACTCCTGCAGCCTGGCACCACAGTCTAAGCTGCTAACAACTCAACTTGTACTCCTCAGGGAGGGGAAGGTCCTGCTTCTTTAAGGCCCCACCTGGATCCTCAAGCCCTGGAACCTATGGATGCCTAGGATTTGTTAAAGTGTTACATAAACGGATAAATCCATCTTTTCATCTGTCAACCTCCAGACTATAAACTCTCATCCCAGTCATGTTTTACTTCCCTTTCCCTGATCAGTCTCACTTTTTGATGGCCTAAATTATTCCTCTCTGTCCTTGAAATTACCGGTCCCCAGCCATCCAACCCTGGCTGTAATATAAATGTGGCTCTCCCTGAAAGACGTCAGTTGTGTTGTAGCCTTTTCAAGTATTGGCTCATCGTTTTAAGAGCCAGGAAACTCAGAACAGGATACGGGGTTGAAGTGTTTTTCTGACAGGTCAAAGATTTTCCTTGAAGAGGTCTGTGTCACTGGACCACCTGCTCACACCCATGTCTATTTTGCTTCCTTGTATATCCTAAGTTCCCAGCGCAGTGTCTGATACAAAGTAAATACTCGATAGATATCCACCTCCTGGTTATTTACATTTCTTCCCCTTCTCAGCAGACAGGAACTTCTTCTTTACTCATGTGCATATCAGTGCTCGTTAATAGGCCCCTGGGAGGGATGCCTGGGTGGCCAGTTGGTTAAGCCTTAGACTTCGGCTCAGGTCATGATCTCACAGTTCATGGGTTTGAGCCCCATGTGGGGTTCTGTGCTGACAGCTCAGAGCCTGGAGCCTGCTTCTGATTCTGTGTCTCCCTCTCTCTCTGCTCCTCCCCAGCTCACACTTTCTCTCCTGCCCTCTCTCTCTCAAAAATAAATAAACGTTAATTTTCTATTTATTATTATTATTTTTAAATAGGCTCCTGGGAGATCACAGCCTGCCAGTTTATTGGAAAATGCCAAAAAGTCAATTTTGACTCAGGTTTAGCTGAGACATGAATAAAAAAACCTTAATTGAAAGTAGTCTAATCCAAAAAAAAAAAAAAAGTGGTCTAAGATAAGCATCATATGAATATCATCAATTGATTTATCAAAGATAGCAGGAAGGGTATTCAGACCTTTAGTTTTAACTTTATGAACACAGCCATTATTCACCAAAAAAAATGTTTTTTGATAGGTGTACAATCTATTACTGTTTATTTTCCCCTGGAATTTTTGTCTTTGTTATGTGATTAAGTGAAAATGAAGAGATTATAATATAGGGAAGTGCTGATGGCATATAAGCTTCTATGATGCCAGCTGTCTTCCCAGAAGCCAGGTTTCTGTCTTTCCTCTATTTGTGAGAGTCCTTTCAACATAATTTTCATTTAATATGGTACAAAGCTGTTAAATTGTAAAATTCTATTCGAGCAAAAGGTTGCCGTTGCTGTACTAATAGGAACATAAGTAGAGAGCAGTAGGACTCGATGCCGCTGACGTGAGATGGATCCCTGGACCTGATGGACCTGGAGACTCACCCTTTTGGTTTGCTTTTCCCCTCTCTGGCTCATAAAGTTTCCTGGAACTGATTTAAAGAAAAAATAATTAAGGAAACTTATCTTCTTGCAGTTTAGACTAAATCTAGTCTGAGAACAGATCTGGAATAAGACTTTTTGGACCTTTCAAGATAATTAGAAATTTATTCTTTTGTTAGGTTAGAAAGAATAAGAATACACGGATATAAACTTCTAGTCCCCAGACTCTTACTGCCTTTATGGGGATTCAAGGACTACACTGAAATTCACACTGCTGGTCACCAAAGACTTAGTAATCCTTTGATGACTTTCTGACTTCACGATAATGTCAGTTTATCCAGAAGTTCATCTAATTTCAAGTTGTAATATAAAACCTCCCTCTTAATTGAGAACCTGTACTCCTCTTGCCGCTCTGGGGAGCTTAAATATGGAAATGAGATTGATTTTGGAATTCTTTTTTCGATGTCAAGCAAATAGGCTGATGCATTGTTCCTCACAAGAAATGTCTATGCCTTTGTCGCTCCCATCAGTTACCCTGCCTTCCTCTTGCTACCATAGATGCGCCACTTGATTCTTGTTCCAGCCTGAATTGGTCCGTTCAGCTGTGCCCTAGATCCAGCCCCATCTCACCTTCTTAAACACATTGCTGCAGTAATTCTTGCCTCTCTCTTCAAATCATCAGTCTTCCTCTTTTTACTGGATATTTCCCATCAATATACAAACTTACCACTATTTCTCCGAGGTTAAATGGAGGAAAAAATGGTGACCAATCAAAAATCTTTCTTCCTTTGTCAGTTACCACTTCTTTTGCAGCAAAATTTCTTGAGTTGTCTACACTTATTGTCTTTGATTCCTCTCCTCTTATTCTCTTTTAAATCCACTGTTGTCAGGTTTTCACACACACCTCCATTACTCCACCCAAACTGCTCTTGTCAAAGCCACCAGTAACCTTCATTTTCCTAAATCCAGTTATCGTCCATGGTCTACCAGCAGCATTTCCAAGGGCTCGTCACTTCCTTCTCCTTCATAGACTTTGTTGTTATTGCTGTTGTTCATAGACATCTCTTGGTTTTCCTCTTCTCTCTGGCTTTTCCTTATCAGTCTCCTTTGCTGATTCCTCATCTCCCAACCATGTTAGTGTTGCAGTTCCCCAAGACTCAGATCTTGGTCCTCTGCCCTTCTCTGTTTATACTTACTGTCTTCATGATCTCTTTCATCTCATGGCTTTAAATATCATATATATGCTGACCACTCCTAACCTTCTATGTCTAGTCCAGACCCCTCTCTCCATTCTCGTTTGTGTATCTTCCTAGTCATTTTCTCCACGTGGAGGTCTGATAGATTCTCTAGATTCAACATACCCAAAATAAGCTCATGATCTTCTAGTTCAAATTGGCTCCACCTACATTCCTACATCTTAGTTAATGGCAATTTCATCCTTCTCATCGCTCCCGAGGCCCTGAATTTTGGAGACATCCTTGACTCCTGCCCTTCTCTCACTCCACATCTAATCTGTCAGAGAATCCTTTGGGCTGTACCTTCAACTATATGTGACTACTACTTATCTCTGGTGCCAGACTATAGTCTGAGCATCATCTCACTTGAATTGCTGCAATAGCATCCTCACATCACTGCTCTGATGCTACCCTTGCCTCTCCCTGCCACAGTCTATTTCCAACACAGGAATCAGAATGATCTGTTAAAAATCTGTCAGGTTGTGTCTTTACTCTTGTCAGAACTTTTCATTAGTTTCCCAACTTAACTCAGTAAAGATCAAAACCTTTCACTAGCCATTAAAACTGTGCATCATCTGGCTCCCTGAAATACTCTGTCTCCATCTCTTACTACTTTCCTCCTCACTCACACAGCTCCTATCACACTGGTTGCTTTGTTTTTCCTTGAACACAGCAGCCACACCCCAACCATTTCTTGTTCCTGGAATACTTTCTATCCTGATATTCACCTGGCTAACTTCCCTGTCTCCTTCGAGTCTTAGTTCAAATGATACCTTCTCAATTATGTCTACTTTGACCACTTTATATTGCAACCCCCTCTCCTGATCTCTGTACTCCTCATCCCCCTGCTCCTACTTTGTCATTCTTATTACTATTTGCATACTTACTACCTTCTAACATACCATACTGGATATTTTTCATTTGCTCCCTCAGAACCATTCTCCACTCTTCTCTGTGGCCTGGGGTGATGAATTGTATCAACTGCATCCACAGGCTCCCTGGTCCTTGGGGTTTTGGTCATGTGTAATCAACGGGAGGCAACAGCACTAGATCATAGGACAAACGAACAATGAGACTGGGGTATTTATTTCCCCTGATCCTTCCCTGCTATGTCTCCACCACTGGCTGCCTTGCTCTACTGAAATCTATAGCTGCTATCATATGGCCCTTAGAAATTTTGATAATTATGCCTTTCTCTGGTTCCATCAGGCCTGTTGTTGTAACAGCTCCCTGAAATTGTTAGCGCTGAGATTATACACTAGCTCTTGTTGATTTCCCTAAACCTTGACTTTCACCTTTTTAAAATAGTCTACTTATTAAACTTGTTATTAGGTATGTTTTCTGTTTTCTACCTGAGATCCTAACTGAAAAACATACTGAATAATATACTTTCCTCTGGCACTCTTTCTAACATTTGTAGACAGCTAAGTTCTTTGTGCTTTTAGTCAGCTTGAAGTGAAGCATCCCCAGCTCTTTTTCAGTAAGCAGTCTAGAATATTCTGTAGACCCCTCCTTTGGACTTGATAAACGTCTACAAAAAGTATAATGCATAGAATTAAATATATCATTTCAACCCTTGCAGAAATAAAAAAAAAAAAACAACAGGCATCTCCTTTGATCAGATTATTGCATTTATATTAGTGTAAACTAAACACTCCTTAATTGGACATTCTCGTGGTTGTGGTTGTGGTTGTGACAACTCATTTATGAGCCAATGAAGAGAGGCTGTCAGGTTGTACAATACATGCTACACATTCTCAAAGGGCTTGCAATCTAGGGAGGAAGAACCAGGCAAATAAACAGTGCAGGTGATGATGTGTTCTAGCTGGTATGACAGAGGTATGCACATTAACGTTGTTCACAGCCACTTCAAACTGCCGATTCACTGAACAATATTTGTGGCAGTGAAAATGCTGTATTGGGTCAGCTTAGGTTTTAATTCCAATATTATTCAGTTAGATTACTTTTGAAGATCTGATGGCCAGAACTGTATTTCAGTTGTTTCAATGTGCAGTTCTCTGTAAATGAAGTTGACTTATTCAAATATTCATTAACCATTTGTATTTCTTCTTCAGCTAATTTCTTGATAATTTTTTGACTATTTCTCTATTCCTTAGATTGTCTTTTTATTAATTTGTTAGCACTCTTAGTAACTTCTGTAGATTAATCCTTTGGTACGTAGGTTGCAAATATTTTCTTTTTACTATTGGTATATCATTCAATATGCTGTATTTTCATTACTATTCAATTCAAAAGAGGATCTAATTTCTAGTGAAATCTACCTATCATTTATCATCTATGATTTACCTCTTTTACTGGTAGGTTGTTGGAAGTACACTGCTTAATTTCAAAACATTTGTGGATTTACCGGTTATCTTTTTAAAGAATTATATTTATTTCTGGCTTAATTTCACTGCTGTCAGAAAACATACTCTGAATTGTTTTACCCCCTTATTATGTATTGAAATTTGCCTTATGGCTCAGAATATGGTCATTTTTGGTAAATGTGCTATAAACGATCTGAAAAGAATGTGTATTTTAGGTCAAATTTGTTAATTACATTGCTTAGAACTTCCATAGTCTTACCAGTTTTTAAAT
Organism: Paguma larvata; assembly: GCA_030068075.1. Taxonomy (NCBI): domain Eukaryota; kingdom Metazoa; phylum Chordata; class Mammalia; order Carnivora; family Viverridae; genus Paguma; species Paguma larvata. The sequence goes on from CM057823.1 coordinate 74,173,624, forward strand.
TAATATTCTATAAGTTATTAAGATAGATATTTTTAAATCTGTTATGGTTGTAGATTTGTCTGTTATTCCTTCGATTTTTCAATTTTTGCTTTATATATTTTAGTAGTAGCAAATAAATTTAGAATTATTATACTTATGGATTGATACTTTTTGTCATTATGAAATTTTCCACTATATCTCTATAATGTCCCTTATTAAAAATTTACTTTGTTTCATTTTATTATAATTACAGTTATAATAGTGCCTTTTTTTTTTTTTTTTTTTGGTTACTGCTGAGTAGTATATCTCTTTCCATGTGTTTTCTCTCAAGCTTTGCATGTCCTTTTACTTAAGATGTGGCTTTTGTAAGCAGTATGAAATTTGCCTTTGTTTTTATCCAGTCTGACAATCTTGGTTAGTTGCATAACTTATGCTATTTATAGTACATATCTCTTGCCATATGTTTGTGTTTAAATCTCCCTTCTCATTATCCATTTTCTATTTGCTCCACTCGTTCTACATTCACTTCCAATCTCTATTCTTGAATCTTTTGTGATTGGTTTTATTTTTCTCAGTTTTATTCTCTATCTTTTGTTAAACTGTCTTTCCCATTATATTTGTGGTTATTTTAGAAATTACAACATGGATATTGTTAATATTTAATCTAAATTAACTCTCTGACCACTCCTTAGGGTGTAATGTTTTAGAACACTTAAACTCAATTTCACCTCTCCAATGTGTCTTTTGCTCTATAGTGGTAATTTTTTAAATTCTAAAATCTCATATAACATTTTTATATAGTCAATATTCAATTTTTAGAAAATTCATTATCGGGGTCCCGGGGTGGCTCAGTCGGTTAAGTGTTCAACTTCGGCTAAGGTAATGATCTCGTAGTTCACGGGTTCGAGGCCCATGTTGGACTCTGTACTGACCGGTCAGAGCCTGGAGTCTGCTTCAGATTCTCCTTCTCTCTCTCTCTCTCTTCACTCTTTCTCTCTCTCTTTCTCTCTCTCTTCTTCTCCCTGCTCATGCTTATCCTCTCTCTCAAAAATAAATAAATGTTAAAAAATTAAAAAAAATTCATATCTGTGCTTACCAGTGATTTTTCTCTGTATTTATATTACTTAGGTTTCCTGGTACTTCCTGAATTTCTGGTTTGATTTTTTTAAATAACTTTAGGAAAGTTTATGAATTATATCTCATTCTCTCTCTTTTCTTCTGAGACTTCATTATGCATGTGCTATACCTTTGCATTTTTCTCAAATGTCCTTATATTCCTTTCTGGGAATTCTCGTTTTTGTTTATCTTGCTATTTGGGCACATATTTTCTGTGACACACACACACACACACACACACACACACACCCCTGTAAATTTTTCTGATTCAGGTCTAGTGATTTAAATTAGGATGTGGTCTCATTTGGGAGTAAAATGAAATAATTTTATTTTAATAAGAACCTCCAACTCTCTGGTATCAACCACCAGCATCCCTTCCTATGCTGGGAATCCATGTATATTAAGTATGTCAGTATAATGTAATAATTTTCTGTCACCTCCAGTTCTTAAACCACATCATCTGGTTTGATAAGTCTCTGACCAACTAATTTTATACTTTCATTTAGACCTTGTTTTTCTTGCACAGTGTTGATCATGGCTCCATTGGCTTTCAATGTATTGTCACTCCTCCATTTCTTCTCCTGGGCAGTTACTGTCCTGGTGCTGGGCAAGAGTGGGGCTAAGAAAGGCAATGATATCCTTATTTGTCTGCTTGTATCAGGTTTGGTGGGATCTGCTGTTCTAACTTATTGTATATAGACTCAGTGTCTATGGCGAGAGCTTCAAAATGACTCACTGCAGAAAGGCTCACACCTAAGTAACCTGCACAGACATTGATGGTCCTTTGGTAGACTAAACTACATCTTCTGGGTATCTCCCAGTTGTAGTATCTTAACATATTCCTTTAATGCTCAAATCTGTTTTCATGATTATTTTGAAGGTTTGGAACAAAACCAAATAACATTACCACCTTGTCCCTCACCATCTCCTGAATCTATCTGTGTGCCTCAGTCTCCTGGAAACTGGGTATATAAGGAAGCCCTTCTTTTTCCCTTGGCAGTTCCCTGCCAGGTAGCTTTTCATCATTCCTCATTGTTCTTTCCTCTACTTCAGTAGCATAGAAGCAGGTGTATAATAATAGTGCCTAATCGATGGCCAACTAAGAACCAAAAAGCCAATTTCTCCTTCTTGAAGAGAACTCCATTATTTACAACCAGTTCTCCAGAATATTTCTCATTTGACTTTGGGGAGATTCCCACAAGGAGGTAAGGAGAAGGAGCAACTTTCCTGTAGTGGCCTTCCCTCCAAGGCACCTTCATTTCTACCAGTGGTGGTGGCGTTTGTGCAGTGAAGTGAGCAATGAGGGGAATTAGAGCTGGTTCTGCAATATCCATCTCTCAGCAGCCCTCAACAGCTTGTAGCTTTCTAGACTTAAAATGTGGTATGTTAGCTTCTTGTTGTACTCATTTGTGAATCTTAGTTAGCAACTTTGCCCTTTGGCTCCTAGTAGCCCCCCATTATATACAGGAACACTGTATTTTTAGTGACCATGTCACAAGTGTTTATACAGAACTTGAAGACCAATTAAAAGCATGTGTATTATTTATGTAAACTGTGCTTGTCAATCTACATATTTCATACTTTTGTTAGGTAATTGATTAAAAAAACCAAAGGTAATACTATTCATTGAATATTTTTCTTACTTATACCAAATTTAGCATATGGAAAAGTGCATAAAGATTAGCATTTAAATATCATTTCTCCTTTTTCTTTATATATCATTAACATGTTGTCAATTCCTATATTAATGGTTCAGGTACTTGCACAGACTGGTTAGTATCACATATATAATGGAATTGAGGGAAGGACAAAAACAATAACAGTATCATGGTTTTCTTCGATCTGTATCTCTATGTGTATATTCTACATCTAGACTTTTTAACTATTCCTATTTAACATTATATTATGATTTTTACATGTAAACTACCAAGAAGTTAGGGGAGGACTTAGACCTGAGCTATTCAAAATGGTAACCAATTAATTAAATATTTAAAAGTTAAAAATTCAGTGCCTTGAAACTAATCCTGTCACAAGTACTCAAGACCCACAAGTTGCTAATGAGTACCATATTGAGTAGCGAAGATAACAGAACATTTGTATCATCCTAGGACGTTCTATTAGGTATCTCTGATCATGTAGAACTAGCCTAGAGATGATGTAGATCTCCTAGGTAACGCAAAGCAATCTCAAAAAGTTCCATCAAAAACAATCATTGAAAGTACAATTTGGTAAGTGAAGTCTGCATGAGAAGGGCCCAGTGGCTTGCCATAGGTAAGCAAGGTATTGGCATCTGAGGGTATGATAGCAGGCAATAGTCAGATGTCAAGGTAGGGAAATCAGACCAGTCTGGCAAGAGAGAAAATTTAGGGACTAGGTGCCTAGTCCAGACAGCTCTAGCAAGATGAAAGTAGGATAGGTTCTAGTTCTAGATGAGACTAGAAATAAGCAAGATCCTATGTTAAGAATTTGGTTTGGGTGGAGGTAGGGGAAAGGAAGAATCTCAGTACTGGACTGGGAGTGATTTTTAGGCAAAGACTAATGTTTATTTATGAGGATCTAGTCTAGAAACCAATTAGTAGAGTTAGATGATAATCTCAGAATAAATCTGATTTAACAGCAATTAAGCTGCCCCTGATTAAGAATATGATGCAGAACAGAATACTGAGATAGGGTTAAGTGTCCTTTTGTGGGATGGTAGGTGATGAAAGTCTGAGATCAGTAGTTCATTATAGTTAGCTGAGTAGCAGTATTACACATACAGGAAAAGAGGAAAAAGATGAATCCCACAAAGCTTTATCATTCTACTTTCATACCCAAAGTAGGAAGAAATGGGAATGTGCAGTTTATTCCAATTTCTTATCTGATGAGATACTTCTTTGAGATTCAAGTTTTCTTTCCAAGCAGCATGGTTAGGTACTTTCTATAAAGGTTTATACTTATTGAGTCTACTGGTTTATTTTCATGTTTTACTTCTGAACTTTTTTTTTTAAGCTAAGTCTATGTTATTTCTTCAAAAATGCTGAACATCTGGTATGACAATTGAAATCATTCTTTTAAATTCATTATAATTTTAATTTTGATTCTCAGCCATCATATTTTGAAATACCATATTTACTTTAAGTTACCTAATTAATACATTATAGCTATCTTATAAAAAGTTCATTTTAAAGGAAAACAAAATAAAACCCCATATGCTTAGTATTGAGATAGTAGTTATAATAATGCACTATTTAGGGACTTGTAATTTAGCCATCATGATTTCATAACCAATTGTTCCCCAGCCCTCAGGGATTAAGAATATGGTTTCCATGGTAATTCTGGATTCTAAAAATGCTCATCTTTGCCCTAAATGGATAGTAAATAGTTTGAATAGAAAACGACCTGTCTTTTAGCCAGGATTATACTTTAGTGTTGTAAGAAAGAGAAATAGACTACCTATTTAAAAATAGACTAGTTTCAGGGTACCTTAATAAGTTCCAAGTCTGTAAAATCACAACCCCATGATTGCCAGTGTTAACAAAAGCTTGTTCTTTAATTACCTCTATTGCATTCAGCTTCTGTTTCCTTCCCAAACCCAATTATGGCTAATAGCAGGGGTAAGGTGTATTCCTGTTGTTTATGGCAGTTAATTTTAAAGTGCTCTTTTTGATTTTCATTTGTCTTCATGACTTAATGAATCAGGTTCAGATTTTCATTGGACACTTCCAGCTTAGTAATCTTTCCTTCGCCTGTGTATATAAATGGAATTTTTATATAATGTGGATGTCTTTATTATTTTCTTAACCAAAGGCTATTCCCTAAATGATGGAGATCATGCTATTTTTCTAAGTTCCTATTAACAGGTTTTTTTAATGCAGCAATTCCAACTCCTTACACCAAAAGAATATTTTGAAATTTGTAGAACAGAGAGGCGAAACTTTTATTTATCCCTTCCTCCTACAAATTCATTTTGTCCCAGTGTGTTGTACATTGCCTAATCATTCTCTGCAGCTCAAATTCATATGTGGTCCTGTGGAGAGTAGCAGCCTGACTTCTAGAGTTGAATCCAGAATAATTCAGCAGTCTAATTTCTGATTTAATTTTCTGCCGTCCAACTGCGGTGTTAGCCCAGCTCTGAGAATTGAATGTAATTGTGGCACTTTGCCTCACTTGAAAATACTTATGTCGCTGTTCCTCATGCACACCGGAGTCATTGTTTCCATGATAACTAATGAGCTCTGAGCGGAAAGTGGAGAAAAAGACACGTGCAAGATAAACAAGAAAAGAAAAGACAAGAGATTCAAACAGCAGGAAACAGTTCTATTGCTTTGTTGAAAATTAACTTCAGTGTACTGTCTGTAGGTGGTGCATGCTGTTGTGGAGATGGGGAAAGATGAGTAGTTTTTCATCTGTCCCTCTAATGGTCCTTCTTCTCTCTCTCATGTCTTTAAAGTAGTCAATTAAATGTTCAGTGAGACAACAGGCAGACCTCTCATTATTTTGATCAAGTTATTTTCTTTCTGAGGTAGTGTCATTATTCTGATTATGGTCTGTCCCTGAAAAAGACCCTTCCCCTGCATTATCGAGGCAGCCCATTGATAATTTTTTCGCTCAATATTCATCGATATCAGCAACATTGATGCCACTTGGACTTATGCTAGAAATGTAGAATCTCAAGTTCCACCCCAACGCTACCAAATCATAATGTGCATTTGGTTACCACATATGTTGAACATTAATAAGATCTCCAAAGAGTTCATCAGTGACTTAATAAATCTTATGTATCTCTTAGGCACAATTTATCTAGAGACCTACAAAATATATATTAATAGATAAAGTCTATAAAAGCAACTAAGTTTTATAGTGTAAGATCTTTACTTTCTCATTTTCTAATACTTTAAAAAAGAAGACTTTTGAAGGATACAAGTTTGCTTTTTAACCATTCTTAGGCTTCTATTTCTTCCATTTGCTTAGATTTGAGTTTCTTCAAGTAGTTCTAAGGGAACTCATATTTATCTTCCATCCATGCCACACCCATTTTGACCATCTATATTCTGGGCATATAGTTTCCCCAATATATCATCAATATTTAGTCATTCATCACTTCTTTTCTTTGACAATGTAACAAGCAAACTCATAGGGTGGTGCAAAACAAGATATTTCCATTGGGATGAATCCAAGTTTTGATAACATTCAGTCTTTCTGAATGGCAATTTCTTCTCTTGAAAATGATCCACAATACCAGAGATAGCCTCAGGATGGCTATGTGTAGGTTATCCCTTCAGTTTTATTGGTTTCATGTTGCCATTGATAAGAAACTTGCCACACTAGAATTGTTCTTTCCTTCCAATCAATTTCAAAATTAGAAATGAAATCAAAAGTGTTCTATTTTCTTCATGTTTCTTTTCCTTGATGTTTTCTAATCTAAGCTGATGTATATTTTTTAAAAGACAGATGCTCATAAGCATAATGTTTTTTCTTGTCAAGGAGATATGACTCTTGATGTCACAACATGGTAAAAGTGGTCATTAGATGTTATGTTACCAGGAACAGTAGTATTCCATATGACCTTTTACCTGTTCAGAGTAAAACACTACTTTACTAACATATCTTGACATTGATTTTTTAAACAGAGGAATTTTTAGAGTAGTATAATAGTAGTAAGTTGAGGAGTCCAACAGGAATTTTGAAAAGCAATATCTTATCTACGGCCATACCACCCTGAACGTGCCCGATCTCGTCTGAAAAGCAATATCTTATTATTTTTTAATGAAATAAAGATATTTTAATGACTATCAGTAATTTTTGGTCTACATGGCAATAGTGAGTATTAAACATCTTACAGCTTTCTGTTTCTGCTAGTTAAATTTTACACTCATTTGGTCCTGCTTTCCTTCCTTCCTTATTACATCCTTATTTCCTTCCTTCCATCTTTCCATTTTCCTCTTTCTTTCTTCTTTTATTATATTGCTATTGATCCTCTTAGATGACACTCTGATACCAAAAACTTTCATCTTTCGTCTTTAACTTGAGGCAATATAATCATATTACTTGTGGTAATTAAAACATTTATTTGGTAATTCTAAAGTGGACATTGTATACAACTAAAAAAATGCTATGTATGTATGCAGTCATTTTTAAATCCTTGAAACTAGGTTAAAGTTAGATTGTGAAATTAAGGGGTAAAATGATAAAAGTACTTCTTAATATGATTTTGCAGGTACTTCTTCATAGTTTTATTTTCAGTTAATCCAACAGTCAGAGTTTACTTAGTACCTACTAAGTGCCAGGCATTGACAAGACAGTAGTGAATGGCTGAGAATCCATGTCTGACCTTTATGGGATACAATGTGATAAATATCTCAACACAGGGCATGCTTTTCTTTCACTATGCGTCTGTTTTATCCCATTGAAATAAGAAAATCCACAATAATTTTACATGCAACTTGAGTATATGATCATACCATAGCCTTTTAGAATAGGGAGTCTAATGTTTCTTGAGCTATTAGACCTTTTTATTTCGGTATAGACAGAGCTACTCTATGAAAAATGGGAATATTTTCAAGGCATCAGTCAGGGACTCACATTCCCACCACAGCATAATCTACTGGTGCTGAAAGTAAAATAACAGTAAGAGAAACCCTCCATTTAGCTTTATTGTTATGACTTATGTTAGCCATTTACTAGACTGGATGGTTGCCTAGGGCACCCAAACGATAAACTATTTAATCTGTAGGAAAGCATAATTCCTCAAACCAAACCTAGTACTTTGAGGAGAACCATGGAAACTAAAAGGTTTTTATAGGTTGAATTTGTTTATTTGAAAGCTACAAATCAGTCGTTAAGTTCTTTATTCATGGCCACTTGAGGAAATGATTTTGCTCCAAAAATATTAAATTATGAATTAGCTTTCAAAATGTTTGACACCAAACTGATTTGTCTATAAGAAGAATATTGGTTAAATAGTTTTTTTTTAAGATAAAAAATTTTAATGTTTATTTATTTTTGAGGGAGAGAGAGCAAGCAGGGAAGGGGCAGAGAGAGAGAGAGAGAGAGAGAGAGAGAGACAGAGAATCTAAAGCTGAGCTATCAGCACAGAGCACGAGGCGGGGCTTGGACTCACAAATGGTGAGATCATGACCTGAGCCAAAGTCAGACACTTAACTGACTGAGCCACCCAGGTGCCCCTGAATGGAATTCTTAAAGTCATTTTTGGATTGTACTTCTCTGGTCCCTTTTTACAAATCACATTGTTTTGTGCCTGGGCTGATGCAAATAGTCTCTTATCTGATCTCTACCCTTCCAGTATTATTTTCAGCACATAAGAATCAAAGTAGTCTGTTAAATATGTAGATTAAATCATGACATACCAAGAATAAAACTGTATTCTACTCTTTCATTGTATGTATAAGAATTAGTGGCTATTGTGTACAAGGTCAGATGTTACCTAGGCCCTACCTATATTTCCATTCTCATTGCTAGTCTCCTACAATCTCTGTAATTAAGCCACATGGATCTTTAAGTTCCAATTTAGTACATCCCATTACCTATTTCTTTAAAGTTTGTCTACCATACTCTCTCTTTTAAAACTTTCTCTCTAATGTCTTTTTTCAAATTAAACTTTGCTGGTAAATAATCGATTTCATTTCAGTTGTTTAACAGCTTTAGTGAGGTCCGATACCCAATAAACTCATAATGTTTATTTGTTGAAAAGACTCTCTTTCCCAAACTGAATTGCGTCTGAATCTTTGTCAAAAATCAATATGGCCATGTTTGGGTCTACTTCTGTACTCTCTATTCTGTTGTATTAATCTGTTTATATATTTTTATATGAATACCACATTGTATTGATTACTGTAGCTTTTTACTAAGTCTTAAAATTAAGTAGTATAAATGTTCCAATTCTTTTTCAAAACATTTTAGCTCTTCCAGGTACTTGGTATTTCCATATGAATTTTGGAATCTTCTTTCAGTTTTTATAAAGTTATCATGGGAATGAATCCATAGATAAATTTGGGGAGAATTGACATCTTAACAATATTGAGTCTTCTGATCTGTTTCATTTGTTTAAGTTTTCTTTAATTTCTCTCAGAAATGTTTGTAGCTTTCACTGTTCAAGTCCTGCATACCTTTTTTTCTACTTTAAGTTTACATATTTCATATATTATAATGTAGTTCTTAAAATATCAAACTGAAGTTTTATTGCATGCATATAAAAACACAATTGATTTTATAATCAGCAAGCTGGCCTAACTCACTTATTAGTTCTAGTAGTTTTTTGTAGGTTCCATAGAATTTTCTACGTAAATATGTAGTCTGTGAATAAAGATAGTTTTACTGCTTCCTTCCCAAAATAGAGCCCCCCACCTTTTATCTGGCTTTATAGCACTAAGTAGAACAACTGTGTTAAAAAGAAGTTGAGAACGCTTATCCTTGCTTTGTTCACGACCATAGAAAGAAAGGATGCAGTTTATCACCATTAAATAGGTTAGCTGTTGGCTTTTTATGTGTGCCCTTTATCAGGTTGAAAAAGTTCCCCTCTATTCTTACTTTGCTGAAAAGTTTTACCAGGAAAGGATATTAGATTTTGACAAACACTTTTCCTGTATTTATTCAGATGATACGCAGTTATATAATGTGGGAAGTTTAATTGATTGATTTTCAACTGTAAAACTAATCCAGAATCTCTAAAATAAACCCCACTTATTCATGATGTATTAACCTTTTTTGCATATCGTTGAATTCATTTTGCTACAGTTTTGTTAAGAAATTTTGTATGTATGTTCATGAGAAATATTGTTCTGTAATTTTCTTGTAATCTCTTTCCTTTTTCTGTTGGAAGAGTTTTAACTCACATTGTGAATTGGAAAGGATTCCCTCTTATTCAGGATTTTGGAGATATTTCACAGAACTGCTATCATTTCTCCATTAAATATTTTGTAGGAATCAGTACTGAAGCTATTTGGGCCTGGAGTTTTATGTAGGATGGCATTTCTACACAAATTCAATGTCTTCCATAGATGTAAGCTGTCTATTTCTTCTTAAGTGAGCTTTGCTAATTTGTGTCCTTCAAGGAATTTGTCAATTTCATCAAAGTTGTTGAATTTATTGGCATAATATTGTTCATAATAGTCCCCTATTTTAACATCTGTAGATGCCGTAGTGATGTCACTTCCTCATTCCCGATACTGGGCATTTTTTAATCTTCTCTCTCCTTTTGGCTTAAAGTTTTTATCAATTCTACTGATCTCAAAGAATCATCTTTTATTTCATTGTTTTTCTTCATTGATTTTCTGTTTGTGTTTCACTGTTTTCTGCTCAGTCCTGTATTTTTTTCTTTTCATCTCTCATTTTGGGTTTCATTTACTCTTATTTTTCTAGAGTCTTAAGATAGAAACTTGACTTTTTGGTGCAAGAAGCATTTCTTTTTCTAATAAAGGCATTTTGTACTATAAATTTCAAAGTACTATCTTAGTGACATCCCACAAATGTTAATATTTTATGTTTTTATTTTCATTCAGTTCAAATATTTTCTAAATTACTTTTTGACCCAGAAATTACTTGCATGTGTGCTCTACAGTTTCCAGAGATTTGAGGATTTTCCAGAGACCTCTCTGTTACTGATATTTCATTTAATGTAGTCCTAGAACATGTACTATATGACTTGAATCATTTGAAATTTATTAAGACCTTTTTTGACCTAAAATTTAATCTGTTGTGGAAAATATCCTGTGTGCATTTGAAAAAATTATATATTATATTGTTGGTTGCAGTGTTTTATTCAGTGTCAATTCAGTTGTTGATATTTTTATTAAACTCTTTTATATCCTTAATGGTTTTCTGTCTGTGTTCTATCAATTACCTAGAGAGGAGTGTTGAAATTCTATTGTTTCTAAAACTTATCTTTGTTCCTCTGTATATATTGTGTCCTTTTTCATTGGATACTTTAAAGATGATTTCTTTATCACCAGTTTTATACAATTTGATTATATGTTGTTATAGTTTCCTTCATGTTTCTTATGCTTCAGGTTCATTGACCTCCTGGGACCTTGAGTTTACAGTTTTCATTAAATTTAGAAAATTGGTCCTATGTCTTCAAATATTCTCTTCTTTCTCCCTATTCTGCTCTTCTCCTTAGTGAACTGGAGTTTCACCTATATTAGACTGCTTGAAGTTGGTCCCATAGCTAACTGATGTTCTGTATATATTTTCTCATTCTTCTTCTCCTGTTTCATTTTGCATAGTTTCCATAGCTATGTTTTCAATTTTAAATACTGTTCTTATATAATGCATTATCTGACATTAATTCCATCAAGTATATTTTCATTTTAGACCTTGTAGTTTTCATCTCTAGATGTTTGATTCTAGTCTTTATGTTGTCATTCATTTACTACGTTACATGTTTAATCTTTCTTTTAACTTCTTGAGTATATGGAATATGGTTATAAAAAGACTTTTAATGTATTGTCTATTAATTCTATACTCTGTTATTTCTGTGTTTGTTTAGGTAAATTGACTTTTCTCCTCAGTATGGGTTGTACTATTCTGTTTCTTTGCATTTCTGGTAACTTTTATCAGATGCTGCACATTTTGAATTGTATCTTATTGGTGCTTGATATTTTTATTCCTATAAATATTATTGTGGTTTCAATCTTTGTAGAAGCATTTCTTTTTTACAAATCTAGATAAAGTGGTTGATTCTTCCACTACCCACCATATTATTTTTTGTCACATCACTATGTCTTTGCCCTTTGTTACATGAGTAATCATTTGCATGTATTTGTTCATTTCTGTTTTTATTATTTATCTCATATCCTGATAGACAATCAGGTCCATGAAGGAAAGTGCCACTCTGCTCTCTTTTTATTTTTAATACCTTACACAATGTTTACCACATAATAATCGCCAATTAAAATGATTGGTTTTTAGATTTCTGCTATTTTAACATCATGTGTTAACATTTTGTTTTGGAGACTTAACATTCTTGGCAACACTTGAATTTTACTCTAATACATGTAAAATATAAACTTATAATTCTGATTCTATGAAATTATTACTGATTAACCTGACTTTATTTTAAGGACATTTAAAACAGTATATTTTCCCTGAATTTCTTTATGAAATATTCTGCTAAAATGAATGGTTCATGGAAATATATTTGTATGTACATTAGAAGATTGCATAATGTCTTTCATTTGAATTTTTAACATTAAATCTATAACTAAATAGTTAACACGTGGATAAGTGTCAGACCCATTATTTCCTTCAACCACTTCCCAAGATTATTAAAATTACGGTCTTGGTACCATGTAATAAATTCCATGTTTCAGCTTGCAGTAACAATTTCTCAAGTTTTTCCTCATTCCTGTACACTGTACTTTCCAATAAATGACATTTTGCATCTTAAGAATTTTTGTAAAAAACAAATCTATCATTGACACAGATTTCTATTAGTGTTCGAAAGTTTAAGTGTTATTCATATTTGAGCCAGCTAGTTCTTTTGAACAGAGCGTATTAGAAAAGCCTAGAATCATATATTCAATTATTTCATGGGCCAGTTAGTTTGACACAAAGAATCCATTCTGTTTCATTGCACAAGAATGAATTCCTTTTTAAAGACAGCTTTATTATAAATACATCTCAAGGATTATATGAGTCACCAAATAAGAGTGTGAATGGCTCATTCCAAATTTCCCATGACAAATAATAAAAGAAAAATATCATTGAACTATAGTTTTAGTATTTTAAGTCACTAACATGATAATTTTATCCAAAATATTACATGTCAGAGTATAATAATTATCAAATATATTTTTAGTCCTTAGTGATTTCTCTGAAACTTAGATAAAATGATGTCAAAAGTTTTTGGGGGAAAATGCTTACATGCCAACAATCTTGAGGAATAAAAAGGAAATATTCTTTAGTTTGCAACAATGGATCTAAATATCATGCAAGTATAGGGGGAGTATTTTATGTATATATATAATTTTTTTTGGCAGGGTGAATTTTTGCATGCTTTTATTTACAAGGAAATAATATACTTGTTGGAAATTGGAGACCCTTAGACTTATATATTTAAATCACATCTTCTTTATACACTTATCTATTGATGGACACTTGGAATGCTTTCATAATTTGGCTGTTATAAATCTGCAGTAAACAAAGGGGTGCATATATCTTTTCAAATTAATATTTCTGTATTCTTTGGGTAAATAGTGTGATTACTAAATCCTAGGGTAGTCCTATTTTTATTTATTTCATTTTAATTAATTAATTTTTCTTTTTAACTACACGTGGGGCTTGAACTCACAGCCCTGAGATCAAGAGTTGCATGTTCTCCTGAGTAAGCCAGCCAGGAACCTCAGGATAGTTTTATTTTTAATTTTTTGAGGAACCTCCATGCTGTTTTCCACTGTGGCTGCACCAGTTTGCATTCTCACCAGCAGTGCAGGAGGGGTTCCCTTTCTCCACATGCCTGCCAACACCTGTTGTTTCTCGTGTTGTTGATTTTAGCCATTCTGACAGGTGTGAGGTGATATCTCATTGTGGTTTTGATTTGCATTTCCCTGATGATTAGTGATGTTGAGAATCTTTCCATGTGTCCGTTTAGGGGAAAAGCATTTTTTAATCCAGATAAGGAACAGATTATATGACAACCTAAATGATGGGCAGCTGTACTTCTCAGAAGAAATAAAATAAAGGTATTATCCTTTTATTCCCAACTGCCATCCTAGGTAAAACATGTTGATGCTGCCTGAACCATAAACCTTCCTTTAAAAATCTGAATCAAAATCCAACATTTTAGGGTAAATGATCAGAGAAATAGCTGTTAGTCTGTTATGAAAGGGATGCAGAGAGTAACAGTACAGACAAAAATGTTCAACTCAAAAACTTTTTATGTGACTACCCAATGTAAATAACAATTACCATAAGCACTGACAACATATATCAAGACTATTAAATTAGGTCCCTATAAATTATCATTTTGGCCCCAAAGTGAGGCTCTATATTATATCTATCTTTTTTATTAGGATCCTTTTTAACCACCAGATAACCAACCATCTAAAATACCAATTTCACTTCTAATTTTGAGATTAGATACCTGGAGTATTAAATATGTACAAACTAAAAAGTTTGATATATATATTAGAAATAACTATTTGCATTTTCGGTGTCCTCAGTTAGTCTAAGACTCAGACATTTATATAAACACACACGTCTAAACACAGACATATGCATAGCTACGTGAGCTTTTGCAGGAATGTAGATTTACCCTACCCTGACAAGCACTATTTTCTCAGTCACTTATATCTAGTTAATGCTAATTTTTGAGCCAAGAAGAAAACTTCATGGAAGCATAGAAAAGTGCTCTTGAAGGTCTGTTTACTGGTTATATCATTCACAGGGAGGAGCTAGTTTTCAGCAAACTGTCTCTTGATTGTGCTTTAAGGTTAAAGGTAAGAGACGGACATTGTGAATGTGATCTAATTGCAGTGTGTACAATTAGTGTGTCACATTAGTACGTGGTACTTTTAAAGGGTATTTCCAACCTGAAAGGGAGTGGATATTAAGGGGAAAGGTGGTCTTTTGATAAACAGTAGTTCTTAATTTTAATGTAGTCAAATTCACCTATCTTTCTTCTTTACGTTGTATTATTTCTGAAGATTAGTACATTTTCTGAACTATGTTACATTAACTTTTTCCCTTTTTCTTCAAGACAATACAATATGTTAGGCTCATATTTGTTATCAATTTAACTAATATGCCTTGTCAATTTGCCATGGACCACTAAAAACAATCTGTTTATTATTTCTGCCAATACTTTTAATCTTAGGGCCTGCTAATCTGTTTTTCTTTAGTTTCCATATAATTTTTTCTTTAGAAAATCTTCTTTAAAGTCCCATTAAAATAGAAAGATAGCAGGTCTCTAATTTACTTTATCCCTTAAGCTTGTTATCCTATAAAAGAAATTAAATAAAGTACAGTGGATTGCATACACACTTATAAATTATGTAATAAGCTTATCTTTATTCAAGCAATTAATCTTGCTCTTTTGGAAAAACCCAAGGGGAAATAACCCAAGTTGTCTTATATTTGCAAGAAATAACATGCACAAAACACTGGAATTTGGCTGCTTACCCTATCTCAAATGTCAGAAAAATATCATCTAAACATAATAGAACTTTTCTTTTAAATACAACTATTAGAATAAACTGACTGATAAATATTTACCTCTATAACTAGAAAATAGCTTAAGATGATATACTTCTATATTCATGTAGAAAATCGCATAATATGATACACATCTATATTATAGAAAACGTGTGCTATTTATATATTTTAAAAAAAGTATTCCATGAGAGTTTCTTTCCAAATGGCTTTAATTCATTTGGAGAATGGGGAAAGACAGTTAACTATATACATGTGCGGTCTTTACCCCTTTCATTGGTAACCAAACCTCTAAATCGTGAGAGACAGCAATGTGTCTGGATAAAATACTATATATGCTACTCGTTGGAAGTTTAGCTTTATCAAAGATTATTCTGTATTGTTGCTTTTGGTTCTTTTAAAGAATATTTTAAGAAATTTAAATACTTAAAAGTATTTCCTAGTTTATCAAAGCCCTCTGTTGACATCCTATCAATAAAATAACAAAATAAAGCTTCCTTTTACTTCTCACAAACATCTCCCAATCTTAAACATATATCTAATGATTTCTTACTGTATTTTCAAGGTTTCTAACATACTTATTTTTTCTATAAGTCCTACAGTTGTTCGGCTTTGTGGTTCTATATATTTAAATGAGTTCATTACTTACCAGTTTCCTTTCTTCCTTTTTCTCTTCCTTCCTTCTTCCCTTCCTTAATGTTTTACCATAAGCTTCTCCATTCTTTAGTTCATTATTTTGATTCAATTTTATTTGGTTCTATATAAACAAAATGTGGTGTTTTATCGCTCTGTTTTGTTTTATTCCAGGAAGAGGTTGTGGGGGCTGTATTTCCTGAAAGTGATTTTTGTACCTTTATAAAGTTGGCTTTATAGAAAACTCTTAGGTTACACCTTCTCTCAGAACTTTTAAGTTTTTTTCTTTCTTTGTTGACTTCTGTTTTGGAAGAACTGAAGTCCTCTGTTACCACCTGTTGGAAGTGATTTGGGTTCCCAAAGGCTACTTTGTATATCCTTAAGTTCATTAGGATTGCTATGGTCTTTTTGATGTGTGAGCTTGACTAAACTACAGTTCCCACTTATTCAATCAAACACTAATCTAGATGTTGCTCCAAGGACATTTTATAGATATGACAGACATATGTAATTGGTTGACTTTAAGTAAGGGAGATTATCTGGGCAGGCCTGATACAATCAGTTGAAAGGCCTTTAAAACAGAGCTGAGGCTTCCCTGAGGAAGAAATCTCCCTGTGGACAGTGACCTCAGCTATGCCCAAGAATTCCAGGCTGCCCTTCTTCTTTTTTATTTATTTTTTATTTTTTTAATGTTCATTTATGAGAGAGAGAGATAGAGACAGAGCATGAGCAGAGGAGGGGCAGAGAGAGAGAGGGAGACACAGAATCCGAAGCAGGATCCAGGCTCTGAGCTGTCAGCACAGAGCCCGACCTTGGACTCTAACTCACAGACTGTGAGATCATGACCTGAGCTGAAGTCGTGTGCTCAACTGACGGAGCCACTCAGGCGCCCACAGGCTGCCCTTCTTGATAGTCGGCTCTGTGGATTTAGGACTTGTCTACCCAGTTCCCACAAGTGTATAAGCAACACATCTCTTATGTGTTTCTGCTCCCCTAGTTGAATACTGACAAAGATTATCTAAAAATGTGGAATTGGGTAGTCAGTAGAGACTAGATGAATATTGAGGACTCTGATAGTGAAAGTCTGGATTGGCTTGAACAGACAATTAGTGGGATTATGGAGGTTAATAATTCTGCTAATTAGATCATAGAAGGAAGTGAGAAACATGGTAGAGAAAATCTAAATTACCTTAGAGAATACCTAAATCACAGACTACTAGTGGAAATATGGGAGTTAAAGGTACTGCCACTGAGGGCTCAAAAGGAAATGAGGACAACCTTATTGGAAATTAGGGGAAAGGAGATCCTTGTTCCACAGTGACAGAAATCTTCAGTGGAATGATGTCCTATAGTTACAAAGAAACTAGAGTTTGGAAGCTATGACCTTGGACATTCAGCTAGGAGATTTCCAAGCAAAGAGTTGAAAGTACAGTTGGTTACTTTTTGCAGCTTATAATAAAATGCAAGAGGATAAACTGAGAAAAAAGCTGTTAAATAGAAAGGAACCCAAAATAGATGATTTGGGAAATTCTCAACTGATTCAAATTGTGAAAGATGCTAAAACTAAGACTTCACTATCAGAAAAACATGCTGGGAGCATGGAAAAGCTGGGAGGAAAAGCTGGGAGCGTGGCCGGACAACATTTTGCTAATACCTTAGAAAGATAAAAAAAAGAAAATTTAATTATACAAAGGTTCTTTGAAGAGGAAAGAAATGTGTGATTCATAGAAACTCTCAGTTATCTATGCAGAAGTCACAAATGGGGGTGAGATTTCCTAGAAAGGACGTGTGGAGAAGCCTCTTGTCTAATGGAGTGAATCTCTGTAACATACCTGGGAGAACCACAGGATTCTTGAGAATTTTATACCAGCAGAACCTGGTCAGTTTGCACCAAAAAGGGCAGAAACAGTATGAAAGGAAAGAAGGCTCGTGGACACCCAGAAGTATATAGGCAGGAAACAGACTGATGAAACTACTCTGCTACAAATCCATGCTACCCGTCGCAAAAAAGGAAAAATGATTCAGAGGGCAGAGATGAAAACCACAGAGGATTATTTCCAACCCTTGAAATCCAATGGAGTTTATCCAGCTGGATTTCAAAAACACTTTTTTTTTCTTATTTTCTCTCTTTCAAATGGAAATGTCTTAGCTGTTATTGTGTGCTTGTTTCACTATTGTAATTTGGGAGCAGACAATGTGTTCTTAAGTTTCAGAGGTCCATACACAGAAAGGGATTGTGCCCCAGGATGGACTATGCCCAGAACATCACCCATACCAAATTTAGATGATTTTGATGATGAGATTTGGGGCTTTTGAACTGGTGAGATTTTTAGACTTTGACTTGATGCTATCAATGGTAGAGACTTAAGGGACAGTAGGATGAGGTGAATGTATTTTGCATGTGAGACAGACGTTAACCTTGATTCCTTTGGCTCCACCTCTATGTCATTCTGACGTGTGGAATGGAACTGGTATCTCAGTTACTTTTTCTGCTTCTCCTATGTTCCATCTACACGGATAGGTCTTGTCATTTCCTCAAAAGGTCCCTTGAGAGGTCCTTCAGGACCATGATTCTTCCTTTCAGTCCAAGATTTGAAGAAGTTTGTAACAGCTGTAGATATTCTCTCTCATTTAGGTCTGTATTTCATTGTTTCTGTCAAATACTTTTCAGATTTATTAGAGGTTGTGGGAATTTTAGTGTTTTACTAAGGATGTTAATATATTTATAGTTTTGGTGTATTAAAAAATGTTTCGGGAGGTTATCATGGGATAGGAGAAGAAAAAAAATTGCTTTCACTCTACTACCATATAACCAGGGACATTATTACCTGTAAGTATAAACTGGACATTTGTTAAATAAGTAAATTCTTCCACTTATTAACTAACTTGTACTCAACCTTGTTTCTGAAGGAATTTAGATTCATTTAAAATTTTTGATAATGAATAAACAGACCTCAAATTATAGAATTCTTTACTGATATTAAGAAATCTAAATTAACCTGCCAAATGAACTCCAAAAAGCTAGATAATGACACAGTTTTAAAAGCACTCACTATTTAAAAAATTAGTACATAAGACAATATTTAAAGCATCATTTTTATAGTATTCACTAGGAAAATTCATCTGGAAAAATTCTTAGTTATTTGGGGTTCATATTTTACTGTATGAAACCATATGGTATTATTTTGGCCTCCTATATCTGGAGGGAGTCCTAAGCACATGAGAAGTAAAGTAAATCTTTGGAGATTTTCGATAATATTTTTTGCATGGCAGACTGACATAACTTTTGATTAAAGGTATAGAGCTAAGTTTGTTATATTCTTTTTTTTTTTTAAGTTTAATGTTTATTTATTTTGAGAGAGAGCGCAAGCAGAGGGCAAGGGCAGAGAGAGAGGGAGACACAGAATCCAAAGCTTCAGACTCTGAGCTGTCAGCACAGAGCCTGACAACAGGGCTCAAACTCAGGAGCAGAGCCATGAGATCATGACCTAATCTAAAGACTGACACTCGTGAACTGAGCCACCCCGGTACCCTAAGTTTTTTATATTCAGTTGCCAGTTATTATAATTTTTGGTAAGAGATTGAAATAGTAGGGGACAATAATACTTAAAATATTGAATTGTGTAATTAACCCCAACTTTCTCCACAATTTACTTTTAAATCTGATATTACTAATGAATAGCCTGAAGACTGGTTGGATTTCACCTGACCCCTAAGGATGTGTGTGTGTGTGTGTGTGTGTGTGTGTATATATATATATATATATACACATACATACACACATGGGAAAATGACAAAAAAGATGGCAGTATGTGGCAAGGAAAACAAGAAGATTGGGGAATTCATATTTGATTTAACAATTTAAGGTATCTATATTTATTTAGAGTTTTTATGCTTCCAATCTAGGAGGTAAGTTTTTTTTAAATATTCTTCCAAAGAAAGTGAAAAGACCTATCTTTTGAATTATGTATGGTGAGCTCAATAAAAACTACCATTGTGCTCTTAAGTTTTAAGATTTTTGTGTACTGTTGTGTTCCCTCAAAGTAAAAGCATTCAATTAAAGTGAGAGAAGCATTTGTCTTTAGTCAGAGTAGAGTCACGTTAATGAATTTAATCTGGCCATCCTGAGACTTAGACCTTCAGAGAAAAATGAAGGGCATTTTTTCAAAGTTTGTGTATTTATGTTGAGGAAGACAGGGACAGTGAGAGCAGGGGATGGGCAGAGATGAAGGGAGAATCTCAAGTGGGCTCCATGCTGTCAGCTCGGAGCCCATGTGGGGCCCGAACTGATGAAACTATGAGATCATGACCTGAGCCAAAATCAAGAGTCAGACATTAACTAACTGTGCCACCCCACCACCCAGAAGGACATATTTTTAAAGTGGAATCCTTAATATTAACAAGAACATCCCAGTCATTTATGAGATAATGTTTGCATTACTTCTAGTACATAGACAGCCACACACAAACACACACACATAGGCTTTTTTTTTCTAGTCGTTTTGATTGTGATTTTTTCAAAACTTTTTGAATCATATTCTTTTCTGTTCTATATCTTGGCAAGTTTTTCTTATAACTGTTAATTATAATACGTTTATTTTATAACCTGTAGCCATATTTTATTGTTTAAAATCATAATAGTTTTCAGCTGATCTTGTTGAATTTTATTATTATATAATTATTTCCCCGAAAATAGTAATGTGATACTTTTCATAATTTGCATCTGTCGTTATGATGTGACTTTTTGATATCTTTTTATTTTTTTTTAACATTTATTTATTTTTGAGAGACATAGAGACAGAGTATGAGCAGGGGAAGGGCAGAGAGAGAGGTAGATACAGAATCTGAAGCAGGCTCCACGCTCTGAACCATCAGGACAGAGCCCGACGCGGGGCTCGAACTCACAGACCACGAGATCATGACCTGAGCCGAAGTTGGACGCTTACCCAACTGAGCCACCCAGGCGCCCTTGATATCTTTTTCTTGACTTTTGCATTGACTAGAACTTTTGAGACCTTAGATAATAAAAATAAGGATGGACATTATTATTTCTTCATTAATTTTAATGTTATGTACTATTGCTGCTTTTTTTAAGTTAAGTATTCTCTTCGAAGATTACTAGATGTCTTTTTGAAGAGATTTTTTTTCTTGTTTTATTAAATACCTTTTCAACATCTATTAAAATAATTTACATTTTATTTGATCTATCACATTCCCCAGCTTAAATCTTTGTTTGTCTGTAGGTATTATTATTTAAATATGCTGTTGGATTTTTCGTGTTATTATTTTATTTCAGGTTTTTAGATGTAAAGTTATCTTACTCTTTGTTGTTTAATAACAAAGATACTTTTTTTCAAAGATGCTTTTTTTAAACACAATTTTATCATTGAGCATTTCTTTAGCAATTTATTTTAGGTTTTAACAGACCATTATTTTTGTTTTACATAGGCTTTTAGAAGAAAGCCCCTCATAAGGAATCCTTCTAATTCTACTGGAATTATTAACCAGTTATTTTATTGTTTTATGTAGCTATATAATTTATGTGTAGTAGTATGATCTGTGTTTTTATCTAAATTTCATGAAGACAGAAAAAGGGAAAAGTCTTTTAGCTTTCTTTATCAAATACTTGAAAATGCATTTAATTTGCTTTTAAGTCTAAAGAGTAAAAATAAAATGGAAATAAAATTAAAATGTTAGCATATTTCTTTATGAACACTGTTCCAATTCAGAAGTGAACCTTTTGAAATAACTGTACTTTGATTATTGAATAACCCAATGGCTGTAATTTTATAGTTTTCTATTTAATAGCAGAATTTTTATTACATTTATAAAGATGTATGTCAAAGACACAGTTTTCTAATATTAACCTTTGAATTATGTAGTAAAGAACATTCTGGAAAATTCACAATATGTACCTGTTTCCATGAACTGAGGAGATTTAAAAGTAATAATATTTGCTATATTTTAATAATTTTTAAATTAATATTTGCTATACTTTACAAATTTTTAATTGGTGTATGTCCTCATTATTTACTCTCATTCAAGTGCTAGTGAACATTTTTGCTCTTCTTTAGAGTGAGTAATAGCAGTATTTAACTATAATATGAAAGATCAATAGTCCTTGAATTTATTTTTACAAGTCATATATCCAGTGGCAGATTGTTGAACTGCCTTCAACCATTTTGCCCTTTGGTTTCAAACCTTAACATTTTGGTCTTCCATTAATGATTGTTAAGATCTTCTATTTCTTAAAAGAAATTAAATATAAGAAAGTTTCATTAATTTAAGAATGGGGAGACTTTACATTCATCTCCCTTGTTTAAAATATACATAATTTTTACACTGATAAATTGGTAGCCTTCTTTAAAATTTACTAATAAATAGGGGCGCCTGGATGGCTCAGTCCGTTAAGCAGCTGACTTCGGCTCAGGTCATGATCTCGTAGTTCCTGAGTTTGGGTCCTGTGTTGGGCTCTGTGCTGACAGCTCAGAGCCTGGAGCCTGCTTCAGAATCTTCAGATTCTCCCTCTCTCTTTGTCCCTCCCCTGCTCATACTCTATTTCATTCTCTTTCTCTCTCTCTCTCAAAAATAAATAAACATTAACAAAAATTTAATAAAAAGTAAATTTACTAATGAATAGAAAAAGCTTAGATAAAAATGGCATGACAAAAAAGTGTGATAATCACTTACTTCAAATCAAAGAAAATAGATGCCACATAAGTGCTGTGGCAGTGGCAAGATTCTATTTAGATATTGGTCGTTACAGTGGGTTATAGTTTATTCGACCACGAGTTCAAGCTCATACTCAATAACCCATATCAAAACCGACTATGACTGGTCAGTGGCCCATGAGAGATAAATCAGCATTTTAACGAATACATAATGATCACAATGGAAGAAAACCTCAACTATCATCATTGCTTTTAGCTTATGAACTCTCTTCTTATGAAGGCTTTAAAGAATATTTTTACCTTGGCAATAAATTGGGTTACATAGTAGTGCATTTACTGGGCAAAGGTAAAGTATAGGCTATTTCTATCCATTCTTGAAAATACTTGTTAATAATTGACATCAGTAACAGGTCTGCCATTCTGGTTTAATGACCCAGGGTTGTTAGTCAAGCTTTTTTAGCCCCCTGACTCTCCCTCATACATTTAGGATTGGTCTTGAACTTAATTTAAACACATGCCCTTTTTAAGTATTGACTCTGTGCTGGGATTTATGTTGAGGGCAGGCCCATTAGGAAGAAATTGACACTTTCAAAAATCTTAGGAACTCAAGGGGCCCATTATTCAATGTAAATACTGTTCTTTCATCTAAGATTAGGATGCTCTTGCATGTTTAGTGTTAAAATATCCTTTAATAATAATTTTAGAAAGGGTCAAGTGTGATAAGAGATGGTCTTTCTTTTTATCATTCTAACTGCTAATATAAAGCTGCCAACTGTCAGTCTATGACCAAATTTTAAATTTTTAATATATTTTTTAAAGCATCTGCTCAATTTATTATTTTTAATAGAAATATTTTAAAATTTATGTCATCTAGGAGTGATTTTCCACCAAGTGTCCTATTTACTACCTGTGCTCTATTGTGGTTGGGAAAATAAAAATTAAGCATATGGGGTTAGAATAGCCAATTACTGAAAGTAATAATTATTCCTTATGTTTTTTTTGTATTTCCAGAATTTCCTATCATGAACACAAAATGTGCTTAAAGCCATAAAATAACGTTAAAATAATCACAAAACAGAATATTTGCCAAATACAAATAAACTCAATTAGTAAGACCCCGTTTATAATATTTTTTTAAATCACTGTGTGCAAGTCTGGGAACCCTGCCTTAAATATTCAGATTCAGGCTCTGCAGGAGGGAAGCAAGGAACTGTCAATAATGCAGTGCCCTGTTTGGGAGAAAAAGGGAAGGGGCATTTTAGGGTTCACTGAAAATTCACCATCTACTACAAATATTGAACATAACAAACCTCACTTATCTGAGAGGCAGGGGAAAACTGGAGGAGGCTAAGGGGGTCACTGTGATTTTATGCTCGTTTACATCCTTAGCAAACAAAGAGGGTTTTAATCAGTTGATGAATAGTGGTGTTGATCTAAGAGATCATCAATATCCTCTACAAAATAAATTCTTGTGAGAAGACGAGCGTTGGGAACTGCCTGGAAAGAGCTGTGAGCTGCCTCTGTGAGAGAAATGGTGGCTGACTAGCTGACCATGTCGGGACAGCTGAACAGTTAGAAAAATGGGAAGAAAACTTCAACGGGAGAGGCCGCCAGGTGGCTAGCAACTCTCGAGGCCACTAACAGTCCCACAATACCCACAACCCTGTGTTTAAAACAATTTGGCATCCTCGTTAAAAGGACAAACTTTGAAGTGAGACATTATTAAAAGTAGATGCCAGCTTCACTATTTACTAGCTATGAAGCCCTGAGAATGTTGTGCAACCTCCCTCTGCCTCAGTATCTTAAGATTTGAGGGGCACCTGGGTGGCTCAGGCGGTTGAGCATCGGACTTCGACTCAGGTCATGATCTTATGGATTGCGAGTTGGAATCCCACATTGGGTTTCACGCTGTCAGCACGGAGCCCACTGTGGATCCTTGGCCCCCCTCTCCTTTCCCCTCCCCTACTTGTGCACACGAGTTTTCTTTCTCTCTGAAAAATAAACATTTACAAAAAAAAGATTTGATATGAGTATGATAAGATGAAATTCACAGGCTTGTCATCAAGTTAATAAATGTGTCTCTAAGATTCGGTTAGCTAGTATGTATAACCTGCTTAGCACCCAAGAAATACAATCAGTTATTATTTTATTCATTTAATTAAAAAGCCTTTTATTGACCCATTGTAAATATCAGGCACTCCTAGGTGATGGGCGATACAGTATGAGTAGGTTAGCAAGCAGTCATGGACTTTGCCTGCCTGGAGCTAATAGTCTTGTGAGGGACACAGTTTTTAATAAAATAATAATATAAATAATAGAATTACAAACTTCAGTAAATATAATAGAGGAAAAGTTCAGAGAACAGTAACTCTGGGATCTTATAATGTAGAGGCTTGATCTAGTTTGGTGAGAGAGGAGACTCTGGGGAGAGACATGAGGTGGTGTAGAAGTTACTGAGGTAATGGAGGAAAGGAGAGGGGACATGTCAGGCAGACAAAACATTGTGTGCAAAGTTTCTCTAACAAGAGGAAGCAAGGTGTATTTATGAAACTGAATGAGAGCCAAGGTTGTCAGAGATGGAGGAGGTGGCAGGGGCCAGAATGTGCAGAATCTTTTAGGACTTAGTAAAGGGATGACATTATTTTAAGAGCATCAGGAAACCAATGAATAGGAAAAATGTATAAAAAATATATTTTAAAAATGTTATTGTGTCTGCTGTTTAGAGGTAAAATTGGAAGAGCCAAGAAGACTATTTAGTAAACTCAGGTGTTTGTGTCGATATAGGTGATAGTTTTTTCTAGACTCTACCATTAGATAGATGCTATTTAATGAAACAGGTAACCCTGGCACAGGGTAGGTTTTGGTGCATAGACCTTGAGATGCCTATTTGTTAGCTAAGTGGAGTTCTCCATTAGGCAACTGTACTGGTATGTTGATTTTGCCACATTTTGTTAACTCTAAGATGTATACTTTCATATTTTAATGTTACTGAAATTAAGCTATGTTTTATAATCAATGATATCCCATAGTTAAATTTCTAGTCCTTTGTATTTCTTATTGGTATATAAGTTGATGGGGCCCTCAACATCTGTAATGTCTTAGATCCATCAAAATATTGTTATGCTAATAATTATAATAAGGAAGACCTCCATAACCCCAATTAGTAGCCCACAAGTGACCAAGTAACAAAAACTTCTAATCCATAGCCAATAGAAACCACCAACCCTTAGAGCATCCAAAACAGTGTAGGAGTGACCAGAAAGGACAGAGACTTGAAGACAACTGACCTCTTTTCCACCCACCCACAAATAAGCAAGATGGAGGAAGAGACAGGAAACTGCCATCATTACCTAAATAAGACAGAGGCTATATCAGTATCTGTTAAATGGAGTGCATCATAATAATAGTAATAACTAATGCTTAAATAATACTGGCTACAGATGAGGTGTTCTTCTAAGGACTAGATGTTCTTCTAAAGACTTTATGTACATTAACCCATTAGTCCTCATAACAACATTATCATATGGACAGTTTTACCAATGATACTGAGCTGGAGGGAGGTTAACTAACTTGCTTCAGGTCACGTAGCTCATAAATGGCAGATCCAGATTCATACTCAAGCAGTGCTGCTCCAGGGCCTCTGCTGTCAACCACTGCTCCCTCTAATGAAGATGATCAACTACTTGGTACCTGGGAGAAATAGAGAGTTCTGGAAATTTTGTGTGGGCTTTTGCCACAGAACCAGACTATGACACATATATTGAAGATCCTCAGATTTTTACTACACACGTGGCGTGGAGAGGAAGGAGGAAGGAAGAGCTCTTCCTCCATTCTGAGTTCTGAGAACAGTATTACTCTATCTGTATCCACTATGGCAATATTGACTTAGCAGTGCGTTCAAAGGAAGATGCTCTATAAATGACAAAAATTATCAATATCAGCAACAAAAGTTAAATCCCTAATTTTATCTTGTGTTGTCATATGTAATAAGAAGAGAACATGTTTTATAAGCTATGTTTTCTGAAACTAAAAATGCTTACCTGTAATCAACTTTGATATTATGAAGGAAGGTACAGTCATTCAGAAATCATATCATTTGTGCAACCTGATAGTAAATGGTGACATTAGCAGGACCCTGAGCAAAGCCAGTAAGAAAAAGTAGTAGTTCTACATTTACTACTACAGCCATTTTAGCGTAGGCATTTTATTTTGTCTGATGGAAACATTTGTTTTTATGGAAAATATAGCACTTTATTAAAACCAATAAGCATAAGTCTATCAAGCTATTTTACTAAACATCTTTTTTAAGCTTAAGGAGTTAGAAAGATATAAATGTCAGAGAGGGGAGAAACCTTAAGTGGAGTTCCACATTTTTACACTAAATAACTGCTATTATCCCTAGTCTTTCCTGCTTTCATTTTCTTTATGTTTCGAAGAGAGAAATTCTGATCTATTTTGCTTCCTTATTTTGTGGATGATGGAAAATTTCAGTCTTGTGTTTCATTTACCTATGTGATTTCTCATGATGTAATCCTGCCTCCTTAGACTCCCTTACAACTTCAGGAAGTTCCATCCAGCACGAAGAGCACCCTACTCAACTTCTTTTTTTAAATTTTTTAATGTCTGTTTTTGAGAGAGAGAAAGAGAGAGAGAGTGAGTGAGCATGAATGGGGGAGGGGCAGAGAGGGGCAGAGAGGGACAGAGACACAGAATCCAAAGTGGGCTCCAGGCTCTGAGCTGTCGGCACAGAGCCGGATGCAGGGCTCAAACTCATGAACCATGAGATCATGACCTGAGCCAAAGTTGAACACTTAACAACTAAGCCGTTTAGGCACCCCAGACATCTGGGTGAAATCAGAAGCCATCTAAAACCTGGAAGCATGCTATATGAGAGAGAACTTCCAAATATAAATGAAAGTTAAATGGGGGTGCCTGGGTGGTTCAGTCAGTTGAGCATCTGACTTCAGCTCAGGTCATGATCTCACTGTTTGTGGGTTCTAGCCCCACCTCAGGCTCTGTGCTGCCAGCCTGGATTATGTGTCTCCTTCTCTCTCTACCCTCCCCCACTTTCTTCTCTCTCTCTCTCTCTCTCAAAAATAAATATTAAAAAATAAAATAAATATTTGCATACATATCATTATATTTTCTTAAAGACCATATCCTTTAGATATATGCTGTTCCATATTTAGAGAACTCTATGTTTAGTCAACATTTTTGTCAGATTAATTTGATATCATTGTTTAATAACAATTACAAATATATATGGTATGTTATGTATAATATAAATGCTGGTTACTTTACTTTTTTCCATACCTATTAACAATACTACTTTACACTGATAGTGTTTAAAGATTATATTAGTCAATCCCTTACTCCTTAATTTTTGCTAGGAATTATCTGCAAAGTAAGATTGTTGGTGATGTACCTCTGGCTAAAGAAAACCCAAGGTGTCAATATAACCATTAGCCTTTAAATTATTAAATTGTTTTTAATTTGCATCCCTTAAAAATACATTATTTTCTAAGAATGTCTTAAATTAAAAAAAATTAATATTCTTATTTTTTTACAGAAGACCATGACAGATATTCTCAACTCCTCAAGAAGTACAATGCGATTGAAATGTTATTTACACTCTATCCTCCTCAAGGTGCCCATGTGTGTAAAAATACACGACTTAAGTCAACTTGGCTGAGACCCATCGTAAATGGGGAAGAAGGATATAAATATATAGGTAAGATGCTGAATCTTATTTTTTTATAATATAAAAGAAATGACCCTTTATCTAACTCTTATTTGTCACTTAGATGATGTAGGGTAATATCTAGGCCTTATGGAATATTCATTTTAGTTCTTAAGTATTATTCCTGCAGTTTAAAAAGTGGCTCTATTACACTTTGCTTCCACTAGAATAGCGGACACACACTGTGATTATTCATTCACCTGATGATGGACATTTGTGTTGCTTTCCAAAATGTGATTCTCTACAGAAAGTTACTATGGATGTTCATTCATGCACAGCACTGTGAATAGATCTATCCTAGCATTTCTCTTAACCAAACTCTTTTCCAAAGTAGTTCTGTCGTTTTGGATTCCCCCCAGCAGAGACTTCAGAGCTGCGTTTCCTCCACAGCTACATGAGTACTTGGCATAATTGGTTGTTCTAATTTTAGCCATCCTAATAGAGAGGGATTGCTATTCTGCTGTGGTTTTCATTTTTCCAGGAGATAATGATATTTAGCCTGTTTCACATGTTTGTCATTGGATATCATTGTTGGCCAACCGTCTGTTGAAATTGTTTGACCATTTTTAAATATATCTCTTTTATTTTTGTGTGTTGAAAGTCCTTTAGATATTCAGAATATAAATCCTTTAAGATATATTCTTTGAAAATATTTTCTTCTAGTCTGTGTCTTGCCTTTTCTATCATCTAATAATATGTTTTAAAGAGAAGTTTTTAATTTTGATGAAATCCAGTTTACCACTGTATTCTTTATGTTTTTATTGTGATAGCCAAGAAATATTGGTCAGACTTCTGGTCTAAACGTTTTCTTCTAGAAATTTTATATCTTTGGGTTTTATATTTCAATGTATAATGTGTTTTGAGGTTGTTGTTTTTTTTGTACTTGTCTCAAGGTATAGGTTGAAGTTGTTTGTGTTTTTTTTGTTTGTTTCTTAAATTTAATATGATGATATCCTATTGTGCTAGCAGTATTTGTTGAAAGATTATCCTTCTATTAATTACCTTTGTATTTTGGTAAAACCAAATAGACTAATGAGATATATAAATGGCAAATAAGCTTGTGAAATGATTTCTCTTTAAGTTTTATATAAGATGATCAACATCATTAGTCACTAGGGAAATACAAATAGAAGCCACGATGAGAATCCTCACCTATTAGAAAGACTAGAATGAAATTTGAAAATATGACAGTGCCAAGTCTGGCAAAGCTGTAGAGCAACTGAAACACTCATTTATTGCTGGTAGAAATGTAAAATGATACGAATCAATTTCTGGATATTTTGGTACTTTCTTATAAAGTTACATTATTCTAACCATAACCCAGCCATCTCACTCCTGGGCAATTACCCAAGAGAAACGAAAGTGTTTGTTTATCAAAAACCTATATATAGGTGTATATAGTTGCTTTAGTCATAATTGCCAAAAGCTGGAAACAACATAAATGTTCTTCAACTGGTGAGTCAGTAAACGAAATTTGTTACATCTACACAATGAGCTATTTTTCAGCTATAAAAGGGAATGAACTATTGATATACCCAACAATAGGAATTTCACATGCATCATGTTAAGTGAAAGAAGCCAAATTCATAGGCTATATGTAGATTCTATTTAAATGACACTTTGGAAAAAGCAAACCATAGGACAGAGATCAGTCCAGTGATTTCCAGGACTTACAGCTGGTGGGAGGATTTGATTAAAAAGAGGCAGCATGAGGGAGTTTGTAGGGTGATGGAATTGTACTGTCTCTTGATTGTGATAGTGGTACATGCCTCCAAAAATGAGTCAAATGAACTGTATACTAAAAGAGTGATTTTACCTGTAAATGAAATTTTAGAAATAAATACAAAGTAAAAAGAGAAAAGGATTTATATGAATGACAAACGAGTCCACAAAAGGTGTGCATCATTATTACTCATTAGGGAAATGTAAATTGAGACACAATGCGATACCACTACACACTTACTAGAATGACTAAAATTAAAATGACTGAACACACCCGGTGTTGGCAAGGGTGTGTAGTACCTTTAACATTAATATTCTGCCAGTGCAAATGTAAAATGGTAAAAACACTTTGCAAGATAATTTGATGTTTTCTTAAAAAGTTAAACATAAACCTGTTTTATGACCCAACCATGTTACTCCTAAATATTTATCCAAGATGAAAGGATGTATACATCCATAATAGACCTGTACATGAATATACATAGATCACTTTTTTGGTCAAAGACTTAAAGTAGAAACAATTCAAATACCTATCTACAGGATAAAAGCTAAACAAATTGTGATATATCCATGCAGAATACCACTCAGCAATATAAAAGAACAAACTATTGACAGTATTGATACGTGTAACGACATGGCTGAATCTCAAAAGAATTATACTGAGTAAAAGAAACCAGATCAAAAAAAAAAAAAAAGAGGACAGGAGTATGAGTTCATTTTTATAAAAGTCTAGATAATGAAAACTAAACCTATGACAGAAGCAGATCTGTGTTTACCTGGAATCAGGTTGGGGAGTTGAAGTGAGATGTGATGGGCTACAAAATTTTGGGATGATGGTAATGTTTATTATCTTCATCATGGTGATAGTTCCATGTATGTATACATCTATCAGAATTCATCAAATTGTATACTTTAAAAATGTGCAGTTTTTATTTATACTTCAATGAAGCTATAAAATAAAGTTGAAAACATAAATTTAAAGAACCAAGATAGTGAAAATTGTAATTTGGTAATATTTTTGAGAAATGATTTCTCTTTAAGTTTTAAATTCAGCATTTTAGAACTTATCTATAGAGAGCCACAGATTTAGTACAGTCTCATTGGGCTAGGGTACATAATGGTATATTTAAGTGTCTTGTTCTGATGGAAAATATATGGGAATAAGAGGAGGGAAAAAGAAGGAAAATTAAAAAAGAAAATTGAGGGCTTTGGGCTTATAAGATGAATCAAGACTCTGTTGCAATTTATCTTCTCTTTGCTGTTTTCCACCTGAACATTACCACAGTGTAGCCCATATCATTCCGAAAGATTTGTGTTCATTGTTTATAGCCTATTTGTGAACATTTGGTGCAAATAAAACAAACTTAAAGGAAACATGAAAGAGGCATTGTTTTGTAAGTTAAAGACTCTATCTTCTGAAGTTTTATGCTTATCTTTTCCCTTTTTAGTAAGTGACCAAGGTCTTGCATCTTTTTGAATTACAGTTGTTATTAAATTGATAGACAAAATAATTTTCAGCATTTGCCTTGAGAAAGATTAGTGTATTACAGAAGCACTTTCTGAAACTTTATCTGCTCCACTAGAAACATTTTAGGGAAGATACCTCTGGGAATTTATTATGTGTCTCCACATTAATAATACTCCATGATGTAGGCACTCCTGTTTATTGATTTCACTCTGTAGATTTGGGGAAGTATCATCAACAAGAACTGAGGAGTAGTTAATAGAATTACTGAATGCTCTATAAATGGCATGGGTTGCTAACAAATTATGTAGTATTAGGATCATACATACTCTAAAAATTTTTATTATATCTATGTTTTTTATCCTGTAATTCCCATAATAGTGGTCTGAATGTCACTGGAATGCAGCATAAGTCATAACTTCAAATTGCTTAAATACACAAAATATTTCTTCTTAATCATAATTTTATAATTTTAGATCAATGAAGTAAAAAATAAAGCTTTATATTTTTCTGCAGGAACATATGTTTTGTCAAACTTATTTTCAGAAAATAAGTTTAATAAGCCTTTTGGAAGGCTGGTCTTTTAATCTGTCTTTTGGTATCTTTCCTTATGAGTTGTCTGTCCTTGAGTCCCCCTGGTCTTCTGGTCTGTCGCAGACACACTGAACTCATTTCTCACCTGCATTAGCTTTTGTGACTTTGGTGGATTCTCAACCTGGAAGCTGTAGATTATATTAAGGAACTCCAAGAATTCTAATGGGAATACCTTGAAAGGAGTAGGTTAGCCATTATCTCTCGAGGCAATCATTTAGAGAATACAAATGAATGATTAAATTACTTTTTCAAACCAATGGTGCATTCTTAACTGAATCATATTATTATATTAATGTAAGGTTTCTAATTAGTTCAGATCCTGAGTAATGAGTAGAGACCTCTAGTCCTACTACTTCTTCATATATCATTTCCAGCCCTTCATATAGTACATTTTACTTACCTCTATAACATATGGTTATTTAAGTTATATAATTAATGCTGGAACTGATTTCCTGGCCTAATCACTGTTTTGTTACCCATTATAAAAGTACAAGATATCTCTTTATGCTTTTCAGTTTATTCCACTGCCTTCAGGCAAGACCTGATGTATATTAGCCTAATGAGAATCCCATCTTTAGACTCTGGCAATTAGATAATTGTCCTTGACAGGTCTGATTTTGGATGTTGATCTCTCTCAGAACTTTCTACTCTGCAACATAAGACTTTGTTTTCTTATACATGCTTCATTGCAGTTGTAACTTTTTCACAATCTACAAAATTAACTCTATGCATAGATTAATAAGAATCTTTCTTTTTCTGTGATAGGCCTTTTAAAACATTATTCCTCGGAAGCCTTGTTTCTAATCCTTAATGTCTTTTGGCACTTCTCTCTAAACACTTTCCAAATTTTCTCATTTCTTTTAAGTGATGGAATTCAGAAGAAGATGTGATAATCCAATGTATCTAATTTATTGTGAATATAATCCACCTACCACGTGTTCTGCTTATATCTTTGTACTTGTTTTCAACTTTTTTCTTCTTCCAAGATTTTATTTAAATTCAAGCTAGTTAACATACAGTGTAGTATTGGTTTCAGGAGTAGAACCCAGTGATTCATCACTTACATCTAACACCCAGTGCTCATCACAAGTGCCCTCCTTAATGCCCATCACCCTTTTAACTCTTCCCCTCCCCATCTCCCCTCCAACAACCCTCATTTTGGTCTCTATTGTTAAGAGTCTCATATTTCACTCATATGTGGAATGTAAGAAACAAAACAAATGAATATAGGGAAAAATAAGGTAAAAATAGGCACTTGTTTTAAACTTTTAAAATACACAGCTTGGCATTTGGATTTCTATCCATCATTATTCTTTCATTTTTTGCCATATTTTCTTGTAACTATGAATATATGTGTAATTTATTTTGCCTTCTTAAACTTGCTATCCTGACTTGTCCTGATTACCCTTAACTTATTAAGATATAGACATTTATTACTCTTCTTAAAACTACTTTGAGTTTTGGACCTGTTCTTTGGGGTATTCTGTAAGATTAATTATTAAAAAATGAAAAATTCAAATAAATCATGATTTGAAGGGAGCTTCATATATTTTATATCACTTATATATGGCTAAGTACAGGAAATGGCCTATTATAGTTTGGATAAGTTTAAACATACTATAGTTACTTCAATGTCTTGCTTAGCTTATGGATAACCTACACTTGTTTGAGGAGAATAATATCACTAAAAACTATATTTTATATTCAATTGGACTTGTAAAGTTGTTTTAGTATATACCTGTAGATCTCCCTCTTTACCAACTATAAACTGTCAGCAGCCTCAACTTTCATGTTGACTTTTTTTGTTAAGGGCAAATTATGTGACTGTGTTTTCATGAGGGTAATTTTTGGTGGAACAGTGGTGTTTTATTTTTAGATGATGGTTCAGTTGGTTAAAACTTTCAACATTTAGTATATTCACAGAAATTATCCACAGAAAGAACAAAATGAATGCTGTATTGTATCTGGTGAAAGTTTTTCAACTGTGGTCAAGTTATTACAGATCCTTTAGGATGATGAATGAGGTCTTGCTCATTTAGTGGAATGAATGTGTTCTATGTGAATTCCATTTTTTCTTAGACGTCATTGATCAAATCAGAGATATGGAACCATTCGAGAAAGATATTAAGATGTGGCATTAGATCTATAAACTAAAGGAAATATGAGTTTCATATTTACACTAATCTACCACTCAATACTTCTTAACTTTTTAAAATGAAAATTGTAAGATCAATGTCTTATTATTTTAATTCTGCATCCATTTTTTTCAACATGCATGAACTGTGTGTCAACTATGTTCTTGGCAATAAAGTTTGAAAAATAATTTAAGCCTAGCCCCTACCCTCGAGTGTTCACATTCTAGCAGATCCAAAGCCCTATCAGAGTGTTTTGGCCCAGTCGGTCCTAGTGAGCACTTTTATTGGTCTATGGGTCAATCAAAATGCTACCAAATGAGGATCTCCCAAAAAAAGAAATCTTGGGAAAACCTGCCGAAATGACAAAGGATGAGAGCAACAGTCAATATCTGAAATAAAAACTCCAAGCTCGGTTTGTTGTACAAAACAGTTAACAGTCTTTCTGAGTAAAGCGGACTATTGGTATTATATAGGGTTCGGGGGAAGAGTGGGAGCTAGCCCCGAAGATGGACCCAGTGATCTGTGCCTCCTGGTATTCATGCTTTTGTGGAACTACACATATTGTATCGTAGTTGGTCTTTGTTATCAACAGAATACAAATAAATAAATAAAAAATAAATAAAGTGATGGTGTGTTACTTCTGAGGCTAGTTCACAAAAGATTTTGTGGCCCCTGCCTTCTCTTAGATAAGCTTCTCTGAGGAAAGCTAGCTGTCATGTGATAAAAGTCTTAAGCAGACCTGTTGAGAGGTCTTTGTGCCAACGAACTGAAGGCATCTGCCTACCATCAGTGAGGAACTGGAGTCTGTGTAAGTAATGGAACATGGAAATGGAGCCTCTACACCATCAGTCCTTCAGATGACTGTAACCCCATGAGAGACCCTGGCTGGACCTACCTAGAAAATCCATTCCAGATTCTCAACTCTCAGAAACTATGTGAGACAAATGTTGTCTTAAGCTTCTAATTTAGGGATAATTTGTTATACAACATGCAGGTTCGGGTTAGTGGCTTTTAGCAGTGGAAGTGAAATGATGTAAGATTTAGGGTAGGGGTGCATGGTGGCTCAGTTGGTTCAGTGTCTGACTCTTGATTTCAGCTCAGGTCATGATGTCATGGTTTGTGGGTTTGAATCCCACGTTGGGTTCTTCACTGACAGTGTGGAGCCTGCTTAATATTCTCTCTCTCTCTCTCTCTCTCTCTCTCTGCCCCCTCCCCTTGCTTGTGCTCTGTCTGTCTCTGTCAAAACAAACAAACAAACAAACAAACAAAAGATTTAGGGTATGGTTCCTCAGGAAAGACCGAGTTGCTGATTGACTGGCCTTCAAACATCTGTTGCTGAATAGGGACTTTTGCTTATTAGTTAGATTTCAAACTAGTATCTTTCACCTATTGCTTGGTTTTCAGAAGTATGTTTCCTGAATTGAGCTATCACTGTTTGATAAAACAGGTTTGAAACTTGTTCTGGGCATTACTTGAACCATAACTAAAGAACTGTAATTGATTGGTTAAAGAGATTTCAAAATAAGTTGTAGTACTAACTTATTACCATAGCTGTAGAACCGTTCAGCTTTTCTTAAGAGTATGAGGAAATATTATTCTCAATAAATAAGCATATAAAGAAAAAAAATCAAGATTTCATGCTAATTGAAATAGGAGAAGCAATTAAGTATAATTGTGAGCCTAAGAGAAGGGAATGACTACATCTGGCAGTATGAGAGATGGTTTTATAAAGATGATGGTATATGAGTTGTTCTTATAGCACAGGTTTAAAGTTACTAACTAGAGAAGAGAAGAAGGTGTTATTGGCAAAGGGAAGAGCATGGGAAAGATCCATTCTCTTCAGTTGTTTGTTTAAAGAAGTTCCACCCATCCCCCCTTTTTTAAAGTATCCCGGCACAAAAATCTCAAAAATCAATGAACATTAAAATTTTTTTAAATAAAGTATAATTCTCTATTTAAAAATAAAATAAAAATAAAAAGGTTGTGATCATATATAACATGAAGTTGGGTTCTATGTTCAGATAAGCATAAATGGGATTTTCAGAGTGACATCACCAAGAAGGTAACATAAGTTGTTCTTGACATCACTCACCTTCACAGCAAGAACAACTAACGACTATTTAAGAATAAGACACTACTGAAAGAATTCTAGAACATGAGAGTGAGGCTATAGATAGACTGCATTAGAAGGGTAAGAGAAGCAGGTATATGTTGACCTCATTGCCCATCTCTCAGGCCAGTGCAACACAATGCACACAGGTCTCCCCTGAGCCTGTGATTCCTCCAGTAGGAAAAGAGAACCCAGGAGGGACAACCAGCAGCCCCACTGCAGCATTGTGAGTCACTCTATGGGAATCCTTACTCTGATTTCACACCACAGAGGTTGAAGGTAAATCTGTGGGGCTCAACCACTAGAAACCTAAGACAGAGAAGGAACAGGGGCTTGCAACAACCAACATGTGGATCTTGGCAGACCAAGTTGATACCTTGTATATCAAGTGGTAATTCCAACCAGCAGTATTGCTCATCTGCAGAACCAAACTGGGATCACACTCTGACCAGGAACTCAGCAGGGTGCAGATCTGCCTGATTTGGATCCTCAGATGAGAAATTTTGCCAGCCCTGAAGTTTGATATGCCTATGCCAAGGCAAGGAGCTGAATCATAGCCCCAGCTGCTGTAGAGAGAGTATCTTCCAGCCCCATTTAGCCAGATGGGTTGGCTACAACACCTGAAAGCAGTGTAGTCCAGGGGTTCTTCAGCCAAGAGGCAGGTGAGCAAAGCTGATTACCCCAGCATAAAGCCAGTACTAGGTGTGAAGTGTCCCATGCCATGCACAGTCAAGAGGATTAATTCATAGCCAAGGCTGGGAATAGCCTGGAGGGGCCTCTCCCCCTCCTGCCTAACCAAGGGAGCTGAGATATGGCCTCCCAACTGTGGAGAGTCTCTTCTAGCTCCATCCGACCAGAAAGGTTGGTGACAACTCCTGGCAGCTGTGCTGGCCTAACAACACTTGAGCTGAGAGGTAAGCAGAGCCAATAATTTGCAGATCAAATCCAGTAGACCTGTTTGGTCAGGGAACTTGGGGTGGTGTGGATTGGGTTGAGTTAAGACAACAAAGAACTTTACCAGCTTTGGAGCTGCTTCTCCTGCTGCACCCAGACATAGAATCTACTTTGTAGCCCTGCATATAGCAGAATGTAAGCTTCAGCCTATCTGACCAGGGAAACTAACCAAGCACATAGGAAACTGCATAGCCCATTCAACAACCCTACATATTGCAATAACACTATGTATTAAACAGAGAGCACAGTCTGTGGACTCCCCCATCTTCAGAACAAAACCAATGGCCTCATCTGCAAGGAAATTCAGTACGTATCTAGACTGATTTGGGTTCCTAACCAACAAACAGTACAGTGCCTAAGTCCTGCCTATAGCCTTGCCAGGGAAGTGAAACTAATTTAAAGCCTCATCTACAACTGAATATGCTACCCAATCCTGACCATCTAATAAGCCTGACCAGAGAATCCAGGCAACTGCAGAACTAATCCTACAGGGTTACTTCAGAACCAACCCAGCAGTCCTATTCAACTGTTCTCAGCCAGTGACACAACCTCCATCCCTCTCTTCAGAGTTCCAGCAGTTGCCTCATCCCAAAATAGACCATATTAGCAGACCCCACCTGCCAAAGGACATTACCAACAGGCATCCAGAAACCCAGACTGCACTGACTGATGGAAAACTATCTCTGTTAAAGTAAATCTATAAAGTTTGGAAGAGGTGCCCAGTCACTCAAAAGCACAATTGTCAATGTAAGAAGCCAAAGATCATGAATATCATAAATATGGCACTGCCGAAGGAAACTAATAAAGCTTCATTAACTAATGCTTAAAAAAAAAAGAAATCTATGAAATGTTAGATGAAGAATTCAGAATAGTCCTCTTAAGGGAGTTTAGTGAACTAGAAGAAAACATCGACAAACAATTTAATGAATTTAGGAGAACAATGCATGAACAAAATGAAAAGTTTGACAAGGAAATAACAACAATTAAAACAAAAAACAAAAATTTCAGAGTTGAAAAATATAATGACTGAATTTAAGAAATCAATAGAGGGTTTCAAAAGTAACTCAACCATGGAGAAGAAAGAATACGTGATCTGGAGGCTAGGAAATTACTCAGTCAGAGGGAAAAAAAAGAAAACAAAACATGAAAAAGAGTGAAGAACACCTACAAGAATTAGGGGACACAATGAAAAGAGAAAATAGTCACATTATTGGAATTCCAGAAGGAAAAGAGCAAGATAAAAGTACAGAAGGTATATTTAAGGGACAGGGGATATAACTTCCTAGCACTGCGGAGAGAAATGGGAATCCAGATTCATGAGGTTCAAAGGATGCGAAATAGGTTGAAACTGAATAGGATTATGGTGAGACAAATAATTAAATTTTCATAAGTTAAAGACATAATTAAAAATGGTAAGAGCAAAAAGAGAAAAGAGAATTTACATGCAAGAAGTTATATCCCCTGTCCCTTATAAGAATTTTGGCAGATTTCTCAACTGAGACTTTTTAGACTGAGAGAGAATAGGATGATTCAAAATATTAAAAGAAAAATAACTGTCAATCAAAAATTCTATACTCGATGAAGCAGTCTTTCAAATTCAAAGGAGGAATAAAGACTTTCCCAGATAAGCAAAAGGTGACAGAATTCATTACCACCAACCTGCCTTATAAGAAATGCTAAAGGGAGTTCTTTGATGGAGGCCAAAGAATGATAATTAACATCATAAAAATATTAAAAACAGTAAGGTGAATCTCGTTTGTAATGGTAAAATATAGTCATATTTAGATTCTGCGATATGATAATATTAGTGTCTAATTCAATTAAAACTGCAATTTAAAAGTTAAAAACAAAACAAAAATAGAAAACCTAGAAGAAATGGATAAATTCCTAGAAACACACTTTTCCAAGACTGAATCACAAGAAGTAGAAAATCTGGATAGACTGATGACAAATTAATTAATTAATCAATTAAATCAGTAATGTAAACAAGCTTTTAAAAACAAAAGGACCAGATGGCTCTATAGATGAATTCTACCAAACTTTTAAAGAAAAGTTAGTAACTATCCTCAAATTATTGAAGGGGAAAGAATACTTCCAAACTCATTTTATGAGGCTACCATTACTCTGATAGCCAAATCAGACAAAGACACCACAAAAAGTGAAAGAGAGACAGAGAGAAACAGAGACAGAAACTGACAGAAAAGTTAAAAAGAGAAATAAATAAAAGTGAAAAAAAAATTACAATCCAAAATCCTTTATGAACATAGATGCAAAAATCCTCAATGAAATATTTACGAACCAAATTCAATAGACTAAATGAATCATACACCACAATCAAGTGGTATTTATTCTAAGAAGCAAGAATGGTTCAATTTCCACAGATTAATGTGATACACTACATTAACAAAATATGAAAATTATATTGTCTAAATAACTGCAGAATAAGTATTTTATGAAATTCAAAACCCATGTAAGATAAAAACTATCAAAGTATGTATAAAAGGAATATACTTCAACAAAGTATGACAAAAAGGTCATATGGATAGACTCATAGCTAACATCTACTCAATGGCAAAAAGCTTAAATCTTTTCCTCTAAAATCAGGAATAGTCTTGCCACTTTAATTCAACAGAATATTTGAAGTCCTTGCCAGAGCAAGTAGACAAGAACCAGAAATTAAGGGCATCCAAATTGGAAAGAAGGAAGTAAAACTGTCACTATTTACAGATGACATGATACTATATATAGAAAAATATAAAGGGGCGCCTGGGTGCCTCAGTCAGTTAAGCATCCAACTTTGGCTCAGGTCATGAGCTCACAGTTTATGAGTTCAAGCCCCACGTTAGGTTCTGTGCTGACAGCTCAGAGCATGGAGCCTGCTTCAGATTATGTGTCTTCCTCTCTCTGCCCATCTCCCACTTATGCTTTGTGTCTCTCTGTCTCTCAAAAATGAATTAATGTTAAAAAAAAAAAAAAAGAAAAACATAAAGACTTCACCAAAAAACTATTTGATTAATAAATGACTTCCTTAAAGTCACAGGATACAAAATTAACATATAGAAATTGGTTTCATTTCTATACACTAATAATAAGCTATCAGAAAGAGAAATTAACAAAGCAATCTCATTTATAATTATCAAAAAGAATAAAATACCTAGGGATAAATATGACCCAAGAGGACGAAAGACCTGTACTCTGAAAACTCCAAAATGTTGATGAAAGAAATCAAAATGGAAAGATATTCAATGCTTATGGATTGGAGGAAATAATATTGATAAAATGTTCGTATTAACCCAAGCAAATCTGCAGATTCAATGCAATCCCCATCAAAATACCAGTGCATTTTTTACAGAACTAGAGCAAAGAATCCCAAACTTCTGTATCCTTTCAGCCATCCATGAATAATTATTATTCATCTATGAAATAAAAGGAAATTCTGTTTGTGACAACATAGATGGACCTTGAAGGCATTATGCTAAGTGAAATAAGTCAGACAGATAAAGGAAATACTATATGATGTCACTTATATATGGAATCTAAAACAAAACAAAACAAAAGTCAAAGAGATCAGGCTTGTAGTTACCAGAGACATGGAGTGTGGGGAGGGGGAATTGGAGGAAGGTTGTCAAAATACTCATACTTCCAATTATAAAATAAATGACTAGTAGGAATATAACATACAACATGGTGACATTAATAACACAGCTGTGTGATATATAGAAAAATTGTTAAGAGAGTAAGTAAATCCTAAGAGTTGTCATGACAAGGAGAAAAAGATTTTCTTTTCTTTGTTTCTTTTCTTTTCACTGTATTTACTGTATTTATATGAAAAGCTGGATATTAGCTGAACTTATTATAGTTATCATTTCAAAATATGTATAAATCAAGCCATCATTCTGTATGCCTTAAACTTACACAGTGATGTATATCAATTATTTCTCAACTAAACCAGTAAAAAATAAATGGGATTTTCTTACATAAGGTTACAGGAGAATAATTGAAATTTGTCTAGGATATAGGACATTTCTTTGTTGAGTATACTGTGTCATTTATTGAAGGAAGTATTGTATACCTGGCTCCTACCTAAGTAGTCACTTTACCTCTTCCCAATCAATGTGATATTCAATACCGCATCCTCAGAGTTCCAAAATATTTCCTAAGAGAGGTTTTACACTTGGCAAGATCCTCTGTGCTAAAAATAAATATATGTATGTATGTGTGTGTATACATGTACATACAGATACTCAGATATTGAACTTATGAGATATATATGTATATGATATTTTATAACTGAAAATTATAATTTTAGCTGCTTGACTGAAAGTAAATAGAATTGAACAGCTTAGCAGTTCCTGGTATCTGCTGATTATTAACGATGGTAAAATGACATAGTTAATATAAAATTCATATTTATTCATTTTGTACTCTTTAAATAAGCCTACCGACTAAACATTTTATGTGATTTTCTCCTTTCACCTTCATAATCTTTATGATGGTTGCTATTATTGAACTCATTTGACAGAGGAAACATTTCTTAGAAGGGCTAAAAAACTTGCCTTAGATCATCCAGCTGTTGAGGTCGCCACCAGGATTTCAGCTCAGACATTCTGTACCGAGAGCAAGCACTTACCACTTTACTGTATACTGCAATAAATGTGGTGATTTATTTTGAGTCATCAAGAAAATATTAAATTATGATTATTCTTTCAGAATTCAGGTATATAATAATTTATGTTAAATAAATCATATGTATAGATATATCTATGATAGTAATTACAACATTGTAATTACTGCACATGTTAACACAATGTAAAGTCCCAGGAATAAGGGAATGGTTAAATATATTGTGGTTCATGAAAAAGATGGAGTTCTTATATGACCACCAAAATTATATTACTAAGTATTTACTTACAGGGAAATACAAAAAAAAATGCATTTTTAAAATAGCATGGTGTGTATATTATATTGTTGCACCAATTGAATGTAAGAATATGCAAGTATTAATCGTATATTGTGTTAATCCAATCCAGTGGACTTTATCCTAGTATGGCTGAATTTTCTAATTTTTCTATACTACATGTTTTACTCTACATTTCTTGTTTAATAATAATAAAGAAATTATTAGGGACTTGGAAAATATCATTTTGAACTTCCATATGTAAGCCATGTTCTTTATTTAAAAATCAAAATATTTTATCTATTTTTACATAGTTTTTTACTGATAAGTTTATCTTAATATTATTTTGATTTTGCTGTGTTGAACTATAATGAAAAGTATATTTGTCTTATAAATAATAAGTAATAAATAAAATATAGCATTTCAAAAAGTGGAGAAATGAATGAAACCATTTTCTGATTTTATTTTACAAAACCATTTAAAGTGGTTTTGCATGTAAAACTACATTACAGGTGTGAAAATAGACAACTTATTTGAAATACTCCTTCTTCTGATAGTTCTATAAGCTTTTGAGAACACACTCGATTTAATTACCCTTATTCCCACACTAGCATTCTTAGCACATAGTAGGCATTTATGCATTAACTATTTGTTATAGGAATCCATACATAAAGCATTACTGTACCACTTAAGCTATTTTTCATGTTAAAGGTAAATACTTTTCTTCATCAATATATTAAAATTACTTTTGCTTATTCTCTCTGGATTCCTTCAAAGTTTACTGTACTATGATATGGCTATATGTAGCACAGTTCTTTAATGTTTAAAATTTTTATTAATAAATAAAATATAATTTAGCCATAATGGAGGCAAAAATCCAAAGTAATGAGAGCATATTCAGTGACTCTACAAATCTTTATTGAATGCCTTGTGTTCAATACTCTGTGATAGGCAGGAAGAGAATTCAAAAGTAAATAAAACAGCTTTCTTCTTGTGTGTATGATTTAGGCTGGGGAAATGATACCAATGCATAATTAACAACAGGAGAAGATATAAAGTGATGAGAGGTGTAAAACTAGTGCACGCTGCGTTCTCAGTTGCTGCACTAAGCAGTCCTGAGAGGCTGGGCATGGTCAGGGTTTGCATGAGAGAGGAGCATAAGCCCTGATGCAGAGACCTGAGATGTCTTTAGAGAACTGTCGGGATGCCTTTTAAGTTATTTTACGCTCACAGGAAAAGTGTGCCCTCAAGGAAAACATTGATAGTATGCTTAACTAGCCCTTAGAAAATAATTTAAAATACTAAGGAGTAAGCCTTATTTCATTATATAGTGATCAACCACAGTGTCTTATAAATTGATACTCTTATGTATGAACTTAATGTAAGGGTGAATTACAGGTATTTCCAAATTAAAAAAAAAAAGAAAATATTACTAAGAGTTTACTCTCTTTAATATAACTACTTTTTATTACTTTGGCATATTTTCTTCCAGTATTTTGTAAAAACCTCTTGAAACTAGAGTATTTAAGCCCTGGAAGGGACACTACATGTCATTTTGCCAATTCCCTTTATAGTTTTACAGGGAGCCAGTTAGGAGGTATTGAAAAAAAAAAAATCATTTGAATTGAGCAAAGGGCAGAGAGGCTAAGTGGCTTGTTCAGGTCA
Source organism: Paguma larvata (assembly GCA_030068075.1). NCBI lineage: Eukaryota > Metazoa > Chordata > Mammalia > Carnivora > Viverridae > Paguma > Paguma larvata. Next base: position 74,217,453 of record CM057823.1, read on the forward strand.
TGACCTTAATTATAACCATGATGGTGATTCAAGTCCAGAGTCTCATCAGGCCCATCACTATCCATTCTCTACCACCACATACACACGTTCCCCCTGTCATTCTGGCTTTATTGTGAAAAATAATTTTTCTGGGCAAAGTAAGCATTACCACATCTGTCTTTGTACTAGTCTTTATTTTCCTCTCTGTTTCCCTCAAGCTTAAAAACTTGGCTGCTAATTTTGTCCTTTGTATATTTTCTAAAGCAAAAACTGAAAGAAATACCACTCACTCCCCTTTTCACCCCGTCTTCCCACAGTGAGGTGAGGCAAAGGACTGGGGCTGGGGTAGCCTGGCAATGCAAAATCTATTGTTGTGGGTGGACATGTTGGGTTCCAACCTTTTTGAAAGGCTCTGACCAGGCAGTTTGGGCCTGTCACATCTTGTTTTGCATGGCTAATTTTAGCTCAGTTCCTTTCCTTTTCCAACTACACATATTCAATTGTAGAAAATAGTGCTTCATCAGGAAATCTCACATAAAACAGAAACTGATCCTTAATAGATGTAAACTTTGTGTAAGCTGAAAATCATTTAATATCCCTAGGGTATAGTAATGACTTTTCCCCCTAAAGACTGAAGTATAATGAGGTAAGAATGTTTTCACAATACTTAGGAATTTTTATAATTGTCCTCTGTATTGTTTGACTGTCAGTTAAATTAGAGCATTTGATAATTGTAGGGAGCTGATAAGACTTTCTATTAAAGGTATGTCATTATGTTAATCTCAGTTCAAATATAGTTTGCCTGAACCCTGTTTTGATTATATAATATTAGAATAAATTAACCTGTTAAATAAGCTTACCCTGGAACATTTTAAATGCCTTTAATGTTAACATTAGTTTAAACATGGATGTAAATCATGTACTGAAACTATTGTCTTTCTTTCTTAAAGTCTTTAAAATTTGCAGCAGATATCTCTGTAAAAATACAGATATTCAGACTTAAAATCAACTGATGAATACGAACTATTTAGCTTGTAACTATTTGTGTATTGTGGTGAAATATCGATTAATTAAAAAAACGTAGGGGCTCCCAGGTTTCATTTGATTTGCAAACACCTGCACACTGGACTTATTTAATAAATACATTGACATATGCTCATAAAACTACTTATAATTTTATTTTAAAAAATAATTTTTATGGCATGTTGCAAATAATTAGCTCTTTCAACAATTTTAACTGTCTTTATTTGTGTGTGGGAAGGACTCAGTGACCATGAATACCACATATATGTTTTTAAGCATTTACATCACAGTTATATAGTGTCCATTTTTGGTGATATGGCCTGGCCTGCTTTCTTCTTTTCAGAGTAAGTTTGACAGGTGTCTAGGCAAAAAATGAAGTATTCCATCTCACCTTGTTTAAAAGAAAGGTTCAAAACTTCATTTATTCAACACATATTCTGGCGTACATGCTATAGTACTTAGTAGGAACCTGTAGCGATGAGGTTACATAAAAGAATCATAGAACAGGCTGAACACTGAGTGAATTTCTTTTGAGCCAATTTGTAGGTGGACTTATAGGACCTCTGAACTAAAAAATATGCAAAACATGTAATGTTTGACACCATAAAACATTTGTGTTTTTCATGATTATACATCTTAACCTCCACCTGACAGTCTGCCTAATAGGCACTTAGGAGAGATTTTTAAGAGTAAAATTTTAAGGCAGAAAAGGGAAACGTGTGCAAGAGATGGGTGAGAAAGGAATTTTATGGTGGATGCTGGTGCCTGATTATTTGCAAAAACATCACTGTACGTTGTCATATATGTGGGAAGAAGAAGAGAACTATTTCTATCTTTATAAAAACCTGCTTCAATAAATTATAATTATTATGATAGTAGTAAAACAATTCTTCCATACAGTAGAACATACCCAAATGTGTTCTTCCACGTATATTCACTGTTTAAGAATAACATGGTATTTGTATTTTGGTTTCTGGCTTTAAGTTTGATGTTAATCAGAATTCTTCAAAGCAAATCAGTGTCTGTTTAGTGAACTAGAACTGTGCTTCAGACATCGTATTATTAGTAAGCAAATAAAAAAATAATTACACTTTACATGTGTTGATTGTTTCCTTTTGCAAGGCAGTGTTCTAAATGATTTACCTAAATTCATGTGAGGAATATTATTTAATCCTCTTAGAAACCCAGTGGGCCACATGCCATAAGAACCATGAATCATAGAGAGGCATTATTCCTAAATGGCATAGCTAGGAGGTGGTAGAGTTGTGACATGAAACCAGCTCGTGATTTCTGACTTTTCATCCCATGATTTAAAATAATGTAGGATATTAAACATGTAACCTGTAAAAATAGATCATAATAAAAGATTCAAACAATAGTTTAAAAAGAGGGACAACACACATAATTATTTGGATGGAAATCTTTGTATATTGTGAGTAGAGACAGTATTTTTATTGGCAATTATAAGTCTTAGCAATCAATAATATCTTTTTCTGGAGGGGGCAGAATTAGTTCTTATGGGCCAATAACAATGACCAAAGTTACACTTCATTGATTTTTTTGTTATTGTTTTAAGAAGAATGCAATATTTGCTCATAACCAAAATCTACTTAAAATTAGAAAGGATAAAGAGGAAAGTGATTGTTTTACTCAACAAATATTTATTGAATCTTTAAGATCACCTATAAAATAAACCACCAAGAGATAATTATCATATAGTTTTTGCTGTATTTTCATGTTGTGCTTTTTTTGAAAAATATATACTCAGTCTCCCTTTTTCCATGGGGATACATTCCAGGATCCCCAGGGGATGCCTGAAACTGGTGAGAGTACCAAACTATGTATGTACTATGTTTTTTCTATACATATGTACCTGCGATGAAGTTTATGGACACGGTAAGAGATTAACAACAATAATAAAAAAAGAGAATGATCATAACAATATATTGTATTCAAAGCTATGTGAAAGTGGTCTGCTTTTCTTGCTCTTGAAATAACTTATTGTATTGCAGTCACCCTTGTGATGATGTGAAATGATAAATGCGTAACTGATGAGATGAAGTGAGGTGAATGATGTGCGTGTTGTGAGGTAGCATTAAGCTACTACTGACCTTCTGAGGTGTGTCAGAAGGATCAGCTTGCATACTGTGGTCAACTGCAGATAACTGAAATTACACAAAATGAAACTGTAGATCAAGGTCAACTACTATAGTTGTAACGATGGGGTATATACAAATTATACATGCACATAGGAATTTTAAAATCATTTTTAATGTATTCTCATTATGGAAAATTTTAAAAATGCATTCAGAAATAATTATTTAGAAATCATCTTTATTTTTATTTATTTTTATAAATTATATAATGGCTTCTGAGACATTTTACTAACTGCATATGTTAATAAAGTTAAACACATTTGTATATATTTATTTTTAACATACATAAGCCAAGAATATTCACATGTCTGAATGGAAGACAAGCATGAAGAAAGCAATGGAAAGATACCGTTAGCTATGGGACAGTGTAGTAATCTTTCTTGATTGAATAACTGAGTGATTTGGGTCATTCAACATGAGTCTAAAAGATGCAGAAGAGAATCAATCACAATTCTCTACATAGAAAATGGCCAATCTGTTTTTCTATGCTCCTCTGCTTATGTTCAGGGAAAAAATTGGTAATTTAGTAGAGTATCCAACTGTGTAAATAGTTTAGCCATTCAGAGAAGTTCTAGAAGCTAAGAGAACTCATTGCCTTTGCTAGGCTCAAGGATATATAGATAAAAACGCTGACTCATCCTACAAACCTAAATTACTATTGATAAACTACCAAACTCTTAAAGCTTCTATTTCTGCAAACTTCAAAGTACCTTCAATAAAAAACAAAGTAAAAAAGGAAATATGGAATACTTTCTTAGCATCTGGCATCCGAGCATGTGCCATGAAGCTTAGAACAGTCTGGCCTAAAGGGTGAATCACGAGAAAGGAGGCCATAAAGTACATCTGTCTCGTGTAGAACAGAGATGGGATGACTCAACTGTACAAGTTTAAAGTATTAGATTGTGGACATTGGGTCTAATAGGTTTTATATACCAAGCTGTGACACATGCATCAGAAGTATACACTGTGATGTATGATGAATTATCTTTCTAATTTAGTTACATTAGAAGATTGCTAAATTAAATTCCAAGTGGACTTATGCTGACAGAATGGGCAATGACCAGAAATATCTTCAGGTAGGACACGTTCCCGTGAAACCACAGTGCCCAGAATAGGTAGGCAGCCTGTGCTGAGTCCCACTCAGCTGTGTCCTGAGCTGGAACGAGGAGATAACCCGTGTGCGAGGAGAGGAGCACTGAGTTAGGCAGGGAGTCTAGCTCCAAGTTTTAGGGAAAGACCTAAAAGGTCTTAGCGATCATCAGCCTGACAAATCCCATCTAAATTGTGGATTAAAGGATGTGGCCTAAGAAACATACTTCTTAAGACAGGAATGCAGCAAAAACAGGAACACTGCTAAGGAAAAAGATCAGTCCAACAGGAGTGTTGTGACAGTACATAATCCAACAAGACTCTTGATTTGGAGCTCTGAATTGAATAAGGAAAAACCTATAATATACAACTTTTCCATTCCTCAATTTAGTTTTGATTACTCTTTCCATCTGCTAAAGTCTGTCTGAAATAATTTGAAAATGATTTAAGTCCTCATGTACCCTGCAAAAGTCTTCCTGTCCCCGTCATAAAACTTGAATGCACATGAAGCACCTAGGTCAAAATCTTTTCACGCAAAAGTCCACAACAATTCCCCGCTTGTCTTATATGTTCTGAAGATTTCTATTCCAGAGATTTCAGACAGTTATGGAGAGAATCGCCCAGCGAACCTCATTACCCAGCTTCATCAGTCATCAGCATTTATGCAGTGTTTCAGAACCTCCCTTGCGCTCTCTCCACTTCCTTCATTCTTGTTCAAGTTGCATGCTCTCTAATCTGGACCACTTAAAGTCTCTTAATCTTCCTCTTGCCCACCAAACAGTCTGTTTTCCACACAAAGTCAAAATGATCTATAACTGTGTAAATAAGATCATGCTATTCCCTTGACTAAAATTTCTTATGCCTTCTCTTTAAATTAAAAAAAATTCAGGACACTTATCAAACCCTAGGAGGCTTTTCTAATATGTGTCTGGCCTGCCTGTCTCATCTCTATCACACCAGTCATCCCAGGCTTGCTGGCCTCCTTTCTTTTGTTCACTCCATCAAAATCATACCACTTTAAGGCTTTGCACTGTTTCTTCCTCCTATAAACCTTTGCCCCCACATCTTTATAAGCCTAGTTTTTCTTGATAATTAATCTCAGTTCAGATGTCCCCTCTTTAAGGAAGTCTTCGCCACCCTTGCCAATCAAAACTGTCCTGTTCCTTGCCACCAGTATCTCTGTGATATAAGCTGCTTTGTTTTCATCATAGCTTTTATCACTATATAATATTATATTACTTCTCTGTTTACGATGCAACTCTAACCTCCAGAACTATGGCTCCATGACAGCTGGAACCGAGCCCCTGTGTTCACAGCTGTATCCTATACTTCTAAGTGAGTGGTTAGCGCTGGCTGCACATTAGAACCTCCTGGGCAGCACTGAATAATACGAGCCTGGGGTGGGGCCTCCGCTAGACTCCCAGGTGATCCTAATGCAAGGCATTAGTTGAGAAACACTGCCTTAAGAAAACACCTGTCACGTATAAGATACTAAATAACCCTTTATTTAAATGAATGAAGGCTCAGCTCCTACTTCACAGACATCAGGTATCAAAATTTCCAAGATTTTAATTTTGAATACAGCAGTAGAAAATTTATCAGGACTATGTTTCCTCCGAATCATCAGGATCACTTTGGTTCTGCAGTATTTATTGGTACAGAAACCGAGAGACAGAGTGATTGTGTTTCCTGTTTTTTATCCCTGGATGAGGAAATATCTGTCTGGTGCTGGTGCTAACCACCTGTTTATGGGTCAGACCCACTAAATCACCTGATTAGGAGGCTTCTAAACTAACTTTACTAGCAGGCTTTTACCCAGTCCAGCAGTCTTACTGCCCAGCTCTCTGACTCTTGATAGACGAGTTTGTGAGAAGCTACCCTTGCAGAATTTACTACTACCACACCTATGATCTTACACATCCCAGAACGGAATATTCTAGCATCTGCCCCTTTATTGACTCTCTTTGTTCCTGGCTGGGTTGCAATATGTCAATAAATGTAGGACAAACATTACTGTTAAGTTGGGAAATGTAGGAAAGCACTTTCTAAAAAATCAGGAGCCACAGAGCAGAGTAACAGCCATTCAGTGTTCTGGCGAGGACAGACCTCATACTCCTGCTGTTTTCTTTCTGAATACTTGCGGTCGTATGATTTACAGAGAACATTATAAAACCCACAGCTGACCGTGACCTTTCAATATTCCTGAGGCAAGTGATAGGTAGATGATACATAGATAGATAGATACAAAGATAGATAGATAGATAGATAGATAGATAGATAGATAGATAGATAGGCAGATACAGATAAGTACTTTTTTTTTTCGTTTTGCAGACTAGAAGACTGAGGTTAAGGAATTCTGTCAGTTTATGGGTAGTCTTATTTTTATATGTAATTGATGGTCTCATCAGTTACAAAGAATGATGAACAAGAGATGGTGGTTCAGCTTTCTTCACAAACCAATGACTGCAATATAATTTTTCTAGGTAACCTCAAATCTTTAAGTGTTCAAGGCTATCCTTTTCTGCATGCATTTTTAAGTATGATGAAAATGTGGCATGTGGCATTTCCTTTTCCAACATAATTGACACTTTTGGGAGTTGTGTAAAATTAGTTTATTTTCAACCAAATACTATGAAATATTAGTGGAAAATTGAGAATCATAAAATAAAAACATACATACAGTTGAGTCCATGTTATAAAACATATTTTTATTAGATCTGATGCATATAATTTTCTCTATGAATCTATAAAACAGGATTTTCTGGATTTAATAATTCTGATATTTGCAGTTTTTTCACTATGTGACTTATTGCCCTTTAAGAATCCATTACCATTTTTTATCTATTTTATTAAATTTCACGTTTGAAACCTCAGATTGTTATTCTTTAAATGTGAGAGTAGAATTCCTAGATAGGACTATTGATGATAGAAAGACAAGTCTTCAGTTAATATTTTTGGATTGTTGTTTTTTCATTTATAAAGATTAATGACAAATGTTAATTATATAATTGAGACGTATCTACAAAATATAGAAAATTCTCATGGGGACTCTTGAAAGAGAGAAATAAAATGGAAGTATTCAGTTTTTATCGTAAGGAGCATAATGGACAAACTCCAAATGCATTGTTGATTATTTATTTCATGAATGTATGACTCTATGCACTTTCACGGGCTTGTATCTTATTTTCCAACACTACTTTTCTCTTATATTGAGACTAAAATGAAAGTGCCATGATTCAGAGACAGATTCAGACCCCAGTGTTATTATATAACATCGAAAAACTATCATAGTGAAAGCAAATCCCTTACTCCTCCAATAATTTGAGGTATCAGTTTTGAACAAAGTCATCCTTTATGAAGAAGATACAATAGTATCAATTGAGTCCGTTAGTGATACTCAGTATTTATTGGAGCTCCATATCCTCAACTAGTCAGATGCAATGAGAATGCTTTGAATTTAATCATTAATTGTTCCTCCATCTTCCCTTAGGAAAATATTCATTATGAGATAGGACTTGGTAAGATAGATGAGGGATTTTAAATATGAGAAAAATCAAAAGAATTACTTTGTGTGGCATTCATCATCTTCAAAAATGTGCATATTTTAAATCGCTGAGTTTCAGTCAAGACTTTGCATTTATACTAGAACCAGAAATGTTTTTATAACATGCCTAGAGGAAAATTCTTTGTTATGGCTTCACTGAACACTCATTAATTTTGTAACAGAAGAGGGGAGTTGATAGCAATTTTGCACCTATCTGCAGATGTATGAAATGTTTAGTCATTTTAAGGTAAGAAATTCTCACATGTCAACATTTCACTGTATTTAACAAAACTGCTTCATAGTTCTGTAAGGGAACTTAATGTTTAATAATCACAGAAATCAAATTCTCTGTTAATGAAGTTGATTTAAAAATGTAAGCATGCAAATAAATTACATTTTTATTTAAAACTATTTCAAAAACATAGAGAAATACAGAGACTAAAATAATGAGCACTCACCTATTCATTATCCAGATACAACTTTTAAATTTTTGTTTATATACTTCTCTTTATTTTTTCTCTCTATTTTTTTCCTTAACAAGGTCTCGATATAAAGCAAGCAGAAGAAGAGTTCCCTGAGAAACTGTGTGTACATGGTCCTGAGTAGGTCTGGCAGATGGAGAGCTAGAGCCTCAGGGCGGTCCCGGCACTCCCCGCCCCCAGTCACACCCTCTGCTGTGCCACAGTTCAACCCAGGTTCCCCCACCGGCTCTTTGGCCCCATCACGGGTACCACCTGACCTCTTTCAATCCATTCTTCACACTTCTCCTTGAGCTGGTCTCTCAAAAATGCAAAGCTGACGTCACCATTCCCTTGTTTCCAAGTCTCTTTTGAATGTTCATTGCCTAAGTGGGGTGCATAGACAAAAAATGAGTCATTGGGGTGAAAGAAGAAAATTTCAGGACTTCTATTTGACATAATTTCTTATATCTTACTTCTGGCATTTGTACTTTTAATGTGTGCTTTATGATAACATAAGTAAGTTCACCTGTACATAGATAAATATGCATATCTTGAGGGCTTCATGCTAATAGAGGCACCCAGTAAAAGATTTCAGAGACCACACTGGCTTTGAGAACAAAATTCAAGATCCTTCCCGGTCTGGCCCAGACACGTTTCTCTCCACCCCATTGCCTGCTGGTCTCCTATCTTCTTGGTATTCTGAACCTTTTAAATTTCCCTGGTCCTGCCTCAGCACACTGGTTCCGTTGCACAGAAAAGACTTGCTCTCTTGATTGGAAACCCCCTCCATATACAATAACTAAATCCATTGGCACTATGGTATGAAACATTAAGATTTCTACAGTCCCTCCATCCCCTGGTTCCCACAGACCTTTTTCTGACACCTTGAAAACCTCTAGCATAATACATCATAATTTAGATTTATACATATCTTGTGTCCTAAGTTCTACTTTGAGCTACATTAGGGGGGAGCCATTTCTCACTAATCTTTGCATCTATAGTACTTGTACACTGTGGTACATCACAGGTGCTCCATAAATACTTAAGAATAAGTGGATAGAAATGTGGGTCTGTATTACAGTTACTACTACTACTTACAACCAACACTAAAGAAAATCAATATATAGCTTTAAGTGTAGTCAGTGTACATCGACTCCAAGAAGATGATAGAATGCAAATACAAGAGTTAGGTTCCTTTGAGAGGACTCTAGATACCCACAGTTGGATTTTCAATGCTCAAAAAATAAAAGCGTAATTTAAATAATCTAATGAAGAAAGCCTTGCTAGTCTTGTTGTTTTTAAGTCTTGAGGAATTTCTTAGGCCTGGGGTGACCTAGGCCGCCATTTTCTTTTTTGCCATAGAGTCCAAAGACATAACTTTTAGACTATCATATCCACTATGGCCACCATCATTGTATTTCTATTCTAATCCCCAAGACTGGTTGCAGAGTGTGAGGCTGAAGAGTATATATATATTTACGTTCTAAATTTTGTATGTATTAAGATATAGATGTGATGATATTTATTAAGATATATAAATACATATAAAGTTATCTATAAGAGAGTTTAATTATGTATAATAATAAAAATAGGGGACACCTGGGTGGCTCAGTCGGTTGAGCGTCTGACTTCGGCTCAGGTCATGATCTCACACACAGTCTGTGAGTTTGAGCCCCGCGTCGGGCTCTATGCTGACAGCTCGGAGCCTGGAGCCTGCTTCAGATTCTGTGTCTCCCTCTCTCTCTGTCCCTCCCCCACTCATGCTCTGTCTCTCTCTGTCTCAAAAATAATAATAAACATTAAAAAAATAATATAAATAGGTAATTTAGTCAAGACCTTACGTTCTGGAGTAGAACAGTAGAATAATTTGGGCTCAATCTCACCTCTATCACTATTAGTTGTGTGTTTTGGGACAAATTATTGACTTACTTCGACAGAAGTTTTCTTATCCATGAAAGAAAAATTTTGAAAAAAGCATTTATAGATAGAATAATGCAAAATAGTTAAGTAACGTAGTACGGTGCCTGAAAAAAAAAAACTGGTAATTATTGACGACTTTCATTATCGTACTTCCTAGTAAACATAACTACTTTTTTAATTTAATAAAGTGGATTTTTAAAAATTTTAATTCCAATTACTTAACATATAGTGTAATATTAGTAATTTCGTTTCAATTTTAGTTTCACTCTATAGTGATTCAACACTTCATAATCACTGGGTGCTCATCATAACAAGGGCACAGCTTAATCCCATCACCTATTTCACCCATCCACCCTCTCCTGCACTGCTGGCAGGAATGCATACTGGTGCAGCCACTAGAGAAAACAGGTTCCTCAAAAAGTTAAAAATAGAACTACCTTAATAAAATGGATCTTAAAGTGAACTTGACGCATACTAACCAAGTGGAAAACATCCTTACCCATAACTCCTTTCCTTTCCTTTTTCGTCTCTTCTCTGGGTGGAACATTTAATCAATAAATTTTATTTTTCTATCTAGTCAAAACAATATTACTAATCTCAGCCTCTGTTAAGTCTGCAAAATAAATTTCAATCCCCAAATAAAGATTAGTTAATACATACAAATCACCTAAAAGAAGGCTTGACACATAGTGAGCCCTCAAAAAATGTTAGCTACAATTGACTTTTTTACTGACAGATTTTTAACCTATTTTCCATGAACACAATATGTGTAAAAATAAAAAACATATTTTAAACTGTTAAACAATTATGTTTTCTCCAACAGGACTGTAATGAATAGAATCTGTATTTTGTTTTAAAACACAGTAAAATATTAATCATTTAAAAATGACATTTGAAAAGCATATTGTAGGAAAAAAAGCTGCTACAAAAGACTATTGAAAGCAAAATATTGAGGATACATAAATTTAATGGGACATTGCAATAAAAGTGCTACTGTGTGACTGGTTATTTTAATGAGCTTCAATTTCTTTGAAAAGACCGTTATTATAAACAGGATGCCCATATCCATGGTAACGGGAGGCTACCTCTTAGCTTTTCGAAACATACAAAGATAATTAATTAAGTTTTCTTTATTTCTTTTTTCCTCATATATTCTAAAACAACAATAAAAGAGGGTTTTGCCCATTTGTTCACCAGGGTATTCTACACCATTCCAATATAAAAATCTAAATCTAGTGAGGTGAAACCAGTAAAGACCACTAACTATATTGAGGGATTTGGAATAGGTCCTTGGTCTGCAGAGATTACTGGCCAGCTAGTTTCTGAGATCACTTCTTTAAGATAGTCAATTAAAGTCACAAAATTTCATCTTCACCTGAAGATATCACCAGGTAAAGATAGAAGTCTGACTTTTGCTAATTTTAGCCTAAATGTCATTGAAAATAGCTCTTCTTAAGGCAGAGATACCTGAGCAACTTGCCTACTTAAAAAAAAAAAGTGTCACAACCTGAATACTACTGTTAAGCTGAATTCCAGTATATAGTACAAATTTTCCATCACCAACCAATTGTTTATGACAGAATGAAAATATTACATATATAAATTAAATTTTCATATATTATGATATATAATATGGAAATACTCTGTCTGAAAAATATGTCCAAACATATTCTATCTATCATCTAGCTAGCTAGCTATGTATTTGCAGAGCAATTTCTCCATAGGAGGGTAAGCTTATTTTAATAATTTAGGACTGTATTTTATGCCCTATAAATACACCACCATAAGCCGTGAGAGTTAAACTTGTGATTGTGATTTCAAGGACTGCTAGGGTGCAGATATGAGCATTTTGGTGTCTTTTCGCTCTGTGGAGCTGGTCCTCTTGGAGTGTCCAGAAGTGCTGCAGGATCCAGTGTGAACAGGGCCAACCAGCAGGAGAGGTATGGCCCAATGAAAGGCTGTAGCTTCTGCCTATTTGCCTCTGTGTGTTACTGTCCCTGCTACAGAGATGTGTCCTTCTTTTAGAAAAAGGGTGGAGGGTCTTCATAAGCGAGGGAGGAAAGTCCTCTGGAAAGAACAGGAATATTTTCAGGATCCCAGGTCACTGAGCAACACTCAGAGCTGTTCACAAGCCCTTTGACACACTACTCTTTTATTTATACAGAACAGTTACACTCTGTGCCACCACGCAAATTTCTAATTGGCTTCCAAAAGGGATTTGGTGAAGAAACTCTTAAAGAGTTTCCTGCCATCTTTTGTTTTGTTGTTTGTCAGTTTGGCCTTCACAAAGTAGAACAAAAGCAACCCATGGTTTTTACTTAGAGAGATGCCAGAATGATAATTGCTGGACTATTTGCCACATCCTATGACTCAGTGTGCAACCGTAGGCAGTGCCAGAATGTCTGAGTGGAGCCCATTCTGGTGTAGGCCATGAATTTCTGGGCTTTGGGATGACTGGCATGGGTGACAGTCTGACTCCTGCCAGGCCTTTCAGGACTTTAATTCACACACGCCTCTTTGGACCCATCTTAGAGTCATTTGTAATGTCCTCAGAGGCCCCATCTTGACTGACCTTTTGTGAATCTTCTCAGTAAATATTTTCTGATCTGGCTTCTCACTCACTGGATAGTTTCCAAGGGCCTTGAAATTGGCTCAAGGCCTCTGTTGGTATGGGAGCACATCCTTGTGTTCCAGAATGGCATGGAGCAATAGTGTTTCTGTCATCTTCGGGAGGGTGGTGGAAAGTTGTTGATCACTTTACATAACTTTACCTCGTTTGGAAAATAAAAGCAACCCAGGAAGTAATTTTGTCAAAGGTTGTGTTGTGTGCACATATCTGACCAAAGTGTCGAATAGCCAAGATGAACAAGGTGAGGTTTTTCTAGAACAACATAACTTCTAGACCTCCTTGACTCTTATTACATACTTCCTGGTTAGCCCAAAAGCATCAGTTGGGTCACACAGTCTGCTCTTAAATAACAACACTTGCGTTTCTCTACTATGGTATTATCTTACCAAATAAAAAGAAGGGGCGCCTGGATGGCTCAGTCGGTTAAAATGTCCTTCTCTTGATTTCAGCTCAGGTCATGATCTCAGGGCTCATGAGTTCAAGCCCCCTGTTAGGCTTTGCACTGACAGCATGGAGCCTGCTTGGGTTCTCTCTTCCCTTCTCTCTCTACTCCTTCCCTCTTCGTGCTCTCCTTTTCTCTCTCTCTCCCTCTCAAAAATAAACATGCAAAAAATTAAAAAAATAAATCAATAAAATTAAAATCAGTAAAATTAAAATGTAGAAAAAGCCTCAAAGGATACTTTGAGATTTTTATAACCTAATATTCAATGTTATGTATATACATGTACACATGGATAAATACAAACATACTGAGAACAGTAATCAAAGATGTATTTGGACCTTAATGTAACTTTAAGTTTAAGCAAGTTTCTGAACTCTTTTAAGACTCGTCTCCTACTGGGGTGCCTGAGTGGCTCAGTCAGTTGAGCGTCCAGCTCAATTTCAGCTCAGGGCACGATCCCATGGTTGTGGGATTGAGCCTTACATTGGAGCTCCATGCTGACTGTGGAAACTGCTTAAGATGGTCTCCTTCTCTCCCCCTACCCCTCTCTCCCCCTTATATATGCTCTCTCTCTCTAAAAAGAAAAAAGAAAAAAAAGACTCACCTCCAATAAGAGGCATAGTACCAGAGAATTGAGTGACTATTAAAGTCATATTTTAAAATGTTGTTGTTTCTAGTGGAAATTTCTTACAAGATAGGAAACAAATGCATTCAAAGCTAAGAGAAGCAGTTCTTTTGTTCAAGTATGGATGGCATAGCATATCAGTTCAGGAGAGGCTCACTCTTACAGCTTTTAGAATGACATTGCCTCTTATCAGCCTTTATTCTTCATCAATTATTTTGCAGCCATTCTATTTGTCATACTTTACAAACATATAATCATTCGTTGCATACATTCATTATTCATTTTCTTTATTATTCCATATGTCACAATGAGTTGGTCCAATTTTAAATAGAAAAATACCTTCTTTTCCTGGCATTGTTGAGAATTAACTGTTTCATGTGGTCTAATTTTCTAGGCAATTAAAATCCACCATAGAAGCACCGATTTTTAATCATAGTCATTTTAATGGAAAACACTGAAAATTTTACAACTTCCATAATTCTAAGAATTCCCAAACAGAATATACTTTGAACATAATTCAGTTTGTATGTCTGCGATTATTGTGAATCTGATTATGTTAAAGACTCTGCTTCTGCTTAAGGCCATTTATTTTTTTCAGCTTCTTTTTGAATGGATAGAATGAGACTACAAACCTTAATATGGCCTGCAACCCCCTTGCCTCCTTTGGCCGTCTCATGTACATTATGTTCTCTGATGTTCTCTTTGCTCTATCCATATTGGTCTTCTTAAATCTCTTGCTCTTGCCATACTCCCTCTTGCTACAGGCTCTTAGCACATTCTGTTCTCTCTACTTTGGATGCTCTTCCTTTCCTTCTTTACTAGATAATCCTACCCATCCTTCAGATCTCAATTCAAGTTCAAGACTTTCTCAAAGAAGTCTTTCTTACCTAGCTGACTAGTAATATGGGCTCAGCACTACATCCTTACATTTGTTCCTATGCTGAGCTTATACTAAGTATCTCCCTCTCTAGACAATGGGTTCCACAGGGGCAGAAACCATTTCTATTTTGTTTACCATTACATACTTCAGTGCCTGACTCAAGGTAGCATATACATCTTCAGTGGGGTGCTATATTTCCTTCAAGGGGACAAAGTGTGGTTTTTGATGGGTGAAAAAAAATAGATGTTACAGAGATTTGAGACACTCCAAAGGGCCAGAGTACATAAAAAGATAACTGTTATGTTTGTGGTATTACATTTTCATGGCAGGAGTGCAGAATGGCAGTTCAGAAAAAAAAAAAAAAAAAAGATGTCTAAATAGACTCCTTACAGGGTGAAAATGAAAAAAGGATTGAGAATGTAAGTCACTTAAGGTAGGTGATTAGTAAATACACACTGAAAAAATAGATGACTAAAACAAGTTCGTGATCATAAGTAATAATTTCTGCCCTGCACACCATTTTCTCCAGAGTTGTTTCAGGGGTATATTCCGATATGTAGTGACCAATTTTGAGTTTTCTTGAGGCTTTTTCAAATTTAATTTCTACTTGCCCTTTAGCGTCTGGAGGTCACCTATTTCTTATTTTTATCAAATTATTTATCTCCATCTCTTCATCTCTTCTGGGCTAAGAAAAGAAAGGGCAAAGCTAGAGAAATATTTAAAATTAAAACTAAGTGGCTGAAAGATAAGAGCCGAGAAAGTTCCTTTTTGACTAAGTCACTGATCAATAAATGTGACAGGCACTGTATTGGAAACTGTTTGTTGAGTATACAGTGATTTTGTGCAATCTTGCTATCTCTTTGGCTGCTTAGAAGTTTCTTTCCTCTCCACCCCTTTCTTTTCTTATATGGCCTAATGTCCCTTCTCTTCTTGACATGTAGTTCTGCAAGATAGAAACCCCTATGTGAATGATGTGTCATTTTATCCCAAAACATACTTCTTGTCTCAAGATCAAGGGAGATTGTATTTATATATTTGCTGAATTATTGCTTCTTCATAATGGGAAACATTAGCAAAGAATTTGAGTTTGTTAGGTTTTTCAAATTATTCTTCTACATAAAGTATAAATTGATGTCTGTATCTTTCTGTTAAATATATTTCTCTGCTTTTTCTATAGAAGGACAAATTGCTGTCAACTGGTTAATTAGTCTTTTTCCATAAAAATCTGCTATGCAAAGCTCTATATTTGTATACATATTTTCTGTACTATTCTTTATCGTTATCCTTGGAGACTATATTCTTTTATTTCTTTTTTGTTCCCCAAAGACTTTCCCATCTATGGTTGCTAACTGTACTGATTGTGGTTCTATATCTGATTTGATTTTTTTTCCTTTATTTTCACCAGCTGCTAGACTTCATTTATACCCCAAGAAATGAACACTATCTTCTCTATGTGCATTTCTTATAGTTTCTTCCACCTCTATATTCATAAATATGAACTTCTCATAACATCTCCACTCTTTTGTATTTCTGTGTTTTTGGTATGTAAGTATACTCTGAGGTTCTAAGGTTGATATTGTCTAACGCAGCTTAGAAATAAAGGATAAATATCAAATAATCAGAGTCTGGAAAGGTCTTAATAAATCGGTGCTATGATGGTGCCATTTGCAACTACTATACTAATAAGTTTATGTGTTGGTTCGTCAACAGCGGTGTGGCAGCTGGAGTTGCCTCAACATACCCAGTTATAGCTCCATAACCCCAGATAAATCCCTAGTGAATCTGAGCAACGATGCAAGGTGTTTCAAAGGACTAGTGTCTGTTCACTGTTCTTAAGAGGCGAGAGTCCTTGTGGGAAGGGACTATGTCTTCCTCTGTGTCCATCATTGTATCTATTTTGCTTGACAGAATGCCTAACAAATATTAGGCACTTAATAAATGTTTGCTGAATACTTTATGATTAACAGAAATTCTCATCTGGCTGTTTGTCCATACTCAACTCATTTCTCATATCAGCACCATTTATTTCCTAACTAACTCATCTTTAATTCCACTCTGGTGTTGTGAGTATTTAAAAAATGAAAAATTGAAAATGTTTAATTACTTTTCCATAATGTATTATCTGTGACATCAACTACCTAATCAATATTTTACCTCTAATTGAATTTGCACACATAAGGACATTATAAATGATGTCGTATGCACTCAATTTTGTCTTCTGACTGCTGAAAACTCTTTCTTTCTCCTCCATCTGTCCCATTATGCTCCCGATTTGATGATAATGCTACTGTCCGCAATGCCATGCATATTCTTACGTTGTGTAAAAAGACCCATGCAGGAACTGATCACTAATTAGCAATGCATTTCCCATAGTGAAAAACTGGCCTAAAGTTTCAAGAAAAAAATAGAGTTGCTGAAGCTGAAAATTAGTCTGCCAGTTCAGACCCATAGCAAATTGTTATTGCGTTCAAACTTAGGGTCTTTACAATGGATAATTGAAGATTCTCTTAACTAAAACATTGTAAATGGCATAACTATGATGATTCTATTTGGAATTCAGCCCTTGTTTTCAGGGATTTACTGTTTTGAAAAATGTTTGATAAATTTATAGCAGAAGAGAAAATACTTCTGCCAACTACGTAAGTGCTTTGGACATAATTTGTATTCCTGCTGTTACATGCAGAAACTTGTGCCAGAGGAAAAAAAGTAAAAAGAAATTTTGTTTGGAAAGAAACCAGCAGTCTGGAAAGGTAGTTTTGATCTATAAATATCTCTCTTAAGAAGAACTAAACACCAACTAAATTCAGTCTCAGGAAATAAAATGTGTAAGATAATCAAAATATTCCATTCACTTAAAAATGCTTATACTGGATATATTTTTTGATGAATTTTCAAATAAGAATGTCCTCTGAGAATTACGATAAATTATTTCATAATGAAAAATGTAAAAACCAGTACATTTTATGTATCACAAAATACAAGTAACCATGTTGAAATGGAAATAATGCACGGGAGTTGAAAGACCTTGATTAACGTCCTGACTTGGCCATTTACTAGGCATGTGTCATTGAAAAACCTAGCTTTCCTCATTTGTAAAATGGAGAGAACTACTCAAAAGTTAAGAGGTTTACAGAAAACCATGTTTGTGAAAATGCCTTGTAAATTAAGAGATATGACACAAATAGAGGCATAATTACTTTAAGTTATATGACAAGGGATACTCCAAATAGAGAAAGATCCTACTAATAAGTAGCTAAGAAATACATTATAGCCATATAGTTCCACATGTTGATTAAAGTATTGTTAATTTTTAATTTTTATCTATGGTGTCTGGATCCCCATATGGTATTTAAGGAAAAAAGAAGCATTTTTTTTATTGAACTTGAGGAACTACCATTGAGTCTGTGGCTTGCTCCTCTGTAAGCCAAGCTTCTTCTCTCTTGCCTTCATGCATAAAGGAGTCAATAATAGCCAGGATTTAATACTGGATATATATTTAAAGCAACATTTTCAGAACTGAGCATGCAAATGCAAATTTCTGAGATGCACTGATTCTCAGTTGAACAATTCTGACTATAAGCTCCTTTATGTATTTTGTGCCCTTAGACTTCCCTCTCTGCTTCTTCTGCCTTGAAATGCTACAAAGGTGTGGGTAGATCATAAGGAATAACTGCTTTCCTAGAACCTCACAGTAAGAATCTTATTTTTCTGCTAGGGAATATAGAATAGAGCTGTTGAGAGAAGAGGGACCCTCAGATCTGAATTAAGGTTTGTGCCTTAATGACATTCAATAAGTGAGTCCTGAATTTCAAAGATATCTTCCTATTCTTTCTGCACCTGTATACATGTGTCTGTCAGCAGTCATAGCAACAACAAACACAGATGATTATTAAACCTGTATAGTCATGATGAAAAAAATTATCTGTATAGTCATGATGAAAAAAATCACAAATTATGTTCATGCATTGAACTCTCCTTCCATAGAAGTGTTTTAAGTCCATTTCCACATAATCTACTTCAACATTTATAATTTTGTACTAACATATAAAAGTAACCTTTAAATGGTGCTAAGTTTTCATGATGTAATCATTGCAAAAGTTGTCATTTTCATTAGCAGTGCTAAAAAGTAATCATTTAGAAATAGTTTTATCACTCTAAAAGTATCATGCTCTGTTAACTTGTTTTGCAAGCAAAATATTTACTTTTGAAAATATAATGTTTAATACCTGTATTTTAATATATAACCTTTATTGTATCATGGACCTGCAGCATTGCTTCTGTACTACTAAAAATATTTCTGCACGATGTTTGCTAGTAGGTACAGATTATTTATTACATAAATCATGATAAAATCCTAACTACAAGTATCTGGATCAAGATTTTTAAATAAGTGTTCATGGCCAAATTTTGAAGGAATCTTTAAATCTCCTTTTCTAGAATTGTGTGCAAAATTTTGATCTATGTATATAGGAATATTTGTAGGTAACAATTGGGTCTCAAAGTAGTCCCATCACTGACTAAAAACATAAAAAGAGTATTTTAAATAATATATAGGAGTTTTAAAATTATATTCATCCACATATTTGACAAAAACAAGCGTTTCCCTCTGTCTTTCTTGGTTTCATTTGAATACTGTACATTCACAATCTTTTGTTTGCATGCACCTCAAGATATTTATAACATTCTACTTGTATTATTGTTATTATTTTTTTGGTGGGTTACATAATCATATCCTCTCTGCTAGTTGTGAGGTTTATGAGGGTGGGTGTGTCCTATTTATATAAATTTAACACAACCAGAAACACCTAAAGATATCAGCATCTAGTTACTTTTTGTTCATTTATTGAGCCCATGGGCACTATTTAAGAGTTGGTATTAAAAGACAAGCCAGTCAACACTTCTAACATATGTGAAATTGCTAGAGCAAAGTTTATAGCAACAGCTTAGAACAGGGCGTATCGGTTTCTCTCTGTAAACATGGGTGTGTTGGTTTGTCTCTGTGGTCTACCACAAGAATTAATGTGTAGCGCTTCACATGAGAAAATTTGTGGGAAAATCTCATGTTTTTCAAATGATGACTTTTTAAAAATGATTGGATGCTCCTTTCCTTCTTCATCATTTGGTCATGCCTGATTTATCCTTTATTATACTTTTAGACATTTATTAACTTTAATACTCTTCCACTGATGTATCATTTATTTGCCACCCAATGATATGCTAATTTAGTTATGTTTGCTTCAAATGTATCTTAATATACAGAAAGACTGGTAGTATCAGTGTTCTGCATCGTTGTTTTTCTGAATATTCTTTGATACTCTCAACCACAAAGGATAAAAAATGGAATTTAAAATAAAGGCATTATGTTTTTAGAAAAATTCTGTTAATATTTTCATTTTGACTTCTATCACTGTCTGTTAGAAATGCACTTGGCTAAAAAAAGCAGAAACCAGGCAAAAGTAGCTTCCCAAAAATATAAATTTGTCTCTTATAACATGAAATCTGTAGGTAATATAAAGTTAGTTTAGCAGCTGTGTGGTGTCCTAAGGGACTTGGGATTTTTTTTTCTTCTGTTTTTCATTCATCCATCTTTAACTTGTAAGACTTTGCCTTCAAGCTTCTCATCTTAAGGTCTTAGATAGCTCATGTACCATTAGTCAACAGCACTGAGTTCTAGGCAGAAAGATGGCGGAAGGAACAAAACGAACCAACAGAAAACATTACTCCTAGTTTCCCAGTGACACCTTGTCTCTTTATAGAATAAGAGTATGTGAGGAGTGCACACACACTCTCATTGACCATACTAATGTTCCCTGACGTCACTAGCTGCGGCAGAAGCCAGAGAGTTGAGTAGTAAAGGTTTTCAGCCTCTGAAGTTAAAGACAATAAGCAACAAAGGTGTTGCTACTGCTTTTTGATAGCCAGTCCAAAGTCTGCAATCATATTTCATTAGTAAATATCTTGGAGTAGATTTACATATATGTATGTGTGTTTATATGTACCTTTCTTGAAAACAACATAGTGATTTTCTCCACTAATTCCAGGGTTCTACACAAAGTGTAGAATTTCATATATACATATAGTCAATGGCATTGAAATAGAGTTATATGGTGACAGATGGTAGCTACACTTGTGATGAGCATAGCATAATGCATAAACTTGAATCACTATGCTGTATACCTGAAACTAGTGTAACTTTGTGTACCATCAACTATATTCAAATAAAAAATAAATTATATATATGTTATATATAACATATATGCTGATTTTTCAATAAAAAAATTGGAGAGCTAAACCAAAAACTACCTATAATATGTAGATTGTGGGAGAGGTATTTGTGGGACGACTATGGCAATCTAATCATGGACTTGACACTGCATGAGGTTTTGGGGTTTTTTTGGTGAAAAAATTGTATTATTATTATACTGTATCTGTGTCTTTAAAATAATTTGGAAACTTGTGTCTGTGTGCATGTGGGTGTATGAAAGGTAATGAACTACAAGAAAAAACTAATACTTGATGAATCATATTGAACACCTGGTGATGTAGACATTCCTTGCAGTAGTCTTTCAATTTTCATGTTAAAATTATTCATAATTAAAAGTTGTAAAAACTGAAATATAAATATTAGACACGATTGACTTGAATTATATGTTGACCTTTATCTGTTAAAAATACCAAAAATTTAACAAAAATCACCCCAGTTTCTGCCAGTTTGTTACTTGTTTTGTATTTCTGGCATGGTAAGTTTGGCAGTTGTCTAACAGGGAGAATGAACTCAGACCGAGAATTAAGGCTAATTAGGAAAAAGTAAAATGTGAATTTTATTTGTATGGAGAAAGTTGAAGAGTAACGTATTAATGTTTTCAGGGGTGCAAGAAATTCTATAAGATGCAAAATGTCTAGTCGTTTTCCTCTTCTGGGAATAGAGAACAGGTCTTAATACTAATTATAAAAACTTGCCATTTGCATAGCACTTTATTGTTCCCAAAATACTTTTCTGTCTCCCGATAGAAATGGTCGTAGGAAATCGAAGTGAGCTACTTGGAATAATTTAAGATTCACCCTCATTCTTTGCCAAAGAACAGACAACCCCATGACAGGTGGGTTGTACAATTCTCCAGTGGTTAAAGAGAAGCAATATATAACCCCTTGGGAAACCTTTCAGTTTATGCTTTTATATTTCCCATCCTTTGTTATACAAAACAAGCTATGCTTAAATAAAACATTAAGTCTAGGGTACCCATATGTAAACCATTCTCCAAAGAGCAGCACTTAATTAGAACCTGAAGTCTATTAACTCACATACCGGTCTTTTTGCCTGAAAGCTATATTCAGCAAATGATATTTCTATAATAGAAACAGTTATCATTACTGCAAAAGTGAATCTCTACCATTCCTGTAAAGTGGCACTTGATGAGTTTTAAAACACATACAACACTCCTAATACTTTGGATTCCAAGGCAGGTTAGTCCTTTAACTGCTGGCAAAGAAAATAGGATTTTCTTCCTAGTTGCCATGTGTTTCCTAGGGGAACGTGTGATCAAAACAAATGTGAGCTATAGATATGTTTATATGTTTTGCTTTGTGACATCTTTCCCATTTGAATTGGCCTCTTTTAAATTCTTAAATTTCACTGGGGCAGCTTTAGATCGCTATTTGTGGACATGTGCTCTTCCTATTCTCTTAGCTAGTTTTTATTTGGTGGGAATTTCTTTCTAAGATTTTTCTGTGTCACTTAAATTATAGGCCAATAAAGAACAAAATGAGCTTGCCTGGAGACAGTGATACGGACCTCGAGACAGTGTAATTGCAAGTCCTCTGGAAGAGAGATTTGATTTAAGGGCCTTTCTCTGATATAACCTAATGAAAAACTAGGTAAAAATATTCAAATTAGTCCTTTCTCAAGATGGGGAGTTTAGATATACAAAACTATGTAGAATAGATCTTTCAGATTCAATCTTCACAGAGTATAATGTGTTTGCTGAGGAAGCCAGATGCTATGAGCTTCAGGTTAGTTTGCAAGTAATGGGACTGGATTTTGTTGAGTGGGTCTTGGGCATTCAGTCTGCAGAGACTCCCACCTTGGCAGGTACTCTGGAAGCCTGGAACCTGGCTGCAGTGCAAGAGATGCGAAGACATCTGTTTTTTCTAGAAAAGAAAGAGAGACGACCCACCAGAGCTTTTCATAAAATAAGTAGTCAAAACTCCAGAAGAAGAGGTGACTTAACAAACTTAAAGAAGTACATAAATAAAGCTGAGCTCAACAAAGAACCAAAACATTGCTTAGAAACCAATAGTATAATAAACATTAAAAACAAAACAAGAAACTTTGCAAGATAAATCTCTCAAAAGAAAAGGATGAAGTACATAAAAACGCAAAAGTAAAAAATGAAAAATGAGAACAATATGTGAGAAAATTAAAGGATCAATAAAACAGATATTAGAATTTCAAAAAATAAAGATAGAAAAAAATTAAGGGAGAATATTTTGAAAGAAATAGTGGAAGAAAATTTTCCAAACATTTAAGGTAAGAGCAAATTAAATAAGCCCTCAATATACCCATCAAAATAAATACAGTAAGACACCCATCAAGATTATGTTAAATTATCCATAAGCTTACAAAGAGAAAACATAACAAATGTTATGTTATATTAAACATAAAAAGAGGTTATATTAGAACCAATTTGAATAAAAATGGCATTGGGCATGCCAAGAACAATACTATGCGATGGGAGAAATGCATCTGAAATCCAACTTCCTGACTTGGAAACTATTATTCAATATTTTTATACCCACCTGCTTATTATTTTATACACTAATATCTATTTATATTTTGTGTTTTTCTCCAGTTCTTTTTGCTCATCAATTCTTGCATCTCTGACTTTCTTCTGGGAAACTTCTTTTTCCAGGATTATGTCCTTTAGAATGTCCTCACTCTTATTTATCTGAAAGTACCTTTATTTCTATTTTGGTCATGAATGATAATTAAGCTGTATCTTTAATTCTTGGTCGATAGTGATTTTCTGTCAGTAGCTCACCAATATTAATTTTGGTCTCTCACTGCTGCCATGTTTACAGTTGGCTCATTTTTATGTAACTATATTTGCCCTCTCTTCTCTTGGTCTTTGATTTCTTACAGCCTAAGAAGTGTTTAGATATAGATAAATTATTTTTCTTGTTTGGGATTCCAGAATCTTGAATTTCTATATTTTATTATATTCTTAATTCTTTTTTTTTTTAATGTTTTATTTATTTTTGAGAGACATAGAGACAGAGCGTGAGCAGGGGAAGGGCAGAGAGAGAGGGAGACACAGAATCGGAGGCAGGCTCCCGGCTCTGATGAGCCATTAGCACAGAGCCCGATGCGGGGCTCGAACTCACAGACCGCGAGATCATGACCTGAGCCGAAGTCGGCCGCCCAACCGACTGAGCCACCCAGGCGCCCCTATATTCTTAATTCTTACCCACTGTTCTCTAGAACATTTCATCTTTTCCAATATACACTTTCTTTTTAAGCCTCCTTTAGGTTTATACTGGAATTTCTCATTCTTTTCTTCACATTTCCTATCTCTCATGTTTGCTAAGTCTCTCAGTTTCTTCAACTGGGTCACCCATTCTTTTTCAACCATGTCTATTTTGCAACTTAACCAATATGGAAATTTATAATTGCAATTGCTTTATTTCTCATCTCTAGCAATCCACTTAGATCTTTTCCACATCACTTGATATTTTTTTGTTTATTTTTTTATTATTTGTTCATCTTTTCAGTTCAATCTTATTTCTTTAAACTTTAATTAATTTTCATTAGATCTCATATACTTGTAAAATTTGAAATTCTTGGGGGTCAAAGTCTGCAATGTGTTGTTCTGCTTTATCTGGTGACTGCCTATTTCCTGGGGCATTATGTAAATTTTGGATTATGAGTCTATAAATACTTTAGAAAAGGTTTGTCATGGCTTCTTTCCAGGCTACTGAGATACCCTTATCACGGAACAAATATAAATTCATTTCTGAGTTTAGAGTTTCAGGAACCATACAGTTAGCATAAATTATAATCCTAAACCCATGAGAGAAGAACTGTGGTTTTAAATTTTCAATTAAGGCTTTTATTGTTTTGTTTTGTTTTTCTGCCTAATGTCCAGGTTATATCAGACACATTTCTATGTCCTTTCCTTTTCTCTGTGGACATATTTTTGTCTAGTCCATCCTTTCACTGAAGTTGAACTATATATGGAGATAATTTATAGAACATTATATGCAAGTCAAGCCTTGTTGCCTGTTTCCGTGCACAGCTGTGGATATTGGTTACAGATGATAGAAATTAACAAATTAACTACTCTTAAGTAGTTATTGCTTTGTCTTCAGCCTTTCATTCCTATTTATATCTCCCTATAGATATTTGCCCCGTATGCATTTTCATTACTTTAATAGGGGGTCAAAGAATCTCCAGGTTGTACAGGGCCTGAGTTTTCTATCCGCCTTTCCCCTTCTCTGCAGTTTCAGTGTTTTAATATAACATACTTGCAAAGTGTGCTTAGAGTCAATGCATTAGTTATCAGTCATGAACTTCTTTTTTTTTTTTAATTTTTTAAGTTTATTTATTTTGACAGAGAGAAAGAGAATGGGGGAGGGACAGAGAGAGAGAGAGAGAGAATCCCAAGCAGGTTCTGCACCTTCAGCACAGAGCCTGATGTGGGGCTCACACTCACAAACTGCAAGATAATGATTGAACCAAAGTCAGACGTTTAACCTACTGAGCCACCAGGTGCCCCTGAACTTCTTTTAAAGGTGATCCATCCCTCATTTTGTGAATACTTCTTGACAGCATTTAATTTTTGCATGATTTTTGCCATATTAATGTTCAGATTTGATAGCCTTATTCATTTCACTCCATCATCCATCCTTAAAAAAATATATCATGCTGGGATTTTATATTTACAAATCAATTAGATTATTTTTAAAGAATCTATTTTGAAAGAGAGATTGAATTCCACACATTTCCAAATGGAAACTATTACATTAGGGTATAGAAATTTTAGATGTAGAAAAAAACCCCCACTAATTTGCATTAATTGGGAATAAAGTAGTCATCAGGATCAACAGGAAATATTTTCAGAATCATTGCTTTTAAGCTAGCAAAATAAACTATTGGCTAATAGGGTAATCCAAAGAACATTGGTCAATCATCTATAACATATTCACCTACTAACAGAGCCCTAAACTACATTAAGCAAAAACGGACAGAATTGAAGAGAGAAATAGATAATTCAATAATAATAATTGGAGGCTTCAATTCCCCACTTCAGTAACGGATAGAACTAGGCAGGTCAACATGGAAATGGAAAACTTAAGGCTAAGCACCAACTAGACTTTACAAACATCTGTGGAACATAGCACTCAGCGGCAGCAGATTACCCATCCTCCTCCAGGGCAATGAGAACATTCCCCAGGATAGAGAATATGCTAGGCCATAAAACAGAACTCAATAAATTTACAAGTATTAAAATCATACAAGCTATGTTCTTTGACCACAATGTAATTAAATTAGAAATCAACAATGAGAAAAATTGGGAAATTCACAGAATGTGGAAAATAAACAAACCCTCCTAAATAACCAATGTGTCAAGGAGAAATCATAAGTGAAATTTTAGAAAATACTTTAATATGACTGAAAATGAAAACAGCATACTGAAACTTATGGGATGCAACTACAGTGGTGTTTAGAGAGAAGTTTATAGCTACAAATGCCTATATTTAAAAAGAAGAAAGATCTCAAATCAACAATCTACCTTTCCAATAAAGAATAGAAATATATGGAGATAGGATTGTTAGTGGTAACTAAGCTTATTAAGCCTGTACCAATGCGTTAAATTCCCATAGGATTGTGGCAAAGTAAAAAACATAGTCAGGGGTGCCTGTGTGGCTCAGTTGGTTAAGCATCAAAGTCTTGGTTTTGGCTTAGGTCATGAGGTTTTTCATGGGTTCAAGCTCCACATTGGGCTCTGTGCTAACAGTGTGGAGCCTGCCTTAGCTTCATTCTCTTCCTCTCTCTGCTCCTCCTCTGCTTACTTGTTCTCTCTATCTCTTTCAAAATAAATAAATACACTTAAAATTTTTTTTAAATAATCAAAGAATTGGAATACACTTTTCTCCAAAGGAGTATACAGATGGTCAGTAAGCATATGAAAAGATCCTCAGCAATTTTAGTCATTAAAGAAATGAAAATGAAAAGCATAATTAAAATCTACTTCATACCCATTAGGATGACTAAAATAAAAAGAGAGACAATAACAAGTGTTGATGAAGAGATAGAGAAATCATAACACTCATATATTGCTGATGGGGATGTAAAATTATACATCCACTTTGGAAAACAGTCTGATAGTTACTCAAAAGGCTAAACAGGAAATTACCATATGACCCAAAAATTCCACTTTTAGGTATCTATCCAAGATAAGCCCATATAAAAATTCATATACAGATGTTCATAGCAGTATTATTGATGATATCCACCCAAGTGGATATGTTTTATTAATACAATAGAATATTATTCAGCTATAAAAGAGAATGAACTGCTGATACATGGTCCAATATAGATAAACCTTGAAAATTTTATGCTAAGTGAAAGAAACTAATCACAAAATGTGATATACTACATGATTCCATTTGTGTGAAATAGCCAGAACAGGCAAAACTATAGGGACAGACATGGGATTAGTGTTTCCTTAAGACTGGGGAGTAGGGGTAATTGGAAGTGACTGCTATTGGGCAGGAATTTTTCAAGAGTATTGAAAATGTTCTAAAATTTGATTAGGTTGATGACTGCACAGTCTGTGACTATACCAAAAACCACTGAACTGTAAACTATGAATTTATAGTATCTGAAATATCTCAACGAAGCTGTGGAAACATACACACATACACTGACTAGTCCTTGAACCTAGACTAGGCCCTTGTCAATTAAGGGAAGACAATTAAAAATAATCCTACTTTATCTATATCAACTACATTTTAGGGAAAACAAAGAACCTTAGTTGACGAAGGAAAAGTTTTTTTGTTTTTGTTTTTGTTTTACAGAGAAATTCCAAAAAATAAACATGAAAGAATTGATAGAGTTAGAAAATGATCATTTGTAGACCCTTAAAAACTAATGCAGACAAAGATCATCAGAGAAGGAAGGTATTGGTTAAACGTGTGATTAGTAATATTGTAATGGAGGGGTCAGTCTGTCACCACCTGAACCCACATTTATTTTAGTATCCCTAAGAAGAGAATTAGACATTGTGTGCCTCCTCTGCAATGCTATGTGAAATGCGAAATATCACTTCAGTGTTCTTGGAGGGAGGAAATACAGGAGGACACTGGATCTGAACTTATTCAGGTCTTTTGGGGTAACTTTCAGTTACAGAAAATTTTACAGCCAACGAAGTTAAATGAGACCACAAAGGAATCAAACCGAAATATCTAGAAAACGGGACTTTCTGTAGTACAACAAACCCTGTGTCTTCAAGTCGTTAGGATAAGACTTTCTCTCTCTCTCTCTCTCTCTCTCTCTCTCTCCCCCCCGTCTCTCTCTGCTCCTTCCCTGCTCACATGCTCTCTCTAAAATAAAAATAAAAAATAAACAGGTAATAAGTAAATAAATAAATAAATAAATAAATAGAAGTCGAAATGAAGTGACATGAGGTTTAGGAGTTTCCCTAAAATACTTTAGCTATAAGAAAGGAATGTAAAATAAAATATTGATAATAGTTAAAACTATGAGATAAGTATATGGAGTTATATATTCTCTCTGTGTCTGAAAATATTTATAATAAAATTTTTTATTTTAAAATATGTGTGCCATGTGGGATCTACTTTCCCCCAATATTCTCTCCTCTTGCATCCATTGACGTTTGGCACACTCACAGTTCTCAATTATTCAATGTGGAGGTTGACATCACAGTGCAAGTTCTATACAGTGGTAATAAATTACAAGTGCACAGACTCACATTCCTCATCTTGTTTTGTAGAAGATAGAGCATTAACTAATCCATTCATGCAGGACCTTTTAAGGCTTATTAATTTTTTTCCAAAAAGTGATGGAAAGCCAATGTGGGCTTTAATAGGAGAATGTCATTACAGTGTTAGAGAACTGAAAAGATCACTCTGCCCCTTCAAAAATAAATGAGAAGGTAAGCAAAAGGAGTGAAAGGAATCCAGTTCTGTGAATCAAATATACTTATTGAGTATTTAGTGTGTCCTAGGCATGCTTCTAAGTGCTCAAGTAATGCAGGAGTAGAAGTGGTTGATGATTGTACTTTGAATTTTGATAGACATGGAGAAACTTGAAAAACTTGGACTTATTTTAAAGTCATTTCCTCTTCCTGTTATAGAGAGGGGAGGAGAACACCTTTACCAAAGGAAACATATGCCCTGCTTTTAGACAGAAAGTGGGAGAGCAGAGAGTTCTTCCTGCATCTGTTGCTTCTCAGTTACCTTCAGCTCCAAATCATCCTTTTCCCAGAGTGACATGTTTTGGGGTGGCATATTCAGATTCCCTTCAGTCACATAATGCAATTATAACTATTATTATGGGTCCACATTACTTTACTTTTCTGGATTTCAACTTCTTATCTGTAAAATGAAAAATCTGAGTGAAGTTGATCTCTAGTGTTCTTCTCAGGCCTCAAATTTCATTAGAAGACACCCTTTTCATCATCCGTCCTACACGATTTTCGCATTCATAGAAACTGTAACTTTGTAAGAATTTCTAATACAGATCGTATTCCAGAATGTTCTACAAAGGATGTGAGGATTAATTGTGGAGGAGTTTACCCCATCCCTTCATTAGAGTTGGGCAAAATAATCCAGCCATTCAAATTCAATACGCAGTTTTACAGCAGAGGACTTAAATATTTCTGAAATCAGCTACTCAGTTTGTGACATAACTTTAATCATCCATTTAAAAAATACAATTGTGTTAAGTATGGTTTATTAAATATGCCAAAATGCTGATCGTCTGATCTCAGGATCACGTTCATATAGTATAAAGTTCTAGTGTCTAATTTGGAGTCTGTGTTGTCCTTGGAGGGCCATGGAGAAATCCATTATCCACATATAATTTCAAACATTACTTAATGACTAGAGATTCTCTAAATTTCCTAGATTTATGAGCAAATCAAAATATATTGACTATGCATTTTGTCTCCAGTTCTTATCACCTACATCATTATTTAAAGTGCCTACATATGGCAATGGAAACAATTACCAATCTAACCAGATTTCAAAATCTACAGGAAATTCAAAACAAACACATGTTACTCTTTCAGCCTGGGGATGGGTATGTGGGACTCCACACACTTTAAATGCTGGTATTGTCTCATTAGGATATATGTTTATATGTATTTCAGGGTATTTCCTTTTTTTCTGCTAGAACATGATCAATAATGTCAAAATAAGACTGAAAATAAAACTCAAGTTTTCCATTTTTCATTCTGATATAAACTAGATGCACCAGCCATTTTTAAAATTGCTGAGCTTAAATATATGTCATTTGTCCTAACTGATGGATCCAAGCCTCAGGGTGATTCTGCCTTTGGCATCACTGAAACTTAATGTGAACAATATCACTCAAAACAATTTCATAATAGAGCCTTTATTGTTGGTTCATTAGCATCCAGAGATGGTTTTGCAAGGGATTATTCTTTTCTATTCTGCAGTATATTTTTCCTTTCTTCTCACTGACATTGTGGTTTTTTTCTGAGAAGATTGCTATGACTGATCAGATGCCAGATACAACATGAGCTATTATCTAAGTTCTGTTAAAAAAAAAAAAAAAAAGACCTGGGAAAGTACCCGTTCTGCCACTAGAAAAACTTTATAGTGTAAATTGGAATTCTAATATGCCATGGTGTCATATTATAGAACTCAGTGCCAATTTCATTGTCATCAGTTTACCAGGCATCCATGGAAACAACTTTATTCCTGACTAAATTACTATACATCCACAAATTTTGGAAACGAAATCTACACAGATGCAGAATCTAAATAGAACAAAACAAAGACTTGGCAATATTCCATTGAATTAGGGCAATGGAGGCAAATAGTTTGTGTAATTCAGCCATTCTCCCAACTTCACCCCCACAAATATTTTTATTTATTATTTGAATGTACTCATTCATTTATTCAAGGACTTACTGAGCATCTACCATATGCTAAGCACCTTCCTAGGCACAGGGGGATTCAGTTATGATCTAATAGTCAAACATTTCTGCCAGCAGAGAGTTTGTATTCTAGTGGAGAGAAACAAAATATGCAAAAGGGATTAAATACATACTGTGGTAACATGCTTGTAAATTATATGGCAGAAAGGGGCTTGAAAGGTAATAAGATGTCCTGAGGGAAAGTGGTGCTTCAACTTAAATTGAATGGCCAGGAAAATCGGCATTCACAAGGTAACATTTGAGTCAACACCCAAGGGTAGTGAGGAATTGAACTAAGCAGGTAATTGAGGAGAATTTCAGAGGCTGAAGGGAAGGGTGTCTGAAGTGTTTTGTGAAAGCTGGGAAGAACATGGAGTTGGAAGGAAATAAATGAAGAGGTCAATAGTTGGAGGTGAGGTTACAGAGCTAAAGGGGAGAGGTCTTACCTTTTTTTTTTTTTTTTTTTTTGGCTTTTAGCCTGAGGGAAATGGGAAGCTTAATGTAGTGTTGTCTGAAGAATGGGATGATTTACTCTGGCTGCTGGGTAGAAAATAGACTTGGGGAAGAGTGGAGGTGGAGAAAGGCAGAAACGAGCACTATTAATTAAGCGTTATTGCAATAATTCAGGCAGGAAAGAATAATGGCTTGGAAGAGTGTGGTGACAATGGAGATGATGAGAAGTTCAGATTTTGAATATATTCAGAAGATAGAGCCAACATGACGTGCTATGAGATTGGATATAGTTACGTGAGAGAAAAGAAGTCAAAATCTAATGATTTTAGCTTGAACAACTAGAAAAAGATGGAGACATTTATGTGAAGAAAAAGATGAAATGTGCACGAAGCAGCTTTGGGTGAAATTCAGTTCACTTTTAGATGTCAATTTTGAGATGATTATTAAACATCTAAGGGATGGTTGCAAGAGTTTCATACTATATCTGGATATTAATGGAATACTTTTTCTCAACTAAGTCTTAAGTGGCAATATTTAATAAGAAGAACTTCTAAACTAAACGAATGTTTATTTAAAGAACAGAACTGAAGCACCGGAAACCCAATTGCAGGCAGAATGCCATGCTTCATGGGATTACGGGTTATGAAATGTCAAGTCGCCCTCTCTTTCCTGGACCACAAGATCTCTTAGCACTGTTTCTCTGCATATTTGCTTTATTCTCCCATTGCTTTGTGATTTCCTCTGCTCAAGAACACATTTCTCTTCACAGCACTAACGTCAGTCAGATGGAATATATAAATATGACTTTCCAACTTGGCTATTAAGAGCTAAGTGGCCTACAAATTCCAGAAGAAAAAATTTTGTTGGCTAGCTCTTGTTAAGTATCTCCTCCTAGATCTAAAGATCTGCATTGGGAGGGAGTTAGAGGTGGTAGTACCATAGAATCCCAAACTCGATAATAATTACTAGTAAAATTTTCCTTAAAGTAATCACATTTGTTTCTTCTAACTTCATATATTGCTCTAACCTTGTTATTCCATTTGAATGAATAGGTTATTAAACATCCAAGACCTCTGTGTCTAGTTGCTGATCAGGATTTGGAACTTTGTGTACAAGGAGATATTTTAAATAAGCCGAAGCAATAGATTTAGAAAACAATCTTGAAAGAATAACTAAAACGCTCTCCCCCTCCCAACACACACACACACACACACACACACACACACACACACACACACACACACGGGCATCTTAATTACTCAGCATCTTCTTGGCCCTCATTTTCTTGGGCCTCTCCAGGATATCACGGGCATTTGTGTGTTGCTAAGCTAGTTCTGCAGGGGGCGAGGATTTGTACCACTTGCTAGTTTCCATGGGCGAAATATTCCCAATATGGCCAATTTCAGGCTTCTAATGAGATGTCACTGGATGCAGAATTGGGAAGACATATGTAAAATCTGCTCTTGCTAGTCCAGCACATCACTGGAAGGGTTCAGTTCTCCCCCTGATAGGGAGTGGATCCTAGAGCCCCTTTTCATACCGAATCTGGGGTTTAGGGAGCTATTGAAGCTGGAGATATAAATTCGATGGCCATTAACAAATTTATGATATTTAAAGACACGGGATTGGATAAGGACAGCAAAAGAGTGAAAACAGAGGATAGTGTTCAAGGTATAGAATATGATACCAAGTGAGAGAGAAGGAGGAAGAATCCTAAAAAGGCTGAGAAGAAGAAGTTCATGAAGGTAGGAGAAAACCAGACAGTTGACTCACCTGGAAACCCTGTGAATGTCATTCCAGAGGAGACTGAAAAGACAGAAAGGGGACACGCTTTTCAGGGCATTACAGATAATGTTAAGATATTTTTTATTTTTTGTAAGGTAATTGCTTTCTGTCTTGAATTGGAGATAATTATAATGTTACAAGGATATTGATATGTCTTAGTTTTGTGCTAGCCTCTAAGTAAAATTTAAATTTCCTTTCAGAAAGTCAAATGATTCAATACTGTCAAATTGGCCAATGTGCCAAAATATCTTGAAATTATACATTTTAGGTAGATGGTTTAAAATAATGATAGTTGTTTAATTTTAAAACTAGAAATGGGGGCACCTGGGTGGCTCAGTCAGTTGGGCGTCTGACTTCGGCTCAGGTCATGATCTCGCCGTTCATGAGTTCGGGCCCTGCGTCGGTCTCTGTGCTGACGCTCAGAGCCTGGGGCCTGCTTCAGATTCTGTGTCTCCCTCTCTCTCTGCCCTTTCCCTGCTCGCACTCTGTCTCTCTCTCTCTCAAAAATAAATAAAACATCTAAAAAAATTAAAAAAAATAAAACTAGAAATGTTCTATATTCTGGTTAAAAAGTACAGATTATAAAATATTCTAAACTTTAATTTGACTCAGTAGTTTAATGTACTAATTCATATGTTTAAAAAATAGAGCCTGGGACACCTGTGTGGTCTATTCAGTTAAGCGTTCCACTTCAGCTCAGGTCATGATCTCACAGTTTGTGGGTTCAAGCCCTGTGTCAGGCTCTGTGGTGACAGCTCAAAGCATGGAGCCTGCTTTGGATTCTGTGTTTCCCTCTTTCTCTGCCCTCCCCCTCAAAACTAAAGAAAAACATTAAAAAAAATAATAAATAAATAAAAATAAAAACCAGAGAATGGCATAACCTAGTGTGAACAGTGGCATTCTGCTTTAAATTGTAGAGATTTTCCCCCCAAATGCAATCTGAAAACCTTAACTAAGTTCTTGAATAGACATACAAGATTTAAAGCCTTTTAAAAAGCAGGAAGATTTGTGTTTGTTGCTTTTTATGTACATATCAAACTCAATTAGATAAAAGTTAGTAGCTGGAAATGGACCCACAGAATATTTTTAGTTCCTTTTTTATTGCAGGAAAATGCATTTCTCATCTCTCTTCCCACATAAATATTAATCTGGTTTCATGCTAGAGTCATAGAATAATCTTAAAAACCGAAGGGCCAGTGAGTGCCGTTTGTGAATAACATCAACAATTCGATGGTCCCGATCATCTGTCATTGCACATTGTCATCTCAGCTGGGCAACCCTGGCAATATTGCAGCAGGCTATTGTGTATTGAGAAAGCTAATATTAGGAGAAGATGTGATAAGAATGCCTTTAAAAAAACTAATTGAGTGCTATCTGTTTTTGGCAATAGCATCTTGTATCTCTCTGTAGTTTATCGCTTCAGAGTCCTGTTTTTAGTCTTTTTATAAAACCCCATTATTTAAAAATCGAGGGCAGTGTGATGGCATGTAAGGAGCTTTATATATTAGTCTGATACTCAGTGATAACCCTTTGTCCTCTACTGCCCAACAAATCCTGCTTTATTGAAAAACATGAGAAAACCTGCAGAAAACGTTTGAGATAGGAGTCATAATCCCAGTGTTCACTTCAAACATTATCCAAAAATTTATAGTAATTCCTAGAAAGGAAAAAGCAAAGTAAAAATGTTGAAAATGTTATTAAGGGTGGGGAGATTTCTATTTAGCTATACCCCTTTTAATGTTTTTTTTTTTAGCTGATTCCTCTTATATCTGCTTACAAAATCCCCAAATAGGGCAGAGAAGTGGAAAGATACATAATACAGATACATAAGAAGGAAAATATAGTAAAATATTAATTGTAGACTCTGACTGGCTTTTTTTTTTTAATTTTCTAATTATTTATTGTCAAATTGGTTTCCATACAACACCCAGTGCTCATCCCAACAAGTGCCCTCCTCTGTGCCCGTCACCCACTCTCCCCCCTCCCACACCCCCCTCTCCCCTCAGTTTGTTCTTAGTCTTTGAGAGTCTCTTATGTTATCTGACTGGTTTTAATTGTATAAACCTTTCACATTTTTTGGTGTGTTTGTGAATATTCGGTAATAAAACATTGGAACTAAAGACTCACATATTCCCCTTCTGACCCTATTGTTGAAAATGCAATAGATGTTTATTTGTTTCATCGAATGATTATTTATAATAAATGTAAATTAAAATAATCTTGTTGCATCAAATACTATTTGATAAGGAAATTCTATGCTTCCAGTCTGAATTTAAAGAATCATAACTTAGAGGAAAAATCAATGAATTACAATGTGTAGGAAAAACACAATGGATAATAAGAAAATAGTAATGGGAATTCTACATATATTTTTGTAAAAGATCTGGAAGGCAACCAGAGTGCAGAAAGTTCCAGTTCCTTCCACAGAAGCGCATTCACCTGATCTACTTTCAAAGTAGTGTTCAAGACACTTTGAGAGTGGGAATTGTATTTTCCTTCACATTTGTTTTTCTACAAAAATTGCCATCCAGAAACAAAAAGTAGGAGCTAAGCCAGTTCCCAGTGACAGGGACTTTGTCTTTTGTTAGGATATTTTTCTGTTTGGCCATGGCATCTGGGGACTTGGGCAAAGTTTTCGATCTGTCTTCTCCCTCCTTTCTGTAGGGGAAGAAGACAGAGCAGAAGTATCAGATGGGCTGTAGGCGCCCATCTATGTAGTAGCACAAATACCAGCTGAACATATTTTTGGTCAGGTACAAAGAAACAAATGGCTGTTGCTTTTCCCAAATGTTGTTTACCCTTCTGATATTCTTCCCAGCAACCATCACGTATAAATATGTATGGTATTTATTTTAGTGTGCAGCTGAGTACAAATTCAGCAAGGTGCTCTGGTACCAATATTTTTTCTTTGATACGAAGTTATTGAGCTTTTTAACTGAATGGATTGGGACTTTTTAAATGACTACTTTAGGCTACACTCTTAGGCTAACCATTTTGCTAATAAAGGATACCCTAGAAAAAAGAATTGACAGAGTTTTTAAAAAAGGTTATTGCACAACGAGTTTTGTGCAAAATTGTGGCAGAGGCGAGGGACTTGGCATGCTTTTTATTTCTAGTTTTTATACACATGTCTTGAAGACATTTATATTTTGTGGCAAATACCAAGTATCGAGTACACTACCTATAACCTTTTTTGAAACAATTTTTAGAGCAAGGGTGAAACAGTAACAATAGCAATACCAAAGGGTGTCACAAAACTTATTTTCATCAGAGACATTATTTTTAAGTGACTTAAAACAAATCAAAATCGATCTGGTTTTGAACGTTCTACTTCCTGAATTGTCTTTTTCTTTCAAAAGGACATTAACATTCCTGAACTGGGAGCAAAGCACATATTAGGCAAGACTATCAAATGGTTTTTGTAAATGGTTTTGAAGTAGGGATGGACAGGGTTACTAAAGAAAGGAGGACTAGGTGAGGACGGTGGACTGGAGTGTATGAAAAGATAAAACTGTAAGGTACTGCAGCGCCACAGTCTCTAAAAGTCATCAGCTCCAGAAACCGCTACTGGAGAGCATTAATACAGCTCCCACAGTGATACTGTATCAGTCAAGGCTCAGCACAGGAAATGAAAAGCACACTAGATACTTTAAGAAGAAATGAATTTGATACAATAAATTAAGTATAACAAATCACTGGAAGCTAAAGGGGTGGATTTTAGTTTGAACTTCTGGGAGTGGCATTCAGAGTAACGAGGCTGGACCCATCAGGGAAGCTACGACCTTGGCAGTTGCCATTGGAGCTCTGAATTCAAGAACATCCAACAGCTGATCCAGAAACCAGGATGTGAATTTAGGAAGATTACTGTCGCAGTTCCAAATTCTCCTAGTCACTTAGGAATCTAGATAGCAGTCTTTGGAACATTGCAGTGGAACAAACTTACTTTTTTTTTTTTTAATCCGCTAGCAGAAAGGTAAAACAAGAAACAAAAAAGGTAGAAAAAAAATCTCCACATCCTTTTAGCCTTCCAAATCCTGTGAAGGTATAATTAATTGATAGAAGATAACACTCAGCGTCTTATTTTCAAGACCATCTTAAAAATATTTTTTTTTATTACAGTTTCTCTAACTCTAGAGGAAAGGTTGAAGGCAGGAATCAATCCCCAATATCCACTTCAGAGCCAATATCCAACAATAGGAAATACTTATAAAATACTTATGTAATAATTTTACGTTTAAATTCCTGGAGCTAAGATCATAATGTGTGTAGAAATATTTGAATAAAAAATAAAAATATATCAAATAAATGTGTATGCAGGTAATTAATATTCAGACAAAAGGCGAAAGTATGGAGTCTTTTGGCCGCCTAGATTCAAGTCCTGATCTTGCTCTTTAATAAATGTGATCCTGGGGTGCACGGGTGGCTCAGTCGGTTAAGAGTCCGACTTCACCTCAAGTCATGATCTCATGATTCCTGTGTTTGAGCCCCATGCCAGACTCTGTGCTGAAAGCTCCGAGCCTGGAGCCTGTTTCGGATTCTGCATCTCCTCCACTCATGCTCTGCCTCTCTCTCTCAAAAATAAATAAACATTAAAAAAATTAATATGGTCCTGTATAGTTATCTAACTGCTATGGTTTTCTCATCTGTGAAATGAGATTAACAGTAGTAGCATCTCATTGTGTTGGTATCAGGAATAAGTGAAAAAATACACGTAAAAGGTCTATGTAGGTGTCTGACCCATTATCGTTATTGCTAATGCTGTTGTTTTTGTTGTACATGGGAGTAGGTCACCTCACCTACACTGCTTGGGTTTGAAGTACAGTAATAGGATTTACTAACCTTGTGTCTGTGGGAGATTTACTTAAAATTTCTGTGCCTTGGTTTCCTCCTGTATAAAATTGAGATTATAATGGTAACTGTCACACAGAGTTGTGATAAGAAATAAATTAAATAGTACACATAAAGTGCTTAGACCAGTGTCTGACACAGAATAAGATCCAGGGTATTTTCGAAAATGTCTTACATTTAGTTATTGAATTTGCTTTAACATTATCAGTCTAGTCAACATTTTCTTTCTGAAGATTTAACACAAGGCCTTTGTTTTTGCAGTCCTTCTGAGAAGAAACAGAATAAACCTATTCTATTTATTATATCTTATAGACACAGATTGCATTATAGTCTTGGGCATGAAACTGTCTAGACTGGTACACAGTATTTATACGCTATCCAGATAGGATATAATGGATAATATGTGTAATTTTTTCACAACCAATACAGTAGATGCCAAATGATAAAATTCTAGGTGGAACACCACTAATTTTGTCTCTCAAAAACAAGGAACTGTGACAATAGAATAATTTTTTTTTAAAAAAAGATGCATTCGAGGGTATGATTACAGACTGATTTTATTAAACAAGTTTGTTTATAAGAAAAAGAATTAAAAGTCATAACTGGCAAATTTAAGAAAAAATACCTACTTTCGAGAACTACTCAGTTTAGTGGAAATTACTTTGTGATCAGAAAAACCACCCTGCATTCAAAGCTCCATTCTGCCTCTTACTGTCTGTGTGACTTGCTAACCTTCCCAGGCTGCAGCTTTCTCCATTCTATTATGGAGCCACCTTACAGATTCTTGGTAAAATTACATTTAAATTTATAAATATCTCCATGCCCATAGGCTTAGTAGCCACCTCTTCTGGAGTTTCTTTTATTCTAAGAGTTGGGGAACATTTTACGTTAAATAACTATATTTTGTACCTAAAGCTTATTATTAATAACGGATTCTATGACTTTGTGACCAACGGCACAACTTCAGATTAGAAAAGCAAATGTAATGCAATGTAAAGATAAACCAAAGAAAAATGATTAGATTTACAAATACTTGAAACATATTTATCTGAAAACGTATGTACTATTCAATTGTGTTTTGATTGTGAGCTTTAGGCCCTGTCAGCTCAGTGATTACCTAGTGAGTTGAAGCCCAAATGTTGATACTTAGTTCCTTCTTGATCTTGAACAAGTTACTTAACTTCTTAGCTTCAGCTTCTTTGTCTGTGAATAGGGATGATTAAAGTACTTACCACAGCATCAAATAAGCACCTAGTGCCCAGTAAGTTTCAACAAATGTTAACAGTTATTGCTATCATCATCATCATTATCATCATCATTAAGCATCTGTTACATATTTCAAACTCTGATAGAGAATTTCACTACTAAAGTATCCGATACAGAGAGTCAGGTTAGTGAATCATTCTTCCGTTAAGTAAGCCAAGTTTTCTTCCTATTTATAACTTCAGTTGTAGACTGGTCATATTATTTTGACTAATAAATTTACATTTATTTTTAAAATCTTTTTTGAATTTGAAAAACAATACAGTATAAAGGTTAATGATAATTTAGTGTTTACTATGCGTTTTACTCATTTAATTCATTTCCTGGGTGTGTTTTGCTCATATATTAACTCATTTAATCACCACAACTATAAATAGCAATATGGTCATTATCCCCATTTAAATAATGTAAAAACTGAAGCAGAGAGAGAGAGTGTGTGTTTCAAGGCCACACTAATGGTAAACTGCAAATCAATAACTCAAACCTAGACAGTATAGCCTGGAGGTGGTCTTCACAACCATCATCTAATGCTGCCTGTCTAACTGAAACTCTAGAGTATGCTGCTTGAGTGTTCATTCACAGTCCATGTCTTAATTGTACAAGTTACTTAGCCCCTCTAAATCTGGGCTGCCTTATCTATACAAACATTAAAACATTAGCAGTTACAATGTTAGAGTATTTTCTTCTCTGAAATTCATGGGGATGGGAATAGACTGATTATTGCCTAAAAATTCAATCATAGTAGAAGAAAAATGCCTCTCCAGAGCATACATGAAGGAGGTAGAGGTGAAAGATAAGGGCAGCATTTCAGGAGCAGGTACACATTAACAGCTTGGGAACAGAAGGAGAGAAATAAGGAAGGAACATGACCATGGGGACATTTCTTGATGTTTGGTTAAAATAGAGGTAGAAGGATAGATTTTTTAGCAGTTTAGTATGTGTGGTTAAATTTTAAGGATAGTGGCCAAAAAAGATTCATAGGATTGATATAGGGGAGCACTGATGAGTAGAGGAACGAATAGAAAGAGAATATTTTTAAAGAAAGTTTCAAATGGGTGTGCAAAAGTCTTGACGTCAAAAAGATGGCTAAAGATTACTTTAAAATAATTTAAAGCAGCTACATTTGGGGCATTTTATGATGGGACTAGGTAAAATTTAGAATTCTTCATCATTACCACCGATTATGCCAGAAATGGAATCTCATAGATCCCTGACTTCTATTTGACTTTCACTGTGTGATCTATAACCTGGAAATTTAAATCCAACTTTCTGCTCAGCATTAAAATTACTTTGTACTCGAGCCAAGAATACATTTCACCATTTTTATTTTTCTGATCAAAGGATAGCATAAAGGAGAGGGATATCAACAAAACTGAACTGGCACCCATTATAATTTTGCCTAGAATGCCCTGTTCAAGACAAGATATGCCTAGAAGAGAAGCAAACCTATTCAGCACCATATAAATTTACTAATTTTAGGAAGTCTAAACAAGTACTTCATTAAATTTCCAATGGGACGTGAGCTTTTACCAAGTCTCAATGGAGACCTGGTTTCTGAAGAACTCAAAAATTCTTTTGTTCAGAGAATGTTCATGTCAGAAAAATGCAATCTCTAAAAGTGTGAGAATGTGCTCACTCCTGTGAAACTTGTAATTAAGCAAGTTTTTTTTTGTTGTTACTGCTTTTAATCATTGGTTCAGACTAATTATAATTAAAAAAAAACATGAGAATTTCATGAAAGGTATCAAAGGAAGAAAAAGACTTGGTAGACATGGATAGAACATGCAACTGAATCTCTAGAGATGGCCATCTTTTGAAGCAGAAATGCCAAATGTGAGTCTAGAAGGCTTAGAACTGGGGTTTTTCATGAACTCAGCTCCACAAAATTCTTTCTGGGGTGGACTAACTCACTGCCAAATAGTTGCCAGATTTTCATCCTGAAAATTAATTTCCATGATTTGTCAGCAATAGTAGAATGAGTCTTAGAGAATGAAGAACAATTGGATCATGTTTGCATAGCAGCTTTATATGGCAAAGATATATTGACTAACCTTTGTTGTCATTATAAGCGCAGAGGCCCACCTGACTTGTTGCTAATGACACCAACATGATTTGAGGGGATAAAAGAAGTGCTTCCATCAATCTCTGGCATCATGGAGCTTGGAAAGCTTAAAACTCTTGGAGACAGAAACACTGCAAGTGTACCTCAGCCCTTTGGAAGTAGGGACCTATCAAATGAGATTGGGGTTGGTGGAGATAAGTGTGTTCTTCTATCCTGATCAGAGGATACTTGGAGCCAGCTTTGGTCTTACATTAGAGATTAATCTTTATTCTTTGCTTTCAGTGCAGCTAAGTCAATGTTAGTATTAGACATTTCTCAGACTTGGGACAAGTGCCTAGACTGCACAGCATTTTGGTAGTGTTAAGTGGCCCCACTTTTGCTTGGATGTGACAGAGTGACACCTAGTGGTGAAGTATAACTGTGAGCATATTTGCTCTGTGAAGGTATCCAATTATAAGCCTTTTTACAGATGTAGACACTGTATAGAAGGGGATTATATAATCAATAAATATGCTTACTCAGAAAGTGTCATTGCCTAGCTTCAAGGTCTGGGAGAAGGAAATTTGAGACACTCTGCCAGACTGAGTCTTTTTTGTTTGTTTGTTTGTTTGTTTATTAGAGAGAGAAAGAGAGACAGAGAGAGCAAGCATGCACACACATGTGAGGGAGGGGCAGAGAGAGAGGGAAAGAGAGAGAGAGAATCCCAAGCAGGCTCCACACTGTCAGTGCAGAGCCCCATGCTGCCAGGGGGACTCAAACCCATAAACTGTGAGATCATGACTGGAGTGCAGTGGGACAATTAACCCACTGAGTCACCACACGCTCCTCCACCAGACTGTCTTAACAAGATTTCCAGAGTCATGCTGATATGAGAAGGGAGAGGTGGAAGAGCAGGAAGATGGGCTGTTTTAGTAGACCTCTTGGAAACACCAGATAGGTTTTTCTATCTGATTTATCTAAAAAGAATGAACGAAATGAAGATTTTATATTTCTCAGAATTTCACTTGGATTATCTGTGTGTGGAGGTAGTGTTGTGTGTTGAAAACCAACTAGGAATGGAGGAAGAATTGTATTTTCACTGGTTTTCACATCAGAAGGAGG
Source organism: Paguma larvata (assembly GCA_030068075.1). NCBI lineage: Eukaryota > Metazoa > Chordata > Mammalia > Carnivora > Viverridae > Paguma > Paguma larvata. Next base: position 74,259,897 of record CM057823.1, read on the forward strand.
GACATCAGTGGTAAATACAGAATATGTCCAAAGGGAAAGGTTAGAGGAAACAATATGGTGGCTCATTGGAGAAGGGTTGTTTGCTTGTCTGGAAGTGACATTCACAAAACAAGTACACTTTAAAGAAAATAACAACAAAATGCCCAATAAATTAATAAATATATGGTAGGGAAGATTGTGACAAACAAATCTCCATCTCAGTGGAGGACAAAAAGAAAGGGGGATAATTTATGACACATTCACATCTAAATCAAGTGCTTTATGTAAATTTTCTCATTAAATTCTTATACTGTTCCTTTGAAGTAGGTACTGATATTGTCTTCATTTTACAGATGAAGGCATGCAAAGTCATCTTTCTTAACATTACAAAGATGCTAAGCTAAAAGTGTCAGTATTTTAGTCTTTCTGATCCCAAAGTTCATGCTCTTGGCTCTCTACTAAAAATGTCACAAGAATTTTTATCACTTCTTGGTGAGATATTGACCATTCGCTTTGAAAAGTTTGTCCATTAAATGTCCTTATCTACATCCTGTTAAGATCAATTGGATTTCAATTAGAGTGCAATAGATTACAATATACATGGTTAAACCTTTGCTCTTTTCTATTGTGCACATATATTGGAATACTTTAATTTTTTTTTTTTTGTGGTGTTTCTTTTCAGAGGCAGTTCAGCCATTTGAATCTTCTCTCTGCTCTTGTCCTAGTGTAGATTAAAATGAGTAATGAAGCACTTGAGTATTTTCTTGTAGATTATTGTGAAATACCATACCATTTTCTTTTTTGTTGTTGTTGTGTTGTTATGTTTTGTTTTGTTTGCTGGCTGCTTGGAGTTTGTTTTCTCCTTGGTACAAGGGACGCCATTACAGGGTATCAGGAAGGCTTGTGTGTGACTTGGGTAGTAAAGAGTGGGCTTCTCTCAACTTCCTTTTTGGTGTTTTGCTGTTTTGTCATGAAAGAACCCAACTGTTTCTGCTTGCTGCAGATTGCCTCATCTACGGGGAGGGGAGTGGAGAGGCTCTAATGAACCTAGCACCTCCCAAAGCCTGGTGGTTCGTGGGGGCCACCCAGGATTGGGGCACTCCTTTTGACAAGGAGATGGAGAACAAATTTTGGTCTGGGGATGTATTAAGTTGAAAAAGATCAGGGTGAAATGCACTTGGACATATTTTTTTTCTAGGTTTTATGATGTGTTCTCTGGATGGGCCTCTTCCTTATGTTAATCTCATGTATTTGTTTGGAATATTAAGATCTTGCCTTGATTCCCTCCTACAACCTCCCCAGAAAAAAAAATAATCTACCTCAGCTTAGAGAAATTTCATATTTGTGCCTTTGACACAGATTGTATAGTCTTTGGCTTTTATTACTTCGTCTTTTTCTAACACTTATAAGAAATATGATGAAGAATTTCCAATTGAAAACTCTAAAATTGCTCTTGTTATTTTCATCTTTCATGCCTTTGCTTCAAAGCTGTATCACTTAGGCATTGAGCAGAGAATGAGATCCAGGTAATGGAAGCAGTCCTGGCCACTATTATATAATGCTGGCAAAAGGGCTCTTACCGAGAGTGGATTTCTTGTAATTGGGCCTGAAAGATCCAAAGAAAGTTTCTAACAAGGTGGAAGTGGCTCGCATGCTTTGTCTTAGTAGTTATGAGCACTGAGTACTTGGAGAAAAGGAACTTGTCCCAGCCCTCTACTGAAGGATAACACACTAAGACCAAATACATTCTGTTCCAAATCTAAGAACAACACCATATTAAGAATTCAGAATTCTATTCCCATAGTTTATTACACAAAGACTTTTAGGGAAAAATTGTATAATAATATAAATAGATACTAAAAGTAGCAACTGAGAAAATTCAACAACCAGTCCAGTCAATCAATTACTCAGTCAGTCAATAATCAATTTGCAAGGAAATCTAGAGAACTACACATTCAAGCTAGGAGCAGGAAAGATATTCAATAGAGAATATAAAACAGAAGAAAAATGACTTTGGTTTTATAAAAATTTCAAAACTTTTCTATGAAAAAATACCATAAGAAAACCTATTTAAAAATAACTGATTTGGAGTAGAATCGCGTTTTAGGAGACAAAGGTTTAACATGATGAGCTGTTTAAAATTGAGCAAAAGAGGACAATCTAATGGCAAAGTAGACAAAAGATGTAAGAAACCATTCACAAAAGATCCAAAAGCCATTGAATATATGGAAAGTTGCTCAGTCACTAAAAGATGAGGAGACTTAGTGGATTAGCAGCTTTTAGACTGGCCACAGTTAAAACAAAGCAAATAAAATTGTATTGTCATACATTGCTGGTAAAAATTGCATTTCATACTGTTTTAGAAAGCATGTTAGTAATACCAATTAAAATTAAAAATATATATTGACTCTGTACTACATTTTGGGAATCTACCACGTGGAAATGAATCCACTACTAAGTAAATAAGCATGCTTATTTTAAGCATTATTTTTATTTGGAAAAACTGAGAAGCAAAGTAAATGCTAATCAATAAAGCAATGTTATGGTCCATTCACATCACAGAATACTATGCACCACTTAAAATAATGAATTAGAACTATACTGGTTAGCATGGAGAGATTTCCATGAATTCTTCTTGAGTGAAGAAAGCAAAATATGCATAATATGATGCCAACTTTGTAAAACAAAAATAAGCATTATCAAAATTATTGCACATTCATTAATCTGCAAGACGCTGTTTTAGAGATCAGTGCTGTGGCACAAAAAGCATATTACTGATATTTCAAAGATACAAGACAAACATATAAAAAGGCAAACAATAATATAATGTAACATAAACCTGTTTTAAAAATGAATGATTTAAATAGCGCTATGGTTTCCAGTGAGTTACTATAAAAGGTTCTACAATTCTTATGTGGATCATAAATTACCTATATAGCCCAGTGAGATGTGTTAGTATTAGGAGTCTTAGTTTCTTTATTTTCCTTTATTTTTTTAATGCTTATTTATTCTTGAGAGAGAGAGAGAGAGAGAGAGAGAGAGAGAGAGAGAGATGGAGTGTGAGTGGGGGAGGGGCAGAGAGAGAGGGAGACACATAATCTGAAGCAGGCTCCAGGCTCTGAGCTGTCAGCACAAAGTCTGACGTGGAGCTCAAGCTCACAGACTGTGATATCATGACCTGAGCCGAAGTCAGACACTTAACCGACTGAGCCACCCAGGTGCCCAAGTCTTAGTTTCTTATAATTATAATAATAATAGCATCTGGTATTGGTAGAAAAATAAACTGAGATAATATAAGTAAAGCACTCAGTACTGTGCCTGGCAAAGAATGAATGTACATTAAATGGAAGCTATTATTCTCATTGTCATTATTATTGTTTTTCAAACGCTGAGGTTATGTATTTTTTTGAAAGAATATTATAGAAGTGAAGTGCCCTTCTGATCACATCACATTAGCAGGAACATGCTACCAGTGTGAATTATTTGTGGTGATATTAACCTTGATCAACTGGCCAACACAGTGTTTGTCTGGTTTCTCCAGTCACTATAAGTTACTTTCTCCCCATCCACCCTCTGTAATCTGTTTTTCAAATACCTGTAACTAAATCCAGCTTACACTCAAGGAAGTATGAGTAAAATATGAAACATTTCCTCTGGGAAGTGGGAATATCTATATAACTTATGAAGAATTCTTCATATATACAGAATCTTCTGTAATTAAGATTTTTTCGTATCCCATTTATTTATTCAATCATTTATTTACATGTACTTTTGTATATTTCTTTTATACTTTGAGTTACGATCTAATACTACGTTCTTTTGTTGTTGCTATTTTTCCCAGATTATTCCAGCTTTAGACATTGGGTGCTTTTTCACATTGGCTCCTGAGTCCCTGTGACACTTCCCTATCCTTTTGTTTTTTGAGCGTTTCCTTACTTTCTGACATTACAAGATTCTGCAGATTCATCTCGTATTGTCCCTGCCCTGGCTCTGGAGAAATCCAGGGACTCTTTGTTCCTTTTATTGGAGAGTAGCCTCAAGAAACCAAAATCTGGGCACTAGGATGTGTTCATTGTTACTAAGGTCTCCAGGCTCCCTCAGTAGACATTGCTAAGAAATATATATATATGAATACTAACCCAAGTTTGTAAACATAATGATTTCTGTATGTGTGTATCCATCTGCGTCTATCCATTTGCATTCTTTCATTAGCCTCCAGTTTCCAGGCAAAACATTGTTTTCTCAAGTTACTTAGGTCAGCTCTTTTTCCCTTACCCTATTCGATAAGTGGATATCACTTGTGATAAAACTCCTATTTTCTGATTGCCCAGCAAGTAGAGTTTCATACTCAAGTCTTTTACATAGAAAATATTTCCCTATTACTAATAGACTGGTTTGCTCTTAGCAATCTATAAGCTACATCTCTAACTTCTGTGTTTTTATGTTTGTCTTGTTGCTTATATATACCATCAACTTTTGTCCTTCATTCTTGCTTACTCTTTGCCAGGCCCCCACTTATAACAAGGCTGCTCTCCCATTTCCTTTCATCTTGTGAGAGACATCCTCACTGTGACCTCTTTTCTTTGATAGCCTCCTGAGGTGTAACTCCTGTGCCTGGACCTTGGGAACCTTGGGATTTTAGGAACCATTCATTGGCATTCGGCCTTAGCATCTGCCTTGGCCCTAGTAGAGAAGTACATGTATCAATTTTCTCCCTGTTCCGACCTCTGACCTCCTCCAGTCAACCAGTCTTCTCAGAATTCCCATTCCCACTCGGAAGACTCTACAATCTCTGTAGCTCTCCTCGTACCACATTGGGCTAGAGTTTGTTCTGAAAGGCTGCACAATCGTTACCTAGACCCTCCCCACAGCTACTGTCACAGCACCATATTGGCCACCCGGCTATTTCAAAAGGATTGTAGCCCCTTCAACAAAACTCTTTTACTCTTAAATCTTTCCACAAATCGTAAGTACATTCTGTCATTGAGATGTCCCTTTTTCCTTTCCCTCAGGGCAAGGTACAAGGGGAAAGGATGCCTGGCCCTTTCTCATGAGAGCATCAATAGCTTCTCTTTTGTTCCCCTCCAGTTTGCTAATCCAATTCATTTTCATTTTTTAGGATTATTTACTTATTTTGAAAGGTGGAGGAGGGGCAAAGAGAGGGAGGGATAATCCCAAGCAGTCTCCACACCCAGAGCAGAGCCCGATACAGGGCTTGATTTTACAATGGTGAGATCATGACCTGAGCCAAAATCAAGAGTCAGATGCTTAACTGACTGCGTCTCCCAGGTGCTCCTGTTTTCTATTTTTTAATAGATTACAAAGAGGAACCCAACTATTTAAAAACTCAAGAATGGAATATTTATTACCTATTTATAATTTTTCCTTGTTTCAAAACTGGTGTCAGAAATGAGGTGATTTACTTTCAGCCACCCTCAAGGAAACCATTACTGTGGCCTGAATGGCAGAGCCAGGAGTTCGGAGAGGTGAAGAGTTGGAAGCCAACCTTTAAGATTTCAAAACAGTATCCCATCACATATATGCACACATATGTATATAGAGATACATATATAGTCACAAAAGTAGTCGCAGATAGAATTTTCTATCTACTTTTATGCAGTCTGTACTTTCTTTGAAAGCAGTCCCCACAGCTGTGGTAAAGTTATTCCTGGGATATCTCACAAGTACTCATAAATACTCCACCCTAGACTGCAACATGGACTTCTACATTCTCCTGTCGCTCTGAAGTGCAGGAAGCCTAGTGAAGGTGTCTTGCTGCTGCTGTTGCCATCAGCACCTTTGCACGCCATGCCGTGCTGATTCCAGCCCATCAAAGAAAAAAGCTTCTCCCTTGGACTGTGAACCACTGTTACCTCAATCTCAGTACTGATGCCCTGTCCTCTCAGCATCCCAAGAACGTGGTGTAGGAAAACAGCTTTTTCAGTTCCATTGTCATTTTCTCACTGGGGCCTTTCTCCCACAAAGTTAGAGGCCAGAATTTCCTGGAGTGGGAGAAGGAAATGGATGCAGAACAGGGAAGTGGAGAGTCAAAACAAAATCATCTTAGCAGCAGGCAATTCAAATTACGTAAATACAGCCACTGTCTTACTGGATCAAGACGAAATACTCAGCTAACTCTTCTTGTATTCAGAGTTTTTTCCCCAAGAGAATTTCTTGGCCTTTCTTAGCAAAAAGGTCCATGGAGGACTTGTTCTGCCAGTCTTCTGGACATAGCCCTGTTTGGAATCCTAAAATGTACAAAATGTAGGTTCAGACTTGGACCCCTGCTATCTGCTAGCATTGAATGGAACAACTTAAATAGGCCCTTAATTGTTTGTCATCTAGGACTGTTTTTTTCCTATTTATGGGCTCTGATAATCTTGCTGGTGGGCAGGGCCATGATACTATGCTGGTAGTTGCTTTCACTTATTTTTTCTAACTAAATCTCTATGAATAACATAAAATTGCAGGGTTTTGTTTGTTTATTGTTTTCAGGTTGTTTGTGGGTTAGGAAATGGAGACTCAGAAAGGTCTCGGTTGGTGCCCTCTACATCACCTCATACCACTTCGCACCACCCTGCACAAATAGGGTTCCAATGATACTCAATGACCTAAATGTATATTTTACTTTTTACACAACCCACATTCATTTTCTTTCCAAGCTGCTCTACAAAGTTTCATTTTGGAGCACTCACAGGAAGTAGCCAATAGTGTAGAATAATACATATCCTCGAAGAGGTCAGAGAGATTGCCTGAAAAATAATGAAATAGTTTTGTGAGCCTGAGAGTCTGGAGGTGGTTAAAAAGAAAACAGAGGGCAAAGCATACTTTGAATCTTTGAGAAAATTTTAGTATGCAGCCTATAAAATGTGTGTTTTCAGCATATTTTCTATTTAATTTGAATATTTCACCAATTTGAATCATTTCTTTAAACTACTGAAGTATAAACAAAGATATCTAAATCATGATTATTTATTCATTACCTACAGTAAAAATGACTTTCTATTATATATTCCAATCTAGAAACTTGAAGACCTCTAACATTGTTACTTTTATATAAATGGTATATCTTCTGTTGAAGATATGGATAAACAAACAGAACTAAAGCTAAATTATAATTCCACTCAGTATTAACGTGTTGCTCTTTTAATATTGTGGGCATTTCCCTATGCGTATATATTCTTTAAAAACCTGGGATCATATTGTAGATATTGCTTTGTAATCTATTTTTCCATTTAAAACAACTTTGTAACATATAGGTGTTTGATAAAATATGTTTTTGTACAGTATTTTAAAAGCCTTGGTTGAAGTTGCTTTCTTCTATAGAGGTTTTTCCCTTGTTCTTGGAGACTAACAAACTCTACACTTACTGAAATTTTGGGGGGCCACATAGGTGACATGAACTGGAACATCAAACTAGGGCCAGGTTTGGGGTTCTGCTGTGTCTACCCAGTCTCACAGAGATAGGAAAGTTTCCTGGCTGTTTTTCTTTGAAGTATTCTTTTCCTTTTCCTTCCCCCACCTACCCACTCCTCCACTCTCCCTTTTCCTCCTCTTCCCTCCTCTCCCCTTCCCTCCCCTTCCCTTTCCTTCCTTTCCCAGCTCTTCACCCTTTCCCAGGCCCTTCTCTTTCTTCTCCTCTGCTTCCCTTCCTATTCTTTCCATGCTCTGCTCTGTTCTACCCACCTCTCCTCTTCCTTCCCTTCCCTTCCCTGCCTTCCCTTCCTTCTCCCTTCCTTTCCCTTCCTTTCCTCTCCTTCCTTTCCCTTCCCTGTCTCTTTTTTAACTCATCCTGCCTACTCTAATGCTGTATCCCTCTAGGGCCCCAACCCCTCCATTGTGGTCTCCTGAAGAACTCCCCATTTTGAGTAGACCCTATGCTTTATCTCCTGTCCCACTCCCCTCATAAGGCTGAATAAAGTTCAGGTATCTAGGGTTCTAGAGAAAACCTCAGTCCAAACAAAACAAAACAAAACTGATTTTGGCACTCAAATATCCACTAAGGTTACTGATTTTATTTTGTTTTTGGCCTTTGCATTTTCCTACTTCTCTGCCAGCTTAGCAATGCAGTTAAAATACATATAATATTTTATTCAGGATTTGACTTATTTTAATCAAAAGGATTGTTCTCTGCTATATGATGAAAATGAAGGTCAAGGATATTTACTTTGAAATATTAAAAATACATCACGTATACTTATGGAATAAGTACTTACTTACTTTCTAAAATTAAATGATCCTTTATTTAATTGAAACGTTTATGAAATAATGGATTATACAATTTAGGATTCTACTCCCAACCCTACTTCTGGTCACCAGCTAGGATTCTAGTCATCTGTGTGTGAGTTTTTTCCCCACACCAACAAGTAATTCTTGGATACTAACTGGGTGTCCTGGAACCATCTCTCATCCAGGAGCCACCCAAGGGCTCACACAGAGTCACTTCATTAGGGCAAAAGACATTCCTAGTGCTTTTATCACTTAGAAAATTACAAAGGTTTTAGGAGTTTAGTGCCAAGAATTAGAAGGCAGAGGCCAATATATTTTTTCTATTATCTCACATAATTATTAGTGAAATATCTTTATAAAGCTTATACATTGTAACATCGTGGTGTATGTAATCATAATATAGTGACTGTATCTTGAATATTTATGAAGCGTCAGACTTATCTTTCTTTTTAAAACTAATAGAGTTTATTTTTTTTAGGAGTTTTAGGCTTATAGAACTATTAGTGGAAAGTAGAGAGTGTTCCCATATACCTCCTCCTAGCAACCACCTTCTCCCATTCCTTATTATTAACACCTTGCATTAGTATGTATATTCGTTATAAATGAAAAGTCAATACATTATTACATATATATCTTTTGGTATGTGGGGTGTTTTTTTTTTTTGGATCCTTTTAACAACCAAGCAAGATAGATACTATCCCCATTTCAAAACTAAGGAAACCGAGATTGAGCACCAAGTCTGGATTCTCTAACAAATATGTAAGAACAAGAGCTTGGACTGTGGCACTATGTTTTCTATTTTACCTAATTTGAGAAATCCTATATTTTAACTATCTTCTGTCTGATGAAATGTATGTAGTATTGTATATAATTCTTAAAAGTTCACAATAGAAAATCATTTTTTCCTGAGATCTCATCTTTGAACTAACGCTTATCTTAGATAACTACAAGATAAGAACACCATTTGGTGGCTACCGACAATCACAGTTACAATGATAATTACTAGTTATTTTATAAATACTCTGAATGTGGCATAATTTAGTTACGTTATTAGAAGCCTTGCTATTTGTCTAATGGCAATATAGATAAACATAAAACACTGACTATGCCCTGATTCTTCTTTTACAACACATCAAGTCATTAAATTCCTTGTAGTAATGTGGATTGTTCTTGTCATAACTTAAACTATTTTTTGGTTATGTTTTTGCTTCATAACAACAATAGGTCTGAAAAGGCAAAAATATACTACTGTATCTGTAAATTAGTGTGTGTATAATGGTAGGCACATTAAATCTGTGGCTTTTATTTCTCATTTAGAAAGTCATTTTATACTTAAAGATGAATCTATTATAAGCAATCTACATAAATAGTAGTTTACATTGATTTGAATATCAGTATCAGAACTGAGTATATTGTATTGCAAAAAATAATAATAATTCTGTTGCCCTTATGGTCAAACACATGTTGCATCTAACTTATTGATGAAATCAAGGTTCTGCCATCCCTTCTCTCAGCTGTTTGGTTTTATAGTAACTCTTGCTGAGTCTCTTGTCATGATGTATAAATGTAGTACAATACACCTGAAAGAAATATGTCCAACTCAAACCTTTTGAATGTTCTTGAACAATTATAATTTATTTTCTGTAATATTTTATGATTTCAGAAGCATGGCACATTGTCATATTATTTGAGAATTTATTAATGTAATTGTATATTTGTCTTATAGTGAATGGACATCCAGTACTCAAAAGAGCTAACATCCGGATTGTTGGAAAGTTAGTATCCAAATCTATAAGAGAAAGGAAAATGAGACAGTTATCAAAAGAAGTAGAATAATGTTTCGACACAATATTATTATCTTAAGAGTTGAACCTATCTACCCAAAGAGATATGCTAACATCAGTCATGGATTAATTATATATCAGCGGGAAAAAATGACAAGCATCTAATGGATATCAAAAGAAGAATTTCAACAAGTCAGTTTATAATTTATAAATACTTTGGATGAACCATACATTGGATCTTCTTCACTAAAAGCTAGTGTTTTATCATAATGAAGTTGAAACCACACACTGTCAAGTGTTCCTTTCATTGGACTTTAATTTCTGCCATTACCAATAAACGCCATAAAGCAACTTTGCAATTTTTATTTCCTTTTTTTTTCGATGTTTATTTCTGAGAGAGAGAGAGACAGAGTGCGAGCTAGGGAACAGCAGGGAGAGAGGGAGACAGAGAAGCAGAAGCAGGCTTCAGGCTCTGAACTGTCAACACAGAGCCTGATGCGGGGCTTGAACCCATGAACTGCAACCGAAGTTGGAT